>CAUEEP010000911.1:0-600000 GCA_958450365.1 Mesorhabditis belari
GGTCACTGAGTTTAATTGGCAAAAGAAAACGCGCTTCAAAAAAGATTTTTTTCGAATTAGTTTTCAATAAGAAACGCTTCATCGCTTTAAATGCAAATTTCTTTGCTTAACTCTTTCGTTAATTTAATTTTTGTCAATCCTGGAGCGCACTGGAGGGAAATAAGCAAAAGAACTCACGAGAATCACTTTGTTTGGAGGTCGACGGGGCATCGGTGGCGTCCAACTGCGAAAATCTAAATTAAACTCTTTGGAATTACCTAGAAATTGGATTTTTCTTTGCTAAAAAAGGCTCAAGCCACAAACATTAACTTTTTCTTCTGATGAGTGGGAAAGGACTGTTGACTAGTGAATTGAGAAGCGCCTGCATGAGCTCACGCCAACACGCTGACCAGCCTAGGGCGGGAGGCTAGGCCAGCCCTGCTTCCAGCCTAAGGCCAGGCTAGCCAGCCTAGGCCAGGTAAAGTTAGGGCTAAGCTTCAATAATCATTCAGGTAGATGTATTTCAATATGCTGAGAGTGACTAGCTTTATCCGAATACAGCTGGGTCGGAAAAGGAATTGAGCAGGAAGAATGGGTGATACTAACAAATTAACCCAAGATCACCGAATCATCGTAAAATAGAGAATTTTGAGCGTTGTGCGTTCCAGATCGCTTGAAAATAATGAAAAAACAAAGGTTTTCTGGAAAATTGGGCTTAATTTCCGGTAAACTGAAAGTTTGCGTAATTGAGCCGAGCCTATCTTTATCTAGTCGTCGTGAAATAAAAAATTTTGAGTGTTGTGCCTTCCAGGATCGCTTGAAAATGATGAAAAAACAAAAGGCTTTCTGGAAAATTGGGCTTAAACTAGCGTAAACTGGAAAGCTGCGTAATTGAACCGATCTTATCTTTGCCTAGTCGTTGTGAAATAGAGAATTTTGAGTGTTGTGCTTTCCAGATCGCTTGAAAATGATGAAAAAACAAAAGGTTTTCTGGAAAATTGGGCTTAATTTCCGGTAAACTGGAAAGTTGCGTAATTGAACCGAGCTTATCTTTGCCTAGTCGTTGTGAAATAGAGAATTTTAGCTGTACTGACTTCCAGATCACTTGAAAATGCCAAAAAGATAGAGGTTTTATTGGAAATTATCGAATTAACAGTAGGACAAGCTTAGGCTTACTTGAAAAGGTTCGGTTTTGTGAAAACTAGTGAATGATAAGCTTTTAAGTGACAAGGAACTTCTTTACCGAGTACTGAGAATCGTGCCAGACCCAAAGAAAGTTAGAAAATCTTGAAAATGGTAAATCTGGAAGGCACAAAAACTAATGAAGCTAAGGAATTGATCAGTGAAACGATTTGACTCTATTTTATAATTATGGGGAGAATTTTTTTTTCTTTAGGCCCCTTTCCGGGGGGGGGGAAAACTTTCCGGGGGGGGAACCGGAAAAGGAAATAAAAAATAAAAAGATTTATCTGACACTTTTGGTCGAATAGGTAGCTGGGGGAAATTTTGCTTGTACTTGCGCCGCCCCAGGCTCGAAGCTAGATAAATCCTAGATCTGGAAGGCACACTAACGAATGAAGCTAAGGAATTGATCAGTGAAACGATTTGACCTGAGTGATATTTTGGTTGAGTAGCTGGACGATATTTCGCTTGTACTTGCGCCGCCCCAGGCTCGAAGCTAGAGAAATCCTAGATCTGGAAGGCACACTGACTAATGAAGCTAAGGAATTCAACAGTGAAACGATTTGAGTCTGACACTTTTGGTCGAATAGGTAGCTGGGGGAAATTTTGCTTGTACTTGCGCGGCCTTAGGCTCGAAGCTAGATAGATCCTAGATCTGGAAGGCACAAAGACTAATGGAAGTCAAAAAAGTAGAAGTTAACCAAAAATTTTACTTTTTATTATTCTACAATTGTGAGACATTGAAAATTTGCGGTAAGAAATTGTTTCCGGTAAGAAATTGTTTCCAGTAAGAAATTCGCCTCCAATTCCCCTCCGCTCCCCGTTTTCGTCTCATTGCTCACAATGGTCCCATTTTAAGCGTTTTTTTCTTTGTCTGGATGGCACAAGAGCCAAATTTAGCCCGTTGCCTGGCTTTTTTTGGCGACAAAAAAGGCAAAAAGGCCAAAAAAGGCCAAAAAAGGCAAAAAGGCAAAGGCAAAAAACGAGCCCATCTCCCCGAAAATCGGGGCGATTCAATTTCGAACATCCTTGCCTGAATTCTCGAAATTCTCTGAAATTTCCTCTTTTGTTTTTGTTCGCTATGACTCGCAGCACGCGCATTGTGACGCGTTAAAAAAGATTTGCGAAATTGGAGAGAAATTGGAGAGAAATTGAGAGAATTCCGTGACCTCAGCAGAAGCTGAGCAGAAGCAAAGCACAAATTTTTGTTCTACCTATGAAGTGGCGATTTTTTTTGAATATTTAGCCCTTGTGCTATCCAGCTTTGACAAATTTGAGCAATTTATGCAAATTTGAGGTTTCGAACAAGGCAAAAAAGCCGAGAAGTCAGATGCGCTAGAACCGAATTCTCTGAACTCAGGCTTAGGCTCATTTTGAGTGAGTATTTAGCTGCAGTGACATCCAGATTGACCGAATTTCATTGCGCCAAGTTGTCAGCGATTCCAGGGTGGTTCAATTACGCAATAACCCAAAAACCCAAAACGAAATTTGTCTAATCATTGGAAACCCAGTTTTAAGTGAGTATCTAGCTGCAGTGACATCCAGATTGACCGAATTTCATTGCGCCAAGTTCTCAGCGATTCCACGGCGGTTCAATTACGCAATAACCCAAAATCTCAAAACCAAATTTGTCAAATCATTGGAAACCCAGTTTTAAGTGAGTATCTAGCTGCAGTGACATCCAGCTTGACCGAATTCCATTGCGCCAAGTTCTCAGCGACTCCAGAGTGGTTCAATTACGCACTAACCCAAAACCCCAAAATGAAATTTGTCTAATCATTGGAAATCCAAGTCTAGGCGAATACTCTAGCTGCACTGACATCCAGATTGGCCAAAGCTCTCATTTAATTCGCGTTCTCACCTTTCTGCTAGCTTCTGCGCGCCGGGGTCCACCTCGGAGACGTCGATCTCTGGCAGAGCGTTTCGGCGCCCGGACCGGCCCGAGCTCGAGAATTGGTGCATTCTCTCGTCGGCCCCTGACTCCAATTCGCCCATCTAGAAAGCGGAAATAGGGATAAAGTCCAAAATGAGAGCAATCTAAAAGAGAAATTGGGAATTTTAGCGAAATTTGAGTTCAAAATCGGCCAAAATGCCAGAAAATAAGCGAAATCGAAAATTTTAAGCGAAAAACTGAATGCAAATGTATATTTTTTTTTAAAAAGTGTTTCCTGGATGTCACAGTAAGTTTTGAGAATGAGAAAAAGATCAAAAAGATTAGTTCAAAAGTGGACAATGATGAGCAAGCTGTGAGCGGGGGAAAAGTGAGTGAGTCGATCTTGCGGAGAAAAGGAGAACGAGAAGAGCGATGGCAAAAAGAGGAAAGGGATTGGGCGGGGCATCTAGGCATCGATCTAGCTCTGTCTCTGTCTCTGGGAGCTCTGTGAGGGGAATTCTCTGAGAGCTCCCCTTTCTCCCTTCCCCCTTTCTCCCTTTCTCCCTTTCTCCCTTTCTCCCTTTCTTCCCCTTCTTCCCCTCTCTTCCTCTTCCCCAAACCGATTGCGTGTTGCCAGGCACGGCCGGCTGAGTCCCACCCTTCTTCTCTCTTTCATTCGTGTGTTTGGATGATCAAAAAATGGAGAAGTGAGAAAATTGGACGTTTCAAACATCACTTTGCATCATGGATGGACCAGGTCCAAGGTCTGACTGCTTTCGGCTGACTCGGGGAATTTTTCGCTGAAGAAAAGCCCAGAAAGCCTAGACTAGCTCAGAAAGGCCTAGACTAGCACAGAAAGGCCAAAAGCCGACCCAGACCAGAAAGGCCTAGCTTAGCCCAGGAAGGCCTAGACTAGCTCAGAAAGGCCTAGCCTAGCCCAGAAAGGCCCAGCCTAGCCCAGAGAGGCCGACCCAGATCCAGGCTACACCTGTCTAAAATCCAAACCAGGCTCAGGTACGGCTGGTTTCTTAAGGGAAGCTAGGCCAGACCTTACAGGTTCTAAGGCTTGATCGGAGCATGCCAAGGAGACTGCAGGGTGATTAAAAATTAAAAACTTTACAAAAGAATCTCGATTTTTAAGCGAAAATCTAGATAGAAATTGGACTTACTACCGTAAATACTGTAAGCGAAAATACTGAAGCGCCCTCGAATAGCGTGTGTTCCCCTTAAGAAATAGTCTGAAATAGGAAACAAGTCAGGTCGAAATCAATCGAATATCTTCAATATTCAATATAAAATTTGTAAGATATTCTGTTTCTTTTAAATGCACTCGTTTCCTACTGTGGACTATTTGTTGAAAGGAATACACTCTACCCTCGAAGCGCTCTAGAATAGAAGTCCTCTAGAATAGAAGTCTTGTAGAATAGAAGTCCTCTAGAATAGAAGTCTTGTAGAATAGAAGTCCTCTAGAATAGAAGCCTTGTAGAATAGAAGTCCTCTAGAATAGAAGTCCTCTAGAATAGAAGCCCCATCGAATGGAAGTCCTCTAGAATAGAAGCCCCATCGAATGGAAGCCTTTGCAATCAACTCGCCTTTGCAATCAGCTCGCCGCGACCAACTTTCGGTGGCTCGTTCTCAGCGTGATCGAAAGATTACGCTCTCAAAACTCGATAACTTTTATGTGGACGTGTGCAAAGATATTTTGATACCAAAAAATAAAAATTGATCAACTCTGCGAAGACTTGATGCCTTCTTAAGTTGAAAATGACGTTTTTTGACTTTCTGCCCGCTAAAACGTGGACAATCTATTGATCTATTGACAATACGTGGACAATCTCGGGCGTGTTTTTTAGTTTTACATGCGTAGGGGAGGATAATTAAAGTTAAAACAAAGCAAAAAAGGTCTTTTGGGTGTTAAAGTCTGCTGATATTTCTTTGAATGCACCGTTCAAAGTAAAGATCGGACAACAGGATGAGAATTGGCTTTGCCATCGGCTCCGGATTCTCCGGACTCCGGAAAAGCACGAAAAGATGAAACGGGTGGTGGCAATCCAAAACCTCCTTCAATGGACATCTACTTGAGCTCAATAGACAGCGTTTGTGAATGCTTGGGACACAATCAGCGACAGCCATAGCGACAGATGCGGCAGCTGAGGGATTCTTTGTACGGCCGTGTAATCGCTCTCCATTTGGCAAAACCCTCTGGTATAGGGGATTCTCGTTCCGATTTTGAATTTTTTAAATTTCTTTAATTGTTGAAATTTTAGCAGTTGTGAGTTCCAGAATGATCGATTTTCAGAAAATTTTTGAAAAAACTAAATTTAAACGAGTAAAGGCTGGCTGAATCAGCCCCAGTATCAACACTTGGACTCAGGGCTTACTTGTCAAGGAGAAGACCCAGCTTAGCTCAGCCCAGCTCAGCTTAGCTCAGCTCAGCTTAGCACAGTTAGGTGCCGGGCAACGGACAAATTAACTCCGTGATCGTACTGGGAATAAAATTAGCTCAAAGTCTACTAGCCCAATTTTCCGACTCCTCTAAAAGTCTCAGGCTTACAGAAAAACGAAACAAATAAGAAATGAGAGTCCTGAGGGAGACGGAGAAGAAATCCTATCATTTTTAGCTTTTTGTTTTCTCAAAAGAAGAGCCAGCATCTTCTCCATAATGATACCCGACGTGTTCTCTTCTCTTTCGGCGATTTCCCTATGCCCTTTCGCAATGAAATTGGCCTAGAGCTTCATTCTGGAATGCACAGCACTGAATTCATTACTCTTCGAAGGGGATCAATGTTTGAGAGATTTTGTCCTGCTAAAGCGTGCCCCGACTACCGTAATCTTGTCCAAAAATCAGAATTTTCAATTTTCAATCAATTTTCATTTTTCTCGAATTTTACCCTCTAGTGACATCCAGAATTGATGAAAAGTTGAAAATTCGTCGAGTTTTCACTGTATGCTAGCCTGTATTCTTGTTGACAACGTTTGAAACGACTTACCTCATTTTCCGATTTAGTTACCCAACCCCGCGCTCCCCAAACGTACTTTGTGTGAAGCGAACTTTGCAAACACCCATTTCCTAGCCAACTTTAATCCGAATTTCCCTCGATTCGGCGCTTTTTTCGCGGAAATTTGACACATTTAAGCTGAAACCTTATCTTTTTTAAAGGGAAATTCAAAGTTTAGAAAAATTTCAAAAATATGAATGAGAGCTGAAGTGGAAGCATTTCTCGTCACGTTTTAGTGCTCCCGTTTAGTCACCCAACCCTTTGTGTTTATGGAAACAGGGTCAGCGCAAATTTTGAATTTCTGAACTTGAGAAGAACTCTAGTGACTTCCAGAACCGCCAAAAAACCGTTTACTGATTAATTTGCATTACGGTAGAGAGAGAAATGGGCACCGTTTAGGAAACTGGTACGGTGCTGGCTGAAACCGCTAATTTTAAAGTTTTAAGCTGCGAAGCATCCCTAGTGACTTCCAGAATAGCCAAAAAACCGTTTCCTAACGAATTTGGATTACGGTAGGAAGAGGAAACGGTTTAGAAAACGGATTCTACAAAACTCCTGTTCGTTTCTCATCCAAACAGTGGTCCAGTTCAGCTATTCAGTGCTGTGCATTCCAGAATGGGACTCTAGGCTGATTTTGTTGCGTTTTAACACTTTGAAACACTGTTTTTAGGGTCAGCTAACGATTGGGTACTGTAGAATGGGCATTTTTTAGGATTGGATACGAATTTGAGATGAAATTGTCGCTAAGTCTCGTCATCATTTTAGAAAACCCAAAACCTTTACCCGAAATAAAAGCAAACCGCTTGAATCAGATTCGAATTTTGCATAAGTCGTGTATTCCATTCTTGAAAAAAGAACACATAAATTTCTCTATCTTTTTCGAGGCTTTCCCTTGATTTTTGGTGGTCATTTCTCATCCAGGACACCAGGAAAATATTTGCGGACGGGGAATTTATGCAAAGCCGAGAGCCAGCGGGTTTTTGATCTTTTTGGTGTTTTCAGAGTTTTGTGACGAGTTGGGTAACCAAGCCGGAATCTAGATTTGACTGAATTGCCACAAAATTGGAATTATTATTTATTGTGCGTTCCAGATCGCTCAGAAGACCAGTCAAAATGAAAAATTGTCAGAAAATTTTTGAGAGATTTCGAGGCGAATGAAATTGACAGAGTTGGGTAACTAAACCGGGCTCCGAAAAGTGCCCAAATGGGAAATGTTAGTTGTTGTGCGTTCCAGATAAGAAGATTTCGACACGAAAAATTTCAAAAACTAAATAAAACGGTCTAAATAAGCAAAGTGAACGTTTTCAGAGTCCCATCCCTCCCCCCGCAGCCAGCCACCAGTCAGCAGTCACAGCAATAGCGATCCGAATCTCCGCCTAGACGTCCAGAAACAGAAATAAATGCAAATTCTTATGCAAATTCATATGCAAATTTGATAACAAATGTAAATTTCCCTCACCGAGGCCTTCGTTTTAAATGCAAATTTCGATGAATGATGAAAATTATTCGATTTTTCTAAAACCAAATTCTTCTTCTTTTTTCCGGAAACGTTTTCAATGCATTCCAGATTTCAAGAATTTCTCGTTTTAACGGTGCAACTTTATAATTTTTTGTAAAGAAACAATCTAATTGAAGCTGATTAAGTTTTTCGATCGATAAATGAATGCCAATGGGTTTCGTGCGTTGCAGAATTGAGCTCAAAAAAAGGAATTCTGAAGATTTGGACAGTGTTGATCAATTTATCAGTGTTAATGTGTTCTGTGAGTTCCAAATTGGGGAGATTCAATGAAACATTGTGGAATCCCCAAAGGCCCGAAGAAGCCGTGAGCGACTGAGCCGGCTTCGCCTCTTTGGGCGTCATTATCCCCAAATTCTTGGGAAGAATTTTGCTTCTACCGTGTGCGTTTATGCAAAAAACTGAGAAGTTTCATGTTGAGGTAAGCGCGCGGCTTCTGGTACAGGGTTTTGAAATATATGTGTCGTAGCCGATTATGAATGAAATTTTTTTGGCAAATCTTTCTAGTAGAGCAATCCTTTAATGTATGAGGACAATATTATATCATTTTGTAGCTAATTAAATTCTGCATCGATTGGTACCAAACTTGTGAGTTTAGGTTAAAAATTGCCGGAGCTACAACGTTTCATTCAAAATCGTTTCATTCAAAAGTTTCTCATCTTTTTGATCACTTTCGGTTTTATTACCCAGCTTTGCTTTAGCACATAGAATGTGGTGTTTGCATAGGTATTTTGGCCGCATTCGGTTTTTCCGTTCCGGAAAACCCCCGGATGCACGCTTTCAGCTTGTTCTAATCCATTTTTCAGCTTGTTCTAATCCATTAAAGTATGCGCTACCGGTAATCTACTGTTTTTGGCCTTAGCGGTTACTGTACTTGAAAACTACAGTACTGTAGTTGAAAACTAAAACCGCATTCCGAATCCTTACCCCAAAAATCGCTGGATAAAAATTTTCAGATCTACAGCTAGAACTTGTCGTCAGAATGGCCAGTTACTGATCCTGATGGTTGAAAATTTAAATGATCACATAATTTGCATTCTAATAAGTTATGAAATGGAAAAACTTTGCACAAAACATGCAATTTGGTTTGGTGAGAGCCAGAGTTGAGCGATTTGAACCGAATCGGTTCGATTCGAGTGGCGGAACTTGCTTTCTAAAGTATAGTTGCCCTACCGCATCCCGCACAAAAAATTCCCCTTTTGCCATTCTTTTCATTCTCCTTCATTCCATCATCGAATCGCAAACTTTATCCGCTTTTATGCCGAGTCCTGCTAAGTTTTCTTTCGCCTTTCTAAATTCTATTATATTTTTGTAGCGCATTTTTAAGGTACTCTCTCTTTCCCCTCATTCGTTCTCTCCTTTTTATATTGTTTGAAAGTTGAATTTTTCCGTGACTTCAGTAAATCTTGCAAATGCCAATTCAAATGACGTCTTTCTATTTTCAGATACAAGAATGTCGGTTGCAACGATCGGGGATTTGCCATTAGAACTGATTGGGAAAATCGCACCCTATCTCGATGTGAATGACGTGATGATGGTGAATAAGAGGCTCTACTCGAGCTATGCGATGAATCAATCGATCGTTTTTGGAAAGCACGTCGCTATGGTTGCCCTGGGACAGAGCTCCGAACTAAAAATTCGATCAAGACGTTCTTCGATTCTCCGTTCTTTCAATTGAATGCAACTCTTCTTCCTTTCGTCAAACGGATCGATACATGCGACGAGTTAGAATGTTTCCAGTGCCAAAGGGCCCTATGGAATGTTCTTAGACCAGTTGAAATCTGTGAACCAACTCCAGTTCAGTTCAGACAACGAATACGACGATTTATGCGAGGATGGCAGGCGCTACACTGGAATGTTCCTAAACCCGTTGAAATCCGTGAACCAACTCGACGTCCGTGTTTACATGAAGGAAGATTACCTGAAGTTCCTCAACAATTTTCGTGGATCGGTCAAAAAGAATGAGGATGAGGAATTTTAGGAGACTAGCGCAAAGGATGTCATAATCTTCGTCAGAATTTGAGGAGGCATAAAAATCTGATCGATTTAGAGGATCTAGTATAGACACCGCCGCTCTGTCAGAATCAAAACCACAATACAAACAGACTTGATCCCTTTCCTTCGGAGTAACACAGGTTGAACGAATTTTGAATCCGATTCAGGGATGGTTAGAGCCCGGAAGAGGCGGTAAACTTTGCAGATCGACTACCTCGTCCAGACAGTCATAAATCGTCATCACTAAACTAGAAAAGCGGCAGAAAGTAGGAAATGTATTTTAAATGAAAAGAGAGCTAGTAATAAGGAAGCTTTCAAGTGAAACAGTGGGGTGATGAGACTTATCGAATGACAATAAAAGAAATTACCTATACAAAAGTTTACAAATCCACACGATACTAAAGTAATCACAGCAAAAACAATATGGATCAGGATAATGCAGAAGAAGAAAGCTCTATCAGATTAATTTTGTTTAACTATCTTTTGTACCAAAAGGGAATGGAAAGTAATCGAATTGAGGTAAAACAAGTGGAATAAAACTCTATTTTTAGCTCTTCCCTTCCAGACATACCTACGAATAGTAGACGAAGCTGCCAATTGCAACATCTCAGCTATTTCGACTCGTTTGAAATCGATAAACGAGTCAATCAAACGAGTCACTTAGAACGAGAACAACTACAATAAAATGAAGGATTCCTTGACATCAAACACAAAAACAACAAACAACGCTGAAACCCATAAACTCGTTTGGTAGATTCTGACCGATGCGTTAATCAATGCCTAAAAAGGTTGGTACAAGAACCAACTCAGGATCTGTGGTGCCGATCGAACAACCAATCAATCGATTCCGTCAACAACGAATTTGGAGTCCAAACAAAAGAATTCAACTTGTTACGGCTACATAAACCCCATTAGAATGCCGATATAAAATGATTAGACAAGTCTTTTTTTCCTTTCTAGATGAGTCTTTTTTTCAGTCATGTCTGAGCCGAAACGAAGAATGCAAAGCGGAAAGAAAGAATGATTCGGTGAAGAAACAATTGGCATTCAGGCATTTTCCCCAGAAAACCTTATTTTTGGGTTTACAAATTAATTTTTGACAGGAGTAACAAACCTTAAGAACCATACTTTATTCATGGTGCATGAAAAAAAGTGAGCCGAAAATGTAAATACATAGAAGGAGCCTCTTTTTGGCTTAGAAAACATAAACGTAGAGAAAAGAATTGAAATTATATTTTAATTTCGGACTTATGTGTAGAAGGTTTAGAAATCAAGTCAAATTTAAATATCTTAGGGAAGGGAATTAAATACAAATTCAATATCAGACATCTAAATTCAAAATTCTCGGAGATTGAGATCGGTTAATGCTAGCTTAAAGGCAAAAACAGGATTTAAATCCGGCAAAGACAATGTAAGGCCAGTCAAATATAGTAATAAAAAATCAATGATCGATCATTTCATCGGGCTTGATGTAAAAGGCGAGAAATTGATTCGAGGACAACATGTAGATGCAACCTCGCGTCGTATCGATATTTTGTCGGAAACACAGAGCTTTCATCGTGAAACTTTGATCGTCTCTGCTTCCCTTGTCACGATCGTTTGCCAATGCAATGAATGGTTGACGCTTTTTCCCGTAGATTTGTTTCATTCCTGGATATCCCTGGAGAAAAACAACGATTGTAGCCTTCATATCGCGGCGATGTACCAAATCGTGGTAAATTCTCACAACCCCGCAGGGTTTTTGCTCGGAATTCCGTGGCCAACAATCCTTTGAATCGCTGGAACGATGTGATCGCCGTTGTAACATCCGGATTTCAAAATATTTGATGTGGGTCTTTATAAAAGCATCGTGGTAAAACTGAAATTCATCATCATCCCAACATTGAAATCTGACTACTTCACATTCGTTGAGTTGAGCCAATGAAATGTCCAACAAGATCTTTTATTGATGGAGCTTTTTGAAGGAAGCTGGGAAGATACGCGTCACCCTTGATCTTGACTGGCGAATGAGAAAGCAACTCCAACTGCTCAGGCACACACCCATCCCAATAGAGTGAATTCACTATCTCAAGTTGTTTCAGAAAAGCGGTGAGATTCTTGCCGATTGGGTCGCGGTCACCATTGCCCATCCACAATCGATTGCACGACCGAATGTTTTTGATAAAAGGAAAGTGACGAATGACATCAAGACTGACCCAAAGTGACTCCGAATTCAGCTTCTTGATGTTGATTGCTTCAATTCCGTGTGGATAAAACCCAAATTCAATCTCATGGACGTGATGTCCAAAAGCGATCCATGGCCGACTCGAAATCATCCGTTGGAATCCTTGATTGACTTTCACCAATTCAATCACATCTTTTGCGTCCAATTGCTCCAAAACCTCCAACTTCAGATCGAAGCAAAGACGTTCGATTGGAAATGTTGTCAGATTTCGCATCTCGAATGGCATCATGAATGGCGCCTTTCTACCTGTAAATAAAAAAAGAATTATTCTTTGTAAAGAGCAGAACAATGCAATGGATCACTTTCAACATTTTTAATAGTGAAATCTTATTTTCTCAAGCCTGAATGATGAATTTCCCATAAAAGATTTGTAAAAATGCTAAAAAGTGATCCATTGCACGGGTCTAGTACCAAAAAAGAGAGAAAACGAAAGAAAGACGCATAAAATCATGTATTCTAGTGGAATTTAACAAAACCCAAGTCTATTTTACATTATTGGGTGAAATTTGGCACGGTATGGTATCAAAACCCTTGAAAAGCACAAAAAAGACTGAGATCTAGACAAATGAATTAAAAAACTAATATTTTAAACAGGTGAGGTGCTTTAAGATGGGGTCTCATGTGTAAAATATGCTGGATTTGTCAAATTCTAATCAGTTTGCATTAAGAAATGAAGTTTAGTTGAGAAAATTGGGAAATTCTAGAATTTTATACGTTTTAAAGCTTTGAGAATATGAAATTTGAAAGAATGAAAAAAATTTTGCACCGTATGCTATAATCAAGTTTAAAAACACAGAAATCTAGACAGGGCAAAGAATGAATGATTTCATAAAATTCTTCCTACCCTAATCCAGATCATCCACGATATCATTTACACTTCAAACCACAAAATACAAAACACTTGTACTCAAATTTTGAAACAACACCCTTTCTGGTGCGCTCATTTGCTCAACTTCTTCGGCTGCATATTCCTGTATTTTCTCCCCTACATAGAAGCGCCGCTCGACCTCGCAGCATAGAGCTTGTTGTTTGTTGTGTTTGTGCTTGTTGTCAAGCAATCCTTCATTTTATTGTAAGTTCTTCTTAGTGACTCGTTTGAATGACTCCTTTATCGATTTCAAACGAGTCGGATTGTCGGAGTGTTTCAATTGGCAGTTTCGTCTACTATTCGTAGGTATGTCTGGAAAGGAATAGAGTAAGAATAGAGAAGATCAAGAGCTAAAAATAGAGTTTTATTCTACTTGTTTTACCTCAATTTGATTACTTTCCATTCCCTTTTGTACAAAAGAGAGTTAAACAAAATTAATCTGATGGAGCTTTCTTCTTCTGCATTGTCCTGATCCTGATCCACATCACAAAATGAGACCACACTTGTTACACTTATTGTTGAGATCTCAATTTCGAACTTTATACGCACGATTCCTGGTTCTTCTATTAAAAAAATCGAAGTTTTAGAGAAAAACTGTTAAAATGTTTTTGAGGGATGAATTAAGAAAATCGGGGAAAGAAAAGCCAACATTTTTTGTCATTTTCAAGGATTTTTGAAACTCAAACTTCCAAATATGAAGATTAGACAGGGAAAATCTGAAGAAAATTACGTAATGGAGACAAAATTGGGAAATTATTGCTGAATCGACCACTTTTTATATGAAAAACACATCTGTACCGGGTTGCGACGGGATTTGGGGGAATTGATGAAGAATTAATTCGTGCGATCGATTAATGAATGCCAATGGTGCTGTGCGTTCCAGAATTGGGCTCAGAAAAGCAATTCTGAAGATTTGAATAGTTTTGCTCAACTATCGGCGTCAAAGGGTGCTGTGCGTTCCAGAATTGCAGCCCGTGTTCCAATTGATAGACTTCATTTAATAGGCTGCCTTCAAACTGCCTTCAAAACTGACGCTGCCTTCAAACGCAACTTTTTGAATGTTTTCACCTTTGAATAAAAGCCAAATGCATCGGATTCGAAATATAATAGTATCCAAGTGCTACTTTTTCAACCCCAGTTCACTCATAAACATTCAAAACAAGAGCATGAAGTGTTCTAGAATCAAATTCCGTCTGAAGCTGGTCTTTGTGGGAATCTTTAATTCAATGATTTCAATGATGATTTTTTACACATCAGTTTTCGTCTAAAATTGTGCATATTCAATAGCTTCAGGAGCCATCCATTTTAAATGGTAATTTAGCTCCACGAGATTTATAAAAACATTTCACTACAGCAACGACATAAGTCAAAATCCGATAGCTGAAAAGAGACTATTTTTAAAGTTAATAAAGATAATCCGTGATCAACCTCCATTTTTTTCCTTGACCTTTTTCCAACATTCCCTTAAAGATTACCGCGTGAGGAAAAAGTCAGCTGGTAGATCTTCACAAAAACTTTGTACACAAATTCGACTCACGTCTGAATCGTTCAACTTCTTTCCAGCCAAGGAGTGCTGCATTGATTGAAACATATTGAAAAAGGTAAAACGCTACAATTTTAGAGAAAATTTGAGTGTTTTTGGTTTTCTTGTTTCGTTGTGTGTAAATTATATCGTGGATGACCTGGATTACGGCAGGTTTCGTCAGGAAACCTACTGTAACTGCAAGCATTTAAGGGAAGAATTTGATGAAATCATTCATTCTTTGGCCTGTCTAGGTTTCTGTGTTTTTGTCGTTTTTTTTAACATTTATTATAGCATATGGTGCAAAAATTTTTTCATTCTTTCAAATTTCAAATTCGCAAAGCTTTAAAACGTTTAAAATTCTAGAATTTCCCCGATTTGTTCAACTAAACGCTATTTCTTAATGCAAAATGATTAGAATTTGATAAATCCAGGATATTTTTACGTACTAGACCCCATCTTAAAGCACCTCACCTGTTTTAAATTCTATTAGTTTTTTAATTCATTTGTCTAAGATCTCGGTTTTTTGTACTGTTTTTAACTTTTTAATACCATACCGTGCCAAATTTCGTCTCAATAATGTAAAAAATAGACTTGGGTTTTCGTAAATGCCACTAGAATACATAATTTTATGCGTATTCTTTGTTTTCTAGCTTTATCGGTACCTAGACCCCGTGCAATGGATCACTTTTAGCATTTTAACAAATCTTTTATTGGAAATTCATCATTCACGCTTTAGAAAACAAGCTTTTACTATTGAAAATGCTGAAAGTGATCCATTGCATTGATCTTTTCCTTAGAAAGATTTATTCTTTTTATTTACAGGTAGAAAGGCGCCATTCAAGATGCCAATGATGATGTGGAATACGACAACATTTCCAATCAGGCCACGTCTTTGCCCTGATCTGAAGTTGGGCGTTTGGAGGAATGGATGCAAATGTGATTGAATTAAAAGTGTATCAAGGATCCGACGGAGACTTTCGGGTCGACGATAGACGCTTTACATAACTTTCATGTCGGGTCATTTTTGGGGTTTGTTGTCATTTGGAAACACTAGCAATTCACATCAAGTAAGCTGAATTCGTCGAACTGATGGGAAGTCCGGTCAGTCGGGATGTCACTCGTCATCATCCTTTCATAAAAAACATTCGATCGTGCAATGAATTATGGTTAAAGAAAACGATTACGGCCTAATAGAGAAAAGAACACGTCCCTTTTCTGAAACAACTTGAGGTGATGAATTCACTCTATGGCTGTTCGCTTGTTGGCCTGGGAGTTTGCTTTCTCATTTGTCAAGCAAGATCGAAGAGCTTCGCGTATCTTTCCCAGCTTAACTTCAAAAAGGTTCATCAATAAAAGATCTCGGTGGTGGGTTCAATTGCGACTCCAACTCAACGAATGTAAAACGGTCGGAGTTCAGTGTTGGGATGATCAACGAATTTGAGTTTGTTTCGCAATGCTTTTTGCATAAAGAGCTACATCAAATATTTTGAAATCAGATGTTGGCAACGGCGACTACTCGTTTCCCCGCCATTCAAAGGATTATTGAGCCACGGAATTCCGAGCCAAAAGCTCGTAGCGGTGTTGAGAGTTTCCAACAGATTTTATGGACGATTTGATCGAATGCTACAATCGTTGTTTTTCTCAAGGAGTATCCAGGAATGAAACAAATCTACAGGAAAAATCGTAACCATTCATTGCATTGGCAAACGATCGTTGGAAGGGAAGCGGGGATACACCCTTTGACGATGAAAACTCTGTGTTTGTGTTTCCGACGAAATAACAATGCGACGCAAGATTGCATATTACATGTTGTTTCTCAGAGGAGATCGATGGAAAGCGTTACATCTATTTTTTCGCCTTCTATCACGAGATCGATGGAAATGATCGACTCATTGATGTTTTGACGTAATTCTAAACTTTCTAGACTTTCCACACAAAAGTCCGAAATTAAGATATAGTTTCAATTCTTTTTGTACGTTGATGCTTTCTAAGCCAAAAGCGGCTCGTTCTGTCTATTTACACATTCGGCTCACTTTTTTCATGCACCATGAATAGAATTATGATTCTTAACGTTTGTTACTCCTGATAAAAACTAATATAGCAAACCCAAAAATAAGGTTTTCTGAGGGAAAATGCCTGAATACCAATCGTTTCTTCGCCTGAATCATTCTTTCTTTCCGCTTTGCCTTCTTCGTTTCGAGTTAGACATGGCTATAAAAAAAGACTTGTTTAATCATTTTGTGTCAGCATTCTAATGGGTTTTATGTATCCGTAAGAAGTGGAATTCTTTTGTTTGGACTCCAAATTCGTTGTTGCTGGAATAGATTGACTCGATCTTTTTAAGATGCTGTATTGGTTGTTCGATCGGCAGGTCAGATCCCAAGTTTTTTCTTGTACGAATTTTAGAGGGAATTTGAGTGTTTTTGGTTTTCTTGTTTCGTTGTGGGTAAATGATATCGTGGATGATCTGGATTACGGTAGGTTTCGTCGGAGAAACCTACTGTAACTGCTGGCGATTATGGAAAGAATTTGACGACAATCTTCATTCTTTGATCATGTCTTGATTTCGGTGTTTTTGTCGTGTTTTTTGACATTTATTATAGTACTCCACGAGTTCAAAAATTCTTTCATTCTATCAATTTTTCAGATTCGCAAACTTTTAAAACGTTTAAAAATCTAGAATTTCCAAATTTCTCAACGAAACGCCATTTCTGAATGCATTATGATTAGAATTTGACAAATCCAGGGTATTTTAAGCATGAGACCCGATCTTAAAGCACCTCACCTGTTTAAAATGTTGGTTTTTAATTCATTTTGTCTAGATCTCAGTGTTTTTGTGCTGCTTTTTAACATTTTTATAGCATACCGTCCCAAATTTCACCCAATAATGTCAAAAATAGACTTGGGTTTTGTTAAATTCCACTAGAATACATGATTTTATGCCTATTGTTTTCGTTTTCTATTTTTTTTCGTTTCTAGACCCGTGTAATGGATTAATTTTAGCATTTTAACAAATTTTATTGGAAATTCATCATTCACGCTCTAGAAAACAAGCTTTTACTACTGGAAATGCTGAAAGTGATCCATTGCATTGATCTGCTCCTGACAAAGAATAATTTTTTTTACAGGTAGAATGGCGCAATCGAGATGCGAAATCTGACCACATTTCAATCGAACGTCTTTGCTTCGATCTGAAGGTGGAGGTTTTGGAGCAATTGAGGCAAGAGATGTGCTTGAATTGGTGAAAGTCAATCAAGGATTCCAATGGATGATTTCGAATCGACCGTCGATCGTTTTGGACCTCATGCGAATGAGATTGGATCTCGTTTTGAGGAACTCAACATCAAAATGTTTGAAGAACAGAAGCTGAATTCGGCGTCACGCATGTCATTGAGTCTGGATGTCATTATTCATCTTAGTTTCATCCAAGGCATTCGATCATGTGATCTATTGTGGATGAGCAAGTATTACGACAGCCTTTTACTTCGTGACAAGAGAAGCAGATATCAAAAGTTTCACGATGAAAGCTCTGCGTTTCCAATATCGACAAAATATCGATACGACGAAAGATTGGATCTACATGTTGTTCTCGAATCAATTGCTCGCCTTTTACGTCAAGCGGGATTAAATGATCGATCATTGATGTTTTATTGCTGCCTATTTTGCTGGCCTTACATTGCCTTTTCGTGCTTTAAATCCGGTTTTTGCCTTTAAGCTAGCATTAACTCATCTTATCAATTTATCGGAGATTTATCAAACCAGGAAACTTTTAAATTTGTAGGGTCAATGCCAGTTTTTCATGACTCTTTCTTGTGTCTTCTTGATTATTTATTCTTTCTGTCTACTACATGTTTGCACATTTATTCTTTCTGTCTACATGTGAAATTTGATCTCTCCGTTGATTTGAATTTCCATCTCTTTGATTGAATTTTTATTTAATTCGCTTCCCCTAAGATATTTGAATTTGACTCACTTTCCAAGCTTTCCTTTACAAAGTTCCAAAACTAAAATATAATTTAAATTCTTTTCTGTACGTTTATGTTTTCTAAGCCAAAAGCGGCTGCTTTTACGTATTTACATATTTGGCTCACTTTTTTTCATGCAACATGAATAAAGTATGATTCTTAACGCTGGTACTCCTGTTAAAAGTTAATATGTAAAACCAAAAATAAGGTTTCCTGGGGAAGATGCCTGAATACCAATCGTTTCTTCACCGAATCATTCTTGCTTTCCGCTTCACCTTTTTCGTTTCGGCTCAGATATCGCTGAAAAAGGCTTATCTAATCTGATCATTTTATATCGCTATTCTAATGGGTTTTATGTATCCGTAAGAAGTTAAATTCTGTTGTTTGAACTCCAAATTCGTTGTTGCTGGAATGGATTGACTCGATCCTTTTAAAGACACCTTATCGGTTGTGCTCTATATAACGTAAAAAGAATTTACCTTCCATTGCGTTATAGAGAGAGTCAACTATTTACGTAAAAAGTTAGCCATAAGGAAACTGTCAGTTTTACCTTATCCAACGGATCTCCTGATCAAACACAACAAATCTCCTAATTCACATTGAATTGAATTGAATTTATTGAATTTATTGAATTTATTGAATTTATTGAATAATGTATTTCCTTAATAGACTGGCAAAATTTCAGGCGTGAAAGCGATAGTTGTCAGGAGGCGCAGGTACCCAGGTTTAGACTCGATCTGCTGTTACTGCTTAACACCAGAAGTCCCCAAGAATCAATCCAATTCGGAAATCGCTTATTTTGTAGAGGAGATTCAGGGCTTTCTAATCGTGTTACAACTTATTGGATGCCGGCTTGCAATTTTTTAAAATATGTGAGCGCTGGTTTCATTCCCATTACCCTAATAAAACTAAGGACCCACGAATTAAGCTTCAAATTCCTTCCTTGATTCATTCAATCCTAGTGAAAACTTTTTAGATCTCAAACAAAATTGTTCTTGAGTTTGCTAAATTCTTTCATAGCGTTTACAGTAGCCTAAAGAAGCCTTTCTGGCTTCTCCACCTTTCCACCACCAGATCCCACCACAAGTAAATTTTCCCCTTACGGCTCCGACATCGAGCTTCTTTTAAAGAAGGTTGAGCCCAAAAAATCGTTGTCGGCAGTTGTCCGGTTGAGAGCCAAAAAATCGCCTAGTCTGAACAAAATGTACTGCTTTTTGCTCTACAAACCCTGCAAAGTTCTAATCTATCCTCTTGCTAAATTCTTTTTTATTTTCAGATACAAGAATGTCTGGTTGCAAAAATCGTTGAACGCAACGGCTTAACGATGATTTGCCATTGGAACCTGATTGGGAAAATCGCACCCTATCTCGATGTGAAAGACGTGCTGAGATTGATGATTGGTGAACAAGAGGCTCTACTCGAGCTATGCGAAGAATCAATCGATCGTTTTTTGGAAAGCACGTCGTTGTATGATTGCCCTGGGACAGGCTCCGAACTAAAATGTGATCAAGACATTCGTCGATTCTCCGTTTTTTCAATTGAATGCAACTCTTCTTCCCTTTCGTCAAACGGATCGATTCATACGACGAGTTAAGAATGTTTCAGTGCCAAATGGCCCCTATGGAATCTTCTTAGACCAGGTTGAAATCCGTGAAAACCAACTCCAGTCCGTTGAGACAGCGAGTCCGACGATTTGTGCGAGGATGGCGGGCGCTACACTGGAATGTTCCTAAGCCAGTTGAAATCCGTGAACCAACTCGACGCCCGTGTTTACATGAAGGAAGATTACCTGAAGTTCCTCAGCAATTTTCGTGGATCGGTCAAAAGAATGAGGATGAGGAATTTTAGAGAGAGACCAGTGCAAAGGATGTCATAATCTTCGTCAGAATTTGAGGAGGCATAAAAATATCCGATCGATTTAGAGGGATCTAGTATACACACCGCCGCTTTGTCAGGGTAATCGAAAACCACAATACAAACAGACTTGATCCCTTTCCTTCGAGTAAAACAGGTTGAACGAATTTTGAATCCGATTCAGGAA
The DNA here is from genome assembly GCA_958450365.1 of Mesorhabditis belari. Lineage (NCBI taxonomy): Eukaryota > Metazoa > Nematoda > Chromadorea > Rhabditida > Rhabditidae > Mesorhabditis > Mesorhabditis belari. The sequence continues at coordinate 20,168 of CAUEEP010000911.1, forward strand.
TGGTTAGGAGCCCGGAAGAGGCGGCAAGCTTTTCAGATCGACCACCTTGCCCGGACGGTCATAAATCGTCATCACTAACGAGCGGGAAAGGGATGAAGAGGAAAGAGGCTGGACAGGAACTTTCGAAGTGAGGAATGGTGGGTGTGAGACTAAAATGAAAAGATACCTTAAAAGCACCCACGTAAGTATCACAGCAAGAAACAATATGGATCGAGGATAATGCAGGAGAGAAGAAAGCTCTATCCAGATTAATTTTGTTTTAACTATCTTTGTACAAAAAAGGGAATATAGGAGAAAGTAATCGAATTGAGGTAAAACATGTGGAGATAAAACTCTATTTTTACCTCTTCCCTTCCAGACATACCTACGAATAGTAGACGAAGCTGCCAATTGGCAACACTCAGCTATTTCGACTCGTTTGAAATCGATAAACGAGTCAGTCAAACGAGTCACTTAGAACGAGAACAACTACAATAAAATGAAGGATTCCTTGACACCAAACACAAACACAACAAACAACGCTGAACCCTTACACTTCGTTTGGTAGATTCTGACCGATGCCTTAATCAATGCCTAAAAAGGTTCGTACAAGGAGGGAACAAACTCAGGATCTGAGGTGCCGATCGAACAACCAATGCATCGATGTCCGTCAACAACGAATTTGGAGTCCAAAACAAAAGAATTCAACTTGTTACGGATACATAAACCACATTAGAATGCCGATATAAAATGATTCCGAAAAGTCTGTTTCTTTCAAGATAGGTCTTTTTATCCATGTCCAGCCTCGGGAAACGAAAGCCAAGCGGAAAGGAAAAGGAATGATTCGGCGAAGAAACGTTGGTATTCAGGCATTTTCCTCAGAAACCTTATTTTTGGAGTTTACTAAATTAATTTTTGACAGGAGTAACTAGCTTTAAGAATCGTATTTATTCATGGTGCATGAAAAAAAAAAGTGAGCCGAATATGTAAATAGACAGAAGGAGCCGCTTTTGGCTTAGAAAGATAACCGTAAGAAAAGCATTAGAAACTATATTTTAGTTTTGGAATTTTGTACAGAAAGTTTTGAATTTGAGTCAAATTCAAATATCTTGGGGAAGGGAATTAAACAAAAAATTCAATCCAAAAGAAATCTAAATTCAAATTCTCGGAGGTTGAGATTGGTTAAGGCTAGCTTAAATACAGCAAGATTTCAAGCACGCGAGAGACAATGATAACAAAGACCAGGTAAAATATAGCAATAAAGCATCAATGATCGATCATTTCATCGGAGCTTGAGGCAGAAGGCGAAGAAATTGAGTATCCCTAGTACCCTCGGCGCGGGAGGTGATCGAAGGACACACGTAGATGCATCTCGCGTCGCAGTGATTTTTGTCCGGAAGCACAGAGCTTTCATCCAAAAACTTTGATCGTATAGGCTTCCCTTTTCACGATCGTTTGCCCAACGCAATCAATGGTTGATGATTTTCCCGTAGATTTGTTTCATTCCCTGGATATCCCTCGCCAGGAAAACGACGACTGCAGGCTTCTTATATTCTTCAAAATCGTCGTAGTTGAAGAATTCGACCAACCGCTGCGGGGTTTTTGCTCCGGAATTCCGTGCTAACAATCGTTTGAATAGCTGGAAGAATATTATCTTCGTTGTAACAACGCATTCCCACATCTTGATGTGGGTCTTTACAACAACATTGTAGTAAAACTGAAATTCATCAACATTCGAACAATGAACTGTGACTCTTTCACATTCGTTGGATTGAGCCTCAATGAATACCCTTAAGGAGACCTTTTATTGATGGAGCTTCTTGAAGGAAGCTGGGAAGATCCGCGGCATATTCCTTGATCTTGATTGACAAATGAGAAAGCAACTCCATGCGCTGGGGGCGCACACAAATAAGTGAATTCGCTTACCTCTAGTTGTTTTCAGAAAGCGGCAGGATGCGCTTGTCGATTAGGCCGTAATCGTTTTCTATCCTCAATTGATTGCACGATCGGATGTTTTTATGAAAGGAAGATGACTTGAATGACATCCGGACCTGAGTTCCATTCGTTCCGGCCTCTTGATGTTGATTCTTTCCACATAAAGTTCAATCGCATCCACATGATGTCCAAAAATGATCGATGGTCGACTCGAAATCATCCATTGGAAATCCTTGATTGACTTTCACCAGTTCAATCACATCTCTTGCTTCCAATTGCTCCAAAACCTCCACCTTTCAGATCGAAGCAAAGACGTTCGATTGGATGTTGTCATATTTCGCATCTTGAATGGCATCTGAATGGCGCCTTTCTACCTGTAATAAAAAGATTATTCTTTGTACAGAGCAGATCAATGCAATGGATCACTTTCAGCATTCCAGTTATAAGCCTGTTTTCCTAAAGCGTGAATGATGAATTTCCAATAAAAGATTTGTTAAATAGCTAAAAGTGATCCATTGCAGTGATCTAGTACCGATAAAGATAGAAAACAAAAAGAATGCCCATAAAAATCACCTATTCTATTGGAATCACAAACCAAGTCTTTTTTTTACATTATTGAGTGAAATTTGGCACGGTGTGGTATAAAAATGTTAAAAAGCTTCAAAAAGCACTGAGATCTAAACAAATGAATTAAAAACTAAGATTTTAAACAGGCAGGCGCTTTAAGAAGGGTCTCATGCCCCAATATCCTGGATTTGTCTGAGGTGCCGATAGAACAACCAATCAAATATCTAAGCGCAGATTGAGTCAATCGATTCCGTCAACAACGGGCAGGTCAAACTAATTCAACTTGTTGCGGATACAATGCCCGTAGAACCCATTAGAATGCCGATATAAAATGATTAAGCAAGTCTTTTTTATCTTTTAAGATGAATCTTTTGCTAAGCCATGTCTGAGCCGAAACGAAGAAGGCAAAGAAAAGAATGTTCATTGAAGAAAAATTATTCGAGCATTTTCCCCCCCCAACCTTATTTTTGGCTTTTTACGTATTAATTTTAATAGGAGTAACAAGCGTTAAGAATGTACTTTATTCATGGTGCATGAAAAGAGTGAGCTGAACATGTAAATACGTAGAAGGAGCCGCTTTTTGACTGAAACATAAGTATAGAAAAGAAAAGAAAAAAACAGAATTTAAATCAGGCAAAGACAATGTAAGGCCAGTCAAATATAGTAATAAAACATCAATCATCGATCATTTCATCGGGCTTGATGTAAAAGGCGAGAAATTGACTCGAGGACACCATGTAGATGCAATCTCGCGTCGTATTGATATTTCGTCGGAAACACAGAGTTTTCATCTTGTAACTTCGATATCTGCTTCCCTTGTCACAATCGTTTGCCAATGCAACGATTGGTTGACGATTTTCCTCCTTGATTTGTTTCATTCCTGGATATCCCTTGAGAAAAACAACGATTGTAGCCTTCATATCGTCCAGATAATAGCCGGAAACTCTCACAGCCGCTGCGGGGTTTTTGCTCGGAATTCCGTGGCTAACAATCGTTTGAAGAATGGCTGGAAGAATGATATCTGCGTTGTAACAATGCATTCCAACATCATTGATGTGGGTCTTTACAAAAGCATTGTAGTAAAACTGAAATTCATCATCATTCGAACAATGAACTCTGACTGTTTCACATTCATTGAGTTGAGTCTCAATGAAATGCCCAACGAGATCTTTTATTGATGGGGCTTTTCGAATGAAGCTGGGAAGTTCCGCGTATCTCTTGATCTTAATTGACAAATGAGAAAGCAAGTCCAGGCGGACAGGCGCACACCAATCCAAATAGAGTGAATTCACTGCCTCTAATTGTTTCAGAAAAGCGGTGTGATTCTTGCCGATTGGAATGTTGTAAGACTCGTTCATCAACAATTGGTTGCACGAGCGAATGTTTTTGATAAAAGGAAAATCACGAATGACATCCAGACGGACTGAACTGACCTCAAGTGCCTTCCCCTCAAGTGGCTTCAGCTTCATGATGTTGATTGCTTCAAATAAGTCTGAGTCCAAATAAAGTTCAATCTCATGGACATGATGTCCAAAAACGATCGATGGTCGACTCGAAATCATCCATTGGAATCCTTGATTGACTTTCACCAATTCAATCACATCTCTTGCGTCCAATTGCTCCAAAACCTCCAACTTCAGATCGAAGCAAAGACGTTCGATTGGAAATATTGTCAGATTTCGCATCTCGAATGGCATCATGAATGGCGCCTTTCTACCTGTAAATAAAAAGAATTATTCTTTGTAAAGAGCAGAACAATGCAATGGATCACTTTCAACATTTTTAATAGTAAAATCTTATTTTCTAAAGCCTGAATGATGAATTTCCAATCAAAAAAAATTGTAAGGAGCCGATCAATGCAATAAAAGATTTGTTAAAATGCTAGAAGTGATCGATTGCACGGGTCTAGTAACGAAAAAGAGAGAAAACGAAAGAAACACGCATAAAATCATGTGTTCTAGTGGAATTTTAACAAAAATCGAGGTCTATTTTTTACATTATTGGGTGAAATTTGGCACGATATGGTATAAAAATGTTAAAAAAGCACAAAAAGACTGAGATCTAGATAAATGAATTAAAAAACCAATATTTTAAACAGGTGAGGTGATTTAAGATGGGATCCATGCTTAAAATATGCTGGCTTTCTCAAATTCTAAGCATTTTGGATAAAGAAATGGGGTTTAGTTGAGAAAATCGGGAAATTCTAGATTTTGGAACGTTTTAAAGCTTTGCGAATATGAAATTTGAAAGAATGAAAAAAATTTTGCACCGTATGGTATAATAAAGATTAAAAACACGACAAAAACACAGAAATCTATACAGGGCAAAGAATGAATGATTTCATCAAATTCTTCCCTTAAATGCCAGCAGTTACAGTAGGCGTTTCGACGAAACCTACCGTAATCCAGATCATCCACGATATCATTTACACTTCAAACCACAAAATACAAAACACTTGTACTCAAATTTGAAACTACACCCTTTCTGGTGCGCTCATTTGCTCAATTTCTTCGGCTGCATATTCCTGTATTTTCTCCCTACATAGAAGCGCCGCTCGACTCGCAGCATAGAGCTTGTTGTTTGTTGTGTTTGTGTTTGTTCTCAAGCAATCCTTCATTTTATTGTAAGTTGTTCCTCGCGTTTGACTGATTCGTTTGACTGGCTCGTTTATCGATTTCAAACGAGTCGAGTTGTCTGAGTGTTTCAATTGACAGCTTCGTCCACTATTCGTAGGTGTGTCTGGAAGGGAAGAGGTAAAAATAGAGTTTTATTCTACTTGTTTTACCTCAATTCGATTACTTTCCATTCCCTTTTTGTACAAAAGAGAGTTAAACAAAATTGATCTGATAGAGCTTTCTTCTTCTGCGTTTTCCTGATCCATATTGTTTGGCTGTGATTACTTTAGTATCGTGTGGACTTTGTTTGTAAACTTTTTGTATAGGTAATTTCTTTTATTGTCATTTGAAAAGACTCATCACCCCACTGTTACACTTGAAAGCTTCCTTGTTACGAGCTCTTTTCATTTGAATACATTTCCAACTTTTTGCCGCTCTTCTTCTGTTTTAGTTATGGCGATTTGTGACTGTCTGGACGACGTAATCGCTCTGCAAAGTTTGCCGCCTCTTCCGGACTTTGACCAGCTCTGATTCGGCTTCAAACTTCGTTCAACCTGTTCTACTCCGAAGGACAGGGATCAAGTCTATTTGCATTGTGATCTGACGAAGCGGCGGTGTGTCTACTAGATTCTCTAAATCGATCAGATTTTTATGCCTCCTCAAATTCTATTGACAAAGATTATGACAGCTTCTGCGTTAGTCTCCTAAAATTCCTCATCCTCATACTTTTTGACCGATCCACGAAAATTGGTGAGGAACTTCAGGTAATCTTCCTTCATGTAAACACCGACATCGAGTTGTTTCACGGATTTCAACTAGTTTAGGAACATTCCAGTGTAGTGTCTGCCATCCTCTCATAAATGGTCGTATTCGTTGTCTGAACTGAACTGGAGTTGGAGATTTCAACTGTGATTTCAACTCTAAGAAAATTCCATATGGCCCTTTGGCATTGAAACATTCTAACTCGTCGCATGAATCGATTCGTTTGACGAAAGGAAGAAGAGTTGCATTCAGTTGAAGGGACGGAACATCGACGACTTTTTTGCTCGAATTTTTCCAGTTCGGAGCTCTGTCCCAGAGGCTAATCACGGCACATTGCTTTCCAAAAAGGATCGATTGATCCATCGCGTAGCTCGAGTAGAGCCTCTTGTTCGCCATCATCAATTCCAGCACGTCTTTCACATCACAAAATGATATCACACTTGTTACACTTGTTGAGATCTCTATTTCTAACTTTTTACTCACCATTCCTGGTTTATCTATTAAAGAATTGGAAGTTTTAGAGTCCAAATATGAAGATTAGACAGGAAAATCAGAAGAAATTACGAAATGGAGACAAAGATTAAAGGAAATTATTGCTGAATTGACCACTTTTTATATAAGAAAAACACATCTGTTCCCAGGTTGCGACGGGATTTGGGGGAAGTGATGAGGAATTAATTCTCGATCGATTATGAATGCCAATGGGTGCTGTGCGTTCCAGGAGTGAGCTCAGAAAAGCAATCCCGAAGATTTGAATAGTTTTGATCAATTTATCGGCGTCAATGGGTGCTGTGCGTTCCAGAGTTGCAGCCCGTGTTCCAATTGATAAACTTCGTTTAATAGACTGCCTTCAAACTGCCTTCAAACGCAATTTTTTTTGAACGTTTTTCTCCTTTGAATAAACCCAAATGCATCAGTTCGAATACGACCCTAGCATCCAAGTGCTACTTTTTCAACCCCAGTTCACTTGAAACATTCAAACACTTACGAGCATGAAGCGTTCTAAGAATCAAAATACCGTTATCGAAGCTGAATCTTTGTAGGAATCTTGTATTTCAGGTATGGTGATTTTTACACATCAGTTTTCGTCGAGAATTGTGTGCATATTCAATAGCTTCAGAAACTATCCATTTTAATGGTAATTTAGCACCACGAGATTTATAGAACATTTCACCCCTTAAAGCGCAAATACCGCGTGAGAAGAAGCCACCTGGTAGATCTTCACAAAACTTTAACACACAAATTCGAATCATGTCTGAATCGTTAAACTTCTTTACAGCCAAGGGTGCTGCATTAGATTGAAGGCTATATTGAAAAAGGCTACGCTTTTGTGAGTATTTTTAGTTTTCTTGTTTCGTTAGGTGTAAATGATATATCTCGTGAATGACCTAGATTACGGTAGGTTTCGTCGGAAAACCTACTGTAACTGCTAGCATTTAAAGGAAGAATTAGACGAAATTCTTTATTCTTGGATCTGTCCAGATTTCAGTGTTTTGGTCGGGTTTTTAAACTTTATTATAGCATCCGGTGCAAAATTTTTTCATTTTTTCAAATTTCTGATTCGCAAGGCTTTAAAACGTTTAAATTTCTAGAATTTCCCGATTTTCTCAACTAAACCCCATTTCTTAATGCGAAATGATTAGAATTTGACAAATCCATGATATTTTATGTACTAGACCCCATCTTAAAGCACTTCATCTGTTTAAAATATTGGTTTTTTAATTCATTTGTCTAGATTCCAGTCTCTTTGTGCTTTTTTAGCATTTTTTTAGCATACCGTCCCAAATTTCACGCAATAATGTAAAAAATAGACTTGGGTTTTGTTAAATTCCACTAGAATACATGATTTTATGCTTATTTCTTTCGACTTCTATTTTTTTCGTTCCTAGACCCGTGCAATGGATCACTTTTAGCATTTTAACAAATCTTTTATTGAAGATTCATCATTCACGCTCTAGAAGACAAGCTTTTACGACTGGAAATGCTGAAAGTGATCCATTGCATTGATCTGCCCCTTACAAAGACGAATTCTTTTTATTTTCAGGTAGAATGGCGCCAATCCAGATGCGAAATCTGACCACATTTTCAATCGAACGTCTTGGCTTCGATCTGAAGGTGGAGGTTTTGGAGCAATTGGAGGCAAAAGATGTCGTTGAATTGGTGAAAGTCAATCAAGGATTCCAATGGATGATTTCGAATCGACCGTCGATCGTTTTTGGACATCATGTGGATGATATTGGATTTCGTTTTGAAGAAGTCAAGATCAAGAAGCTGAATTCGGAGTCACGTGGGGTCAGTCTGGATGTCATTCGTCATCTTCCTTTCATCAAAAGCATTCGATCATGTGATCTATTGTGGATGAGCAATTATTACGACAGCCCAATCGACCAGGATCGTGCCGCTTACAAAAACAACGGAAGGCAGTGAATTTCCTCGATTTGATTGGCTGTTCGCCACTCGGCCTGGACTTGCTTTCTCATTTGTCAAGTAAGATCAAAGGTATAGTGGGTCTTCCCAGCTTCCTCAAAAAAACTCCATCAATCAAAGATTCGTTGGGCATTTCATTTGAGGCTCAACTCAACGAATATTAGATGAGTCAGAGTTCATTGTTTGAATGATGATGAATTTCAGTTTTACTACAATGCTTTTGTAGGGCTCGCATCATGATGTTGTAATGCGTTGTTCAACGCAGATATCATTCTTCCAGCCATTCAAAGGATTATTAGCCACTGAATTCCGAGCAAGCCCCGCAGCGGTTGTGATAGTTACGGCAAGATTCTTTTTTACGACGATATAAGGCTACAATCCTTGTTTTTCTCAAGGGATATCCAGGAATGAGAAAAATCAGCAGGGAAGATAAATCGACCATTCATTAAAGTGGCAAACGATCCGTGGAAGGGAAGTAGACGTTACACTTTCACGATGAAAAGTCTGTTTTTCCGACAGCGAAATATCAATGCGACGGTGCATCTGTATTTGTCCTTAAGGAAGTTCGATGCAGAGAGCGCTCGGACATCTTTTTCGGATCTCCGGATTTTCCCGCCTTCAGCATCAATTATGATCAAATGATCGATCATTGATGTTTTATTGCTAAATTTTGCTGGCCTTAAATTGCCTTTGCATGCTTTAAATTCTGTTTTTTCCTGATTAACTAATCTCGAACTCGGAGAGTTATAGTTTTTCCTGACTCGTTTATGTTTTCTAAAGAAAGCCAACAGCAGCTCCTTCTATGTATTTGCATCTTCGGCTCGCTTTTTTCATGCACCATTAATAAATTACGATTCTTAAATTTTTCAGAGGGAGAAAGTTAAGAAAGGTCGGCTTAAAGGTTTTCAAATGTTCCTTGACTTTTGAGCATCAAAAAATACGCCTACATTTTTGTTTTTATTTGTTTTTGTAATTTTTCGTTAATCGTTTCAATAAAGAAGTTTTTCTTGCATATAAAAATAGAAATTTTTGACAACTTAAAACCTAAAACTGTTTTGAAATTCGCCTCTTTGCAAAAAAGTTATTACATTTGAAATTTCCTAAACTGGATTTTGCAAGGACTTTTGTGTGCGTGACTGTATGTTTATTAACGTTTGTTACTCCTGTTAAAAATTAATATTTAAACCAAAAATAAGGTTTTCTGGAAAATGCCTGAATACCAATCATTTCTTCACCAATCGTTTCTTTTTTTCTTTCCGCTTTGACTTCTTCGTTGTCTAATCTGATCATTTTATATCTTTAGCCTTTACAATAACCTAACGAAGCTTTCTAGCTTTTCCATCTAAGAAAAGCTTTTCCCCTTTTTCCACCACCAGATCCCATCACATAGTGTGCATACTAGATTTTCTAAATCGATCAGATTTTTATGCCTCCTCAAATCCTATTGACAAAGATTAAGTAGACTAGCCCCTTTTTTCCGGCGTTCCTGTTTTTCAAAACCCTTAAACAAGCCTTTAGTTAGTAAGGAACTGAATAAGCCTCTCAAGGAAAAAAATAGACCAAATTTTGATAAAAACAATCAAATGATTCAGGAATCTCATAAATAAGAGATGAACAGTTTGAAGATTCCGAATCGGCTCCGGCATCGGCCCCGAATGGGAACCGAAAAAGGAACCAAATGGCAACTGAATCGGCCCTAAATGGGGAATCTGATGGGAACCGAATAGGAACCGAATCGGCCCCAAATGGCGAATCCAATGGGAACCGAATTAGCCCCGAATCGTCCTGAATCAGCCCTGAATCAGCTCTGAATCAGCTCCGAATAGGTCCCAAATTGGGCCCGAATCAGCCCCAAATCAGCCCCTCAATCGGCCCCGAAACAGCGCCGGATCAACCCTGAATCGCCCGAATTGGGCCTGAACCGGTCCTTGATCAGCTCCGAATCAGCCCGGGTCAGCTCCGAATCAGCCCGAATCAACCCCGAATCAGCCCGAATCAGCTCCGAATTGAGCTCCGAAACGGTCCTGAGCTCAGCCTTGAATCAGGCCCCGAATCAGCCCTGAATCGGTCCTGAATCAGCCCTGAATCAGCCTGGTCAGCTCCGAATCAGCTCCGAATCAGCTCCGAAATCACCTCCAAATCAGCTCCGAATCAGCTCCGAATCAGCCTCCGAATCAGCCCCGAATCGGCCCCGAATCTGCCCGGGTCAGCCCCGAATGAAAAGGTGCCAAGTCCTCAAAAGGCTCATCAATCTTGTCTCGTTTCACCTCAACATTTCCACTTCATCAGCAGTCGGAGCTTTCCTTCAATTGTTGAAGTGCACTCTGCAACTCCCTCGTTTTCCTCGAAACAATTGCCGGAAAAACGCGTCCGTCCTCCACGGAGACACTACAAGAACATGCAAATTAAAGAAAGAAATGGAAATGATGTGTTAGAAATTAGAAGAAAGTTTGGGACCTAAGTTTGCGTTAACTTTTAGCTAAATCAATTTAAGCTCTTGTGTATTTTCGAATTAGTAGGCTGAATGGCTCAGATCTTTTGCTCAGAGTTAACATTTGCTTTGTTTTGCTTTGCTTTGCTATATTTTGATAGAATGGTTTATTGATATATTCTAGGGTATCTAATGAGACTAATTAAAGACACATTGGACGATCAGTCTTGAAAAAATCGGGCTAGGGTCATCAATTTAGTCATCTTCAAATGTTGGAAACTAAGAAAAAGAAAAGTCACCAAAATCTAAATCAAAATCAAATTTAGTATGAAGATTTCAAATAGTGCTTTCCAGAAAACAAGTTTTTAAACTTAAACCTGGAATTTCTTAGTTTTCTTAGAAATTATTGATACGGCAATCAAAAATAAAGATGATGATGAAGAGATTTATTGGGTGAAGAGAAAGTGGTTGGGATAAAAGAAAGAGAGAAAGAGAGAGAAGTGTTCCCAATTTGTTCCCCAATCAATCTCATCCATTCATCCAAATGACATCCAATTAGTGATCATGGGGATACATCAAATGATTGATAGGGGAAACGGGAAAGATTGTCGGAAAACTTGGACGGGTAAAACTCTGAAGAAAGATGAAAAGGCTTTGGATCTGGTGCACTGGATTTGTGAATCCTGGAACGCACAGAGATTAATAAATAAGAAAAATTGCGGAAAGCTTCAAAGGAGCAATTCAGAATTTCGAGTTGGCTTGGAACGAGAAATTGGATTGAAAATGGAAACGCAACGGACCTAGTGCACTGGATTTGTGAATTCTGGAATGCACAGAGGCTAATGGAGAAAAAAATAAGGAAATCGTCAAAGTAGCGGTCAAGTTTTTTGGATGATCGAGTACAGCTAGATTTCAGACAGTTTATAGCATGAAACGCAAAAATACGTCAGTCTTTAGTAGTTCTGGAGCTCACAGAATGGATTGGAGTATCAAAAATGGGTGGTATTGAGTTTTGACAATGTCAATACAGGTGTTGGAGCTGGAGCCAGAGCTAGGCTCCTTTTCTCCACCTTCACCCTGATCCGTAACTCCTTACTCACAAAAGCAAGGGTTTATTTGCTTTCACAAAGCCTCTTCAGCTCTTTTCAGGGGTTTCGGCAAAAACTGGGTAGCTCAACAGTGGTAAATTCACTCTCTGCACCCCTCCCGCTTCCCCAAAAACCCTTCTCACCCCAATTTCGGGCTCAGCGGGATGCCAAAAAGTGTTAATCCTTTGATCAAATATTCATTTTGGGAAACACTTTCGCGAAATATTGAAGCAAAATGAGTAAAAACGAGGGCGAATGAGTAAAAACGGAAATTGGCGCCGAGAAAAAGAGATCTAAGCCGAAAATTGGCGATTTTGAAATGAAAAAATTCTCTCCGAAAAATAAAATTGTGATCTGGAAAGCACAGTGGGCAACAAGTTAGAGAAAATAGGAAAATGTTAAATTTTGAGTAGTGTAAGTAGTACATGCACGTAGCTGTTATGTCAAAGTGACGCTTTTGGGCTGAAAAGTGTCTCAATAGCTTCTGTGACATCCAGATTCGATGTTTTCGCAAAGAAATTTGATATTTGGAGGTAAATTTTTGCCGAAAACGTCACCGACCTCTTCAAAGTCCTCCAAAATCGGGTCCAACGACAGTGAGCTTTCCCTCAGAACATGTAGACTCCACAGTGCTCCGATTGTCGTCACCGGGTTCTTCGGACGTTTTTCGGATGCATTTCTTGAGTCGTTTGAATTTTTGGACCATCACATCGTAGCGGCGGTCTTTTTCCTGGAATCGGGAATCAGAAATGATAAAACTCAACTTTTAATTGAGAAAAGCTAAGCCAAAGCTTTCAGTTAGTCAATCTTAGCTTGAATTTTGATGCAGCTAGCTTTGAGGCAAGTTTATAAACAAGTTTTATAACCATCAACGGCTTAGAGTAGTGTGCTAGCTTCAAAAACCTATCCTTTTTCCTTGCGGGTTCAATTCCGCTTGCCGCTTGCCGCATGCTGCCAAATTACTTGCTTTTTTTGAAAAAATTCCGAAAAACTTTTTCTTTGCGGTTCTTTTGCACTTTTGCGATAGTGCTTTTAAAGTAGTAATTAGTTATTTATTAAAGTTTTTTTTGTTTTTGCATAGCTTTCAGAGCTTACGGGTGATTTACTAGCAAACGCCTTTGAAACAATAAATAATCTACTATATATAAAAGAGAAGTGTCCGTCTGTTTGTCTGACCGTCCGTCACATTCTGGATCTTGGCTCCACATTAACCGATTTCGACAGACTTTTTTTTTGATCGATAGGGAATTAAAAATGAATAGGTAAATAGAACAAGTTTTTCTTCAAAAACCCGTAAAAAATCAGAAAAACCACATGCGCTTTTTTTACCATCGGCGGCCCTTGGGGGCGGAGGGCGCGCCCAACCGCCTCGACCACGCCCGGACGTGGTCGAGGTGGTTGGCGTCTCGTCTACCGTCCCAGTATAAATGTCGGTGGTGCTTCGAAGGGTACTAGAGTTGGTTCCGATCTTGCTTTGAAGGATTAAGATATTTGATCCCAGTATTGTTACAGGGGGTGCAGAAAGGGGCGCAGGAGGGGAGAGGAGAGGTGAGGAGAGGAGAGGAGAGGAGAGGAGAGGAGGGGAGAGAAGAGGAGTGAAGGGGAGGCACTACGGGCAACGTTCCTACCTTTGGCGGCCCTTGGGGGCGAGGGGGGGGCGCCCAACCGCCTCGACCACGCCTGGACGTGGTCGGGGTCCTGGAGGGGCGCAGGAGGGGGCGCAGGGGGAGGGAGAGGAGAGGAGGGAAGGGGAAGCACTACGAGTACGTTCCTGAGTAAAAATGCGATAACGACAGATCAAAAATCTGAATCCTGTGAAATGTTGTGTGCACTCAAGCTAAGAAATTCGGAAAAAAAATAAAACAATTCTGAGCACTCACAAAAGAGGAATAAGCGCTCGAAGATTTGAGGGTCTGCGCGCTAACATGTGGGCAAATTATCGTAACCTAAAAGGGTCAAATCGCTGCGAAATTGCTGGACTGATTGGGCTTGAATCCAATTTATTTTGCTTTAATAATGAATACAATTAGATTTTTTTTATTTTATTAACTGATCATTTATCCTTTAAACAAAGCAATCTACTACAGAAGTGAAAACTTAACTTTTTTGTATCACTCACTGAAGGAATTATCACAAAGTATTAAATTTGGAAAGAACTAAAAAAGTCTAGCGATTTCGCAACCATTTGATCCTTTTGGGTTACGATAATTTGCGCCAGATCCGCGATCCGCCAGATCCGCGATCCGCCAGATCCGCGATCCGCCAGATCCGCGATCCGCCAGATCCGCGATCCGCCAGATCCGCGATCCGCCAGATCCGCGATCCGCCAGATCCGCGATCCGCCAGATCCGCGATCCGCCAGATCCGCGATCCGCCAGATCCGCGATCCGCCAGATCCGCGATCCGCCAGATCCGCGATCCGCCAGATCCGCGATCCGCCAGATCCGCGATCCGCCAGATCCGCGATCCGCCAGATCCGCGATCCGCCAGATCCGCGATCCGCCAGATCCGCGATCCGCCAGATCCGCGATCCGCCAGATCAGACCCTCAAATCTTCGGGCGCTTATTCCTCTTTTGTGAGTGCTCAGAATTTTTTTTATTTTTTGTGAATTTCTTAGCTGAAGTGCACACAACATTTGACAAGATTCAGATTTTTGATCTGTCGTTACAAGTTTTTGTACTTGTAGTGGGAGGGGAGGGGAAGGGGCCCTTTCACTTGAGAGATCAAACTATGCGTTAGCTCCAAAACATCTAGCCAGAAAAACCCGTCTAACCGCTGGTAAACAATAAATGGAACAATAAACGGGAAAATAAATATTTATTTGAACTTTTTATACTTTAAAATCATCTTACTACTCACAAGAAACGTTTTTTTATACTTGTGACAAAAAAACAAAATTTGGCGGCAAGCAGAATTGAACCCGTAAGGAAAAAAACTGGATAGGTTTCAGAGTCTAGTGCACTATCCCCTAGACCACCGCCAATCGGTGGTAAGTTGAAAAAGTTCTTTAGTAAGTCTAGTTCTCTAGACTAGTCTCTAGAGACTACTGCTTTTTTGATCGATTTTCGATTTTGTGCCCAATTTAAGTCAAATATGACGGAAATTTAAGCCTAGACGAAAATCGGTGAACTTTTGATTCGCAAAGTGTCAAGTGCAGAGTTCTAGCTATTTTAGCGCCAGCTATTCACCCACCAATCCACTCTGTCGCAACGCGGTGATGCATTTCGAGTGCTCCAAGATCTGTGTCCTCAATCGCTCCAGCTCGTCCATTTTCTCTTGTGGGAACACGCGTTTCTCTCGTAAATGAGCGTTCTCTTTGGTCAACCGATCATGCGAGTCACGCTGGAAGAAAAGTTAGAGTAAAAATCGATACTAACACTAACAATGGTGATCAACGCGTCTTTCATCTCAGCCATCTCTTTTTCGATTCTTTTTTGTTCATGCGAGAGGTTTTTGTTCCGTTCCGCCAACTTTCGATTCTGATCGCCGATCGGTTTTTGTGTTTTTTCCAATTCGACGATTTTCTTGTTCTGAAAGACAAGGTTTTGATAGAGTTTAGAAAATTTTGTTTAGAAGTTTGGTTTAGAAGTTTGCAGGATTCAAAATCTGCACTGCACTAAACTGTAGGATTCATAGAGCTGCAGCAAAGCAAAGCTAGACCAGCTTGATGCTTGAGCTTGATACAGACTTCTCACAGGTCTAATCAAGGACTGTTAAAAGCCAGATCAAAGCCTGATCTGTCCTAACCCAGAAAAATTGTCTTTGACAATGACAATCACAATGACAATCGCAAACACGACAATGTCGGAAGCGCAAAAGAATTTGGAAAAAAGAATTTTCAAGAGAAATTCGTTTTTGCATACGGGAAACTGATTAAAGTTAATAATTTTCTGAAAAATTTTACAACTTGGTTACTTTACGAGATTTTGGGGAGCTGTGCGTGCCAGATCGAACAAAAATGAAGCTTAAATATGTGAATAGTCGTCTTTGCTTTGTATCTAGTGTCCAACTCTGACCGACCCTGAACCCCAATTCTTCTTCAAATAAATGAAAATGTTTATTTTACGAGAGTTTTGCGTGATGTGACATCCAGATCTTAGAAAAATCATATAATTACAGCTTCTAGATGTCTCAGGTCCAATCAATTCTTGGGTTAAGTGTCGGACTTGAATGCGGTTCTTTCAAAGCCCATCAAAATCGGATTTCTCTAGCTTTCTAGCTTGTATGCGTTCCAGATTGGTCAAAAATCAAAATTCCAGCTTTTTTAGTTAACTAGGTACTTATGAACGAGTACGCACTAAGTACGAGTACGCACTAAGTACGAGTACGAGTACGCACTTTCATGGCGGTTTTCCGTCGACCAATTTAAGTCTCAGCTTTCTATTGGCAAGCTGACATTTCTAACTTAGAATTGAAAGGTTTTCGATGTTTAATATTGCAATGAGCAATGAAATCTCGTACTTAAAAGCGCTCACCAAATCCGCTTTGATATTGTTCATGTCAGAGTTGAGCGTCTCCGACAGTGCCAGCCTCTCCTCGATCTCTTCCATCCTCGTTTGCCATCGTTGTCTTTCTCTTTCGTGCTCGTCTTTCATCATCTGAAAATCATCGTATGCAAATTGGGATTTAGATTTAAAGCCATCAAATCACATTCTAGCTATCGCATCAATTATCCATTTCTTTGAGGAGCTTAAAGAAATGAGCCAAAGCCTAAGTTCGACTTTGAGCCCGTAACTCCGTCAATTTTTCTCATTTTCATAAAATCTCTTTTGCATTGGCTTTTCTGGAAGGCACAGGTCAATTTCTGCTTAAATTTTCAAGCTTTCAAGAAATTCGCATATCTGAATGGGATTCCCGGTGTAGCGCTGGCTCGTCGTTCGACGCAATTTCTCCGGTCGAGCGGTCATTTTTCAAAATTTTCGAAAAGCAATGATAAATCTGGAAAGCACAGGTGTATTTGAAAGGAAAAAAAAGATCAGAAGCATGAGATTTCCAGAAATTAAATTTCCAGAAAGAAATTCGCAATATCGAGGGGAATTGATAAAATCTGGAGTACACTGGGATGGATTTTGAAAGGGAAAAAAGGTTTTTTCAGCAGCTTTTCAAGCGAAATTTATTGTTTAATTGATTTAATTTGTTTATACAATTGGGGAAATTGGGGAAATTGATTAAATTGATTAAATTGATTAAATTGATTGATTAAATTGATTGATTAAAGATTGATTCAGAAATTGATTAAAGTTGATAGTTTTTTGAATAATTTCTGTTGAATTCTGTCAAAGTTTTGTCGAGAATTTACGGCTTTTATCTCGCACATCGTTTGTCCGCAAATGTGTTTACTTATCGTTAAGTTTTTGGGGGTTTTTTGGGGTTTTTTTTTTGTGGAGTTTTTTTGAGTCAAATGATTACTCATTGTCAGAACTTTTTTTAGGGAAATCGCGAAAAAATTATGGAAATTTTTTGGGTAAGAAGTTCCGACAAAAAGCGAGAGCAAAAAAAGAAGATTTTGTCTACGAAATCAATACGTTTTAACTTTATTATTAGCTAAAAGACAAGAGTATTACGGTAGTTTAATAAAGAAGTGAAGACTTTGGCAAGAAAAAGTAGTAAAAAAGTGATGGAGTTGGCAAGAAAAAGTAGTAATAAAGTGATGGAATTGGCAAGAAAAAGTAGATTTCCGAGAGTGAACCCGCAATCTTCTGCTTTCCCGGCAATTGCTCTAACCAGGGTCGAACCAGGAATGCAAAAACGAACGCTTAGCGGACTAACAAGGCACTTCTTTGTCGTATGCGCCCGCAGAGGACGTACTTTGACGTACCTCGATGTACATCGACGTACTTTGACGTACTTTGTACTTCGACAAGCCTTGGAGAGCGAAAAAACGCCAGTTGATTCTAAATTCTTGCGTTTCTACGAAAACTATTGCCCGTTAGCAAAAACGGATTTCACCATTGTAATCAGCGGGTTTGCATGTTATTTCCAGGTTAAAATCCCACCGCCAGCTCTGATCATTCCCTTGTCAGCAATCCCATCCCTTACTACCTTACTACCAACACCTTACTCACCGACTCACCATCCTTTGCCTTCTTAACTCGCCAGGAGAAAGAGGGAAAGACAAGGAGAAAGAAGGGAGAAGGAAAGAGGGAAAGACAAGGTGAAAGAAGAAAGAAAGAAAGGGGGAAAGACAAGGAGAAAGAAGAAAGGAAGAAAGAAAGAAATACGCGGATCTTCAGAACCGTGGGCTCCGGGGCTACATTAAAATCAAACCTACTATATCAGTAATAAAGAAGTGAAGGAATTGGCAAGAAAAAGTCGATTTTCGGAAACCGAACCGTTGAACCGTCGACCTAAGATCGGAAAACATGTGTAAAAGCGAAATTTGCGTATACTAGAACTACTGGATATCAAGAAAAGTGAAAAATGGAATTGGCTGTAAAATCAGTGCAACAATTGACAAGTGAAAAGTGCTCGGGAAATGGATGAGTTAAATATGGAAATTCTCCCCATGGAGCGGATATGATTTGATCTCTCTTTTCAAAAGAGAATATGAAAAGATTGACCTAAATGCGGTGCGTCTTTAGAATAGATTTGACAATGATTGAAGTCACCGGGGGATTTCGAGAAGGGAAAGGAGCGGAAAGGTGAAAGTTTATCAGCTCAGGCTTTCACCTGTGGATCGTAAATTTGCATATATGATGGTAAAAGCCATTTCTAACTTCTTTAGATCGGAAAGCAGCTTAATGGCCCTTGTGACATCCATAATTGATAATTTTCTGGAAAACGGCACTGTAAGTAGCACATGCACGTAGCTGTTATGTCAAAGTAGCGCTTTTTGGGTTGAAAAGTGGCTCCCGTCATTTAAAAGTGACTTCTTTAGGTCGGAAAGCAGCTTAATGGCCCTTGTGACATCCATAATTGATAATTTTCTGGAAAACGGGATTGTAAGTAGCATATGCACGTAGCTGTTATGTCAAAGTAGCGCTTTTTGGGTTGAAAAGTGGCTCCGGTCATTTAAAAGTGACTTCTTTACGTCGGAAAGCAGCTTAATGGCCCTTGTGACATCCATAATTGTTAATTTTCTGGAAAACGGGATTGTAAGTAGCTGCTATGTTTAAGTATGTCTAAGTATAGCTAGTATCCGCGTAGCTGTTAGGTCAAAGTAACGCTTTTTTTGGATTAAAAAGTGTCTCAATAGCTCTCGTGACATCCAGATTCGATGATTTCGCAAAGAAATTTGGTAATAGGGCTAATTTTTGCTAAAAAATTCCATCAACCTCCTCAAAGTCCTCCAGAGTCGCCTCCTGGCACACTGAAATGGGTAATGCCAGAAACTGGCTCTGCCAGAAACTGACTCTGCCAGAAAGCGCGCGTTTACGAGCGAACATGAAGTACCGGCCGAATTTTATCGATTTTTCGTATAAGTTGGTTGGAAAACGGATAAAACTCACATAAATAGTGCCTCCAAAAGCTCGTGGCGGTGTTGGGGTTAGCATTCGGCTGGTTGTCGCAGATCTGGAGAGGAATTTTTGGATGTAAATATGTCAAAAAAAAAACGTCAAAACAATCCGTTTTCAACTCACCGATGCAACGGCGAATCCAAAGTGCTAGCCTTGGGCTCAAATGGAGAGAATGGTCTGTAAATTTTGGATGCTTTTTGTTTTTCGTATTTTTTGAGCTCTAGAGTTTCTCTAAATTTTCTAGAGTCAGTTTCTCTAAATCGTGCCTTCTCTTTCTCTTTCTACCGTAATCTTGTCTCTATTTTTCTATCATTTTTTTGGTTTAATTCTATGCGGGGTTTACGAAGAAGATCGAAAGATATAAAAAGTGGATAGATTGGAGAAAAAGTAGAGACAAGATTCTGGTAGAAAGAGAAAAAAGGGGTTTAGGGAAACAGGTACGGTGCTTACTGGATAAAATGGCAAATTTTGAATTTCTGAACTTGAGAACAACCCTAGTGCCTTCCAGAATAGCTAAAACACCGTTTATTGACTATTTGGATTATGGTAGAAAGCGAAAAGAGCACGGTTTAGAAAACGGGTACAGTGCTGTTCAATCAAAATGACAAATTTGAATTTCTGAACTTGAGAACAACCCTAGTGCCTTCCAGAATAGCCAAAACACCGTTTATTGACTAGTTTGGATTACGGTAGAAAGCGAAAAGAGCACGGTTTAGAAAACGGGTACAGTGCTGCTGGATCAAAATGACAAATTTGAATTTCTGAACTGAGAACAATCCTAGTGACTTCCAGAATAGCCAAAATACCGTTTATTGACTAATTTGGATTACGGTAGAAAGCGAAAAGAGCACGGTAGGAAACGAAAAGTAGGAAACGAGTACAGTTTTAGGAAACCAATCAAACTCTAATTTCTACCTTGACGAGTTCATCGATGAGGCGATTGATCTCGCGTCCATCGATTGACCTTGCTGCTGTTGATCCTGTAAGTCGAAATTTTCAATTTCTGAAAATTTGACTAGCCTTCTTGCGTAGTGAACGAAAGCCACTACTTCGAAAAACCTAAAATAAAATTTTTTTTATTAAAATGGCAAAATTGTAAGTACTGATATCCATAATTGATCAGAAAGAGTTCAATTTTTCGAAATCGATAAAATTGGAGAAGTTAAGCTCATGAACTCATTTGGTGCTATCCAGCATTGCTCGAAAAGTGCTAGGTGTTGGGGAATTGTTTGATTTTTAGCGAGAATGAGGTCCATAATTGGTCTAAAGGTGACCGGTTTTCGGAAAACTATACATTTGGAAGAGTTTAGGCTTAGAACTCGTAAAATGCTATCCAGGATCGATGAAAAACAGATAAATTCTTGAAAATCTGTAAACTTCCAAATGCTAAGATCACAAAGTCGAAACCTTTCATTCACATGGTCTAAAGAAGAAAGAAAAGGCATGGTTTTGAATGGGGTGACAAATGGGATTGCAAAAAAGAATGTCAAAACAGAATGGAGAAAAGGAAGGAAAAAAAAGATTGGCGCCAGTTTTTGTGGCCAAAAGAACGATGGAATGGAAAGAAAGAGAGCGGGTCATCATACACTCGAATATCAACTATCGAGGTCAATCATAGCTAGGGATTAGCAATTAGCATGTCAAAGGTAAGACTAGAGGATATTGGTGGAATCGATGGGTTATTTGCGTGGTTTAAAACCCAGGTCAGACAAGAAGCAGATCCTAGCCTGGCATACAAAAACGAAGCTAGTTATAAGCTGGCTGGACCTGGTCCAAGCTCCAGACCTGGCCCAGGCCCCAGACCAAGCTCCAGACCTGACCCAAGCTCCAGACCTGACCCAAGCTCTAGACCAAGCTCCAGACCTGGCTCAACCTCCAGACCAAGCTCCAGACTTGACCCAAGCTCCAGACCTGACCCAAGCTCCAGACCTGACGCAAGCTCCAGACCTAGCCCAAGCTCCAGACCTGACCCAAGCTCCAGACCTGACCCAAGCTCCAGACCTGACCCAAGCTCCAGACCTGGCCCAGGCTCCAGCTCCAGAACTGACCCAAGCTCCAGACCAAGCTCCAGACCTGGCTCAAGCTCCAGACCAAGCTCCAGACCTGACCCAAGCTCCAGACCTGACCCAAGCTCCAGACCTGACCCAAGCTCCAGACCTGACCCAAGCTCCAGACCTAGCCCAAGCTCCAGACCTGGCTCAAGCTCCAGACCAAGCTCCAGACCTGACCCAAGCTCTAGGTCAGATTGGAACCGTGTTCACTTGGTACTAACAACTAAATCCAGATCTTTTCTGAGCTGGTTTTACTCTAGAACAAGTTTAGGTCTGGCATGGTCCTGACTGCTGGCCAGACTCTAGAGACTCAGCGTGGCAAATTTCATTGGTTAAGCTTAAAGTTAACTTAAAGAATTACCTAAATCTTACTCTTAAAGCTTAAATTCATCAAAAAAAAGCTATAAAACTGATTACAGTCTGAAAATGAACTAAAAAAAGTTTGAATAATGTTGCGTGCCAAGGGTTTTTTTGAGCACATCTTCCAAGCCTTTAATAAAAATCTTAAAAGCATTCTACAATTTGTATAAAAAAATTCTCGATAGAAAATTATCGCAATTTTCATAATAAAAAGGAATAAAATCGGTTCGCGAAGTTACAGCCAAGATATAGCCGAAAAACTATGCGATAAATTGCGGTGCTTGCCGCTTGCCTTGTGCTTGCCTTATAAACCCAGCTCAAAGCCTTTTTCAAGAGCCTAGATAAAACCAAAAACCGTGGCCAGTCAAGAAATGCCAAACTATTGACTGAATCTTGCAAATGGTTGTAGGAAAAGGTTGCGAAAATCAAGAAAAACTGTTTCCAAATAAAAATAGCTCAAAAACGCGCGTGATGCGACAACCAGATGGTGGCTTGGCTAAAACCCAAAAATTTGCGATATGATTGATGGAGAAAAGGGAGACCAAGACCCAGAAAAAAGAAAAAGAAGAACAAAAAGGCCCGATGTTCTGTGGATGGAGTGATTGAAAGCGAAAGGAGGGGTCAATGGGTCATTTGAGAACAACGAAACGACGATTAAGTGATCAAGCTCCTAAAAAAAGGAAGAAATAAAGTTCTGAATCGTTCGATCTGGAGCACACACTACTCAATTTTATCAAGAAATTATGAAAATCATCGGAAAACTAGACTTGGTCCTGATGAAATGAAACCCCAACCCATTCTGTATCCAAAAAACCCCAAAATAAAAATTTGTACACTTTCTATTCGATCTGGATAGCATAGTGCTGAAATTCAGCAAAAAAAATGGAGAAGTTAGATTTTTTTGGTTGTTTTGGATGGCACCCACGTCAAAACTGGGTAGGGTACAAAACTGGTTTACAAAAAAATTGTTTAATAAGCTGGATCTCCAAAAATCTCCCCTTTCTGTCATCCAGATATGATTTTTCGGCGAAAAGTTTGTGGATCGGCGGGCACCAAAGTGTAAATTTCTTTGCGATCTCATTTCCTTTTCCCCTTTTTCTCTTTCAGTCGATCTCTTTATTGACTACCAATCGGCCAGGGTGTGTGGGAAAGCAGAAAAGGGATAAGGAATAAGAATAAGAAAAGAAAAATGGGCAAGGATGGGATTTTTTGAAGGACTTCAATTTAGAGGATCTGGGTTTTGATCTGAAAAATAAAAGCAGAGAAGAAGGAAAGAAGGGGACGACCGAACAACTACCCCCGCCACCCAAGAATCGCCACCCAAGAAATTGAAACTGACTAATTTCAAAATACTGCAAAAGCTTTTTTTGAACAAAATCCTGGACAGCACGAGAGCCATCAAGCGAGAACAGGCGTTCTCAAATTTTCCCAGACTCGACTAGTGCAAGTCCGCGGAAGATTTATGACCACTCATCTCAAGCTTTCGAAAAAGAACACCCAGCCGCTAATGGACGATTTGGTGATCATGGATCTCACAACACAAAAAGAGGGAACAAGTTTTGTGGGGCGAAGAGATTTTCGAAAAAGTGATGAATGGAACCATTCTTCAGAGTGAAAATGTTAAATCTAAATTTTGGAAAATTCCAAAATCATTGCCAGACCAAAACCAGAATCCAAAATCATTGTCAAAGTGCTAAAAAGTAAAAATTATCTATCAATGCTATCCATAGCTTCTAAAAAATGTCTCGGTTGACTGAATATTCGATTCTTTGTCCCCCGATCACTCACCATCGCAAATCGGTGAGTCAAGCGGTGGTAGCCGTTCGCCCCGTTGGCTGCACTCGTTTCAATAACGCTTCCAGTCATGCTATGACCTCCAGGAATCGTGATTTTCAATAGAAAATCCAGTGAATAGCTTCTTAAAGCAGTAAATGACTACGGTAGTGTCAAATCAAGGTATAGCAATTTCCAGAAATTTATCGATTATCTTTCAAATCTTGTTTCAAACTAAAGTATGCGTTCCAGGATTGAGTAATTTTTTGTAGAAACTTCTAGAATCTCAGAGAAATTTTGAGTTTTAGCTTTCAACTTATTCTAGTAGGTCGAATTACCTTTTTCTCAACGTTTTCTGTTAGTACAATACGAAAGTAAATATTGGGGAAATGTTTGGAATGAAGAAATGAATGGGAAAGGGATTAATTGAAATGGAAAAATTGAGGAAAAAGCAAGCAGAGAGGGGAATTTTAGATTTCAGACAAGATTTTGATAGCTGTTAAATTGAGGCTTTTGAGTTAAATTGAGGATTTGGGCTTTTTTTTAGTAAAAATCAGATTTTCGAATGGAATTTCGACAATATAGAATTCAGAGAACTGAAAAAATAAATGAAATTTCAAAAGCTGACATGAAAACAAAGATTTCCTTCTCAGCTTTTCCTCAAGATTTCCTCAAAACAATCGAATTTTGCGATCAAGACGCGATTCCGGGATTTACGAGACATTTGCATGCTCGAATCTCGAAGAAATCGCATAGAAAAACGAGAAAACGATGATTTTAGCATTTTCCGATCGCCGGGAACGATATCGAATATTGGATTTGATCAAAAAGAGGAAAAGAAAAGGAAAAACAAATGTTGAGTGTGCTCTGAGATATCGAAAATGAAAAGCTTTTCAAAATCCAATTTTAATTTTTTGAATTAAATTGTTTCAAAGGAGAAACTAAATTCCTTTTTAAAGTCGCATGTACTTTGTGCACTCACATACACGCCCACTTTCTGGCGTACGTGCGTCATTTACGCTCACAACCCCGGAAATTCCCAAGGCACAAAGTATCATTACTGAGCCTATCAAAATATTCAAAAAACCCTATCAAACCGCATCAAAATAACCGGCGAGGCGTTCTTTGTGCGGCCGTGTAATCTGAAGATGGTCCTTTTAACATTAATGGAGATATTCAATTAACAAGCTAAATATTTAAAGCGATTGGAGAAATCTTCTCCTTCTTTCAAATTTCATCGTCGCAAAGCCTTAAAATATTTAGAATTCTAGAATTTCCCAATTTTCTCAACCAAACGCCATTTCTTAATGCAAAATGATTAGAATGTGACAAATCTGGCATATTTTGCGTACTAGACGACGTACGACCGTACGACCGCGTACGACCCCATCTTAAAGCGCCTCACCTGTTTAAAATATTAGTTTTTTAATTCATTTGTCTAGATCTCAGTGTTTTTGTGCTGTTTTTAACATTTTTCATACCATGCCGTGCCAATCTCACCCAATAATGTAAAAAATAGACTTGGGTTTTGTGAAATTCCACTAGAATACATGATTTTATGCTTATTTCTTGCGTTTTCTATCTTTTTTTGGTACTAGACCCGTGTAATGGATCACTTTTAGCATTTTCACAAATCTCTTATTGGAAATTCATCATTCACGCGTTTGAAAACAAACTTTTACTATTAAAAATGCTGAAAGTGATCCATTGCATTGATCTGCTCCTTACAAAGAATATTTCTTTTTATTTACAGGTAGAATGGCGCCAATCAGGATGTGGAATATGACAACATTTCCAATCGAACGTCTTTGCTTCGATCTGAAGTTGGAGGTTTTGGAGCAATTAGACGCAAGAGATGTGATTGAATTGGTGAAAGTCAATCAAGGATTCCTATGGATGATTTCGAGTCGACCATCGACCGTTTTCGGGCACGATGTCCATGATATTCAATTTGGGTTTGGTCCACGAGGAATTAAAGTAATCAACATCAAGAAGCTGAATGGGAATTCACTTAAAGTCAGTCTGGATGTCATTCGTCATTTTCCTTTCAGCAAAAACATTCGATCGTGCAATCAATTGTGGATGGGCATGGATTGCAGCTACAGCCCAATCGACAATGATTACGCCGCCTTTCTGAAACAACTTGAGGCCGTGAATTCACTCTATTTGGATTGGTGTCCGGCTCAGCACCTGGAGTTGCTTTCTCATTTGGCAGTCAAGATCAAGAGATACGCGGCTCTTCCCAGCTTCCTTCAAAAAGTTCCATCAATAAAAGATCTTGTTAGGGATTTCATTGAGACTCGACTCAACGAATGTGAAATAGTCATTTTTGGCTGTAAGGATGATGATGAATTTCAGTTTTACTACAATGCTTTTATAAAGACCCGCATCAAATATGTTGTAATCGATTGTTACGACGAAAATCTCATCGTCGCAGCTATTCAAACGATTGTTAGCCACGGAATTCCAAGCAAAAACCCTGCAGTGGTTGTGAGAATTAGCGACGATTTTGTATACTATAGGAAGGCTACAATCGTTGTTTTTCTCAAGGGGTATCCAGGAATGAAACAAATCAGCAGGAAAAATCGCCAACCATTTATTGCATTGGCAAACGATCGTAGGAGGGGAAGCAGATATCCCGCTTTCACGATGAAAACTCTGTGTTTCCGACGAAATATCAATGTGACCCGAGATTGCATCTACATGTTGTCCTTGCTTGAATTTCTCGCCTTCTACATCAAGCCCGATGAAATGATCGATCATTGATGTTTTATTGCTATATTTTGCTGGCCTTACATTGCCTTTGCGTGCCTTAAATCCTGTTTTTTTCTTGAAGCTAACATTAACTAATCTCAAACTCCGAGATTTATCAAACCGAAACTTTTGGGAGGTTAATGCCAGTTTTTCATGAGTCTTTCTTGTGACTAGTTGATTATTTATTCTTTCTGTCGACTACATGTTTGGATTTGAAATTTAATCTCCGAGAATTTGAATTTAGATGTCTGAGGTTGAATTTGTATTTAATTCCCTTCCCTAAGATATTGGAATTTGACTTAATTTCTAAAACTTCTTTGCAAAATTCTTAAACTAAAATATAATTTCAATTCTTTTCTGTTCGCTTATGTTTTCTAAGCCAAAAGCGTATGTATTTACACATTCGGCTCACTTTTTTCATGCACCATGAATAAGGTATGATTTTTGTCAAACCCAATACCCAGAGTTTGTATCTCTTTTCATTGTTTCAATTCTTCAACCAATCGTATGAAGGTCAACTCGAAATCATCGAGGAAATCATCTAAATTTCGGTATTCAAATAGTTTTCTTCTTTATTTTTAATAGCCAACACTACTTGCAAGTACAAATAATTTATAAGGAACGAAAAAAAATGTATTTATAAATATGTCCACGTATGCGACCGGAGATTGCGTCTACATATTGTCCCCGGGCAGATTTGACATCGAATTTTTTGATCTTCTGCAGCAAGCCTGACCATGCTGACACATTATACATTGATTAAGTTGTGGAATTCTCTTCTAAAGCAAATTCGATTACTTTCCGTTCCCTTTTTGTACAAAAGATAGTTAAACAAAACTAATCTGATAGAGCTTTCTTCTTCTGCATTGTCCTGATCCTTATTGTTTTGCCGTGATTACTTTAGTATTGGTGAATTTTGTTTGAAAACTTTTTTGTATAGGTGATTTCTTTTATTGTCATTCGATAAATCTCATCACCCCACTATTTCACTTGGAAGCTTCCTTGTTACGAGCTCTCTTTTCATTTTAAATACATTTTCTATTTTAGTTATGGCGATTTGTGACTGTCTGGACGACGTAATTGATCTGCAAAGTTTGCCGCCGCTTCCGGGCTCTGACGAACTCTGAATCGGTTTCAAAATTGGTTCAACCTGTGTTACTCCGAAGGAAAGGGATCAAGTCTGTTTGCATTGTGGTTTTGATTCTGACAAAGCAACGGTGTGTATACTAGATTCTCTAAATCGATCAGATTTTTATGCCTCCTCAGATTCTGACGAAGATTATGACATCTTTTGCGCTAGTCTCCTAAAATCGATGCGCTAGTCTCCTAAAATCTCCACATTTTGAGAACTAGAAATGGACTAACCGATTTTTTTTGCCGTCGTTCCTATTATTGAAAACCCTTAATCGACCCTCTGGTTAGTAAGGAACTGAATAAACTCTCGAAATATTGTCGTAAATTTGAGGAGAATATTGCTAGGATAGGCTTGTTCTTTGGAGAATAGACTTGCTCTTTTTGAACTAAAAACTTTACAACATCGTCGCTTTGTCATTGATCTACTCGAAACTTACAAAATCCTGCGTTGCAAGCAGATTAGCCCTTTGTTTGTTGAATTTTTCAAATTTAAATCGAGTTCAGGGTCCAGACGTGGTTCATTCCTTTTGCAGATTCCTTTGCGTCTGATGCTTCTTTATGAAACTCATTTCCCGTTATAGCCGCTAGGTTATGGAACTTGCTCTCAGATGGCATACAAGAAATTCAGTCACTTTCCATTTTCAAGAAATAAATCTATGCTCTGGATCTAACGCCTACTTTTAGCCTCTCTAGCATAGGTAATCCGATTTTTTGCATATTCACTAAATTTAGCATCTTCGTATCTTTCTTTTGTATCTACTTTTAGGCATGTCGGGGCATGGCATGGGATCGCGGGCCGAGCGGGCACATTTCTTCAATGTTTACTGTATTTACATTATTGACTGAGAACTTTGTCAAATTCTAATCATTTTGCATTAAGAAATGGCGTTTAGTTGAGAAAATCGGGAAAATCTAGAATTCTAAACAATTAAAGAACACCTCCCTAGTCATTTTGATAAGGATTTTGCTTTCGCTTTGAAGATGGCACAAAAGGAAGCCATCCACCTCTAATTTTGTACTCGGGGGTTTTCGAGGTCGGTGAATCGAGTGACCGATTTATTTTGCTTTATCTGTCAAACAAAACCTCTAATTTGTGTTGATGGGCCTTGATAGTGTGACGAAACCGTTCAAAAACCCGTTTAAGTCTGTTTATTGAATAAAAAATTTACTTAAAATAAAACATTTTGAATTGACGATAAAATTGAAGGATTAGGTCAATTTTGAGAGAAAAAAAATAGCTTTTGAACCAAAGCCAACACCTTCAACGGAAAATTGCTGGCGGAAAACTATGGGAAAGCTTTGAACGGCTCAAGATTTATACGATTTTCTGCCTATTCAATCGATCACCATATTCTTGGTCGAATGCTTTGGAACACAGGAAAAAAAATTCAAAGGTTAGGGTTGGTTTATTAATCATTAATCATCACCAATGAACCCCCAAATTTTCAGTTCAAAACGCAAATCCTGTGAACGGAGGAACCGAGGCAAAAGAAAAGCGATCGGCAATGCGAAAATCCTTTGTGAACCCTAAAAACATGAGTTGAAAGTTAACCGTCGCCGGAACAAGCGGCGATATTGATATTCTGTTACTTGATATGACAAGCTACGGTTTATGCAAAGACGAGATTTCACCATGTTTGACTCCTGAGCATCCCAGATTTGATAGCGGTTGAGTTTCGTCCCGAGCAACAATATGATTCATTTTTTGACAATCCATCAATCAAAAATCTTGGCTGAATGATTAGGATTCCAAAAAGTTAGTTTTTCTTTGCCAAAAATCCAATTGTTATACTGTGCCACAGTACAGTTCCAACTTTCAGCCGTTTTCTGTATTTGTCATCACGTTTAAACGTGTCTATTGAGCGTCTCATTTGGCGACGCCATCTTCAGAATATCATGTTTCATGCTCAGATCTCATCGTTGTTTGCTCTGGCTTTCACCAAACCAAATCGCATGCTTTGTGCAAAGTTTTTTCCATTTCATAACTCATTAGAATGCAAATTATGTAATACTTTAGATTTCAGTAACTGGCCATTCTGGCGACAGAGTTCTAGCTGTAGATCTGAAAATTTTTATCTAGCGGTTTTTTGGAGTCATGGTTCGAATGCGGTTTTAGTTTTCAACTACAGTAACCCCTAATGGAAACAGTAGTAGCGCCTAATTAACTGGAAAATGGATGAGAACAAGCTGAAAGCGCGCACCAGTGGGTCTTCCGGAACGGAAAAACCGAATGCGGCCGAAATACCTATGCAAACCCTACATTTTGTGTTGCTAAAGCAAAGCTGGGTAATAAAACCGAAAGTGATCAAAATGATGAGGAACTTTTTACGTTTATAGTGCATATATTTCAAAACCCTGCACCAGAAGCCGCGCGCTTACGTCAACATAAAACTTTTCAGTTTTTTGCATAAACGCACATGGTAGAGGCAAAATTCTTCCCAAGATTTTGGGGATAATGACGCCCAAAGAAGCGAAGCCGGCTCAGTCGCTCACCGCTCCTTCGAGCCTTTGGTGCTTCCAAAATGTTTCATTGAATCCGCCAATATGAACATGGGCTGCCAATTTTGGAACGCACAGAACACATTGACACTGATCAAATGATCAACACTGTCTAAATCCTCAGAATTCTTTTTATGAGCTCAATTCTGGAACACACGAAACCCATCGGAATTCATTTATCGATCGAGAATTAATTCCCCATCAATTCCCCCAAATTCCAGTCGGAACCCGGGAGCAGATGTGTTTTCCATATAAAAAGTGGCCAAATCAACAATAATTTCCCAATTAGTGTCTTTTTAGGAAATTGGTCTCGACGAGCCGCAATTCATTGTGAATTTCCCTATAATAACCTTGCAAGAATCCAATTTCAGATGAAGGGCTTTTTGGTGAACTGAACTGCCTAAAAGTTTTCCAACTTTTCTGGCCAACCTTGGAGATCCACGTTGCGATCAAAGTCAAGATTCTGACAGATGCGTTAATCAATGCCCGAAAAGGTTCGTACATCTCTGAGGTGGGATCTCTGAGCTGCCGATCGAACAACCAATAAAGTATCTCAAAAAGATTGAGTCAATCCATTCCTTCAACAACGAATTTAGAGTTCAAACCACAGAATTTTGAATTCAACTTGTTACGGCTACATAAAACCCATTAGAATGGCGATATAAAATGATCAGACTAGATAAGCCTTTTTTTCAGCGATGTCTAATTCGAAACGAAGAAGGCAAAACCAAAAGAATGATTCAAAAACAAAACGATTGGTATTCAGACATTTTCTCCAGAAACCCTTATTTTTGGGTTTACAAATTAATTTTTGACAGGAGCAACAAACGTTAATAATCATACTTGATTCATGGTGCATGAAAAAAGTGAGCCGAATCTGTAAATACATAGAAGAAGCCGCTTAGAAAACATAAACGTACAGAAAAGAATTGAAATTCTATTTTAATTTTGGACTCCTGTCAGAAAGTTTCGAAATTAAGTCAAATTTAAAGATCTTAAAGAAGGGAATTGAATACAAATTCAATCAGAGACACTCAAAATCCACTTAAAGGAGATTAAATTTCAAATTCAAAGACGTAGTCGCCAGAAAGAATAAATAATCAACTAGTCACAAAAAAGAGTCATGAAAAACTAGCAATAGCCGGAAAATCTAAATTTTTGATTCGGTAAATCTCCGAGCTTGAGATTAGTTAATGCTAGCTTAAAGGCAAAAAGAGAATTTAAATCGCGCAAAGGCAATGTAAGGCCAGCAAAATATAGCAATAAAACATCAATGATCGATCATTTCATCGGGCTTGATGTAAAAGGCGAAAAAATCGATGTAAGTTGCTGGATTGGACTTTGTTGAGGACAACATGTAGATGCAATCTCGAGTCGCATTGATATTTCGTCGGAAACACAGAGTTTTCTTCATCAAAGCGCGATATCCGCTTCCCTTCCAACGATCGTTTGCCAATGCAATCAATGGTTGAAGATTTTCCCCGTTGATTTGCTTGACCCCTGGATATCCCTTGAGAAAAACAACGATTGTGGCCTTCATACCGTGTACAAAAT
The DNA here is from genome assembly GCA_958450365.1 of Mesorhabditis belari. Taxonomy (NCBI): domain Eukaryota; kingdom Metazoa; phylum Nematoda; class Chromadorea; order Rhabditida; family Rhabditidae; genus Mesorhabditis; species Mesorhabditis belari. The sequence goes on from CAUEEP010000911.1 coordinate 51,555, forward strand.
TGTCTAAAACTTTCACAACCGCTGCGGGGTTTTCGCTAGGAATTCCGTGGCTAACGATCCTTTGAATGGCTGCAACGATGAGATTTTCGTCGTAACAACAATCGATTAAAACATATTTGATGTGGGTCTTTATCAAAGCATTGTAGTAAAACAGAAATCTATCATCATCATCACAGTCAAATCTGACTATTTTACATTCGTTGAGTTGAGTCTCAATGAAATGCCCAACAAGATCTCTTATTGATGGAGCTTTCCACATGAAGCGGGGAAGACCCGCGAATATCTTGATCTTGGTTGACAAATGAGAAAGCAAGTATCTGCGCGTAGGCGAATAGTCAAACAAACAGAATGAATCCACTGCCTCTAATTGTTTCAGAAAAGCGCCGTGATCCTTGTTCATTAGGCTCCCGTAACCGTCGCCCATCCACAATTTATTGCACGATCGAATGTTTTTGATGAAAGGAAAATAACGAATGACATCCAGACTGACCTTAAGTGACTTCCCATTCAGCTTCTTGATGTTGATTACTTCAATTCTTTGTGAATCAAACCCAAATTGAATCGTATCCACATGAGGTCCAAAAACGACCGAGGGTCGACTCGAAATCATCCATTGGAATCCTTGATTGACTTTCACCAATTCAATCACATCTTTTGCGTTCAATTGCTCCAAAAGCTCCAACTTCAGATCGAAAGATTCAAATCGAAGCAAAGACGTTCGATTGGAAATGTTGTCAGGTTTCGCATCATGAAGGGCACCTTGATGGGCGCCATTCTACCTGCAAATAAAAAGAATTATTCTTTGTAAGGAATCCACTGCAGATCAATGCAATGGGTACTTGTGGAGTATCCGGGGGGGTAAAATTTTAACTTTTTTAATACTTTTTTTAACTTTTTGACCTTAGCTTTTTTGATCATTCTGCTACTTTTATCAATCTTTTGCACCTATCGCTTTCAGAGTTTAAAAGAAGAACGAAAATATTGCTTATTGATCTGATTAATGGTCTAAAGATCAATGGATTAACGCAAATTCCGTGAAATTTTACATTTACCATAGGCTTTGTAACTAAAAATTAAATTCTTGAGGCAAATGTTTAACTTTTTGTTAAACCCTTAAACTTAAACCTTTAAACTTATATCATTTTGCGTTAATTTTAGCGTTTTAAATAGAATTTCATCAATTTAGTGTGAAAATGTTTGCCGCCAACTAGGATATTATCAACATTTCTAATAATGACATAAAAAATTTTGTCGAAGTTACGTTTTTGATCGATTATCACCTCGAATCACGTAACCAAGTAATCACCTCGAATAAATTGAATATCTTTACATTTGAAGGGAATTCGCCACCAAATCACTTAACCGGCTGAATATCATTAAAAAGGGTCGTGTATAACGTATATAAAATTTTACCCCTCCTCCCGGATATTGAAAGCCCCCCCCCCCGGATACTCCACAAGTACCATGCAATGGATCACTTTCAGCATTTTTAGTAGTAAAAGCTTGTTTTCAAACGCGTGAATGATGAATTTCCAATAAGAGATTTGTTAAAATGCTAAAAGTGATCCATTGCACGGTTCTAGTACCAAAAAAGATAGAAAACGAAAGAAATAAGCATAAACTCATGTATTCTAGTGGAATTTAACAAAACTCAAGTCTATTTTTTACATTATTGGATGAGATTTGGCACGGCATGCTATAAAAATGTTAAAAACAGCACAAAAACACTGAGATCTAGGCAAATAAATTCAAAAACTAATATTTTAAACAGGTGAAGTGCTTTAAGATGGGGTCTCATGCGCAAAATATCCTGGATTTGTCAAATTCTAATGATTTTGCATTAAGAAATGGCGTTTAGTCGAGAAAATCGGGAAATCCTAGAATTCTAAACGTGTGCCTTGCCTTATGAAATTTTGCCAATATGAAACTTGAAAGAATGAAAAATCTTGCGCCGTATGCTATAATAAATGTTAAAAACATGACAAAAACACCGAAATCCAGAAAGAATAAAGAATTTTGTCAAATTCTTTCCTTAAATGCGAGCAGTTAAAGTAGGTTTTCCGACGAAACCTACCGTAATCCAGATCATCCATGATATAATTTACACACAACGAAGCAAAAGAACCAAAACACTCAAATTTCCTCTAAAATTGTAACGTTTTCCCTTTTTACCTTGTAACCTTTTTACAACGTGCACAAAATCATATTTTAAACAGGTAAAGTTCTTTAAAATGGGTTCTATTAGGTGAAGTATGCCGGATTTTTCAAATTCTAATCATTTTGCATTAAGAAATGGCGTTTACCTCAACGCTGAAACTACTTCTTTTAGATCTCAACTCTAAATTTCAAGTTGTAATCCAAATTGGCTGGAAATCATAGAAACTCGTTGAAAGCTACAGTTTTCTTTTTTCTGTGCCAGCTCGGCTAAAAATAACTCTTTATTCGAATCGGATATCACAGGCTCAATAATCATTATCGTTGTTGTAATAAAAAGACAGCTAAAGCAGAAAAAAGGTATGGGACCTAGAACTGACTCAACTAAAACAAAAACAAAAACACAAAAACACAGAGTCAAACGATGAAAATGAATTTCCTATGTGGGAAAGTCGAGTTTGGACGAATGCTCGATGCTTTGAACAAAAAGATTTCCTCGCTATAGCAGATTTTGATGTAAATCGAGCATTCTAGCCGTTTTTGGAAGTAAATCATTGAAAAGGGTGAGTTTGTACGCAAAAATTCTTTCATCCTGAATGTTATTCTATTAGAAATGGATGGAAAAAAATGGTTTGATTTTTCAAAGTCGACTTTCCAATCATCACAAAAAGCATCGAAAGCCAGCAAATGAGACCCGTTATCGATAAATATACGTAAATTTTGCAAATAAATACGAGGTTGGGGAGAAATTCTTAAAAGCGGTAAGGCACATGAATCTTGAAAAAGGAAACCATGGATAGCGCTAAGAATTGTGATACGGTAATTGATTCACTTATCGGCCTCTTATCAGCAACTTATCAGCCAATTATCAGTCACTTATCGGTCTTCTCAAATCGAAAACAAGTTCTAGCCTCATTTTACGTCTTTTCCACCGTAATCGGTTTCCTAATTTGCACTTAATTTGGCCAAAAAAGCAAGTCTGCACAGTGAAGAAGGTTAAACTGTTGAAGTGAAGTGATTTCCTTTTGAAGTGGCCCATTTTCTAGTGTGAACTCCAGCTTTGAGAACTACCGGATTCCCGGCTTCCAGCTGATCACGGAAATGAGAAACACATCCAAAGCAAATTTTCAAAGAAATCACAGGAAAAAGAGCACTTCAAAGACAGAAATACGATAGCTTTTTACTTAATCTTTTAGAAAAACGGCTCATTCAAAGGAACAAGTTATTGGGCAAAGGAAAACGGGTTCAAGAATTCACAAAAACGGGCATCTAGAAATTCAGCAATTGATATGGGCATTCCAGAATTGCACACAGAAACAAGCAAGATCCTAAAAGCAAAATCGAAAAAGGTCCTAAAGGATAAATAAAGAAAAAGGATAAATAAAGGTTTTCTAAAGTTTGGCACAACGCGTCTAAAATCGATTTTCTAAAAATTAAAAATTGATCTGATCTGATCAATACCAATTCTTACATGCTATCCAACTAAGAAGAAATCAAAGTTTTATTAAAATCTGTCCACTTAGAAAAAAGATAATAGGGTGAACGGGTTTCCAGGTTTACATCTATTAGAATAGACCTGAATCTGGAAGAAATAGTCTGGAAACACGTTCACCCTATTAACTTTTTTTTGAGTAGACCGATTTTGATGGAACGTTGGCTTTTTCTTAGTTGGATAGCATAGAAAAACTGGTATTGATCAGATTTGAAGAAAATCGATTTTAACTTTTCTCGTGGATCGCTGAGTCGGGATATTTACTAGAGGAAAGCGTTTTAAAAAAGTAATTTCAAAAACTCTCAACCAATGCCGTTATTGAGTGACAGGGAAATCTGAACATCTTAACGCAGCTTAAATGGACTACAGTAGCCCCGCTATTACGCCAATGAGGGTGCCGGTTTATAAGTGGTATAGTTGGGGTAATAATCGTCTTGTTGTAGCATCATATATCCCCATCAAGACGGCGCTCTTCGCATGCCTTTCCCGGAAGATTGCGATGATCTCTGCCGATTCCAAACGAAAAAGAAATAGATGACAGCCGCCACGCAAGCAATGACAAAAATCGCCTCGACTGGTGGAAAGAATGACGAAGTGGAGTGTGCGATCTGAAATCGTGAATTTCATTGGGATTATTCTATTTTAAGCAATTATTCCTAAACCCTGGATGTCACGCTAGGCAATGTTATACAGTATGTTCTTTTTAGCGCGTTTTCTCGCTATTAACCCAAAAATCAAAGCAGAAAAAAAATCGCTATTAACCCAAAAATCAAAGCAGAAACAAGCGTAAAAAGCGATAAAAACTTCCACTGATCATGCAAAAAGAAAAGAAAAACGTATAAAACTCATTCAATAGCTAAGCCTTTTTTTCTATTCTTGAGTCAAAGATTTAGGGAAGTTTTGCAATACCTAGACTTTTCGAGTTTCAAATCCGAAATGCAAAAATAAAAAAAACCAACCGATCCCCTGGCGGTGACGTTCTGCGAGACGCGAAGTGGGAAGTATCTGAAATTCGTTGGTTTTGATTCGGATCTTGTTCAGATTCATTTTTAAGCTTTTAACAGTTTCTCAAGTTCTTTAAATGCAAATATGTCATCTTCGACATTTATGTTCGAAACTAAAGCACAATCAAATCCAAAAACCCACCACGATCCGTCCCGAAGAAACTCGGATGATCGGTGTGAGTCCGGAAGAGCAATGAAGAAAGAAAAAATGCAGAAGAAGAAAGCTCTATCAGATTAATTTTGTTTAACTCTCTTTTGTACAAAAAGGGAATGGAGAGTAATCGACTTGAGGTAAAACAAGTGGAATAAAACTCTATTTTTAGCTCTTCCCTTCCAGACATACCTAGGAATAGTGGACAAAGTTGCCGATTGAAACTCTCAGACAATCCGACTCGTTTGAAACCGATAAACGAGTCAGTCAAGCGAGTCACTAGAAACAACTTACAATAAAATGAAGGATTGCTTGACAACAAACAACAGTAAAACTGATACACTCGGAGGTAGATTCTGATCGATGCGTCCATCAATGCCCAAAAACGTTCGTACAAGAACAAACTTGGGATCTGAGCTGCCGATCGAACAACCAATAAAGTTTGCAAACAAGATTGAGTCAATCCATTCCTTCAACAACGAATTTGGAGTTCAAACAACAGAATTTTGGATTCAACTTGTTACAGATACATAAAACCCATTAGAATGGCGATATCAAATGATCAGATTAGATAAGCCTTTTTTTCAGCGATGTCTAACTCGAAACGAAGAAGGCAAAGCGGAAAGAATGATTCGGAGAAAAACGATTGGTATTCAGGCATTTTCCCCAGATTTCAAATGAAGGGTTTTTTGGTGAACTGAACTGCCCAAAAGTTTCCCAACTTTTCTGGCCAACCTTGGAGATCCACGTTGCGGTCAAAGTCAAGATTATGACAGATGCGTTAATCAATGCCCAAAAAGGTTCGTACAAGAACAACCTCTGAGCTGCCGATCGAACAACCAATAAAGTATCTCAAAAAGATTGAGTCAACCCATTCCTTCAACAACAAATTTGGAGTTCAAACCAAAGAATTTTGACTTCAACTTGTTACGGATACATAAAACCCATTAGAATGGCGATATAAAATGATCAGATTAGATAAGCCTTTTTTTCAGCCATGTCTAACTCGAAACGAAGAAGGCAAAGCGGAAAGAATGATTCGGAGAAAAAACGATTGGTATTCAGGCATTTTCCCCAGAAAACCTTATTTTTGGTTTTACATATTTATTTTTAACAGGAGTAACAAGCGTTAAGAATCATACTTTATTCATGGTGCATGAAAAAAGTGAGCCGAATATGTAAATATATAGAAGAAGCCGCTTTTGGCTTCGAAAACATAAACGTACAGAAAAGAATTGAAATTATATTTTAGTTTTGGACTTCTGTAAAGAAAGTCCAGAAATTCTAGTCTAGAATTAGAAATTAAGTCAAATTCAAATATCTTAGGGAAAGGAATTAAATACAAATTCAATCAAAGACACTTAAATTCAAATAAACGGCGATCAAATTTCACTTTCAAACACGTAGTAGACAGAATGAGTAAATCAACAACAAGACACAAGAAAGAATCATGAAAAACTGGCATTGACCGCCAAAATTTAAAAGTTTGGGTTTGATAAATCTCCGACTTTGAGATTAGTTAATGATAGCTTAAAGGCAAAAACAGGATTTAAAGCACGTAAAGGCAATGTAAGGCCAGCAAAATATAGCAATAAAACATCAATGATCGATCATTTCATCGGGCTTGATGTAAAAGGCGAAAAATTCATCATCAATCAACATGTAGAAGCAATCTCGCGTCGCATTGATATTTCGTCGAAACACAGAGTCTTCATCGTCGAAGCGGGTGTAACTGCTTCCCATCCAACGATCGTTTGCCAATGCAACGAATGGTTGACGATTTTTCCCCTTGATTTGTTTCATTCCTGGATATTCCGTGAGAAAAGCAACGATTGTAGCCTTCACATCGTCCATATAATCGAAAATTCTCACAATCGCTGCGAGGTTTTTGCTCGGAATTCCGTGGCCAACAATCCTTTGAACGGCGGCAACGATGAGATCTTCGTCGTAACAATCGATTCGAACATATTTGATGTGGGTCTTTATCAAAGCATTGTGGTAAAACTGAAATTCATCATCATGTTGACAATAAAAATCGACCATTTCACATTCGTTGAGTTGAGCCTCAATGAAATGCCCAAAAAGATCTTTTTTTGATGGATCTTTTGGAGGGAAGCCGCGAAGACCCACGAATCTCTTGAGCTTGATTGATAAATGGGAAAGCAACTCCAAGTGCCGAGGCGAACAGTTACCCAAATAGAGTGAATTCACTGCCTCAAGTTGTATCATAAAAGAGGCGTGGTCCTCGTCGATTGGACTGTTGTAAAAGCGACTCACCCTCAATTGATTGCACGAGCGAATGTTTTTGATGAAAGCAAAATGACGCACGACATCCAGACTGACCTCAAGTGACCCCGAATTCAGCTTCCTGATGTTGATTGCTTCAATTCCTTGTGGATCAAGCCCAAATTCAATCGTATCCACATGATGTCCAGAAACGATCGACGGTCGAGTCGAAATCATTGATTGGAATCCTTGATTGACTTTCACCAATTCAATCACATCTTCTGCGTCCAATTGCTCCAAAACCTCCAACTTCAGATCGAAGCAAAGACGTCCGATCGGAAAGCTTGTCAGATTTCGCATCTTGATTCGCGCCATTCTACCTGTAAATAAAAAGAATTAGTCTTTGTAAGGAGCACACCACTGGATCACTTTCAGCATTTTCAATAGTAAAAGCTTGCTTTCTAAACCTTGAATGATGAATTTCCAATAAGAGATTTGTCAAAATGCTAAAAGTGATCCATTGCACGGTTCTAGTACCAAAAAAGATAGAAAACAAAAGAAATAAGCATAAAATCCTGTAATCTAGTGGAATTTAAGGTACTTTTCCGATATCGGGGGAGCGGAAAGATTATCGGGGGGAGCGAGAGGAAAATCGGGGGAGCAGATTTTACCCCCTCGAAAAATGCATTTCCGGGACTGTATTTTAACTGCAACGGTTTTTTTTAGACTTTAACGACGATGCGTTTCTCCGATATTTGTGCGTTCAAGAAATCGATTATTTCATTACCAAAGGAGTCATCCAGTCGTGGATTTGCAACTGTGGCGAATCGATGAAAGTCCGCTCAAAGGGAAAAGATCTATTTCGCTGGGTATGTGACACTTGCGCACGGCGAAAGGTCCCCAAGCATTCAAGAGGAATTCGAGTCGATAACTTTTTGCAACAAAGCAAGCTCCCGTTCGTCACAATTGGACATATGTAGCGCTGCCAAAATTTGCTCCCCCGATTTTCCTTTCGCTCCCCCGATAATCGGACCGCTCCCCCGATATTGGAAAAGAACCGAATTTAACAAAACCAAAGTCTATTTTGTACCTTATTGAGTGATATGTCGCACGGTATTGTATTAAAAATGTTAGAAACAGCACAAAAACACTGTGATCAAGAGAAATGAATTAAAAAAACTAATATTTTAAACCGGTGAGGCGCATTGAGCTGGGGTGTAGTAAGTAAAATCGGGCGGATTTGTCAAATTCTAATCATTTAGCATTAAGAAATGGCGTTTAGTTGAGAAAATAGGGAAATTCTAGAATTTTAAACGTTTTAAAGCTTTGCGAATATGAAACTTGCAAGAATGAAAAAATTTTGTACCGTATGCTATAATAAATGTGAATAACAGGACAAAAACACCGAAATCTACACAGATCAAAGAATGAAGAATTTTGTCAAATTCTTCGGTTAAATCCTAGCAGTTACAGTAGGTTTTCCGACGAAACCTACCATAACCCAGTTCATCCACGGTATAATTTACACACAACGAGGCAAAAGAAACCAAAACACTCAAATTTCCTCTAAAATTGTAACATTTTACCTTTTTACCTTGTAACCTTTTTACAACGTGCACAAAATCATATTTTAAACAGGTAAAGTTCTTTAAAATGGGTTCTATTAGGTGAAATATGCCGGATTTTTCAAATTCTAATCATTTTGCATTAAGAAATGGCGTTTAGCTCAACGCCGGAACTACTACTTTGAAAGCTCATCTCTAAATTTTAAGTTGTAATCGAAATTTGCTGAAAAACATAGAAACTCTTTGGAAGATAAAGTTTTTTTACAAGTTTTCTGTACCAGCTTGGCTAGAAATAACTCTTTATTCGAATCGGATATCACAGGCTCAATAACCATTATCGTTGTTCTAAAAAAAGACAGTTAAAGCAGAAAAGAAAGGTATGGAATCTAGAATTGACTCAACTAAAACAAAAAAAACACATAGTCAAACGATGAAAATGAATTTCCTATGTATCGTAACAAGTTGAATTCAAAATTTCAACTCGTCTAGTTCTTGTCAAACCCGATACCCACGTTTTGTATCTCTTTCCATGGTTTTAATTCTTCAACCGGTCATTTTAAGGTTAACGTCTCGAAATCATGATAAAAACCTAAATTTCGGTGTTCAAATAGCTCTCATTTTTTTTACTTGTTTAGATACGGTTGTTCGAACTCCAAATTCATTTTTGACCGAATCGATAGACTCTTTTTTAGATAATTTATTGGTTGTTCGATCGGCACGTCAGCTCCCAAGTTTGTTCTTGTACGAGAGCCGGTTTCTTTCAACGCTTTGTAGTAGTTGTTCCAAGCTTCCTCGTGAATTCATCATTTGGTTTTCGTCCTTGAAAATTCATTAGAAATTAGCATTGCTCTTGTAATAACACACCTCCACTCTCTGAAAAGCAAACGGCGATGGAAATCTTCGACTTTGGGCGCAATGTGGATCTCCAAGGTTGGCCAGAAAAGTTGGGAAATATTTGGATGGTACATAGGAAATTAAATTCCGTCGACCTTAAGATCATTTAGGCAATAAAATTCAGACAACCTTAAACATTTTGACGTTTCAACAACAAACAAACTTAGGCTGACTTTAACCCAGGTTTTGATCATTCTAAAGTTTAGCAATTCTAAATTTTAAATAATCTTTGGATACTGGAAAAATAAGGCTCTTTTTAAGTTTTAAAAAGCTTTAAAGAGCTTTAAAAATCGATTACAAAAATGGATCTAAATCAGGGTTGAAGTTAGGCTAAATTTGTCTTCATCAATTTTTAGTTATCAAGAAATAGGAGAGCAGCCTCTAATAAAAGCAATTTTCTGCATGAAAAATAGAAGCGCTTATGTTTGTCATTGTTTGTTTTAACCAGTTTTGTGATTTGCCCTGGGATGTTTTGGACAGATTCAAAATTGACTCTGGGGGCCATCAATGTATCCACCTAATCTAGCCTTTGGAGCAATATACAGTAAACATTGAAGAAATGTGCCCGCTCAGCCGCTCATGCCATGCCGCCAATTACTCGTCCCGGAAACGATACAGTTTTGCTAGTAAAAAATTCTAATATCTGAATTGTTTACAGTCGAAATCTGCCTCAAACCAATCTCCTGTTCTAGCAATCTAAAACGTTCGGTGAAATACAGTCAGAAAAAAAAGTCTTGCACCATTGTCTCCCAAAGGCTTAACACAAAAATTTTTTCGCAAAAATAAGCAAAAACAAAAATAATAATAATTAAAGATAATTGAATCGATTAAATGGACAATCACAAAGATAATTAAATTAATAAATCGAACCTGCAATCCTGAAGGAATCCATCCATCCGCTTGTAACAATTAATCAAATCATCTTCATCTCCATTTAAGGCAATCCCGATCCACAAGCCTTGAATGAATCATATCTTCGGTAATTAGCTCTTCACCTCTAAGTTTGTACTCGGGGGTTTTCGAGGTCGGTGAATCGAGTGACCGATTTATTTTGCTTTATCTGTCAAACAAAACGCAAACAAAACGCAAAACCAAACGGAACCGAGGCAAAAGAAAAGCGATCGGCAATGCGAAAATGTTTGGTGAAGCCGAAAAACATGAGTTGAAAGTTAACCGTCGCCGGAACAAGAGGCGATGTTGATATTCCGTTACTTGACATGACAAATTACTGTTTATGCAAAGACGAGATTTCACCATATTTGTTTCCAGATTTGATAGCGGTTGAGTTTCGTCCTCAGCAACAATATGATTCATATTTTTGACAATCAATCAATCAATCCAGCAAAATTCTTGATTTAATGATCAGAAAAATTGAAAGGATTCCAAAAAGTTAGTTTTTCTTTGCCAAAGATCCAATTGTTCTATTCAATTTTCAGGAATGACACTTGCCTTTATGGGACTGGCTGTAAAACAACTCATTTGCTTTGCAACGATTTCCAGTCCTGATTCAAAAGTTGGTTTGAAACTGAAAGAGAGAATTAATCTAAATCTGGATCGTTTAGGGTGGAAATCGGCCTGAAACCAATTTCCAAAAGGACTTTTTACCCAAAGCACTTTGTTGACACCAAATTCTGTCGTCACCGGCCAAAATTTGTACGTTTTTTTTCCAGAAAGCTGTACATTTTCGATGCCCAACTGTGCCACAGTACATTTCCAACTTTCAGCCGTTTTCTGTATTTGTCATCGCGCTAAAACGTGTCTATTGAGCGTCTCATTTGTCGACGCCATCTTCAGAATATCATGTTTCATGGTCAGATCTCATCGCTGTTTGTTCTGGCTCTCACCAAACCAAATTGCATGTTTTGTGCAAAGTTGTTTTCCATTTCATAACTTATTAGAATGCAAGTTATGTAATACTTTAGATTTCCAACCATCAGAATCAGTAACTGGCCATTCTGGCGACAGAGTTCTAGCTGTAGATCTGAAAATTTTTATCCAGCGGTTGTTTGGGGTAAGGATCCGAATGCCCAAAGAGGGGAAGCCGACTCAGTCGCTCACCGCTCCTTCGGGCCTTTGGATATTCCAAAATCTTTCATCGAATCTCCCAATTTGAACATGGGTTGCCAATTTTGGAACGCACAGAACACATTGACAATGATAAATTGATCAACACTGTTCAAATCCTCTGAATTCCTTTTCTGAGCTTGATTCTGGAACACACGAAACCCATTGGCATTCATTTATCGATCGAGAATTAATTTCCCATCAAATCCCCCAAATTCCAGTCGGAGCAGATGAAACCGATAAACGAGTCAGTCAAGCGAGTCAATAAGAACAACTTACAATAAAATGAAGGATTGCTTGACAACAAACAACACTGAAACTGATACACTCGGAGGTAGATTCTGACCGATGCATTCATCAATGCCCAAAAAGGTTCGTACAAGAACAAACTTGGGATCTGAGCTGCCGATCGAACAACCAATAAAGTGTCTCAAAAAGCTTGAGTCAATCCATTCCTTCAACAACGAATTTGGAGTTCAAACAACAGAATTCAACTTGTTGCGGATACACAAAACCCAATAGATATAAAGCGATTTGACAAGCCTTTTTTTCAGCGATCTCTGACTCGATACGAAGTAGGCAAAGCTGAAAGAAAGAATGATTCGGTGAAGAAACGATTGGTATTCAGGCATTTTCCCCCAGAAATCCTTATTTTAGGTTTTACATATTAATTTTTAATAGGAGTAACAAAAGTTAAGAATCATACTTTATTCATGGTGCATGAAAAAAGTGAGCCGAATATGTAAATAGATAGAAGGAGCCGCTTTTGGCTTAGAAAACATAAGGGTACAGAAAAACATGGAAATTATATTTTAGCTTTGGACTTTTGTAAAGAAAGTTCAGAAATTAAGTCAAATTCAAATCTAAGGAAACGGAATTACATACAAATTCAATCTCAGACATCTAAATTCAAATTCTCGGAGATTAAATTTCGGTTTGATAAATCTCCGAGCTTGAGATTAGTTAATGCTAGCTTAAAGGCAAAAACGGGATTTAAAGCACGCAAAGGCAATTTAAGGCCAACAAAATATAACAATAAAACATCAATGATCGATCATTTCATCGGGCTTGATGTAAAAGGCAAGAAATTCATATGTACCACATGGATACCACATGTAGATGCAATCTCGTGTCGGATTGATATTTCGTCGAAAACACAGAGTTTTCATCGTCAAAACGGAATATTGCCGTGAACGTTCCATTGCCAGTGCAAACAATCGTTGACGATTTTTCCCGTTGATTTGCTTCATTCCTGGATATCCCGTGAGAAAAACAACGATTGTAGCCTCGAGCATCAAATGGCCGCAAATTCTCACAACCGCTGCGTCTGGGTCTTTGCTCGGAATTCCGTGGCTAACAATCGTTTGAATGGCTGGAACAATGAGATTTGTTTGGTAACAAACGATTATAACATATTTGATGTGGGTCTTTATCAAAGCATTGTGGTAAAACTGAAATTCATCATCATCTTGACAAGCAAATCTCACTGTTTGACATTCGTTGAGTGGAGTCTCAATCAACTGCCCAACAAGATCTTTTATTGATGGAAATCTTCGAAAGAAGATGGAAACGTTCGCGTATCTCTTGATCTTCATTGACAAATGAGAAAGCAAATCCAGGTGCACAAAATCGTGATCCAAACCGAGTGAATTCACTACCTCTAATTGTTTCAGAAAAGCGGCGTTGTCCTTATCCATGTCGTATGTGGGCTGTCGGTATGGCCTGTCGTAATCATTGCGCATACTCAATTGATCGCACGAGCGAATGTTTTTGATGAAAGGAAAATGACGTGTGACATCCAGACTGACCTGAAGTGACTTCCAATTCAGCTTGTTGATCTTGATTGCTTCCACTCCGTGTGGATCAAATCCAAATACAATATCATCCACATGATGTCCAAAAACTATCGATGGTCGATTCGAAATCATCCATTGGAACCCTTGATTGACTTTCACCAATTCAATCACATCACTTGCGTCCAATTGCTCCAAAACCTCCAACTTCAGATCGAAGCAAAGACGTCCGATCGGAAAGCTTGTCAGATTTCGCATCTTGATTCGCGCCATTCTACCTGTAAATAAAAAGAATTAGTCTTTGTAAGGAGCACATCAATGCAACGGATCACTTTCAGCATTTTCAAATAGTAAAAGAATGTTTTCTAAAGCGTGAATGCTGGATTTCGAATGAAAGATTTGTTAAAATGCTAAATGTGATCGAGTCGACTTTCCAATCATCACAAAAAGCATCGAAAGCCAGCAAATGAGACCCGTTATCGATAAATATACGTAGATTTTTCAGATTTGCCTGTGGAGTCGCTCAATTACTATGGGTTATGGTAGTCGAGTTTTAGAAAACGCATTAGAAAGAGCATACTGTATACCATTGCCTAGCGTGACATCCAGCATTTAGGAATAATAGCTTAAAATAGAGTAATCCCAATGAAATTCACGATTTCAGATCGCACACTCCACTTCGTCATTCTTTCCACCGGTCGAGGCGATTTTTGTCATTGCTTGCGTGGCGGCTGTCATCTATTTCTTTTTCGTTTGGAATCGGTAAAGATCATCGCAATCTCTCGGGAAAGGCATGCGAAGAGAGCCGTCTTTATGGGGATATATGATGCTACAACAAGACGATTATTACCCCAACTATACCACTTATAAACCGGCACCCTCATTGGTGTAATAACGGGGCTACTGTAGGCCTTTTAGGCTGCGTTAAGATGTTCAGATTTCCCTGTGGAGTCGCTCAATAACCGCATTGGTTGAAAGTTTTCGAAATTACTCTTTTTCAACGTTTTCCTCTAGTAAATATCCCGACTCAGCGATCCACGAGAAAAGTTAAAATCGATTTTCTTCAAATCTGATCAATACCAGTTTTTCTATGCTATACAACTGAGAAAAAGCCAAGGTTTCATCAAAATCTGTCTACTCAAAAAAAAGTTTGAGGCAAGGCGATTTTTGTCATTGCTTGTCATTTTTTGTCCCCGGGCAGATTTGACATCAAATTTTTTGATCTTCTACATCAAGCCTTTCTAGAAATATAATTGATCAAGCTTTGGAGAAAGAAGCTCTTCTATCGAACCAACAAGAGATCGACATTTTCACAGAGTTGACGAACAAATTAGGATTTCCCAAGGGTTTTAAATCGGATAATTTGAATTAGCCGAAGTTAGCAATATTGTGCAAAAACAAAGTTTTGTTTCGACAAGTAGTTAGTTCGATTAGATATGCGCAATGAAAGGAGATACAAACTGTGGGTATTGGGCTTGGCAAAAATCATACTTTATTCATGGTGCATGAAAAAAGTGAGCAGAATATGGAAACACATAAAAGGAGCTACTGTTGGCTTAGAAAAGATAAACGTACAGAAAAGAATTGAAATTATTTAAAGAGCGTTAAAAATTGATTACAAAAATGGATCTAAATCAGGGTTGAAGTTAGGCTAGTTGTTGTCATCAATTGTTATCGTCAATTTTTAGTCATCAAGAAATAGAAGAGCACCCTTCGACAGAAGCAATTTTGTGGATTGCAAATAGAAGTGCTTATGTATATCATTTTGTTTGTTTTAACCAGTTTTGTGATTTGCCCTGGGTTTGTTTTGGACAGATTCAAACTCGACTCTAGGAGCCATCAATGGATCCAGCTAAACAACCAGCTAAACAGCTAAACTTCAAAGGCTAGCCTTCGAAACGAGAAAGGGGTTTCGAAAGACGATTTCTCAAAAGCTAATAAGAAATTGAAAGAACTTATACAGAACTTAAAATTTTTATCCAGCGGTTTTTTGGGGTAAGGAAAAAAACCCATAGAAATTACCCATCTGTGAAAATAATAATTGAATATGTAGACAAATATAGCTGCTATTGTGTGTTATCAAATCAAAATTTTTTTCTAAAGACCGATTACTAGGTAAGCAATTCAACTGACTACTAGCTATAATTTCTAGAGCTTAAAGCAAAAAGCAAATTTACTCACTTTGCCTCCGGCATCTGATCCTAGATGCGCCTCAACGCGGGAGCCATTTTATTCGTTACAGTTCCAGCGACAAAAATGAGATCGCACTAAACGTTTTATAACGTTTTTTTAATTAATTAAGCGAACCTGTCGAGGCGACGCTCGAAACACAACTCCATAGCGATCCATGTCATAACGAGGAGCGGCAAAGTGCGTAAAATTGATCATTGATCACTGTAACGAATAAAATGGCGGTAAAGCAAAGTAAAAATAAACCAACATCATTTTGACGGCGCAAGAAGCAAGTCCAAAAGTGAGCGACCAAAGCGATGTTCTTTGTGCCAAGTTCATCACATCATCTAAAAAAAAGACGATTAGCATTGCTTGACCCATAATCAATAATAATATAACTAAAGATTTTCTAAAGCCTTAGTCTAATAAAATCTAATAAAATCTATTACCCAGTCGAGCCAAGGCATATTCCGCAGTACTTTTTGGGGCCGTGAAAGGCGTGCCCGTTTTGTTCAACCTTTTTAATGCATCTCCCTGAAATGTCAAATATAATCATAGTTTTCTATGTAACCGGTTATCCAAGTATCTAGTTAATCTACTAAACAAAACCAACCGTTAGTTCGAGTGTTGAAGTCGGTGTTGCAAGCCGGCGGACACTTTGCGCAGCAATCGCCCACAAAGGTGTCTGTAGGATGCCTGAAAAAATAGCAAATTATGGGTCATAAAATAGGAAAAAGATTAAAAAGAATAAAGTGACATTATTTTGTGACGCGTTCTATATTCTCGAGGCCAAGAGCAATTCTTGGGAGTAGTGCAAAAGTTGCTTTTAAAACGAAAGAGAGAACTAACCTAAATCTGGATTGTTTACAGTCGAAAACAGCCGAAAACCCTTTTCCAAAAGGACTTTTTACGCAAAGCACTTTGTTGACACCAAATTCTGTCGTCAACGGCCAAAATTTGTACGTTTTTTTTTCCAGAAAACTGTACATTTTCGATTCCCAACTGTGCCACAGTACATTTCCAACTTTCAGCCGTTTTCTGTATTTGTCATCGCGCTAAAACGTGTCTATTGAGCGTCACATTTGTCGAAGTCATCATTAGAATATCATGTTTCTTGGTCAGATGTCATCGTTGTTTGCTCTGGCTCACACCAAACCATACTCCATATTTTGTGCAAAGTTTTTTCCATTTCACATCTTATTAGAATGCAAATTATGTAATGCTTTAAATTTCCAAACATCAGAATCAGTAACTGGCCATTCTGACGACAGAGTTCTAGAGCATTACAACCACTCTTTTATTGGAAATTCATCATTCACGCTTTAGAAACAAGCTTTCACTACTGAAAATGCTAAAAGTGATCCACTGCATCGATCTGTTCCTTACAAAGACAATTTCTTTTTATTTACAGGTAGAAAGGCGCCATTCAAGATGCCAATCAAGATGCAAAATCTGAAAACATTTCCAATCGAACGTCTTTGCTTCGATCTGAAGTTGGAGGTTTTGGAGCAATTGGACGCAGAAGATGTGATTGAATTGGTGAAAGTCAATCAAGGATTCCAGGGGATGATTTCGAGTCGACCATCGATCGTTTCTGGACATCATGTGGATACGATTGAATTTGGGCTTGATCCACAAGGAATTGAAGCAATCAACATCAGGAAGCTGAATTCGGAGTCACTTAAGGTCAGCCTGGATGTCATTCGTCATTTTGCTTTCATAAAAAAACATTCGATCGTGCAATGAATTGAGGGTGCGTCACGATTACAACAGTCCAATCGACGAGGACCACGCCTCTTTTATGAAACAATTAGAGGCAGTGAATTCACTCTATCTTTATTGGTGTTCGCCTGAGCACCTGGAGTTGCTTTCTCATTTGTCAATCAAGATCAAGAGATACGCGGTACTTTCCAGCTTCCTTCGAAGATTTCCATCAATAAAAGATCTTGTTGGGCATTTTATTGAGACTCAACTCAACGAATGTAAAATGGTCGAATTTCAGCCTGAAGATGATGAGGAATTTCAGTTTTACTACAATGCTTTGATAAAGACCCACATCGAATATGTTGGAATCCGTTTCAGCAATTCAAAGGATTGTTAGCCACGGAATTCCAAGCCAACACCCCGCAGCGGTTATGAGAATTTGCGTCGAACAAAACCAACTCTCGTTGTCTATCATCCCTCTCTCGCTCTTTGTTTTTCTCAAGGGATATCCGGAAATGAAACAAATCAGCGAGAAAAATCGTCAACCATTGATTGCACTGGCAAACGAACGTTCGATGGGAAGCAGCTATCCCGCTTTGACGATGAAAACTAACTGTTTCCGACGAAACATCGATGCGACGCGAGATTGCATCTACATGTTGTCCTCGGCTGGATTTCTCGCCTTTTACATCAAGCCCGATGAAATGATCGATCATTGATGTTTTATTGCTATATTTTGCTGACCTTACATTGCCTTTGCGTAATTTAAATTCTGTTTTGCCTTTAAGCTAGCATTAACTAATCTGATCAACTTATCGGAGAACCAAACTTTTAAATTTTGGCGGCTAATGCTAGTTTTTCATGACTCTTTCTTGTGCCTTGTTGACTATTTATTCATTCTGTCTACTCATGTTTGAATTTGAAATTTGATCTCCGCTGATGTAGTTTAAATGTCTTAGACTGAGTTTGTATTTAATTCCCTTCCCTACTATTTCACTTGAAAGTTTCCTTGTTACGAGCTCTCTTTTCATTTTAAATACATTTTCTACTTTCTGCCGATTTTCTATTTTAGTTATGGAGATTTGTAATTGTCTGGACGACGTAATTGATCTGCAAAGTTTGCCACCTCTGCCAGACTCTATGCACCTCTCAATCAGCTTCAAAATTGGTTCAACCTGTTTTACTCCGAAGGAAAGGGATCAAGTCTGTTTGCATTGTGGTTTTAATTCTGACAAAGTGGCGGTGTGTATACTAGATTCTCTAAATCGATCAGATTTTTCTGCCTTCTCAAATTCTGACGAAGATTATGACATCCTGTGCGCTAGTCTCCCCTGAATCAATGGAATTAGCATGTGGTCATTCTCCTTTAATGACTCCACCACACATTTTGAGAGCTAGAAATGGACTAGCCGATTTTTTTGTCGTCGTTCCCATTATGGAAAACCCTTAATCGACCCTCTGGTTAGTAAGGAGCTGAATAAACTCTCGAGATATTGTCGTAATTTGAGGAAAATATTACTAGAATAGGCTTGCTCTTTTGAGGATAGACCTTCCCTTTTTGAACTAAAAACTTTACAACATCGTTGCTTTGTCATTGATCTACTCGAAACTTTCCAAATCTTGCGTCGCAAACAGATTAGCCCTTTGTTTGTTGAATTTTTCAAATTTAACTCGAGTTCAGAGTCCAGAAGTGGTTCATTCCTTTTGCAGATTCCCTTTGCGTCTGATGCTTCTTTATGAAACCCATTTCCCGTTAGAGCCGCTAGGTTATGGAACTTGCTTCTAAATGACATACGAGAAATTCAGCCAATTTCCATTTTCAAGAAATAAATCGATGCTCTAGATCTAACGGCCCTCTAGCATAGGTAATCCGATTATTTGCATATTTACTAAATTTAGTATCTTCGTATCTTTTTTTTGTATCTACATTTATGCCTCATTGTGCATTTCTCTATGATTTATTTATTGAGTTTCACTTTATCATCTGAATAGAGATATCACTCTTATCTTGTTATTAAGAGAGAAGGTAGACTGTATATTTGCATTGACATTTTAGATCTTTTGGCTTTTTGCATTTTTCATATTTCACCAAACATTTTTAGATTCACTAGAACTTTCGTTTCCGTTTGGTTCGCTTTTCGGGTTACAAAGAACCGAATCGAAGTTTAGGATTCGGCACAGATTTCACGTTAAAAAGCGAGATTTTTTTTGATGAATCAAACCAAAAAAATTTTTGTGCCATACCGAAAAATCGGAAATTTCTGCTAAACCAAAGGAAATCGAATTTTCAAAAAATCGAAGATTAAACCAAAAGTCTCGGTGTAAAACAGAACAGAATAACTGAAGATTTTGG
The DNA here is from genome assembly GCA_958450365.1 of Mesorhabditis belari. NCBI lineage: Eukaryota > Metazoa > Nematoda > Chromadorea > Rhabditida > Rhabditidae > Mesorhabditis > Mesorhabditis belari. Next base: position 71,127 of record CAUEEP010000911.1, read on the forward strand.
ATTTTGGTGTTTACATCGATTCGGAAAGCCCCAGATCAAATGAATCTTTTGGTACCCAGGCCTCGTCCACTTCGACTCCCGCATTATCGTGGCACTGACGAATGTGTGTCTTGATATTGACTCGTGGATGATGGCACACACCGCAAAGACCGCAAAGACTGCATCTGAAATAGGAAAATATAATTTGCATTATATTATATTTTTTTTATAAGCAAACGTGTATCGTTTCCGGGACGAGTGAGTCACGGCATGGCATGGGATCTTGGTGCGGCCGAGCGAGCACATTTCTTCAATGTTTACTGTCTATTTATAATATAATATAATATTTTATATATTATTATATTAATGTTCTTCAAAAACTTACCGAACTGGGAAACCCCGGGAATCACTGTTAGAACAGCCAATTGGGGGTTTGCCGGCCATTTACTAGGGATCGTACGTCCATCGTACGTTTTCATGCCCCGATTCATAATCGATTCCATCGTTTTTGCTGACACGGTTTGCTCCTGGAAATTTGAACTTGTGAGATGAATAGTTACGAAAGTTGGTTTTTTAGAAATTCACGATTTTTGATCATTACACAAGTACGGAAAATGCCTTTTATCCAATAAATATTTGATTACCCCAATAATCTCGAGGGTTTTCTCGAATCCATTAATTCAGAGGATCCCTGCAAGGAGAAAGTGCCGTCGAATGAGCCGACAGTGTGCCCCGAATCGTTCAAATAGCACGCCTCGTCCAGGCCCTTTGAACAACTGGAATATACTATCTACAGTAGTGGCCAAAAGTTTGGACACACCCATTTCAGGAGTGCACACAGACACAAGCAAGATCCTAACAGCAAAAACGAAAAAGCTCCTAAAAAAGGATAAAAAAGAATAAAGGTTTTCTAAAGTGTGGCACAACGGGTCTAAAATCGATTTTCTCAAAAATTAAAAATGGTGCTGATCTGATCAATACCAATTTTTACATGCTATCCAACCGAATGAAAAAGCCAAAGTTTCATCAAAATCTGTCTACTCAAAAAAAGTTAATCGGGTGCCTACGTTTCCAGACTATTTCTTCCAGATTTACATCTATTCTATATCTAGCCGAGGAAGAAATTGAAGGATTTCACTGCAAAATTGCAAGAGGAATTCAAAAAACATAAAACGAATGTCTCAAATCGATTAAAAACGCCCTCAAATGGCCCGCAATCTTACCTTGAGATTTTGGATTTTGGATTTTGGATGAGATTTTGGTCGTAATTACAACTGATTACAACATATTTGATGCGGATCTTTATAAAAGCATTATAGTAAAACCGAAATTCATCATCATCCTTACAGCCAAAGCTGACCATTTTACATTCGTTGAGTTGAGTCTCAATGAAATGCCCAACAAGATTTTTTATTGATGGAACTTTTTGAAGGAAGCTGGGAAGACCCGCGTATCTCTTGATCTTGACTGCCAAATGAGAAAGCAACTCCAGGTGCTGAGCCGGACACCAATCCAAATGGAGTGAATAAGTGAATTCCCATTCAGCTTCCTGATGTTGATTGCTAAAGTCAAGCTGGGTAATAAAACCGAAAGTGATCAAAATGATGGGAAACTTTTTATGTTTATAGTGCATATATATTCAAACCCTGTACCAGAAGCCGCGCGCTTAGGTCAACAGAAAACTTCCCAGTTTTTCTGCGTAAAATGCACAAGGTAGAGACAAAATTCTTCCCAAGAATTTGGGCATAATGACGCCCAAAGAGGCAAAGCCGGCTCAGTCGCTCACCGCTCCTTCGGGCCTTTGGCGATTCCAAAATATTTCATTGAATCTCCCAACTTAAACATGGGTTGCCAATTCTGGAACGGACAGAACATTCACACGAATAAATTGATCAACACTGTTCAAATCCTCTGAATTCCTTTTCTGAGCTCAATTCTGGAACACATGAAACCCTTTGGAAGTCATCGATCGAAAATTAGTTCCCCATCAATTTCCCCAAATTTCAAGGGGGCCCGCGGAGCAGATGTGTTTTCCATATAAAAAGTGGCCAAATCAACAAAAATTTCCAGTCGTGATTCAAACCTTGCTTTTAAAACGAAAGAGTTTAAATTCAACTTGTTACGGATACATAAAACCCATTAGAATGGCGATACAAAATGATCAGATTAGATAAGTCCTTTTTTCAGCGATGTCTAACTCGAAATGAAGAAGGCAAAGCGGAAAGAAAGAATGGTCCGGAGAAGAAACGATTGGTATTCAGGCATTTTCCCCAGAAAACCTTAAGAATCATAATTTATTCATGGTGCATAACTAAAATAGAAGAAGAGCGGGAGAAACTAGGAAATGTATTTAAAATTAAAAGAGGGCTCGTAACAAGGAAACTTTCACGTGAAACAGTGGGGTGATGAGACTTATCGAATGACAATAAAAGAATTTACCTATACAAAAAAGTTTTTAAACAAAATTCACACCATACTAGAGCAGTCACAGCAAAACAATATGGATCAGGACAATGCAGAAGAAGAAAGCTCACATACCTACGAATCGTGGACGAAGTTGCCGATTGAAACTCTCAGACAATCCGACTCGTTTGAAACCGATAAACGAGCCAGTCAAGCGAGTCACTAAGAACAACTCACAATAAATGAAGGATTGCTTGACAAAAAACACAACAAACAACGCTGAAATCCATAAACTCGTTTGGTAGATTCTGACAGATGCGTTAGTCAAAGCCTAAAAAGGTTCGTACAAAATTGAGATCTGAGGTGCCGATCGAACAACCAATAAAGTAGCCAAAAGAGTCAATCCATTCCTTCCACAACGAATTTGAAGTTCAAACCAAAGAATTTGAATTCAACTTGTTACGGATACATAAAACCCATTAGAATGGCGATACAAAATGATCAGATTAGATAAGTCCTTTTTTCAGCGATGTCTAACTCGAAATGAAGAAGGCAAAGCGGAAAGAAAGAATGATCCGGAGAAGAAACGATTGGTATTCAGGCATTTTCCCCAGAAAACCTTAAGAATCATAATTTATTCATGGTGCATGAAAAAAGTGAGTCGTTAAATGTAAATACATCGAAAGAGCCGCTTTTGGCTTAGAAAAGATAACCGTACAGAAGAGAATTGAAATTATATTTTAGTTTTGGACTTTTGTATAGAAAGTTTAGAAATTAAGTTAAATTCAATATCTTAGGGAAGGGAATTAAATACAAATTCAATCTAAGACATTTAAACTCAAGTTCTCGGAGATTAAATTTCAAATTCAAACACGATTAGCCAGAAAGAATAAATAATCAACTAGTCACAAAAAACAGTCATGAAAAACTGGGATTAACCGCCAAAATTTCAAAGTTTGGGTTTGACAAATCTCCGAGTTTGAGATTAGTTAATGCTAAACCCAATAGAATCCCGATATCAAATGATTAGATAAGGCTTTTTTCAGGGATGTCTGACTCGAACGAAGAAGCCAAAGCGAAAAGAAAGAATGATTCAGAAAAAAAAACGATTGGTATTCAGGCATTTTCCCCAGAAAACCTTATTTTTGGTTTTACATATCAATTTTTGACAGGAGTAACAAACGTTAAGAATCATACTTTATTCCTGGTGCATGAAAAAAGTGAGCCGAATATGTAAATAGATAGAAGGAGCCGCTTTTGGCTTAAAAAAGATAAACGTACAGAAAAGCATTGAAATTATATTTTAGTTTTGGAATTTTGCAAAGAAAGTTTAGAAATTACGTCAAAATCAAATATCAAATCAAATCAAATATCCTAAATTTAAACCCCCAAAATTTAAATTTTCGGTTTGATAAATCTCCGAGTTTGAGATTAGTTAACGCTAGCTTAAAGGCAAAAACAGAATTTAAATCACGCCAAGGCAATGTAATATAACAAAATATAGCAATAAAACATCAATGATCGATAATTTCATCGGGCTTGACGTAAAAGGCGAGAAATTCATATAAAGACAACATGTAGATGCACTCTCTCGTCGCATTGATCTTTCGTCGGAAACACCGACTTTTCACCGTCAAAGCCCGTAATCGGCTTCCCTTCAAACGATTGTTTGCCAATGTAATGAATGGTTGACGATTTTTCCTGTTGATTTGTTTCATTCCTGGATATTCCGTGAGAAAAGCAACGATTGTAGCCTTCACATCGTCCATATAATCGAAAAGTCTCACAAGCGCTGCGGGGTTTTTGCTCGGAATTCCGTGGCCAACAATCCTTTGAATGGCCGGAACGATGAGACTTTCGTTGTCACAGCTGATTACAACATATTTGAGGTGGGTCTTTATAAAAGCATTGTAGTAAAACTCAAATTCATGATCATCCCAACAATGAACTGTGACTATTTCACATTCGTTGAGTTGAGCCTCAATGAAATGCCCCAAAAGATCTTTTTTTGATGGAGCTTCTTGAAGGAAGCTGGGAAGACTCGCGTATCCCTTGACCTTGAATGACAAATGAGAAAGCAAATCCAGGCGCCAAGGCGAACAGTCACCCAAATAGAGTGAATTCACTGCCTCAAGTTGTATCATAAAAGAGGCGTGGTCCTCGTCCATTGGACTGTTGTAATCGTGACGCACCCTTAATTCATTGCACGATCGAATGTTTTTAATGAAAGTAAAATGACGAATGAAATCCAGAGTGACCTCATACCCCATATTCCGCTTCCTGATGTAGATTGCTTCAATTCCGTGTGGATCAGTCCGAAATTCAAACTGATCGACGTGATGTCCAAAAACGGTCGACGGTCGACTCAAAATCATCCATTGGAATCCTTGATTGACTTTCACCAATTCAATCACATCTCTTGCGTCCAATTGCTCCAAAACCTCCAACTTCAGATCGAAGCAAAGACGTTCGATTGGAAATGTCGTCAGATTTCGCATCTGGATTGGCGCCATTTAGCTGTAAATAAAAAGAATTAGTGTTTGTAAGGAGCAGTTCAATGCAATGGATCACTTTCAGCATTTTCAGTAGTAAAAGCTTGTTTTCTAAAGCGTGCATGAATTTTCAATAAAAGAGTTGTTAAAATGCCAAAAGTGATCCATTGCACGGGTCTAGTAGGTCTAGTAAAAAAATAGAAAACGAAAGAAATTAGCATAAATTCATGTGTTCTAGTGGTATTCTAACAAAAACCGAGATCTATTTTTTACATTATTGAGCAAAATTTGGCAAGATATGCTATAAAGATGTTAAAAACAGCACAAAAACACTGAGATCTAGACAAATGATTTTAAACAGGTGCTATAAGCTGGGGTCTCATGCATAAAATAAAATCGATCACTTTCAACATTTCAGCATTTTCGCTAGTAAAAGCTTGTTTTATAAAGCGTCCATAATGAATTTCAAATAAAAGTTTTCCTAAAATGCCAAAAAAGTGATCCATTGCATGGATCTAGTGCGGAAAAAGAGAGAAAATGAAAGAAATACGCATAAAATCATGTGTTCTAGGGCCATCCTAACAAAAAGCGAAGTCTATTTTTACTATATTGGGTGAACCTGGCACGGTATGCTATAAAAATGTGAAAAACAGCACAAAAACACTGAGGTCGGGACAAATGAATCAAAAAAATTAATATTTTAAACAGGTCAGGCTTAAGAAAATTATACTTAACAGCTTATTATTACCCGAATTAATCAAAATGAGGAATTTCGCCAAATTCCCATCTTAAAGACTAGCAGCTACAGTAGGTTTTTCGACGAAACCTACCGTAATCCAGATTATCCTGAATATAATTTACACACAACGAAGCAAAAAAACCCAAAACACTCAAATCTCCTGTAAAATTGTAACGTTTTACCTTTTTACCCTTTTTAACTTGTAACCGTTTTACAACGTGCACAAAATCATATTTTAAACAGGTCAAGTTCTTTAAAATGGGTTCTATTAGGTGAAATATGCTGGATTTATCAAATTCTAATCATTTTGCATTAAGAAATGGCGTTTAGCTCAACGCTGAAACTACTTCTTTTAGATCTCAACTCTAAATTTCAAGTTGTAATCCAAATTGGTTGGAAATCATAGAAACTCGTTGAAACCTAAGTTTTTTTTTTCTGTGCCAGCTTGGCTAAAAATAACTCTTTATTCGAATCGGATATCACAGGCTCAATAATCATTATCGTTGTTGTAATAAAAAGACAGCTAAAGCAGAAAAAAGGTATGGGACCTAGAATTGAGTCAACTAAAACAAAAAAACACATAGTCAAACGATGAAAATGAATTTCCTATGTGGGAAAGTCGAGTTTGGACGAATGCTCGATGCTTTGAACAAAAAGATTTCCTCGTTATAGCAGATTTTGATGTAAATCGAGCCTTCTAGCCGTTTTTGGAAGTAAATCATTGAAAAGGATTAGTTTTTAAGCAAACATTCTTTCATCCTGGATGTCATTCTATTCAAAATTGATGGAAAAAACGAAAAAAAATGGTTTGAATTTTCAAAGTCGACTTTCCAATCATCACAAAAAGCATCGAAAGCCAGCAAATGAGACCCGTTATCGATAAATATGCGTAAATTTTGCAAATAAATACGAGGTTGGGGAGAAATTCTTAAAAGCGGTAAGGCACGTGAATCTTGAAAAAGGAAACCAAGGATAGGGCTAAGAATTGTGATACGGTAATTGATTTACTTATCAGCCACTTAGCAGCCACGTAGCAGCCTTCTCAAATCGGTCTTCTCAAATCGAAAACAAGTTCTATCGTTATTTTACGTCTTTTCTACCGTAATCTGTTTCCTATTTTGCACTTAATTTGGCCAAAAAAGCACACTGAAGAAAGTTAAATTCTTGAAGTGAAGTGATTTCCTTTTGAAGTGCCCCATTCTCTAGTGTGAACTCCAGCTTTGAGAACTACCGGATTCCCGGCTTCCAGCTGATCAAGGAAATGAGAAACACATCCAAAGCAAATTTTCAAAGAAATCACAGGAAAAAGAGCACTTCAAAGACAGAAATACGATAGCTTTTTACCTAATCTTTTAGAAAAACGGTTCAGTCAAAGGAACAAGTTATTGGGCAAAGGAAAACGAGTTCAAGAATTGACAAAAACGGGTATCTAGAAATTCAGCAATTGATATGGGCATTCCAGAATTGCACACAGAAACAAGCAAGATCCTAAAAGCAAAATCGAAAAAGGTCCTAAAGGATAAATAAAGGTTTTCTAAACTTTGGCACAACGGGTCTAAAATCGATTTTCTAAAAATTAAAAATTGATCTGATCAATACCAATTCTTACATACTATCCAACTAAGAAGAAATCAAAGTTTTATTAAAATCTGTCTACTTAGAAAAAATATAATAGGGTGAACAAGTTACCAGGTTTACATCTATTACGTAATTACGTCTGATCTGATCAATACTAATTTCTGGAAGAAATGGTCTGGAAACACGTTCACCTATTAACTTTTTTTTGAGTAGACCGATTTTGATGGAACTTTGGCTTTTTCTTAGTTGGATAGCATGTAAAAATTGGTATTGATCAGATTTGAAGAAAATCGATTTTAACTTTTCTCGTGGATCGTTGTGAGTCGGGATATTTACTAGAGAAAAACGTTTAAAAAAAGAGTAATTTCAAAAACCCTCAACCAAGGCGTTTATTGGGTAACAGGGAAATCTGAACATCTTAACGCAGCTTAAAAGGGCTATAGTAGCTACAGCTATTACGCCAATGAGGGTGCCGGTTTATAAGTGGTATAGTTGGGGTAATAATCGTCTTGTTGTAGCATCATATATCCCCATAAAGACGGCTCTCTTCGCATGCCTTTCCCGAAAGATTGCGATGATCTCTGCCGATTCCAAACGAAAAAGAAATAGATGACAGCCGCCACGCAAGCAATGACAAAAATCGCCTCGACCGGTGGAAAGAATGAGGAAGTGGAGTGTGCGATCTGAAATCGTGAATTTCATTGGGATTACTCTATTTGAAGCAATTATTCCTAAATCCTGGATGTCACGCTAGGCAATGGTATACAGTATGTCGTTTTTAATGCGCTTTCTAAAAAGTGTCTCGACTACCGTAACCCAGTCTGTATTCTTTCTCCAATCTATCATTGTGAATGGCTTCCGTGAGTTCCAGCTTAGCTTTCCGTGAGCTTAAGAACTCATTTTGTCAATAAAATCTCCATTTTACATTCTACAATCCAAAACTGCTTAGTGAAATCGACTATTTGGTTCGGTTTGGTTAGCAAAGATTTCAGTTACGCAAAAAAATCGCTATTAATCCAAAAATCAAAGCGAAACAAGCGTAAAAAGCGATAAAAACTTCCACTAATCATGCAAAAAGAAAAGAAAAACGTATAAAACTCATTCAATAGCTAAGCCTTGCCTTTTTCTCTATTCTTGAGTCAAAGATTTAGGGAAGTTCTGCAATACCTAGACTTTTCGAGTTTCAAATTCGAAAAGCAAAGATCAAAAAAACCAACCGATCCCCTGGCGGTGACTTTCTGCGAGTCGCGAAGTGGGAAGTATCTGAAATTCGTTGGTTTTGATTCCGACCTTGTTCAGATTCATTTTTAAGCTTTTAACAGTTTCTCAAGTTCTTTAGATGTACTTCTAACTCTATGAGGGCCAAGGACAGGACACGAAGAATTAGAAGCAACAAGGAAGACTATAGAAAATGCGTCTTCTTTGACGATTTGTCAATTAGATTCAAGAAAATGTTGGAACTGATGTGGCAAAATGAATTTGATTCATTTTAGACACGAGATAAAGAAATTGAGTTACAGTAGCAAGAACATGGCTGAAATAGTTTGAATAATTTATTGTAGTGACAGTGAGCTAGTAGATATTTTTGGTGTCTCCATCTAGGATCAATAACAGCTCAAAGATATAGATTGTAGCCAAGTGTCGTAATGAGCAAGATTCAAGCAATCGAGTGGAATTATAGTACAATATATCGAATATATAGCTATAGTATCTTGCTCGCCAGAATAGAATATTCGTCTCCAACCCAACGCTGGTACTCTACTCCTCATCCGTCGACCCATCCTCATAAAAGCAAAATTTTATAACATAAGCAATCACAACAACGAAAGCAATCACAAACTATCTCTATATTCCTATTCATTTCCTATATTAACTATTCAGAGTGAAAACCTCGACGTAACTGGAAAAAACGACTTCGCACACAGAAAAAGCAACTTAATATGAAAAGCAGCAAAATTTGACATTGACACAACATTATTTTCTTGATTTTCTTTTGATTTTCTTTTCTAAATGTAAAAATAAGACGATTGTATCCCGATATGGAATCAATAAAGTACCTCAAATGGTAGATCATAGCACCGAGAGCCCATTGCACTTCTTGACCATCAAGCATCATCACCGATTGGAATCTAAAAAAAGACCAATTTAAAATGAATCGTTTAGTCAATCTTTATGCTAAAGATTCGAAACAGAAGCTAGCCAATGCTTTCTTAAAACGGAATGTATTTAGATTTGTATTTATAGACTATAGATCGCATAGACTCGAATCATTGCGTCAAGAAAACCACTTTACGGTTAAATTCAGCTTTATTCCATTTAGTTTATTGCAACTATATAGGTTTTTAATTTATCAAAACCACCCACTTATTCTTTTGCTCATTGATGTCGAAGCCAGAGTGGAGAGCGGCCGTGATCCACGCACTCTTGAAACATTGAGTTCTTATCCGATCCTCATCAGCCTTTGGATACAATTTGCTGCGCCATTGTGACTAAAATTGAACTTTAGATTTGGTTGAAGCAAGTATTAAGTGAAATTAGTCAAATTTTAAAAACTAGCTATTTCACAGGTTTTGACGATTGAGTTAAGTCATGCTTCAATTCAATCAAAAATCAAATTTGTCCAACCAAAATCTCACCTGAATAACGCTCCATCGTTGATTACAGAATTGCCGACTCTTCTCGGTGACCTGCGAGTAATTGTATTGACCGCCGAGTTGCAACACGTTGTCCACCGAGTACCAAAATTCCGAGAAGCCGAAGAATTGCATTTCTAAACGTTAAATGGTATATAGGCTTCAGCTTGAAATATACCTGATAAATTCAACTCTGGCGCGGCCACATTGCCAAAGAAACATTGTGGTAGACAAGTTTGCGACGAGCCCGGATCAATCAATGCTGAAAGGCGATTCACGCACGAATCCCAATCACCGACACCCTGGAAAATGGAAGCTGTTAAAAAGGAGTTACAGAGAATCTTGCGACTTGTACCATCCAATGGCTTTCGTGGTTTTGGCAAATCATTAGCTATTGTTATTTGACTCAGGACAACAAAAACGTTTTCCTTAACTTTACCTTTTTCATGAATTGTGATCCATCATCATTTGTCGCAAGTTGTTGAAGATTGACCGGCAAACACTCATCGCGAACATATGATCCATTCGTCTCACCGTTCGTCTTGTACAGGTATTGCTCGTACCTAAAAATGATTTACTTGTCAAAACATTGAAATTCATAGACAAGAGGTCTTTTTATCTTAAACTAATCTATTTAATTGCTCAAATCCAGACTTTTGGGTTCACTGAGCTTCTCTAGGCTAACTTATCGTCATTATTCTCACCTTTTCATCCCCTCATTCACACCAAATCCAAGGAAAGTCGTCACGAAGAGTTTGTACTTAAAAAGTGGGCTCTCATCTCGACATCCCAAGTTCACCTAAATAACAATGTGATTATAGACGTTTAAGTTAACAATTTTTACATTTTCCACATGTTCAGACAAGAAAGGCGATGTTTGGGGCAACTCGAAAGCGATTTGTACAGAAGCTCCACCCATGTCCATCTAAAATTAATTTAAAGATGAAACCTCTCTACAAGTTAAAAATCCAGATCATTGTGTACTCTAAAACTTAAAAATTACTTACCATTCCAACAGTGTCCTTTCTTGTAGTAATCAACGGGACCGGAAAGCTGGGATTTTCGGAGCTCGTAGATTTGAAGCGACCTAAACAAGAGATGTAAGCCTTAAATTGAACGAAACATTTATTTCAACCATCCTGCAAAGATAAAACCAAACTTTACCCACCAAGAATGTAATTTGCGGCAATCCAACTGTAGATACCCTCCCATTTGCCTTCAATAACACGGATATGTTCTTTCATTATCTGAAATGCAAAAAATTAGTGCTGATCCTCGGTTTTCATCAAACAAGCTGAGCGTTTCGAGGTTTAAACTTTATTTTTATCTCTTTAAAGTGAAACTTGTACCTGCATGACGGTCATTTGAGGAAGTTTCGCGTGCAAATCGGCCAAGATCGCCCGTTGTTGTCTAAAATGGCAAATTTGTAAGTGATTCGTGTCAATTTCAATTTTACGCAAACTATCAACACCTTTTAGCGGTATTTTTCTAAACTTTTCTTACTCCATTAAAGACTCCATCATTAAACCCACTCTTCAGGCACCAATCTCATCCCGGCCGTCGCAAAGATGAACACTGGTGTGTAGGGCCGTTTCGCCTCGGGCACAAACTCGATCGCGTAGTCCAACAATGGCTTGATGTATTCTAGAATTTGAAGATAGAAGAAGTTGTACTTAAATCAACTAACCAGCAGCATCTTGGGGATGATCGGCAAACGTTGAGAGACCAGGGTGTGCCTGGAAAAAAGAATTACTAAATCTGTCTTGATTTAAAGATAAAGCTACTTATTGGTATAATTTTTGGTAACATTGACCTTTCTTATGTTATCAACGTATTTATTGAGCTCTGAACATGCTAAAAAATTGCATTTGCATTTGAAATTACTGAGCAAAGAACAACTGTGCTTGTTTTTCTTCAACTAGGTGGTCTCAGCAAGAAAAAAACCAAGCATCGTGATTCTTGCCACAAGCTTATCTAATTTATCAAGTTCGAATCAAACTTTTTAAAGAAATCGGACAGTTTTAATTCACCCATCCTTAATTCCATCTCTAATTCCTTCATAAAACCGACCTTTTTCACGACCGGTTCATTCTTGTGATCGAGTGCCGGTCGAATGTCAATCAATTGGGTGTCCGAGTATGAAGTCCATTGATACAAAAACATTCGTGTTCCCGTTGAGCCGGCGTCCAAAATCAGACCATACGATGGATCGTCCGCATCTAAACAATCAGTGTTGTATTTGATCAAAAAGTTTGCTTTACAGTTTACACGAAATAAAGGTAATATTTGGTTAGCTTAGAAAATGTTCCGGGAATGGTTCAACTTTAGTCAAATTTTGGTCGACAGAAAGTGCAATGCTAGACAAATCAAATCCAAATCACCATCATCAACCAGTTTTTAACGTATAACACTTAACGTTCAAGCTTAACTCTGGTAGTATCACATAGCTTTTACCTAAGCTTTCTACGCAGGCAAATCCAGCAAATTCCGTAAGATTTTAACGTGCAAAACTCAAAACTCAAAACTATCAAAACCGTCCAATTCAACTCAAAAATTTCAGCTTCAACATTTACGTTCGAAACTAAAACACAATCAAATCCAAAAACCCACCACCATCCGTTCTGAAGAAACTCGGATGATCGGCGTGATTGAGGATCAAATAGAGCGGGATGGCGATGATCAACAAAGCCAAAAGCAGCACCACCCGTCTGCGGACCATCGTTTCCCCTCTCATCTCCTTCGGGGCATCGTCTGAAACTTTGAAAATGGTAAGAACATTGAAATTTACGCAAAACTGCCAAAAGAAACAATGAAAAAACCCAAAAATTGATCAAATTTTTAAGTCTAAAGTCAACGTTCTACCTGTTCCCATCGAATTTCGGCTAAAAACACGATTTCCAATAGTTCAAATGGGTAAATGACAATGTTTTCAAGACTTTCGAAAGTTGAAAATTCAAAAACAACAGATAGAATGCAAAAATTCGATCAGTGAGCTCTAGTTGAGTCAAAAACTGTCAACAAAACAGCAAAACACCGCTTTGTGGGCGCGAAAAGCGCAAAATTGATGTTTTTTCACACTTTTTCATGGTTTAAAGCTTAAAAACAGGTCAATAACGCGGAATTTTCTTTGAAAACCAATCAAAGCCATCAAAAAATTAAGAATTTTGCTAAAAGAATGAGGGAATGTGGTCATTTCATGCCTAAAAACGCTAACAATAGCCTGATTTTTACTAACCTTGTGCTAAAAGACAGCTTTTAATAAATTTCCGATAGAATTGCTGTCAAAAAGGGGGAAAACGGGCGCAAAATCGTGAAATTTCTAAAATTTTGAACCAAACTGAAATTCTTTTCTCAAGTCAAGACAAAATCGCAAAATGACGTCAAAATTCTACCGTAATCCGCCGCTTTTTGTTTTCTAAAAGATGCTCCTTTCAAAGCTGCTATAAAGTGGCTTTTGGACTCAAAGCATCAAAAGCAATTGCTTTTTACCTTTCTGTCGATAGATTTCGACGGGTTGACTGAATACAGTGAAAATCATTGTCAGAAACAAAAAAGTTCGCGATCCCAGATGCCCAAATGAAAGAAATGGTAAAGATCAAGATCGAGAAACTTATATTCATTTGATCGAAAAGGTGAAAAAAAAACTGATCGAAGTGATCTGAATGGTTTTTGGAGAGTTTGGCAGCTGAGACTGAGACGTGGATGATTGGATGGCATAAAAATCGAAAAGAAAAAGTGAAAAGATGGGGGAGAACTAAATGAAAATGGACATCAAAGGGTAGACATGGGGAATAAATGTCGTGGGTGGTGAGAGAAGAGTGACGGGAGGGGAAAGAGTACGGTAGGATAAGTGCCTTTTCCAGAACACAAGACAAGCCTAGAATCTAGGTTCTAGATGTAAATTCCAAGAAGTTTTCAAGAAGATTGGCAACAAGTATGCTTCAAAAAACTGGGGTTATGAAAATTTTGGTTAAATAGCATTAAAGAAGTTGGGAAGAGGAAATTTTGAAAGCCTAAATTCTTATCGCAATTTGGTATCAAGCGGAAAAGTTGCTATAATAAGTGTGATAAAGACTAAGTGTAGCAACCCTAAATCTTCTCAGTGACTGTGGGATTGTGAATCTCATTGCAGGGCACAAGCTCGGATAGGTTTTGCTTTTTGTTGTTGAACACTAGCTCTATGCTGCGAGTCGAGCGGCGCTTCTATGTAGGGAGAAAATAGAGGAATATGCAGCCGAAGCAGTTGAGCAAATGAGCGCGCCAGAAGGGGTGCGGTTCCAAATTTGAGTACAAGTGCTTTGTATTTTGTGGCTTGAAGTGTAAATTATTTTGGGGAAGATCTGGATTACGGTTTCGTCGGAAAACCTACTGTAACTGCTAGCATTTAAGGGAAGAATTTGAAGAAATCCCTCATTCTTTTCTATCTAGATTTCTGTATTTTTGTCGTGTTTTAACATTTATTATAGCATACGGTGCAAAATTTTTTCGTTTGTTCAAATTTCATATTCGCGAAGCTTTAAAACGTTTAAGATTCTAGAATTTCTCAATTTCCTCAACTAAACGCCTCAACTAAACGCCATCTTAAAGCACCTCACCTGTTTAAAATATTAATTTTTTTAATTAATTTGTCTAGATCTCAGTGTTTTTGTGCAGTTTTTAACATTTTTAATACCATACTGTGCCAAATCTCACTCAATAATGTAAAAAGTAGACTTGGGTTTTGTTAAATTCCACTAGAATACATGATTTTATGCTTATTTCATTGGTTTTCTTTCTTTTTTGGTACTAGAACCGTGCAATGGATCACTTTTAGCATTTTAACAAATCTATTATGGGAAATTCATCAATCACACTTTAGAAACAAGCTTTCACTACTGAAAATGCTGAAAGTGATCCATTGCATTGATCTGCTCCTTACAAAGACTAATTCTTTTTGTTTACAGGTAGAATGGCGCCATGCAAGATGCCAATGATCATATGGAATATGACAACATTTCCAATCGAACGTCTTTGCTTCGATCTGAAGTTGAAGGTTTTGGAGGAATTGGACGCAGAAGATGTGATTGAATTGGTGAAAGTCAATCAAGGATTCCAATGTATCATTTCGAGTCGACCATCGATCGCTTTTGGACATTACGTCCATGAGATTGAATTTGAGTTTGGACCGTTTAATTCACACGAAATTGAAGCAATCTACATCAAGAGGCTGAATGGGGACTCACTTAAGATCCCTCTGGATGTCATCCGTCATTTTCCCCTCATCAAAAACATTCGATCGTGCGATCAATTGTTGATGTGCCGCGAATACTACCGCCCGATCGACAAGGATCATGCCGCTTTTCTGAGACAATTAGAGGCAGTGAATTCACTCGATTTGAAGGACTATTCGCCTGATTGCCTGGAGTCGCTTTCTCATTTGTCAATCAAGATCAAGATAAAGAGATACGCGGGTCTTCCGAGCTGTTATGTAGGAGCTCCATCAAGCAAAGAGCTTGTTGGGCATTTCATTGAGGCTCCACTCAACGAATGTCAAATAGTCGAATTTGATTGTTGGGATGATGAGGTGTTTCAGTTTTACTACAATGCTTCGAAAAAGACCCAGATCAAATCTGTTGGATTCGGTTGTCGTTTCATCGTTCCAGCGATTCAAAGAATTGTTAGCCTCGGTATTCCAAGCAAAAACCCCGCAGCGGTTGTGAGAGTTTTCGATGATTGTGTAGACTATAGGAAGGCTACAATCGTTGTTTTTCTCACGGGATATCCAGGAATGAAACAAATTAACGGGAAAAATCGTCAACCATTGTTTGCACTGGCAATGGAACGTTCGATGGGAAGCCGCTATCTCGTTTTGACGACGCAAACTCTGTGTTTCCGGCGAAATATCAATGCGACGCGAGATTGCATCTACTTGTTGTCTTCAAGGAAAATCAGGCAGGCAAGTGAAATCGATTTTTTCGCCTTCTACATCAAGCCAGATGAAATAATCGATCATTGATGTTTTATTGCTATATTTTGCTGGCCTTACATTCTCTTTGCGTGATTTAAATTCGGTTTTTGCGTGGAAGCTAGTATTAACAAATCTTATCAATTTATCGGAGATTTATCAAACCGAAACTGGGGGGTTAATGCCAGTTTTTCATGAATCTTTCTTGTTGATTATTTATTCATTCTGTCTACTATGTGTTTGAAGGTGAAATTTGATCGCCGTTAATTTGAATTTGAGTGTCTTTGATTGAATTTGTATAGAATTTCCTTTCACTTAGATATTTGAATTTGACTTAATTTCTAAACTTTTTTTGCAAAAGTCCAAAACTAAAAGAGAATTTCAATTCCTTTCTGTACGTTTATGTTTTCGAGGCCAAAAGCGGCTCCTTTTATCTATTTACATATTCGGCTCACTTTTTTCATGCACCATGAATAAAGTATGATTCTTAACGTTGGTTACTCCTGTTAAAAATTAATATGTAAAACCAAAAATAAGGTTTTCTGGATAAAATACCTAAATACCAATAGTTTTTTCGCTCAATCATTCTTTCCGCTTTGTCTTCTTCGTTTCGGCTCAGATATCGCTGAAAAAAAGGTTTATCTAATCATTTTATATCGGCATTCTAATGGGTTTTATGTATTCGTAATAAGTTGAATTCAAATTTCAAAGTATGAAGGCCACCTTGTTTTCGTCTCATTTCACTTCTTTACTCTTAAAAAAAACCGAAGTCTGTTTTTTTGCGTTA
The DNA here is from genome assembly GCA_958450365.1 of Mesorhabditis belari. Classification (NCBI taxonomy): domain Eukaryota; kingdom Metazoa; phylum Nematoda; class Chromadorea; order Rhabditida; family Rhabditidae; genus Mesorhabditis; species Mesorhabditis belari. The sequence goes on from CAUEEP010000911.1 coordinate 87,682, forward strand.
TTGGGTGAAATTTGGCACGGTTATTAAAATTTTAAAAACAGTACAAAAACACTGAAATCTAGACAAATGAATTTAAAAAAAATTAATATTTTAAGCAGGTGAGGTCCTTTAAGATGGGGTCTCATGCGTAAAATAAAATATCCTGGATTTGTCAAATTCTAATCATTTTGCATTATGAACTGGCGTTTAGTTGGGAAAAGTGGGAAATTCCAGAATTCTAAACAATTTAAAGCTTTGCGAATATGAAATTGGAAAGAATGAGAAGATTTCTCCAATCGCTTGAAATATTTAGCTCATTAATTGAATAAGTTAATTTTAAAAGGAGCACTGATCTAATGGGTGCGTGTGCCAGATGGATGGCAATTACGCCTCCACACAAAGAACACCTCGCCAGTTATTTTGTTCGCATTGTTCAGAACAGTGAATTCGAGGTTTTCCTGGCCATTTACCAGGAAAAGTGCCTGTAAAGCCTGGAACACGGTCTTCAGAAAACAGATTTCCGGGGTTTGCCGGCAAATTACCAAGAAAAGTGCCAGCAAACCCCGTCAGAAGAGTGTATTCGGCGCTTACCAGCCATTTACTAAGGAAAAGTGCCGCCAAACCCTGGGAATGACTGTTAGAAAAGTAGCCGCGAAACCCGTCAGAACATCAAATTCGGGGTTGGGGGTTTTGCCAGCCAATTACTAAGAAGTGCCGGCAAATCCCGTCAGAACAGTCAGTTCGGGGTTTGCCGCCCAGTCGCCGGAGGCACTAGTGGGGTCAATTTCTTCTTTGGCTCCTTTGGAGGTGACTTGTCGATGAACAGGTCTACCGGAGGGACCGATTTTTTGTTGAGCCTTTCTCCTCTTTGCAACCTTCTCTACAATTTCCGGATTCAAGCCAGGACATTTGGTAACAAGTTGTTTCGGAGGCACGGGTTTCTCCAAGGCAAGGTATCTGATAGATCGCAAGGGGCTCAGCTGAGTTTGTTGACATTCATATTAAGGGGTCTAGCATTGTTTTAAGGTTCCGAAAATCTTATTAATCTTATTATTTACGCAATTTAACCACGGCAAAACGAACATTTCATCAACATTGTCTCGAATCAATTAAATTCATCAACATTGAAAAAAACAAAATTTTTATGAAACTTCACAAATCGTTCCCGGTCCTTCACCACAACCAATGAAAAAACTTCAAATCATTTTCGCGCAAAATTTTCCTCACCTTCAAACCCGGCAACCCTCAGAAATTAATTTTACAGATTTTCACATAATTCAACCATTACCAATGGTTACTTTTAATTACCATCGATTTTAGGAGACTAGCGCAAAGGATGTCATCCTCTTCGTCAGAATTTGAGGAGGCATACAAATCTGATCGATTTAGAGAATCTAGTATACACACCGCCGCTTTGTCAGAATCAAAACCACAATGCAAAGAGACTTGATCCCTTTCTTTCGGAATAAAATAGGTTGAACGAATTTGAAACCGATTCAGAGATGGTCAGTGTTCGGAAAGAGGTGGCAAACTTTGCAGAGCGATTACGTCGTCCAGACAGTCATAAATCACCATATTTAAAATAGAAGAAGAGCGGCAGAAAGTAGGAAATGTATTTAAAATGAAAAGAGGGCTCGTAACATGGAAGCTTTCAAGTGAAATAGTGGGTTGATGAGACTTATCGAATAAAAGAAATTACCTATACAAAAAAGTTTTCAAACAAAATTCACAAGATATTAGAGTAGTCACAGCAAAACAATATGGATCAGGAAAATGCAGAAGAAGAAAGCTCTATCAGCTCAATTTTGTTTAACTCTCTTTTGTAGAAAAAGGGAACGGAAAGTAATCGATTTGAGGTAAAACAAGTATAGTAAAACTCTATTTTTAGCCTTCCAGACATACCTACGAATAGTAGACGAAGCTGCCGATTGAAACACTCAGGCAATTCGACTCGTTTAAATCGATAAACGAGTCACTAAGAACAACTTACAATAAAATGAAGGATAGCTTAACAACAAACAACGCTGAAACCGATACACTCCTTTGGCAGATTCTGACAGATGCGTTAATCAATGACTAAAAAGTTCGTACAAGAACAAACTTAGGATCTGACGTGACGATCTAACAATCAATAAAGTATCTAAAAAAGAGGCAATCGATTCCGTCAACAACCAATTCGGAGTTCGAACAACAATATCCAAACCAGTAAAAAAACGAGAGCTATTTGAAAACCGAAATTTAGATTTTCTTCTCGATTTCGAGAAGTTAATCCTAAAATGATTGGTTGAAGAATTGGGACAATGGAAAGAGATGCAAAAAGTGGGTATAGGCTTTAGCAACAAGAGCTAGAAGAGTTGAAATTTTGAATTCAACTTGTTACGGATACATAAAACCCATTAGAATGCCGATATAAAATGATTAGAAAAGCCTTTTTTTCGGCGATGTCTGACTCGAAACGCAGAAGCGAAAGCGGGAAGAAAGAATGATTCGGAGAAAAAACGATTGGTATTTAGGCATTTTCCCCAGAAAACCTTATTTTTGGTTTTACATATCTATTTTTAGCAGGAGTAACAAACGTTAAGAATCATACTTTATTCATGGTGCATGAAAAAAGTGAGCCGAATATTTAAGACAGCCAAATAAGACATTTAAATTCAAATTCTCGGAGATTAAATTTCGGTTTGATAAATCTCGGAGTTGGAGATTAGTCAATGCTAGCTTAAAGGCAAAAACAAGATTTAAAGCACGCAAAGGCAATGTAAGGCCAGCAAAAAAATAGCAATAAAACATCAATGATCGATTATTTCATCGAGTTGATGTAGAAGGCGAAAAATTCATTAAAGGACAACATGTAGATGCAATCTCGCGTCGCATTGATATTTCGTCGGAAACACAGAGTTTTCATCGTCAAAGCGGGATATCTGCTTTGCTTCAAACGCTCGTTTGCCAATGCAATGAATGGTTGACGACTTTTCCCGTCGATTTGTTTCAATCCTGGATATCCCCTGAGAAAAACAACGATTGTAGCCTTCATAAGGTATACAAAATCGCTGCAAACTCTCACAAACGCTGCGGGGTTTTTGCTCGGAATTCCGTGGCTAACAATCCTTTGAATCGCTGCGACGATGACATCTCCGTTGTAACAATCGATTCCTACATATTTGATGCGGGTCTTTATAAAGGCATTGTAGTAAAACTGGAATTCATCATCATCTTGACAAAAAAATTCGACCATTCTACATTCGTTGAGTTGAGTCTCAATGAAATGCCCAACAAGATCTTTTATTGATGGAGCTTTTTGAAGGAAGCTGGGTAGAGCCGCGTATCTCTTGAGCTTGATTGACAAATGAGAGAGCAACTCCAGGCGCACAGGCGAACAGTCAAGCAAATAGAGTGTATTCACTGCCTCTAATTGTTTCAGAAAAGCGCCGTGATCCTTGTTGATTGGGCTGCCGTAATTCTTGTCCATCCACAATAGATTGCACGATCGAATGTTTTTGAAGAAAGGAAAATGACGAATGACATCCAGACTGACCTCAAGTGACTCCGAATTCAGCTTCTTGAAGTTGATTGCTTCAATTCCTTCCGGATCAAACCCAAACTGAATCGCATGCACATGATGTCCAAAAACGATCGATGGTCGATTCGAAATCATCCATTGGAACCCCTGATTGACTTTCACCAACTCAATCACATCTTTTGCGTCCAATTGCTTCAAAACCTCCAACTTCAGATCGAAGCAAAGACGTTCGATTGGAAATGTTGTCAGATTCCACATCATCATTGGCATCTGGATTGGCGCCATTCTACCTGTAAATAAAAAGAATTAGTTTTTGGAAGGGCAGAGCAATGCAATGGCTCACTTTCACTATTTTCAATAGTAAAAGCTTGTTTTCTAAAGCTTGAATGATGAATTTCCAATAAAAGATTTGCTAAAATGCTAAAAGTGATCCATTGCACGGTACTAGTACTAAAAAAGAATGAAAACGAAAGAAATCCGCATAAAATCATGTGTTCTAGTGGAAATTAACAAAACCCAAGTCTATTTTTTACATTATTGAATGATATGTGGCACGGTATGGTATTAAAATGTTAAGAACAGCACAAAAACACTGAAATCTAGACAAATGAATTAAAAAATAATATTTTAAACAGGTGAGGTGCTTTAAGATGGGGTCTGGCACGTAAAATATGCTGGCTTTGTCAAATTCTAATCATTTAGGATTAAGAAAAGGCGTTTAGCTGAAAAAATGGGAAATTCTAGAATTCTAAACATTTTAAAGCCTTGCGAATATGAAATTGGAAAGAATGAGAAGATTTCTCCAATCGCTTTAAATATTTAGCTTATTGATTGAATAACTTAATTTTAAAAGGATCACCTTCGAAGGCCTGTGCCAGATGGAATGCGATTACGCGTCCGCGCAAAGAACACCTCGCCGGTGATTTTGATAGGGATTTTTTGCTTTTTTAGATGGGGATCGCACAAAAAGAAACTGTAAATTCAGCTGTAAATTTGTACTCGGGGGTTTCGAGGTCGGTGAATTGAGTGGGGACGTTTATCTTGCTTTATCTTGTATTTTTGGTGATTTTAAAATTTTGCGAAACGAACTTTAGTTCAAATTCAGCTGTTATTCTGTTGTTGTTGTTGTTGTTAAAATTCTTAACAGACAACCAAAAAATCTTTGAGGACTTGATTTATTTTTTTTGTTTTTCAAGTTTATTTTTGTTTAAAGTTTGCTTTGTTCAATTTTCTCTGATAAAAGTTGATAGTTTTGATTTTCTTCTCTTCTCACAACATTTGAAAAATTTCCACGTATTTTCTGGTCACCTTGCATTGTTTTCCATGGTTTAACGGTCTTTTTGGACATTGTGTATGTTATTGAATAAATCCCTTGAGAAAAGCAACGATTGTAGCCCTCATCTAGTCCAAAAAATCGATCGTTAGTGGTTTTTTTCCGCCGCAAACCCTCACAACCGCTCCGGGGTTTTTGCTCGGAATTTCGTGGCTAACAATCCGTTGAATGGCTGAAACGATGTCATTTACGTTGGAAGGTTTGCAGATTTTCCGAAGTGACTTCCCATAGATCGCCAAGGCTAAATAGAGATCTCCCAATTTGATTACAAGTGTTTTGTGTTTTGTGGCTTGAAGTGTAAATTATATCGTGGATGATCTGGATTACGGTAGGTTTCGTCGGAAAACCTACTGTAACTGCTAACATTTAAGGGAAGAATTTGACGAAATCCTTCATTCTTTGCTCTGCCTAGATTTCTGTGTTTTTGTGCTGTTTTTAACCTTTATTATAGCATACGGTGCAAAATTTTATCGTTCTTTCAAATTTCATATTCGCAAAAATTCTAGAATTTACCAATTTTCTCTACTAAGCGCCATTTCTTAATGCAAAATGTTTAGAATTTGACAAATCCAGGATATTTTACGCATGAGACCCCAACTTAAAGCACTTAAAGCTTAAAGCCCCAACTTAAAGCACCTGTTTAAAATATTAGTTTTTTAATTTATATGTCTAGATTTCAGTGTTTCTGTCCTGTTTTTAACATTTTTATAGCATACCGTGCCAAATCTCACTCAATAATGTAACAAATAGACTTGGGTTTTGTAAAATTCCACTAGAATACATGATTTTCTTTCGTTTTCATTCTTTTTTGGTGCTAGAACCGTGCAATGGGTCACTTTTAGCGTTTTAACAAATCTTTCATTGGAAATTCATCATTCACGCTTTAGAAAACAAGCTTTTACTATTGAAAATGCTGAAAGTGATCGATTGCATTGATCTGCTCCGTACAAAGATTAATTCTTTTTATTTACAGGTAGAATGGAGCCAATCCAGATGCGAAATTTGACAGCGTTTCCAATCGAACGTCTTTGCTTCGATCTGAAGTTGGAGGTTTTGGAGCAATTGGACGCAAAAGGTGTGATTGAATTGGTGAAAGTCAATCAAGGGTTCGAATGGATGATTTTGAGTCGACCGACGATCGTTTTCGGACATCATGTGCATACGATTAAATTTGGGTTTGAACAAATCTACATCAAGAAGCTGAATTGGAAGTCACTTAAGGTCAATCTGGATGTCATTTGTCATTTTCCTTTCATCAAAAACATTCGATCGTGTAATCAATTGTGGATGTACGAGCATTACAACAACCTATGCGACAAGGATCGCGCCGCTTTTCGGAAGGCAGTGAATTCAATCGATTGGCATGACCCTTTGCGTGAGCGCCTGGAGTTACTTTCTCATTTGTCAATCAAGGTCAAGAGATACGCGACTCTTCCCAGCTTCCTTCCAAAAGCTTCATCAATAAAAGATCTTGCTGGACATTTCATTGAGACCCAACTCAACAAATGTGAAGGGGTCAGATTTGAGTGTGAGGATGACGATCACTTTTATTACAATGCTTTGATAAAGACCCACATCAGATGTGTTATATTATATTCTTACGACGAAAATCTCATCTTCCGACTCATCCGATGTATTGTTAGCCACGGAATTCCGAGCGAAAACCCCGCAGCTGTTGTTGGACTTGGCTTGAAAGATTTTGAAGATTTAGAGGTCTGGATGGAGACTGAACTCGTTGTTTATCTCAAGGAATATCCAGGAATGAAACAAATCAACGAGAAAAATCGTCGACCATTCATTGCATTGGCAAACGATCGTTGGAAGGGAATTAAAAATTCCGCTTTCAGCATTAAGGATTTGTGTTTCCGAAGAAATATCAATTCGACGCGAGATTGCATCTACATCTGCTCCTCAAGGTGGCGAAGTTTCACCCATTTTTCCGCCTTCTACATCAAGCCAGATGAAATGATCGATCATTGATGTTTTATTGCTATATTTTGCTGGCTTTATATTGTCTTTGCGTCATCGGCCTTACATTGTCTTCGGGGGTTAATGCCACTTTTCATCAATCTTTCTTGTTGATTATTTATTCATTCTGTCTACTACGTGTTTGAAAGTGAAATTTGATCGCCGGTAATTTGAATTTAAATGTCTTTGATTGAATTTTTATTTAATTCCCTTCCCTAAGATATTTGAATTTGAATTAATTTCTAAACTTTCTTTGCAAAAGTCCAAACGAGAATATAAATTCAATTCTTTTCTGTACGTTTATGTTTTCTAAGCCAAAAGCGGCTCCTTCTGTCTATTTACATATTCGGCTCACTTTTTCCATGCACCATGAATAAAGTATGATTATAAATGTTTGTTACTCCTGTTAAAAATAGATATGTAAACCCAAAAATAAGGTTTTCTGGGGAAAATGCCTGAATACCAATCGTTTTTTCTCCAAATCGTTCTTTCCGCTTTGCTTTCTTCGTTTCGAGTTAGAAATCGCTGGAAAAAAGGCTTATCTAATCTGATCATTTTATCTCGCCATTCTAATGGATTTTATGTATCCGTAAAAGGTTAAATTTTGTTGTTTGAACTCCAAATTCGTTTTGGAAGGGATGGGTTGACTCTTTTGGATACTTTATTGGTTGTTCGATCGGCACCTCAGATCCTAAGTTTGTTCTTGTACGGACCTTTTTAGGCATTGATGAATGCATCTGTCAGAATCTACCAAACGATTTTATGGATATCAACGTTGTTTGTTGTGTTTGTGTTTGTTCTCAAGCAATCCTTCATTTTATTGTAAGTTGTTCTTAGTGATTCGTTTGACTGGCTCATTTATCGATTTCAAACGAGTCGGATTGTCTGAGCTTTTCAATCGGCAGATTCGTCCACTATTCGTAGGTATGTCTGGAAGGGAAGAGCTAAAATAGAGTTTGACTATACTTGTTTTACCTCAAATCGATTACTTTCCGTTCCCTTTTTCTACAAAAGAGAATTAAACAAAATTGAGCTGATAGAGCTTTCTTCTTCTGCATTGTCCTGATCCATCTTGTTTTGCTGTGACTACTCTAGTATCTTGTGAATTTTGTTTGAAATCTTTTTGGTATAGGTAATTTCTTTTATTGTCATTGATCTACTCTAAACTTTCAAAATCCTGTGTTGCAAACAGATTAGGCCTTTGTTTGTTGAATTTTTCAAATTTAACGCGAGTTCAGAGTCCAGAAGTGGTTCATTCCTTTTGTAGATTCTTTTGCGTCTGATGCTTCTTTATGAAACTCATTTCCCGTTATAGCCGCTAGGCTATGGAACTTGCTATCAAATGGCATACGAGAAATTCAGTCACTTTCCATTTTCAAAAAATAAATCGATGCTCTAGATCCAACGCCTCTCTAGCATAGGTAATCCGATTATTTACATATTCACTAAATTTAGTATCTTCGTATCTTTCTTTTGTATCTACATTTAGGCCTTGCTGTGCATTTCTCTATGATTTATTTATTGAGTGTCACTTTATCATCTGAATAAAGTATCATTCTTATATTATTATTAAGAGAGAAGGTAGATTATATATTTGCATTGCTAATTTAGATCTTTCGCCTTTTTGCACTTTTCATATTTGCCCGAACATTTTAGATTCACTAGAACTTTCGTTTCTGTTTGGTTCGCTTTTCGGCTTACAAAGAACCGAATCGAAGTTTAGGATTCGGCACAGATTTCACATTAAAAACCGACATTTTTTTTGATGAGTCAAACCAAAAATTTTTTTTTGTATAGGTGATTTCTTTTATTGTTAGGTTAACCCTCTTGTTCACCATCATCAATTCCAGCACGTCTTTCACATCACAAAATGAGACCACACTTGTTAAACTTGTTGAGATCTACAAAATGACACCAAAATCATAAAGATTGACCGACTTAGAGGAAAGTTATGGCGAGTTGCGCAAAAAATTTGGCGCAAAGTAGACAACCCCCGAGGGGAGAGAGAGTTGTTGTGCGGGGTAAGGTAGCGCATTCACTCATTCACGAGCCGCTTTCGCGCCAATCCCTTAAAACCGCACGTCAATAAGAATCTAACTTCAGAATACAAAGAAATTTGGAAATGGTCTAACGACAGTCAATTCGTACTAGACATGGGCGCTACAAACTACAAGGTCAGGCTCCAGACGCTTATAGAAACGCGTAGAATGGCTATTTTTGAAAACTGTTTTTAACAAATAATCGAACCTTCAAGATTGAATCATGAAAGGTTTTTTGATCTGCTCTCAATGCTCTTCGAGGGTTATAGACAGTCTAGAATTAAGACTTGATTTGTTATTTAAGATTGCTAATGGAACTATGAAACTAAATCTATTAGGTTGGCAATCATGAAGTCGCGATTTTTCCCTTAAAACACTGAAAAAAGAACAAAAACAGCACTTTGAATCCCAAAAATAGCCGCCATTATTTTCCTTGACCTCTTTCCAACATTCCCTTAAAGCGCGAATGTTGAGCCTGAGAAAAAGTCAGCTGGTAGATTTTCACAAAACCTAAATTCGAATCTCTTCTGAATCGTTAAACTTCTTTCCAGCCAAGGAGTGCTACATTGATCGAAACAAATTGAAATCAGATGGTGCTAAGTCTAGGCTATTTGGCAGATGAGGGGGAGGGTTCCAGCTTAACTCTTCTAAATTTCCTTGAGTGATCTTTGCTTTGTGCAGACGAGAGTAGTCTTGAAGGTATTTCAACGGGTCAATTTTCAATGCTTTGGTGCTGGAGAGCTTGATTCACGGAGTCGAGTTGTTGAATATAAAGTCGAGAAGTCACAAATTGGCAGAAATCAAAAACCCCAAAATACACCAAACTCCACCAAATAGATAGCATCCCCGTCCTCCCAGGGACGTCTTGTTTAGGAGTCGGAATTGAAGTAGATCCAAAATCTAACCGCTGTTTTTTTTTTGATTGGGATTATCGTAGTAGCTCCGTTTTTTGTCAAACGTTAAAATAGAATCACAAAAACCTGAGTTTTTCGCTTGGCGGAGTAGAAATCCTCCGAGGGTTAGCTTGTTGGCTTTATGCGTTACATACAACCATTTTCTACAGCGGCTCGACTTCCCTATTGCGTGCAAGTGCTTTCCCATTACAGTATGACCAACGTTGAAAATTTCACCAAGCTCTCGTGTCGACAAAGTTGGCTCATTCCGACGGTTTGGCGTAGTTCGTCGTGGTTGATGATTCCGTAGGGATGTCCTCGTTCCTTTCAAATCCTCTTTCAAGTCTTCATCTTCATCTCGAAATCGTTGAAACCATGTGCGAACTTGAGTTTCGGAAATATCAGAGCTACCAAAAGCACTAGTGATGGTTTGATGACATTCCTGCGGACATTCATTGCATTGTTTGAAGTCGTATAACGTGCACACTCGAATCCTAATCTTGCTGTCGTCCATTTAAAAAAAAGAAAATAACGAAATTCGAAGAACAAAAAACGAAAAAACCTCAAAAAGTTGTGTCGAAGTTTCATGATTGCCAACCTAATACAATAGCAAAGCAAAGTTCAAAACTGTTGTTTATACAGTCGACTCCCTCTCTATAACGGAACTCTAGATAACGGGATGGAATTTGGGTCCCGGCCGACGCTAACTGGGGAAGGCCGTCCACTTAAGATGGAGTTTCGGAACGAGACTTAAACCATCTTGTAGAGTTTTTCATGCGGAAACCGATGCTGCTTTTAGTTTTTCCTAAATGGCACGCAAACGCAAGTTATTCAATAAAAACCTTTTTGGCATTTCTAGCGCACACACACTAACTTAACAGTTGTGGTGGTGGATAAGAGGTTTTTATTTGAAACAAGCTATGCGCCTTTTTTGGGCCGGTTCAATTCCTTTTCAGAGTTGGCTTGTCATCAGGCTCTTCAGTCTCATGAAGCAACGACATCGACATCAACAAACCCTTCTTGGCGTGTCGCTGTCTCATGATTGGTTTACGGCCACAAAGTTGCGCTGTTAAAAATGGGGAAAACGGGCTCAAAATCGTGAAATTTCTAAAATTTTGGACCAAACTGAAATTCTTTTCTCCAGTCAAAACAAAAACTTCGCAAAATGAAGTCAAAATTCTACGGTATTCCGCCGCTTTTGGTTTTCGAAGAGGTGCACCTTTCGAAGCTGCTATAAAATGGCTTTCGGACCCAAAACATTAAAAGCAATTGCTTTTTACCTTTCTGTCGATAGAATTCGACGGGTTGACTGAATACGGTGAGAATCATTGTCAGAAACAAAAAAGTTCGCGATCCCTGATGCCCAAATGAAAGAAATGGTAAAGATCAAGATTCTGAAACTTATACTCATTTGATCGAAAAAGTGAAAAAAAAACTGATCGAAATGATTTGAATGGTTTTTGGAGAGTTTCGCAGCTGAGATTGAGACGTGGATGATCGGATGGTATAGAAATCGAAAAGAAAAAGTGAAAAGATGGGGGAGAACTAATGAAAATGGACATCAAAGGGTAGACATGGAGAATAAATGTCGTGGGTGGCGAGAGGAGTGTGACGTGAGGACAAAGAGTACGCTAGGATAAGTGTCTACTGTACACTAGTTTAGAATCTAGGTCCTAGATGTAAATTGCAAGAAGTTTTCAAAAAGATTGGTAACAAGTATGATTCAAAATCCTGAAATTATGAAAATTTTGGTTAAATAGCATTAAAAAAGTTGGGAGGGGAAATTTTGAAAGCCTAAATTCTAATCGCAATTTTGTATCAAGCGGCAAAGCTGCTATAATAAGGGTGACAAAGACTAAGTGTAGCAACGCCAAATCTTCTTAGTGATTGTGGGATTGTGAATCTCATTGCTTGCCGGGCACAAGCTCGGATAGGTTTTGTTTTTTCTTGCTGAACACTAGCTCTATGCTGCGAGTCGAGCGGCGCTTCTACGTCTAGAAAATAGAGGAATACGCAGCCGAAGAAGTTGAGCAAATGAGCGCACCGGAAAGGGTGCGGTTCCAGATTTGAGTACAAGTGTTTTGTATTTCGTGGCTGGAAGTGTAAATTATATCGTGGATGATCTGTATTACGGTAGGGTTCGTCGGAAAACCTACCGTAACTGCTAGCATTTAAGGGAAGAATTTGACGAAATTCTTCATTCTTTTCTGTCGAGATTTCTGTGTTTTTGTGGTGTTTTTAACCTTTATTATGGCATACGGTGCAAAATTTTTTCATTGTTGCAAATTTCATAATCGCAAAAATTCTAGAATTTCCCAATTTTCACTACTAAGCGCCATTTCTTGATGCAAAATGTTTAGAATTTGACAAATCCAGGATATTTTACGGATGAGACTCCATCTTAAAGCAGCTCACCTGTTCAAAATATTAGTTTTTTAATTCATTAGTCTAGATCTCATCGTTTTTGTGCTGTTTTTAACATCTTTATAGCATACCTTGCCAAATTTCTCCCAATAATGTAAAAAATAGGCTGGGTTTTGTTAAATTCCACTAGAATATATGATTTTATGCTGATTTCTTGCGTTTTCTATCTTTCTATGCACTAGAACCGTGCAATGGATCACTTTTAGCATTTTAACAACTCTTTTATTGGAAATTCATCAATCACGCTTTAGAAACAAGCTTTTACTACTGAAAATGCTGAAGGTGATCCATTGTATTGATCTGCCCCTTACAAAGAATAATTCTTTTTATTTACAGATAGAATGGCGTCAATCAAGATGCCAATGATCATGTGGAATATGACAACACTTCCAATCGAGCGTCTTCGCTTCGATCTGAAGTTGAAGGTTTTGGAGCAATTGGACGCAGAAGATGTGATTGAATTGGTGAAAGTCAATCAAGGATTCCAAGGGATGATTGCGAGTCGACCATCGATAGTTTTTGGACATCATGTCCATAGGATTGTATTTACGTTGGATCCAGACGGAATTGAAGCAATCAACATCAAGAAGCTGAATTCGGAGTCAGTTGAGGTCAGTCTGGATGTCATCCGTCATTTTCCTTGGATCAAAAACATTCGATCGTGCGATCAATTGAGGATGGGCAACGATTACGACATCCCAACACTAGCTCTATGCTGCGAGTCGAGCGGCGCTTCTATGTAGGGAGAAAATAGAGGAATATGCGGCCAAAGAAGTTGAGCAAATGAGCGCACCAGAAGGGGTTCCAAATTTGAGTACAATTTGAGTATAATGTTTTGTATTTTGTGACCTGAAGTGTAAATTATATCGTGGATGATCTGGATTACGGTAGGTTTCGTCGGAAAACCTACTGTAACTGCTAGCATTTAAGGGAAGAATTTGACGACCCTCTTCATTCTTTGGTCTGTCTAGATCTCGGTGTTTTTAACATTTAGTATAGCATGCGGTGCAAGGTTTTTTCGTTCGCTCAAATTTTATATTCGCATAGCTTTAAAACGTTTAAAATTCTAGAATTTCCCCATTTTCTCAACTAAACGCCATTTCTTAATGCAAAATGATTAGAATTTGACAAATCCAGGCTATTTTACGCATGAGACCCCATCTTAACGCAGCTGACCTCACTCTCATCTTACTAAAATATTAGTTTTTTAATTCATTTGTCTAGATCTCGGTTTTTGTGCTGTTTTTAACATTTTTAATACCATATCGTACCAAATCTCACTCAATAATGTAAAAAAAAGATCGATGCAATGGATACACTTGGGTTTTGTTAAATTCCACTAGAATACATGATTTTCTGCTTATTTCTTTCGTTTTCTATCTTTCTATGCACTGGAACCGTGGAATGGATCACTTTTAGCATTTTAACAAATCTATTATGGGAAATTCATCATTTACGGTTTAGAAACAAGAGTTTGCTACTGAAAATGTCGAAAGTGATCCATTGCATCGATCTGCTCCTGACAAGAATAATTCTTTTTATTTACAGGTAGAATGGCGCCAATCCAAATGCGAAATCTGACAACGTTTCCAAGCGAACGTCTTTGCTTCGATCTGAAGTTGGAGCTTTTGGAGCAATTGAACGCAAAAGGTGTGATTGAATTGGTGAAAGTCAATCAAGGATTCCAAGGGATGATCTCGAATCGACCGTTGATCGTTTTTGGAAATCATGTGGATGATATTGGATTTGGGTTTGATCCACACGGAATTGAAGCAATCTACATCAAGAAGCTGAATTGGAAGTCACTTAAGGTCAATCTGGATGTCATTTGTCATTTTCCTTTCATCAAAAACATTCGATCGTGCGGTGGATTGTGCATGGACGTGGATTACCACGACCGAATCGACAAGGATCACGCCACTTTTCTGAGACAATTAGAGGCAGTGAATTCACTCGATTTGAAGGACTATTCGCGTCAGTGCCTGAAGTTGCTTTCTCATTTGTCGATCAAGATAAAGAGATACGCGGGTCTTCCCTCGATGGCTCGAGCAATAAAAGATGTTGGACATTTCATTGAGACTCGACTCAACGAATGTGAAATAGTCGACTTTGATTGTGGGCATGATGAGGGGTTTCAGTTTTACTACAATGCTTCGAAAAAGACCCACATCAAATCTGTTGAATTCGGTTGTTGTTACAGCCAAGGTTTCATCGTTCCAGCCATTCAATGGATTGTTAGCCACGGAATTCCGAGCAAAGACCCGGCAGCCGTTGTGAGAGTTTTCGGAATTTTGTGGATGGAGGACGATATGTGGGATACAATCGCTGTTTTTCTCACGGGATATCCAGGAATGAAACAGATCAAGGGGAAAGATCGTCGACCGTTGTTTGCACTGGCAATGGAACGTTCTATGGGAAGCCGCTATCCCGTTTTCACGACGCAAACTCTGTGTTTCCGGCGAAATATCAATGCGACGCGAGATTGCATCTACTTTTTGTCCTCAGGGCAGATCAAGCAATCAATTGATATCGATTTTTTCGCCTTCTACATCAAGCCAGATGAAATGATCGATCATTGATGTTTTATTGCTATATTTCGCTGGCCTTATATTGTCTTTGCGTCATCGGCCTTACATTGTCTTCGGGGGTTAATGCCACTTTTCATCAATCTTTCTTGTTGATTATTTATTCATTCTGTCTACTACGTGTTTGAAAGTGGAATTTGATCGCCGTTAATTTGAATTTAAATGTCTTTGATTGAATTTTTATTTAATTCCCTTCCCTAAGATATTTGAATTTGAATTAATTTCTAAACTTTCTTTGCAAAAGTCCAAACGAGAATATAAATTCAATTCTTTTCTGTACGTTTATGTTTTCTAAGCCAAAAGCGGCTCCTTCTATGTATTTACATATTCGGCTCACTTTTTTCATGCACCATGAATAAAGTATGATTCTTAACGTTGGTTACTCCTGTTAAAAATTAATATGTAAAACCAAAAATAAGGTTTTCTGGGGAAAATGCCTGAATGTCAATCGTTTCTTCACCGAACCATTCTTTCTTTCTGCTTTCTTCGTTTCGAGTCAGACATCGCTGAGAAAAAGGCTTATCTAATCTGATCATTTTATATCGCCATCTTAATCGATTTTATGTATCGTTAAGGAGTTAAATTATGTTGTCTGAACTCCAACTTGTCGTTGTTGACAGAATCGATTGACTCTTTTTTGGATACTTTATTGGTTGTTCGATCGGCACCTCAGACCCAAGTTTGTTCTTTTACGGACCTTTTTAGGCATTGATGAATGCATCTGTGAGAATCTACCAAACGAGTTGATGGATTTCAGCGTTGTTTGTTGTGTTTATATTTGTTCTCCAGCAATCCTTCATTTTATGGTAAGTTGTTCTTAGTGACTCGTTTGACTGACTCGTTTATCGAGTTCAAACGAGTCGGATTGTCTGAGTGTTTCAATTGGCAGCTTCGTCCATTATTCGTAGATATATCTGGAAGGGAAGAGCTTAAGATAGAGTTTTATTCCATTTGTTTTACCTCAATTACTTTCCATTCCCTTTTTGTACAAAAGGGAGTTAAACAAAATGAATCTAATAGAGCTTTGTTCTTCTGCATTGTCCTGATCCATATTGTTTTGCTGTGATTACTCTAGTATCATGTGAATTTTGTTTGAAAACTTTTGTGTACAGGTAATTTCTTTTATTTTCATTTTAAAATCTCATCACCCACTATTTGACTTGAAAGTTTCCTTGTTACGAGCTCTCTTTTCATTTTAATTACATTTCCTATTTTCTGCCGCTCTTCTTCTATTCGAGATATGGTGATTTATGACTGTCTGGACGACGTAAGCGATCTGCAAAGTTTGCCGCCTCTCCCGGGCTCTGACCATCTCTGAATCGGTTTCAAAATTCGTTCAACCTGTTTTACCTCGAAGGAAATGGATCAAGTCTGTTTGCATTGTGGTTTTAATTCTGACAAAGCGGCGGTGTTTATGCTAGATGCTTTAAATCGATCAGATTTTTATACCTCCTCAAATTCTGACGAAGATTATGACATCCTTGGCGCTAGTCTCCGAAAATTCCACATCCTCATTCTTTTTGACCGATCCACGAAAATTATTGAGGAACTTCAGGTAATCTTTCATGTAAAGACGGGTATCGAGGTGGTTCACGGATTTCAACTGGATTAGGAACATTCCAGTGCAGCGCCTGCCATCCTCGCATAAATCGTAGTATTCGTTGTCTGAACTGAACTGGAGTTGGTTCACAGATTTCAACTGGTCTAAGAAAATTCCATAGGGCCATTTGGCATTGAAGCATTTTAACTCGTCGCATGAATCGATCCTTTTGAAGAAAGAAAAAAGTGTTGCATTCATTTGAAGGGGCGGAGCATCGACGAACTTTTTGATCGAATTTTTCAGTTCAGAGCTCTGTCCTAGGCCGAAAGTTGGAAATGTACTGTGGAACAGTTGGGAATTGAAAATGTACAGTTTTCTGAAATAAAACTTACAAATTTTGGCCGGTGACGACAGAATTTGGTGTCAACAAAGTGCTTTGGGTAAAAAGTCCTTTTGGAAATTGGTTTCAGGCCGATTTCCACTGTAAACGATCCAGATTTAGATTAATTCTCTCTTTCAGTTTAAAATCAACTTTTGAATCAGGACTGGAGATCGTAGCCTTGAGTTGCAGCTCGCTTGAGATCGTTGTCAAGCAGATGAGTTGTTCTACAGCCAGTGGAACAACTCATCTGCCAAGTAACGGAATATCAATATCGCCTCTTTTTCGGCGACGGTTAACTTTCAACTCATGTTTTTAGCCTTCAGTCTCTAGACAGTCATAAATCACCATATCCAGAATAGAAGAAGAGCGGCAGAAAATAGGAAATGTAATTAAAATGAAAAGAGAGCTCGTAACAAGGAAACTTTCAAGTCAAATAGTGGGTGATGAGATTTTAAAATGAAAATAAAAGAAATTACCTGTACACAAAAGTTTTCAAACAAAATTCACATGATACTAGAGTAATCACAGCAAAACAATATGGATCAGGACAATGCAGAAGAACAAAGCTCTATTAGATTCATTTTGTTTAACTCCCTTTTGTACAAAAAGGGAATGGAAAGTAATTGAGGTAAAACAAATGGAATAAAACTCTATCTTAAGCTCTTCCCTTCCAGATATATCTACGAATAATGGACGAAGCTGCCAATCGAAACACTCAGACAATCCGACTCGTTTGAAATCGATAAACGAGTCAGTCAAACGAGTCACTAAGAACAACTTACAATAAAATGAAGGATTGCTTGAGAACAAATACAAACATAACAAACAACGATGAAACCCATACACTCGCTTGGTAGATTATCACATATGCATTCATTAATGCCTAAAAAGCCTCTTACAAGAACAAACTTAGGATCTGAGGTGCCGATCGAACAACCAATAAAGTATCCAAAAAAGGGTTAATCGATTCCGTCAAAAACGAATTTAAAGTTCGAACAACAGTATCCAAACAAGTAAAAAGATGAGAGCCATTTGAACCTGAAACCCAATAGATATAAGCCGATTTGATAGGCCTTGTTTTCAGCGAAGTCTAACTCGAAACGAAGAAGGCAAAGTGGGGGTTTTATGTCTCCCTAACAAGTTGAATTCAAAATTTCAGCTCGTCTAGTGCTTGTCAAACCTAATACCCAACTTTTGTATCTCTTTTCATTGTTCAAATTATTCCACCAATCATTTTAAGATTTCTCTAATCGCTTTAAATATTTAGCTCGTTAATTGAATAACTTAATTTTAAAAGGATCACCTTCAAAGGCCTGTGCCAGATGGCGCACAAAGAACACCTCGCCCGTGAACACCTTGCTTTTGTAGATAGGGATCGCACAAAAAGAAACTGTAAATTCAGCTGTAAATTTGTACTCGGGGGTTTTCGAGGTCGGTGAATTGAGTGGTGGCGTTTATCTTGCTTTATCTTGGATTTTTGGTGATTTTAAAATTTTGCGAAACAAACTTTAGTTCAAATTCAGCTGTAAATTTTCAAAAGAATTAGAATAAAAAGTCGAGTGGTGAAGTTTTGAAAGAAGTTAGTGTCTGTGAGAATTGAGAAGGTTTTCCGGACTCAACGAGAATTTTGAGCGACAACGGTCATTACGCGGTAAATCTTAGCTCAATAGTTTCTTTTTGTGCCATCTACAAAAGCAAAAAGTCCCTATCAAAATGATTGGGTGGTGTCCTTTGGGCGTCCTCGTCGCTCTCCATCTGGTGCCTTTATTGACCGTAAAAGAAAAGGGCGCCCAGCGACGGTCACAACTCCAGAGAACATCAACATGATAAGATGCAAGATCAAGAGAAACTCCATGAGATCAATCAGGTGCTTGGCTAAACAGCCGAGAATCGGACATGAACCAGTTCTAATGATTGATCGAAAGAGGCTTAGGCTTAGGCTTACCAAGTTTTGCAAGCTCAATTCGAAATGATGCCATGAAAGTGAAAAGACTACAAAAGGCGCGCGTGATGCGACGTCTGGTCGCGGGCCGAGGATTGGACCGAGTGGAGTTCACAGATGAAAAGATTTTTACCATCGAACAGCACAACGTTCAAAACCATCGGCAACTCCTCAAGGAAGGTCTGAAGAACACGTTTGCAGCATAAGTTATGGTTTACCTCCATTTCCCTGCGTCTGGGCCATCGCCATTTCCCTGGCTTTTGGGACAGTTTGTCCCCGAAATGCATCCGATTTGAACCCCCTTGAGAACTCTCTGCTTCAAGAAAATCTTCTAAATTATCGATTCAAGCACAGTGCCGGGTTTGAAAATCGTATTGGCCCGAACCTGGAATGATATTACTGCGATGGAGTTTTCGACCCTCATTCGCAACTTACGCAAGAAGTGTATTGAGGCCCAGGGAGGCCATTTTGAGCTTTTGATGTAATTTTTTTCTTTTTCAAGTTTATTTTTGTTTAAAGTTACTGTTTTGTTGAATTTTCTCCGAGAAAAGTTGTTAGTTTTGATTTTCTTCTCTTCTCACAACATTTGAAAAAATTCCACGTATTTTCTGGTCACCTTTGTATTGTATTCCACAGTTTCACGGTCTTATTGGACATTATTATTGATTAATAAGTATACCATGGTTTGATGGTCTTTTTGGACATTGTGTATGTTATTCATTGATAAATATAATCTTTGCCAACTCTTCAGACAAATTCAGTCGTGTGTTTATTTCCCTGTTTGTCCTTGCTTCTCAACAGACAACCAAAAAGCTGACATTTATTCTGTGTAGAACGAGTAGATCAAAAATGCTTCAATATCTGATATTTTGGCTTGTCTCTTTAGTCTCGTGAAGCAACGACATCGCTCAAGTGGGATTTTTTAACTTTAGGAGTTGTTGAATTTAAAGTCCATAAGTCACAGAAAAATTGTTCAATGAAAACACTTCTAGGGATAATTTTTGACGTTCTCTCCAAAAAACATGGTTTCAAAACGATTGGAGCACGGAATCTATATGGAAAAGCGTGTTGAAAAAGTGAACCCTACTTTGCTCGCCTTAAAATCGGTCAAGAACTAAAGCGAACCGGAAAATCAACTATGACATCTTATAGATCTCGTTTCAAGCTTTCGGAATCACTATAACACTTATAGACTCCAAACTTATAGTTCTCAAATTGGGAAAATGTTTTCGCCCATTGTTGGGGAAAAATCCGGAACTTGATATATAAGTACTGTTTAACGGCACTCTATATAACCGAAACCTTTTTTGATCCCTTCCATTTTGCCATAGAGAGACACAACTGTACGCAAAAACTTAGCCATAAGCTAACTGTCAGTTTTTACCTTATCCACTGCATCTCTGATCGAACTCAACAAATCTCCCAATTCACAAAGTTGGGTCAAAAGCAGTGGATAGTCGATATTACTGGAACATCCAATCAATGATAAAACATGTGGATGATAGTCTATTTTTTCATGAAATCATGAAAAACATTTTGTGGCTTTTTGTTCCTGAACACTAGCTCTATGCTGCGAGTCGAGCGGCGCTTCTATGTAGGGAGAAAATAGAGGAATATGCGGCCAAAGAAGTTGAGCAAATGAGCGCACCAGAAGGGGTTCCAAATTTGAGTACAATTTGAGTACAGTGTTTTGTATTTTGTGACCTGAAGTGTAAATTATATCGTGGATGATCTGGATTACGGTAGGTTTCGTCGGAAAACCTACTGTAACTGGGAAGAATTTGCATTTAAGGGAAGAATTTGACGACCCTCTTCATTCTTTGGTCTGTCTAGATCTCGGTGTTTTTAAGATTTAGTCTAGCATGAGGTGCAAGATTTTTTCGTTCGCTCAAATTTTATATTCGCATAGCTTTAAAACGTTTAAAATTCTAGAATTTCCCCATTTTCTCAACTAAACGCCATTTCTTAATGCAAAATGATTAGAATTTGACAAATCCAGGCTATTTTACGCATGAGACCCCATCTTAACGCAGCTGACCTCACTCTCACCTTACTAAAATATTAGTTTTTTAATTCATTTGTCTAGATCTCGGTTTTTGTGCTGTTTTTAACATTTTTAATACCATATCGTACCAAATCTCACTCAATAATGTAAAAAAAAGATCGATGCAATGGATACACTTGGGTTTTGTTAAATTCCACTAGAATACATGATTTTCTGCTTATTTCTTTCGTTTTCTATCTTTCTATGCACTGGAACCGTGGAATGGATCACTTTTAGCATTTTAACAAATCTATTATGGGAAATTCATCGTTCACGCTTTAGAAACAAGCTTTTACTACTGAAAATGCTGAGAGTGATTCATTGCATTGATCTGTTCCTTACAAAGACTAATTCTTTTTATTTACAGGTAGAAAGGCGCCAATCCAAATGCGAAACCTGACAACGTTTCCAAGCGAACGTCTTTGCTTCGATCTGAAGTTGGAGGTTTTGAAGCAATTGAACGCAAAAGATGTGATTGAATTGGTGAAAGTCAATCAAGGATTCCAAGGGATGATCTCGAATCGACCGTTGATCGTTTTTGGACATCATGTGGATGATATTGGATTTGGGTTTGATCCACACGGAATTGAAGCAATCAACATTAAGAAGCTGAATTCGGAGTCACGTGGGGTCAGTCTGGATGTCATTCGTCATTTTCCTTTCATCAAAAACATTCGCTCGTGCAATGAATTGTGGATGGGCGAGGATTATAACAGCCCAATTGACAAGGATCGCGCCGCTTTTCTGAAACAACTTGAGTCAGTGGATTCACTCTATTTGGATGGGTGTGCGCCTCAGCACTTGGAGTTGCTTTCTCATTTGTCAATGAAGATCAAGAAATACGCGGGTCTTCCCAGCTTCCTTCAAAAAGCTCCATCAATAAAAGAGCTTGTTGGGCATTTCATTGAGACTCAACTCAACGAATGTGAAATAGTCAGATTTGGTTGTTTGGATGATGAGGAATTACAGTTTTACTACAATGCTTTGATAAAGACCCATATCAAATATTTTGATATCGGATGTGACGACGAAAATGCCATCGTTCCAGCCCTGCAAAGGATTGTTAAACACGGAATTCCGAGCAAAAACCCCGCAGCGGTTGTGAGTATTTGGGACAATTATGTTGGGAGCGATGTGAAGGATACAATCGTTGTTTTCCTCAAGGGATATCCAAGAATGAAACAGATCAAGGGCAAAAAGCGTCAACCATTCGTTGCATTGGCAAACGATCGTTTGAAGGGAAGCGAATATCCCGCTTTGACGATGAGGACTCTGTGTTTCCGACGCAATATCGATGCGACGCGAGATTGCATCTACATGTTGTCCTCAAGGGAGTGGAGGAAAAGAGGTGAAATCGGTTTTTTCGCCTTCTACATCAAGCCAGATGAAATGATCGATCGTTGATGTTTTATTTTGTATTTTGCTGGCTTTACATTGCCTCTGCGTGATTTAAATTCTGTTTTTGCCTTTAAGCTAGCATTAACTAATCTCAAACTCGGAGATTTATCGAACCGAAATTGAATCTCCGATAATTTGAATTTAGATGTCTGAGATTGAATGTCTGAGCTAGCATTAACTAATCTTATCAATTTATCAGAGATTTATCAAACCGAAACTTTTAAATTTTGAGGTTAATGCCAGTTTTTCGTGAATCTTTCTTGTTGAGTATTTATTCTTTCTGGCGAATTTGAATTTGAAATTGAATCTCCGTTAATTTGAATTTAGATGTCTGAGATTGAATTTGTATTTGATTCCCTTCCTTTAGCTATTTGAATTTGACTTAATTTCTAAACTTCTATACAAAAGTCCAAAACTAAAATGTAATTTCAATTCTTTTCTGTACTTTTATGTTTTCTAAGCCAAAAGCGGCTCCTTCTATCAATTTACATATTCGGCTCACTTTTTTCATGCACCATGAATAAAAGTATGATTAGTAACGCTGGTTACTCCTGATAAAACTTAATAGGGTTTTAACCAAAAATAGGGTTTTCTGGGGAAAATGCCTGAATACCAATCATTTCTTCACCGAATCATTCTTTCTTTCCGCTTCGCCTTCTTCGTTTCGAGTTAGAAACGTTTGAAGGGAAGTAATCTTGATCTTGATCCCAGTTTGATGGAAACTGTGTGTTTCCAACGAAATATCAATGCGTCGCGAGATTGCATCTACATGTTGTCCTTTGATGGATTCCTCGCCTTCTACATCAACCCGACCGAAATGATCGATCATTGATGTTTTATTGCTATATTTTGCTGACTTTACAGTTTCTTTGCGTGATTTAAATCCTGTTTTTGCCTTTAAGCTAGCACTAGTAATTTGAATTTGAATTTGAATTTGAATTTAGATGTCTGAAATTGAATTTGTATTTAACTCCCTTCCCTAAGATATTTGAATTAGACTTAATTTCGAAACTTTCTTTGCAAAATTGCAAAACTAAAATATAATTTCAATTCTTTTCTGTACGTTTATGTTTTCTGAGCCAAAAGCAGCTCCTTCTATGTATTTACATATTCGGCTCACTGTTTTCATTCACCATGAATAAAGTATGATTCTTAAAGTTTGTTACTCCTGTTTGAAATGAATATGTAAAGCCAAAAATAAGGTTTTCGTTGGAAATGCCCTAATACCAATCGTTTCTTCACCGAGTGATTATTTTTCCCGCTTTTCCTTCTTCGTTGCGAGTCAGACATCGCTGAAAAAAAGGCTTATCTAATCTGTTCATTTTATATCGGTATTCTTTTGGGTTTTATGCATCAGTAATAAGTTAAATTCTGTTGTTTTGTTAAATTTAAAGTTAAATTCTGTCCGGAATTGAGCCCAGGAAAAGCGGATTTGAAGTTTGGACGACCTTGAACGGTAAAATTTATTCTGCGTGATCCAGAATTGAGCTTAGAAAATGAATTCTGAAAATTTGGACAGTGTTGATCAATTTATCAACGTCAATGTGTTCTGTGCGTTCCAAAATTGGCAACCCATCTTCAAATTGGGAGATTCAATGAAACATTTTGGAAGCCCCAAAGGCCCGAAGGAGCGGTGAGCGACTGAGCCCTGAGACCTGAGAAAAAAAAAATAGCTTTTGAAACAAAGCCAAAATTTGTACGTTTTTTTCCAGAAAACTGTACATTTTCGATTCCCAACTCTGCCACAGTACATTTCCAACTTTGAGCCGTTTTCCTTATTTGTCATCGCGCGAAAACGTGTCTATGGAGCGTCGCATTTGTCGACGCCATCGTCAGAATATCATGTTTCATCGTGAGATCTCATCGTTGCTTGCTCTGGTTCTCACCAAACGTTGTTTGTTCTGGCTGCATGTTTTGTGCAAAGTTTTTTTCCATTTCATAACTTATTAGAATGCGAATTATGTAATACTTTAGATTTGCTTCATCGAATCATTCTTTCTTTCCGCGAAACGAGATCTATAAGATGGCATAGTTGATTTTCCGGTTTGCTTTAGTTTTGGACCTTACGTGCACGGCCTTCCCCAGTTAGCGTCGGCCGAGACCAAAATTCCATCGCGTTATATAGAGCTTTCTACTAAATAGAGTTTCGTTATAGAGAGAGAGAGTCGACTGTATAAACAACAGTTTTGAACTGTGCTTTAGTATTGTATTAGATTGGCAATCATGAAACCTCGACACAACTTTTTGGGGGGTTTTTTCCTTTTTTGTTCTTCGATTTTCGCTAACACATTTTACTTATTTTCATCTTTTATTCTTTCTCGAGTTTTTGGCTTTTATTCTTTGGTAATTTTCTTTTTTTAGAAACAGCACAGCAAGATTAGGATTCGAGTGTGCACGTTATACGACTTCAAACAATGCAATGAATTTCCGCGAATGCAATTAATTTCCGCGGGAATGTCATCAAACGATCACTAGTGCTTTTGGTAGCTCTGATATTTCCGAAACTCAAGTTCGCACATGGTTTCAACGATTTCGAGATGAGGACTTGAAAGACAAGGAACGAGGACATCCCTCCGGAATCGTCAACGACGACGAACTACGCCAAACTGTCGAGAATGATCCAACCTTTTCCACACGAGAGCTTGGTGTAATTTTCAACGTTAGTCATACTGCAATTGGAAAGCACTTGCACGCAATGCGGAAGTCGAGCTGCTGTAGAAAATGGATCCATAAATATACGCCTGCGCCACGATAATGCGGGAGTCGAAGTGGACGAAGCGTGAGTACCAAAAGATCCATTTGATCTGGGGCCTTTCGAATCGATGGTGTTTAGATCGAATGGATGTAAACACCAAAATCCAGGATCTTCAGAGTTATTAGGTTCGGTTTTACACCGAGATTTTTGGTTTAATCTTCGATTTTTGAAAATTCGATTTCCTTCGGTTTAGGCAGAAATTTCCGATTTTTCGGTGCCGCATAAAAATTTTTTTTGGTTTGACTCATTAAAAAAATGTCGATTTTTAATGTGAAATCTGTGCCAAATCCTAAATTTCGATTCGGTTCTTTGTAAGCCGAAAAGCGAACCAAACGGAAAGGAAAGTTCAAGTGGATCTAAAATGTTCGGTGGAATATGAAAAATGCCAAAAGCCGAAAGATCTAAAATGTCAATGCAAATATATAATCTACCTTCTCTTAATAATCATATAAGAATGATACTTTATTCAGATGATAAAGTGACACTCAATAAATAAATCATAGAGAAATGCACAGCGACGCATAAATGTAGATACAAAAGAAAGATACGAAGATACTAAATTTAGTGAATATGCAAATAATCGGATTACCTATGCTAGATGGTCGTTAGATCTAGAGCATCGATTTATTTCTTGAAAATGAAAAGTGACTGAATTTCTCGTATTTCATTTGGGAGCAAGTTCCAGAACAGTTTGATCCCTTTCCTTCAGTGTAAAACAGGTTGGACGAATTTTGAAACCGATTCAGAGATGGTTAGAACCCGGAAGAGGCGGCAAACTTTGCAGATCGATTAGGTCGTCCGGACTGTCACAAATCACCAATACACTCGGAGGTAGATTCTGACAGATGCGTTAATCAAAGCCTAAAAAGGTTCGTACACGAACAAACTTGGGATCTGAGCTGCCCATCGAACAACCAATAAAGTATCTAAACAAGTTTGGGTCAGTCCATGTAGATGTAGATGGCACAAGAAGAAACTATTGAGCTCTCAAAGTCTAAAAATCCCAAATCTTTTCAGTGATTGTCGGATCGTGAAGCTGAGCGGGCACATTTCTTCAATGTTTACTGTATATTGCTCCAAACGCTAGTTGAGGTGGATCCATTGATGGCTCCTAGAGTCGAGTTTGAATCTGTCCAAAACAAACTCAGGGCAAATCACAAAACTGGGTAAAACAAACCATGATAAACATAAGCGCTTCTATTTTTTATGCAGAAAATTGCTTTTATTAGAGGCTGCTCTCCTATTTCTTGATGAGTAAAAATTGACGATGACAAATTTGGCCTAACTTCAACCCATGATTTAGAGCCATTTTTGTAATCAATTTTGAAAGCTTTTTAAAGGCTTAAAAAGAGCCTTATTTTTAGCTATCCAAATGTTATTTAGAATTTAGAATTGCCGAACTTTAGAATGATCAAAACGTGGGTTAAAGTCAACCTAAATTTGTTTGTTGTTGAAAAGTCCAAACGTTTAAAGTTGTCTGAATTTTATTGCCTAAATGATCTTAAGGTCGACGATATTTAATTGCCTAGATACCCTCCAAAAGTTTCCCAACTTTTCTGGCCAAACTTGGAGATCCACGTTGCAGCCAAAGTCAAGATTCGGATAGATGCGCTCATCAATGCCATCAATCAAAGAACAGACTTGAAATCTGAGCGGCCAAAGTCGAAGATTTCCAGCGCCGTTTGCTTTTCCAAGATTGGAGGTGGGTTGTTTCATGAGCGATACTTATTTCTAATGCATTTTTGAAGGACGAAAATCAAATGATGGCTTCACGAGGAAGCTTGGAAAGACTACCAAAAAGTGTTGAAAGAAACCCACTCTCTTGCAGCTGTCGACCTCAGCAAAATCATTCGCCAACACGAACAAAAGCTCGAACGGACCAAAAATTTGGCTTTATTGAGCAATTGGTGGACCTGAATTTAAGGTTAAATTCTCGAAACAAAAGGCTAGCTTCGCTGAAACTTGTGCATTGCTACGTTTGTCGGAGAGCAAAGTACGTGCTCAGCATAAATTGCCGCAGTCAGGCAGCTTAAAAGCGATTCACTAAGAACAACTTAATATAAAATGAAGAATTGCTTAACAACAAACACGTCAAATTAACAAACACAATCACAACAAACAACGCTGAAACCCATACACTCGTTTGGTAGATTCTGACAGATGCGTTAATCAATGCCTAAAAAGGTTCGTACCAGAACAAACTTCGGATCTGAGATGCCGATCGACCCACCAATAAGGTATCTAAACAAGATTGCGTCAATCAATTCCGTCAACAACGAATTTGGAGTTCGAACAACAGTATCCAAACAAGTAAAAAAATGAAAGCTATTTGAACCGCGAAATTTAGATTTTCTTCTGGGTTTCGAGAAGTTAACCTTAATGTGAAAAAAGTAAAAGAAAAAACGTTGAAGAACTGAAACAATGGAAAGAGATGCAAAACGTGGGTATTGGGTTTGACAAAAATCATACTTTATTCAGGGCGCGTGAAAAAAGTGAGCAAAATATGGAAACACATAAAAGGAGCCGCTTTTGGCTTAGAAGACATAAACGTACAGAAAAGAATTGAAACTATTTTTTAATTTCGGACTTTTGTAAGAAGTTTAGAAATTGAGTCAAATTCAAATATCTTAGGGAAGGGAATTAAATACAAATTCACGGGGATCAAATTTCGGTTTAATAAATCTCCGAGTTTGAGTTTAGTTAATGCTAGCTTAAAGGCAGAAACAGAAGTTAAACCACGCAAAGACACTGTAAGGCCAGCAAAATATCGCAATAAAACATCAATAATCGATTACTTCATCTGACTTGATGTAGAAGGCGAAAAAATAGATGTAACTTGCTGGACTCTTCTTCCTTGAGGAGAACAACATGTAGATGCAATCTCGCGTCGCATTGATATTTCGTCGGAATAACAGAGCTTTCACCATCAAAGCGGCATTTCCGCTTCCCTTCCAACGATTGTTTGCCAATGCAATCAATGGTTGACGATTTTTTCCGTTGATTTGTTTCATTCCTGGATATCCCTTGAGAAAAACAACGATTGTAGCCTTCATATCGTGCGTAAAATCGTAATCCCAAACTCTCACCACCGCTGCGGGGTTTTTGCTCGGAATTCCGTGGCTAACAATCCTTTGAATGGCTGGAACGATGACATTTTCGTCGTAACATCCGATATCAAAATATTTGATGTGGGTCTTTATCAAAGCATTGTAGTAAAACTGAAAGTCATCATCATGGTCACAATCAAATCCGACTCTTTCACATTCGCTGAGGTGAATCTCAATAAAATGTCCAACAAGGTCTTTTATTGATGGAGCTTCTTGAAGGAGGCTGGGAAGTTCCGCGATTCTCTTGATCTTCATTGACAAATGAGAAAGCAACTCCAGGTGCTCAGGCGGACATTCACCCAAATTGAGTGAATCCACTGCCTCAAGTTGTCTCAGAAAAGCGGCGTGATCTTTGTCGATTGGGCTGTCGTAATCCTCGCCCACACACAATTCATTGCACGATCGAATGTTTTTGATGAAAGGAAGATGACGAATCACATCCAGACTGACCTCAAGTGACTCTGAATTCAGCTTCTTGATGTTGATTGCTTCAATTCCATGTGAATCAAATCCAAATTCAAACTGATGGACGTGATGTCCAAAAGCTATCCATGGTCGACTCGAAATCATCCCTTGGAATCCTTGATTGACTTTCACCAATTCAATCACATTTCTTGCGTCCAATTGCTCCAAAACCTCCAACTTCAGATCAAAGCAAAGACGTTCGATTGGAAATGTTGTCATATTCCACATCATCATTGGCATCTTGATTGGCGCCTTTTTACCTGAAAATAGAAAGAATTAGTCTATGTAAGGAACAGATCGATGCAATGGATCACTTTCAGCATTTTCAATAGTAAAAGCCTGTTTTCTAAAGCGTGAATGATGAACTTCCAATAAAAGATTTGTTAAAATGCGAAAATTGATTGCAATTCATTCATTCAATGATTCATTGCAAGCGTCTAGCACCGAATAGAAAAGATAGAAAACGAAAGAAATACGCATAAAATCATGTGTTCTAGTGGCATTTTAACAAAAACCGAAGTCTATTTTTTACATTATTGCGTGAAATTTGGCACGGCATGCTATTAAAATGTTAACAACAGCACAAAAACTAGACAAATGAATTAAAAAGCTAATATTTTAAACAGGCGAGGTGCTTTAAGATGGAATTTATGCTTAAAATATGCTCAATTCGTCAAATTCTAATCATTTTGCATTAAGAAATGGGGTTTAGCTGAAAAAATGGGAAATTCTAGAATTCTAAAGATTTTAAAGCTTTGCGAATATGAAATTGAAAAGAATGAGAAGATTTCTCCAACCGCTTTAAATATTTAGCTTATTAATTGAATATCTTAATTTGAATAGGATCACCCTCAAAGGCGTGTGCCAGAGGCGGGACTATTACGCGGCCGCACAAAGAACAACGCTCCTGTCATTTTGAGAGGGATTTTACTTTTGCTTTGTAGATAGGTGCTCGCACCCGTTAGAGAGATCCAATTGATGATTTAGAGTCGACCATCGATCGTTTTTGGACATCATGTTAGGCTAAATGTGTGCCCCTCCCCGGATACTCCACAATTGTCTTTGATTTCCTCGTCTTCATCAAGTTTAAACGATAATAAACTTTAGCAATGATTTTTAACAGTTCATGCAAGAACCTAAGAAAGGATCTTCGTTAAACGATTGGATGCTAAAATATATAATATCAAACGTAAAACGTTGTGAGAATTTTATTGCATAAATTATTTTAAGGTCAATTTAATTACAAGGTACCGTCCAAAAGTTCCCCGACTTTTCTGGTCAACCTTGGAGATCCACGTTGCGGTCAAAGTCGAAGATTTCCACCGCCGCTTGAGCAATGGCAAATTTTAATCGAAACTCAATGCTTATTTTGAGAACACTTTCAAACATGTTTGTGCTTATTGGTTATGTTATTGCTTATTGGTTATGTTATTGCTTATTGGTTATGTTATTGCTTATTGGTTATGTTATTGCTTATTGGTTATTGGTTCTGACGCCACTCAGTAAAACGGCGGCAAAAACTTTAAGAATTGATATATTAAAAAACGCTTTTTTTATCCAAATCTTTCAGCCTTTAGCTTTTGAATGAGCTATTACACGTCCTGCTTGGCCAAGTTTAAGACCCTCTCCCAAAAAACCGGAAAGGACTTTCTCCTCAACCAAATTTTTAAAAACTTGGTAGTACCACCGCCTTGGCAGACATAGTATACGGTTTCAAAAAATACGACTTTCACACAGAGATGACTCAACTTGGCCGAAAGTCCGATCAGAAGCAAGGTCCAGTGACTTTTTTTGTGTCAGACTTACCCTAAAGCTCGACAAATCGGAAGTCGGATCGGGATTTGGCTTAGGACCAGCCCTGGATCTGACCCTGTCCTGGCTTACCATTAGGTTTTAAAAATTATCCAAAGCAAAACAAACTTTAATGTTGTGATTCAGTTCTAAGGATTGTACGAAATCTAAGGATTGTACGAAAGAGGCTTAGGCTTGGGCTTACAAAGTTTCGCGAGCTCATTTTCTAGATGATGCCATGAAAGTGAAAAGACTTCAAAAGGCGACGTCTGATCGCTGACCGAGGATTGGACCGAGTGGTGTTCACAGATGAAAGCCTTTTACCATCGAGCGAAAGCACAACGTGCAAAACCATCGGCAACTCTTGAAGAAAGGTCTGAAGAACACGTTTGCAGCAAAAGTGATGGTTCACCGCCATTTCCCTACATCTGCGATGGTTTGTGCCAAAATCTGTTCCACCGGGAAGTTCATCGACCGGAATGTTAAAATTAACGCGCAGTTCTATCAACAGAAGGTCTTAAAACATGTGTTGGAGCCTTGGGTTTCCAATCATTTCCAATCACTACCAGAATGGTTTTGTGCTTCAACAAGATTGGGTGCCTGCCCATTCGTTTTGCTCGTTTTGCTTCAGCTTTATCAACCGCTGTTTCAGGGCTTTTGGGACAGTTTGGCCAGGGAATGCATCCGATTTGAACCCCCTTGACTTCTCCGTGTGAAAGTCGTATTGGCCCGGACCTGGAATGATATTACTGTGAAAGAGTGTGCGACCATCATTTTGTGCGACCAACTTCCCCAAGCGACGCAAGTAGTATATTGAGGCCCAGGAAGGCAATTTTGAGCATTTGATGTAATTCTTCTTGTATTTCAGGTTTATTGTTGTTTAAAGTTACTGTTTTGTTGAATTTTCTCTGATAAAAGTTGTTAGTTCTGACTTTTTTGTCCTCTCACAACATTTGAAAAAATTCCACGTATTTTCTGGTCGCCTTTTCCATAGTTTAACGGTCTTTTTGCACATTGTTATTAATTAATAAATATCATTTTTGTCAAGTCTTCAGGCAAATTCGGTCGTGTGTTTATTTCCCTGTTTGTCCTTGCTTCTTAACAGGCAACCAAAAAGCTGACATTTATTCTGTGTACAACGAGTAGATCAAAAATGCTCAATATCTGAGGCAATATTATCCCATTTGGAGCTTGAGGGACCACTTTGTAGTAGTTCTTGCTAAATTAAGAACTTTTAATTCAATCCATTGATCAATTCTTACCTAAAGTGCAAGTAATTATACTTCTCCTGATTGTCTACCATTTCTCTATACAATTTCGAGCGAATCTCCGAGAAATTCGGTCTTCCAAAGGGATTTTCATTCCAACAGAAATCCATTAATTTTTTTTCTAAATCCATCCTTTCATTTCATTTTATTCCATTTGATTTAAAATCTTCTTCCCATCACTCATCAATCACTCATCAAACACTCACATCAATTCAGGCGTCTGCTCGGGTTTTTCCATTCGTTGCCCCGTCTTTAATTGTGCCAATACCTCTTCTTGTTGTATTAAATGAAATGGAGTTTTTCCGAAAGAATACATTTCATAAAGTAAAGCACCAAATGACCAACTAAAAATGGGATTCTTTTTAGATAAACCAACTAAGACAATTTACACATCAGATTTCGTCGAGAATTGTGCATATTCAATGGCTTCAGGAGCCATCCATTTTAATGGTAATTTACCACCACGAGATTTATAAAACATTTCACTACTGAAACGACATAAACCAAAATCCGATAGCTGAAAAGAGACTGTTTAAAGTTAATAAAGATAATTCGTGATTAACCTTGGCTGTTTTATTTTTATTTATAAGAATATTTCGAGCAGCCACATCTCGATGAACAATATCGTTCCAGCCATTCAAAGGATTGTTCGCCACGAAATTCCGAGCAAAGACCCCGCAGCGGTCGTCAGAATTTGCAACCATTTTGTATACTATACCTATTTCAAGGATACAATCGTTGTTTTCCTCAAGGGATATCCAGGAATGAAACAAATCAGTAGGAAGAATCGTGAACCATTCATTGCATTGGCGAACGATCGTTTGAGGGGAAGCAAATATCCCGCTTTGACGATGAGGACTCTGTGTTTCCGAAGAAATATCCATGCGACCCGAGATTGCATCTACCTGTGGTCCTCAAGGAAGATCGATCAAGCAAGTTACATCGATTTTTTCGCCTTCTAGCCTTTTCGTTTCGCCTTTCGCTTTCGCCCCTTAGATAATTGAATTTGACTTAATTTCTAAACTTCCATACAAAAGTCCGAAATTAAAATATAGTTTCAATTCTTTTCTTTACGTTTATGTTTTCTAAGCCAAAAGCGGCCTTCTATGTATTTACATATTCGACTCACTTTTTTTCATGCACCATGAATAAAGTATGATTCTTAACGCTTGTTACTTCTGTTAAGAATTAATACCGAATCATTCTTTGTTTCCGCTTTGCCTTCTTCGTTTCGAGTCAGACATCGCCGAAAAAAAAGACTTATCTAATCATTTTATATCGGAATTCTATTGGATTTTATGTATCACTGACAAGTCGAATTCAAAATTTCAACTCGTCTAGTGCTTGTCAAACCTAATACCCAATTTTTGTATCTCTTTTCATTGTTCAAATTACTCCACCAATCATTTTAAGGTTAACTTCTCGAAATCAAGAAGAAAATCTAATTTTCGCGGTTCAAATAGCTCTCATTTTTTTTACTTGTTTGATACTGTTGTTCGAACTCCAAATTCGTTGTTGACGGAATTGATTGACGCAATCTTGTTTAGATACCTTATTGGTGGGTCGATCGGCATCTCAGATCCGAAGTTTGTTCTGGTACGAACCTTTTTAGGCATTGATTAACGCATCTGTCAGAATTTACCAAACGAGTGTATGGGTTTCAGCGTTATTTGTTGTGATTGTGTTTGTTAACTTAACGTGTTTGTTTGTAACGAGTGTTTGTTGTTAAGGTATTTTTCATTTTATTGTAAGTTGTTCTCAGTGAATTGCTTTTAAGCTGCCGGCCTGCGACAAGTTATGCTGACCACCTACTTTGCTCTCCGACAAACGACAAACGCTTTCTGGCACACCGCTTTCTTTGATTTTTGCGGGGTGATTGGGCAATTTTGAGGTAGCATGGCACAAGTGATTAGAGTATTGTAGTCTAAGCAAATGTTTCAGTGAAGCTAGCCTTTTGTTTCGAGAATTTAACTTTAAATTCGGGTCCACCAATTGCTAAATTAAGCAAAATTTTTGGGTTTGTCACGAGCATTTGTTCGTGTTGGCAAATGATTTTGCTGAGGTCGGCAGCTGCAAGAGAGTCGGTTTCTTTCAACGCTTTGTGGTAGTCGTTTCAGGCCTCCTCGTGAAGCCATCATTTGGTTTTCGTCCTGGAAAATGCATTAGAAATAAGCATTGGTCTGGAAATAACCCACCTCCAATCTTTGAAAAGCAAACGGCATAGGAAATCTTCGACTTTGGCCGCAACGTGGATCTCCCAGGTTGGCCAGAAAGGTTTTGGACGGGACCTAGGAAATTAAATTCCGTCGACCTTAAGATCATTTAGGCAATAAAATTCAGAGAAAGATTCTGACATTCTTTGCGCTAGTCTCCTAAAATCGATGGAGTTAGCGTGTGGTCATTCTCCTTTAATGACCCCGTCGCACATCTTGAGAGCTAGAAATGGACTAGCCGATTTTTTTTATTGAAGCCTATTATTGAAAACCCTTAATCGACCCTCTGGTTAGTAAGGAACTGAATAAACTCTCGAAATATTGTTGTAAATTTGACGAAAATATTGCTAGGATAGGCTTGCTCTTTTTGAACTGAAACTTTACAACATCGTCGCTTTGTCATTGACCTACTCGAAACTTACAAAATCCTGCGTTGCGAACAAATTAGCCCTTTGTTTGTTGAATTTTTCAAATTTAACTCGAGATCAGAGTCCGGAAGTGGTTCATTCCTTTTGTAGATTCCTTTGCGTCTGATGCTTCTTTCTGAAACTCATTTCCCGTTAGAGCCGCTAGGTCATGGAACTTGCTCCCAAATGACATACGAGAAATTCAGTCACTTTCCATCTTCAAGAAATAAATCGATCTTCTAGATCTAACGTCTCTTTAGCATAGGTAATCTGATTATTTGCATATTCACTGAATTTAGTATCTTCGTATCTTTCTTTTGTATCTACATTTATGCCTCGCTGTGCATTTCTCTATGATTTATTTATTGAGTTTCACTTTGTCATCTGAATAAAGTATCATTCTTATATTATTCCTAAGAGAGAAGGTAGATTGTATATTTGCATTGCTATTTTAGATCTTTCGCCTTTTTGCACTTTTCATATTTCATCGAACATTTTAGATTCACTAGAACTTTCGTTTCCGTTTGGTTCGCTTTTCGGCTTACAAAGAACCGAATCGAAGTTTAGGATTCGGCACAGATTTCACATTAAAGACCGACATTTTTTTGGATGAGTCAAACCAAAAAAAATTTTTATGCTGCACCGAAAAATCGGAAATTTCTGCCTAAACCGAAGGAAATCGAATTTTCAAAAAATCGAAGATTAAACCAAAAATCTCGGTGTAAAACCGAACCGAATGACTCTGAAGATTCTGGATGTTGGTGTTTACATCGATTCGATCTAAACACCATCGATTCGAAAGGCTCCAGATCAAATGGATTTTTTGGTACCCACGCTTCGTCCACTTCGTGGCGTAATCCAATTCGAATCGTGGCGCAGGCGTATATTTATGGATCCATTTTTCACAGCAGCTCGACTTCCGCATTGCGTGCAAGTGCTTTCCAATTGCAGTATGACTAACGTTGAAAATTTCACCAAGCTCTCGTGTGGACAAAGTTGGATCATTCTCGACGGTTTGACGTAGTTCGTCGTCGTTGACGTTTCCGGAGGGATGTCCTCGTTCCTTGTCTTTCTGTCTTCATCTTCATCTCGAAATCGTTGAAACCAGGTGCGAACTTGGGTTTTGGAAATATCAGAGCTACCTTGTGTCGAGGTTTCATGATTTCCAATCTAATACAATAGTAAAGCACAGTTCAAAACTGTTGTTTATACAGTCGACCCTCTATCTAGGACGAAACTCTATTTAGTAGAAAGCTCTATATAGCGTGATGGTATTTTGGTCTCGGCCGACGCTAACTGGGGAAGGACCTGCAATTAAGGTGGAGTTTCGGAACCAGACCTAAACCATCTTGTAGAGTTTTTCATGCGGAATCCGATGCTGCTTTCTCTGGAGTTGTTATCCGATGTACTCTGGAGTTGTTACCGCCGCTCGGCGCCCTTTTCTTTTACGATCAATAAAGGCACCACATGGAAAACGATTACGCGGCCGCAAAAAGAACACCTCGCCAGTCATTTTCATAGTGAATTTTTGCCTTTGTAGATCGCAAAAGCAAAAAATCCTTAGGAAAATGACTGGCGAGTTGTTCTTTGTGCGGCCGCGTAATCGCGCTGCCTCTGGCACATGCCTTTGAAGGTGACCTCTTGAACTTAAGATATTCAAGTAATAAGCTAAATATTTATACAGAATATATTTTACCGTTCAAAGTTGTCAAAACCTCAAATTTTCTTTTTCTGAACTCAATTCTGGAACACACGAAACCCATTGACACCGATAAATTGATCAAAACTATTCAGATCCTGAGAATTCCTTTTCTGAAGTCAATTCTGGAACACACGAAACCCATTGGTATTCATTTATCGATTGAGAATTAATTCCCCATCAATTCCCCCAAATTCCAGTCGGGACCCGGGAGCAAATGTGTTTTCCATATGAAAAGTGGTCAATTCAGCTCTCATTTCCCGACTTTTGTCTCTTTTGGAAATCGATCCCGATGAGCCGCAATTCATTGTGAATTTCCCTATAATAACCTTTGTAAGAATTCAATTTTAGATGATGCATCATGATGGGTTTTTGGTGAAACTGAACTGTCCAAAATAGCCCCGACTTTTCTGGCCAACCTTGGAGATGCACGTTGCGGTCAAAGTCGAAGATCTCCACTGCTGCTTGCTCTTGAAAGATTGGAGGTCGGTTCTTTCAAGAGTCATGCTTATTTCTAATGCATTTTCAAGGACGAAAACAAAATGATGCGGGGTTGTTGGCTTCAACAGGAGGCCTGGAACGATTACTACGAAGCGTTGAAAGAAAGCGACTTTCTTGCAGCTGCGGACATTAGCAAAAGCATCTTCCAACATCAACAAATACTCGAACGAACGAAAAACTTTGCTTAATTTAGCAATTCGTAGACCCGGGCCCTAATCTCATTACGTTGCCGCTCAACTCTGCGACGCAAGGCGGCAAACTTTTGGAGATATCTCAAAGTTGAAACATTAAATTATCAGGGCCACCTTAGGTTTCTCTCATTTCACAGCTTTACTCTTAACTCCTAACATAAATCACTGCTTCATCTGAAAGTGCGGAGAATCGAAAGGGGAATTTACACTGAAGCAGAGAATGGGGTGGACAAAAAAGGATTGGCCAGCAAAATATAGCAATAAAACATCAATGATCGATAATTTCATCTGGCTTGATGTACATGTCAAAAACAACATGTAGATGCAATCTCGCGTCGCATTGATATTTCGTTCGAAAAACAAAGCTTCCATCGTCAAAGCGTGATATCTACTTCCCCTCCAACGATCGTTTACCAATGCAATGAATGGTTGACGATTTTTCCCGTTGATTTGTTTCATACCTGGATATCCCTTGAGAAAAACAAAGATTGTAGTCTTGCTATAGTCCATACAATCGTCGAAAACTTTCACAACCGTTGCGGGGTTCTTGCCCGGAACACAAACAATGGTTTCAATGGCTGAAAAGCTAAGATCTTCGTTGTGACAACCGATTACAACATATTTGATGTGGCTCTTTATCAAAGCACTGTAGTAAAACTGAAATTCACCATCATGTTCACAATAAAGTTCGACCATTTTACATTCGTTGAGTTGAGCCTCAATGAAATGCCCAACAAGATCTTTTATTGGTGGAGGAAGGAATCTGGCGGGTCTTCCCAGACCCACGTATCTCTTGATCTTGAATGAGAAATGAGAAAACAACTCCAAGTGCTGAGGCGAACAACAAAAAAAAATGAGTGAACTCACTGCCTCAAGTTGTTTCAGAAAATCGTGATAATTGTTGATTGGGCTGCCGTAATTCTTGTCCACCCACAATTCATCACACGATCGAATGTTTTTTATCAAATGAACATGACGAATGACATCAAGACGTGACTCCACCTTCAGCTTCTTGATGTTGATTGTACCAAACCCAAATTCAATCTCATGCACATGATGTCCAAAAACTATCGACGGCCGACTCGAAATCATCGATTGGAATCCTTGATTGACTTTCACCAATTCAATCACATCTCTTGCGTACCATTGCTCCAAAACCTCCAACTTCAGATCGAAGCAAAGACGTTCGATTGAAAATGTTGTCATATTTCGCATCTGGATTTGCGCATCCATTCTACCTGTAAATAAAAGGAATTAGTCTTTGTAAGGAGCAGATCGATGCAATGGATCACTTTCGACATTTTCAGTAGCAAACTCTTGTTTCTAAACCGTAAATGATGAATTTCCCATAATAGATTTGTTAAAATGCTAAAAGTGATCCATTGCACGCGTCTAGTACCAAAAAAGATAGAAAACGAAAGAAATAAGCAGAAAATCATGTATTCTAGTGGATTATAACAAAACTCAAGTCTATTTTTCACATTATTGAGTGAGATTTGGCACGGTATGGTATTAAAAATGTTAAAAACTGTACAAAAACACTGAGATCTAGACAAATGTATTAAAAAAACTAGTATTTTAAACAGGTGAGGTGCTTTAGGATGGGATCTAGTACGCATAATATGCCGGATTTGTCAAATTCCAATCATTTTGCATTAAGAAATGGCGTTTAGTTGAGAAAATTGGGAAATTCTAGAATTTTGAACGTTTTAAAGCTTTGCGAATATGAAATTTGAAAGAATGAAAGAATTTTGCAACCCCGCATCATTTTGTTTTCGTCCCTGAAAATGCATTAGAAATAAGCATTGCTCTTGAAATAACTCACCTCCAATCTTTGAAAAGCAAACGGCGGTGGAAAACTTCGACTTTCTCCTTTCGATTGTGGATCTCCAAGGTTAGTCAGAAAAGTTGGGAAACTTTTGGATGGTACCTAGGAAATTAAATTCCGTCGACCTTAACATCATTTAGGCAATAAAATTCAGACAACTTTAAACATTTCGACGTTTCAACAACAAACAGATTTAGGCTAACTTTAACCCAGGTCTTGATCATTCTGAAGTTCCGCAATTCTAAATTTTAAATAACATTTGGATACCTGAAAGACAAGGCTCTTTAGAAATTGATTACAAAAATGGGTCTAAATCATGGGTTGAAGTTAGGCTAAATTTGCCATCGTCAATTTTTCGTCATCAAAAAACAGAAGAGCAGCCTCTAATAAAAGCAATTTTCTGCCTGAAAAATAGATGTGCTTATGCTTATCATTGTTTGTTTTAACCAGTTTTGTGATTTACCCTGGGTTGTTTTGGACAGATTCAAACTTGGCTCTAGGAGCCATCAATGGATCCACCTAATCTAGCCTTTGGAGCATTGGTTGAAGAATTGAAACAATGGAAAGAGACACAAAAAGTGGGTATTAGGTTTGACAAGCACTAGACGTTTTGAAACTGAATTTAACTTGTCACTCATAGATAAAACCCAATAGATATAAAGCGATTAGATCAGCCTTTTTTCAAAGAAGTCTGGCTCGAAGCGAACAAGGCAAAGCGGGAAGAAAGAACGATTCGGTGAAGAAACAATTGGTATTCAGGCATTTTCCCCAGAAAACCTTATTTTTGGCTTGGCATATTAATTTTAAACAGGAGTAACAAACTTTCAGAATCATACTTTATTCATGGTGTATGAAAAAAGTGAGCCGAATATGTAAATACATAGCAGGAGCTGCTTTTGGCTCAGAAAACATAAACGTACAGAAAAGAATTGAAATTATATTTTAGTTTTGGACTTCTGTAAAGAAAGTCCAGAAATTATAGTCTAGAAATAGAAATAAGTCAAATTCAAATATCTTAGGGAAGAGAATTAAATACAAATTCAATCTCAGACATCTAAATTCAAATTATCGGAGATTCAATTTCGGTTTGATAAATCTCCGAGTTTGAGATTAGTTAATGCTAGCTTAAAGGCAAAAACAGAATTTAAATCACGCAGAGGCAATGTAAGGCCAGCAAAATAAAACAATAAAACATCAACGATCGATCATTTCATCTGGCCTGAGGTAGAAGGCGAAAAGATCGATGCCACCTCTTCGCCTCCACTTCGTTGAGGACAACATGTAGATGCAATCTCGCGTCGCATTGATATTGCGTCGGAAACACAGATCTTTCCTCGTGAAAGATCTGTGTTCATCTCGTTCTTCATCTCGATCTGTGTTCATCTCTCGTTCATCGTTTCTGCTTCCCTTCAAGCGATCGTTTGCCAATGCAACGAATGGTTGACGCCTTTTCCCCTTGATTTGTTTCATTCTTGGATATCCCTTGAGGAAAACAACGATTGTATCCTTCACATCGGCCCCAACATCATGGTGGCGAATTCTCACAACCGCTGCGGGGTTTTTGCTCGGAATTCCGTGGTTAACAATCCTTTCAATGGCTGAAACGATGAAATCTTGGCTGTAACCACAACCGAATCCAACAGATTTGATGTGGGTCTTTTTCGAAGCATCGTAGTAAAACTGAAATTCATCATCATCCACACAACCAAACTCGACTACTTCACATTCGTTGAGTTGAGCCTCAATGAAACGGCCAAGATGACCTTTTGCCGATGGAGCCTTTTGATCGAGGCTGGAAAGACGCGCGTATCTCTTGAACTTAACTGAGGAATGAGAAAGCAACTCCAGGTGCTGAGCCGGACACCAATCCAAATAGAGTGAATTCACTGCCTGTAATTGTTTCAGAAAAGCGGCGTGATCCTTGTCGATTGGGCTGTCGTAATGCTTGTACATCCACAACTGATTGCAGGATCGAATGTTTTTGATGAAAGGAAAATGACGAATGACATCCAGAGTGACCTCAAGTGACTCCGAATTCAGCTTCTTGATGTTGAGTTCTTCAAACTGCAATCCAATATCATCCACATAATGTCCAAAAACGATCGACGGTCGATTCGAAATCATCCATTGGAATCCTTGATTGACTTTCACCAATTCAACCACATCTATTGCGTCCAATTGCTCCAAAACCTCCAACTTCAGATCGAAGTAAAGACGTTCGACTGGAAATGTTGTTAGATTTCGCATCTGGATTGGCGCCATTCTACCTGTAAATAAAATGAATTATTCTTTGTAAGGAGCAGATCGATGCAATGGATCACTTTCGACATTTTCAGTAGCAAACTCTTGTTTCTAAACCGTAAATGATGAATTTCCCATAATAGATTTGTTAAAATGCTAAAAGTGATCCATTCCACGGTTCCAGTGCATAGAAAGATAGAAAACGAAAGAAATAAGCAGAAAATCATGTATTCTAGTGGAATTTAACAAAACCCAAGTGTATCCATTGCATCGATCTTTTTTTTACATCATTGAGTGAGATTTGGTACGATATGGTATTAAAAATGTTAAAAACAGCACAAAAACCGAGATCTAGACAAATGAATTAAAAAACTAATATTTTAGTAAGGTGAGAGTGAGGTCAGCTGCGTTAAGATGGGGTCTCATGCGTAAAATAGCCTGGATTTGTCAAATTCTAATCATTTTGCATTAAGAAATGGCGTTTAGTTGAGAAAATCGGGAA
This sequence comes from Mesorhabditis belari, assembly GCA_958450365.1. NCBI lineage: Eukaryota > Metazoa > Nematoda > Chromadorea > Rhabditida > Rhabditidae > Mesorhabditis > Mesorhabditis belari. Next base: position 128,697 of record CAUEEP010000911.1, read on the forward strand.
ATTCTAGAATTTTAAACGTTTTAAAGCTATGCGAATATAAAATTTGAGCGAACGAAAAAATCTTGCACCGCATGATATACTAAATGTTAAAAACACCGAGATCTAGACAGACCAAAGAATGAGGAGGGTCGTCAAATTCTTCCCTTAAATGCTAGCAGTTACAGTAGGTTTTCCGACGAAACCTACCGTAATCCAGATCATCCACGATATAATTTACACTTCAGGTCACAAAATACAAAACATTATACTCAAATTGTACTCAAATTTGGAACCCCTTCTGGTGCGCTCATTTGCTCAACTTCTTTGGCCGCATATTCCTCTATTTTCTCCCTACACAGAAGTGCCGCTCGAATCGATCGATTCGAAAATTAACGCTCAGTTCTATCAAGAGAAGGTCTTAAAAAATGTGTTGGAGTCTTGGGCTTCCAATCACTTCGGCCAGAATGGCTTTGTGCTTGAACAAGATTGGGCCCCTGCCCAGCCCCCTGCCCCGGTTTTGCTTCAGCTTTGTCAACAGCTGTTTTTCAGGCTTTTGGGACAGTTTGGCCAGGAAATGCATCCGATTTGAAGCCCCTCGACTCCTCCGTGTGATCTCTGCTTCAAGAAAAGCTTCTAAATTGCCGATACAACACAGTGCCGGGTTTGAAAGTCGCATTGGCCCGGACCTGGAATGATATTACTGTGAAAGAGTCTGCGACCATCATTCGCAACTTCCTCAAGCGACGCAAGAAGTGTATTGAGACCCAGGGAGGCCATTTTGATTTATCAAGCAATTTTGAGCATTTGATGCAATTTTTTTTGAAGCTACTGTTTTGTTGAATTTTCTCGGATAAAGATTCTCGGATAATTGGACGATACGGGAATAGCTAGGTTCTCTTTAGAGAGACTTTAGATTTTGTTTTGCTTAGGATAATTTTTAAAACCTAATAGTAAGCCAGGTAATACAGGGTGAGATCCAAGACTGATCCTAAGCCAAATCCCGATCTGACTTCCGATTTGTCCAGCTCTAGGGTAAGTCTGACACAAAAAAAAGACACTGGACCTTGCGTCTGATCGGACTTTCGGCCAAGTTCAGTCAAATTGGCGCATCTTTGTGTGATAGTCGCATTTTTTTGAAACCGTATTGTATGTCTACCAAGGTTGTGTTACTTCCAAGTTTTTAAAAATTAGGCTGAGAAGAAAGTCCTTACCGATTTTTTGGGATAGAGTCTTAAACTTGGCGAATCAGGACGTGTAATCAGGACGTGTTCGAAAGCTAAAAGGTTTGGATAAAAAACCGTTTTTCAATATATCAATTTTTAAAGCTTTTGTCGCCGTTTTACTGGCGTCAGGCCCGAAACATAACCAATAAGCACAAACATGCTTGAAAGTGTTCTCAAAATAAGCATTGAGTTTCGCTTAAAATTTGTCATTGCTCAAGCGGCGGTGGAAATCTTCGACTTTGGCCGCAACGTGGATCTCCAAGGTTGGCCAGAAAAGTCGGGGAACTTTTGGACGGTACCTAGGCAATTAAGTCGACCTTAAAATAATTTATGCAATAAAATTCTGACAACGTTTTACGTTTGAAGTTTTATATCATATATTTTAGTACCCAATCGTTTAACAAAGATTCTTTCTTAGATTCTTGAAATGCCCAACAAGATCTTTTATTGATGGAGCTTTTTGAAGGAAGCTGGGAAGACCCGCGTATCTCTTGACCTTGATTGACAAATGAGAAAGCAACTCCAGACGCACAGGCGAGTAGTCAACCAAATAGAGTGAATTCACCACCTTAAATTATTTCAGAAAAGTGGTGTCATTCTTGTCTTTTAATTTCAATTTCATTTTAAGGTTTCAAGACATCTTTTAATACCAGTTGCTGGTGGTTTTTAGCATTTATATTGACGTTTCCGTCCAAAAAAATAAGAGGTGTCTTGCCTGTAGCACAAATGCCAATAACAATAACAAATGCCAATAATACCATCTTCCTTGCTAGACGCTTTCGTTTCTTCTTGGATTTGTCGCTCAAGAAGTGTGCTTTGGCCAATTTGTAGCTAGAGAATCCTAGGTTCCCTGTAACAATCCTTCCAACGCTTCGAGGGCTAATTTTCAGCTGTTTGCCCATCTTTCACATCGTTGTTGCTTGTTTTGGCGAACCCGATAGCGAATTTTGTTGATGTTCGTAGGTGTTACGACAGTTGGTGGTCGACCACTTCGAGGGCGATCCTTGTTGATCTTCAACTCCTTGTAGCGTTTGATTGCTCTGTTGACGGTGCTTTTTGAATGTTTCGTGATTTTTACGATCTCCGGGCTATTTTTCCGCCTTGGTATAATCCGATGATCCCATCGCGTCGTTGTTTGACGTTCATTCTTTCGAATTGTCTCGTGAAAAGAAAATTTTTGTAACAAATCACCTTAACTACACTCGAAAAAAGAAAAAAGTATACGGGACTCAAAAAAAAGCCTAAGTTAAATTTTCTGCCACGTTTTCCTAACGGCTCCAAACTTTTGCCGCACCCTGTATTACATTTTAGCAGAAATTTCCGATTTTTTGGTTGACTCATCAAAAAAATGTCGGTTTTTACTGTGAAATCTGTGCCGAATCCTAAACTTCGATTTGGTTCTTTGCAAACCGAAAAGCGAAGCAAACGGAAACGAAAGTTCTAGTGAATCTAAAATGTTCGGTGAAATCTGAAAAGTGCAAAAAGCCGAAAGATCTAAAGTAGATATACATGCATATAAATGCAAATATACAATCTACCTTCTCTGTTAGGAATAATATAAGAATGATACTTTATTCAGATGATAAAGTGAAACTCAATAAATAAATCATAGAGAAATGCACAGCGAGTCATAAATGTAGATACAAAAGAAAGATACGAAGATACTAAATCTAATGAATATGCAAATAATCGGATTACCTATGCTAGAGAGGCGTTAGATCTAGAGCATCGATTTATTTCTTGGAAATGGAAGGTGACGGAATTTCTCGTATGCCATTTGAGAGCAAGTTCCATAACCTAGCGGCTCTAACGGGAAATGAGTTCCATAAAGGAGCATCAAACGCAAAGGAATCTACAAAAGGAATGAACCACTTCCGGACTCTGATCTCGAGTTAAATTTGTAAAATTCAACAAACAAAGGGCTAATCTGTTTGCAACGCCGGATTTTGTTTCGAGTAGATCAATGACAAAAATCGACGATGTTGTAAAGTTTTTAGTTCAAAAAGAGCAAGCCTACCTAGCAATATTTTCCTCAAATTTACGACTAAACCGGTTAATCCATTTCTCGCTCTCAAAATGTGTGGTGGGGCTATTAAAGGAGAATGACCACACGCTAATTCCATCGATTTTAGGAGACTAGAGCAAAAGATGTCATAATCTTCGTCAACAGAATTTTAAGAAAAAATCTCATCGATTTAGAGAATCTAGTATACACACCGCCGCTTTGTCAGAATCAAAACCACACTGCAAACAGACTTGATCACTTTCCTTCGGAGTAAAACGGGCTGGACGAATTTTGAAACCGATTCATAGATGGTCAGAGCCCGGAAAAGGCGGCAAACATTGCAGATCGATTAAGTCATCCAGGCAGTCATAAATCGCCATATCTAAAATAGAAGAAGAGCGAAATGTATTTAAACTGGAAATAGGAAATGTATTTAAACTGAGAAGAGAGCTCTCAACAAGGAAGCTTCCAAGGGAAATAGTGGGGTGATGAGAATTATCAAATGACAATAAAAGAAAACACCTATAGAAAAAAGTTTTCAAACAAAATTCACACGGTACTGGAGTAGTCACAGCAAAACAATATGGATCAGGACAATGCAGAAGAAGAAAGCTCTATCAGATTACTTTTGTTTATTTCTCTTTGGTACAAAAATGGAATGGAGAGTAATCGAATTGAGGTAAAACAAGTGGAATAAAACTCTATTTTTAGCTCTTCCCTTCCAGACATACCTAAGAATAGTGGACGAAGCTGCCGATTGAAACACTCAGACAATCCGACTCGTTTGAAATCGATAAACGAGTCAGTCAAGCGAGTCACTAGGAAGAGCTTACAATAAAATGAAGGATTGCTTGAGAACAAACACAAACACAACAAACAACGCTGAAATCCATAAACTCGTCGGTAGATTCTCACAGATGCATTCATCAATGCCTAAAAAGGTCCGTACAAGAATAAACTTAGGATCTGAGGTGCCGATCGAACAACCAATAAAGTATCCAAAAGAGTCAATCCATTCCTTCCACACCGAATTTGGAGTTCAAACAACAAAATTTAACCTGTTACGGATACATAAAATCCATTAGAATGGCGAGATATAATGATCAGATTAGATAAGCCTTTTTTTCAGCGATTTCTAACTCCAAACGAAGAAGGCCATGAGGAAAGAACGATTCGGAGAAAAAATGATTGGCAGTCAGGCATTGTCCCCAGAAAACCTTATTTTTGGTTTCACATATTAATTTTTATCAGAAGTAACCAGCGTTAATAATCATACTTTATTCATGCTGCACGAAAAAAGTGAGCCGAATATGTAAATAGACAGAAGGAGCGGCTTTTGGCTTAGAAAAGATAAACGTAGAGAAAAGAATTGAAATTATACTCTAGTTTGAGAATTTTACAAAGAAAGTTTAGAAATTAAGTCAAATTCAAATATCTAAGGGAAGGGAATTAAATACAAATTCAATCTAAGACATTTAAACTCAAATCAACGGAGATTAAATTTCAAATTCAAACACGTAGTAGCCAGAAAAAATAAATAATCAACTAGTCACAAGGAAGAGTCATAAAAAACTAGCAATAACCCCTAAATCTAAATTTTTGGTTCGGTAAATCTCCGAGTTTGAGATTGGTTAATGCTAGCTTAAAGGCAAAAACAGAATTTAAATCACGCAAAGGCAATGTAAGGCCAGCAAAATAGAGCAATAAAACATCAATGATCGACCACTTCATCTGGCTTGATGTAGAAGGCGAGAAATTCATCCAAGGACAACATGTAGATGCAATCTCGCGTCGCATTGATATTTCGTCGGAAACACAAACACCGAGTTTTCATCGTCAAACCGCAACATCCACTTCCCTTCCAACGTTCGTTTGCCAATGCAACGAATGGTTGACGATTTTTCCCGTTGATTTGTTTCATTTCTGGATATCCCTTGAGAAAAACAACGATTGTAGTCTTCATAGCGCCCTGAAAATCGTGGCAAATTCTCACAATCGCTGCGGGGTTTTTGCTCGGAATTCCGTGGCTAACAATCCTTTGAATAGCAGCGATTCTGAGATCTCCGTGGCAACAACTGATTCCGACATATTTGCTGTTGGTCTTTATAAAAGCATTGTAGTAAAACTGTAATCCATCATCATCATCACAATCAAATTCGACTATTTCACATTCGTTGAGTTGAGTCTCTATGAAATGTCCAACAACATCTTTTATTGATAGAGCCTTTTGCAGGAAGCTGGGTAGACCCGCGTATCTCTTGAGCTTCATTGCCAAATGAGAAAGCAACTCCAGGCGCACAGGCGAACAGTCAAGCAAATAGAGTGAATTCACTGCATCTAATTGTTTCAGAAAAGCGGCGTGATCCTTGTTGATTGGGCTGCCGTAATCGTTGCCCATCCTCAATTGATCGCACGATCGAATGTTTTTGATGAAAGGGAAATGACGAATGACATCCAGGCTGACCTCAAGTGACACGGAATTCAGCTTCTTGAGGTTGATTGCTTCAATTCCTTCCGGATCAAACCCAAACTGAATCGCATGAACATGATGTCCAAAAACGATCGACGGCCGACTCGAAATCATCCATTCGAATCCTTGATTGACTTTCAGCAATTCGATCACACCTCTTGCGGCCAATTGCTCGAAAACCTCCAACTTGAGATCGAAGCAAAGACGTTCGATTGGAAATTTTGTTAGATTTCGTGTCTTGATTGGCATCTTGAATGGCGCCTTTCTACCTGTAAATAAAAAGAATTAGTCTTTGTAAGGAGCAGATCGATGCAATAGATCACTTTCAGCATTTCCAGCAGTAAAAGCTTGCTTTCTAAAGCGTGACTGATGAATTTCCAATAAAAGATTTGTCAAAATGTTAAAAGTAATCCATTACACGGGTCTGGTACCGAAAAAAATAGAAAACGAAAGAAATGAGCATAAAATCATGTATTCTAGTGGAATTTAACAAAACCGAAGTCTATTTTTCACATTATTGGGTGAGATTTGGCACGGTATGCTATAAAAATGTTAAAAACAGCACAAAAACACTGAGATCTAGAGAAATGAATTAAAAAATAATATTTTAAACAGGTGAGGTGCTTTAAGATGGGGTCTCGCACGTAAAATATGCTGGCTTTGTCAAATTCTAATCATTTAGGATTAAGAAAAGGCGTTTAGCTGAAAAAATGGGAAATTCTAGAATTCTAAACATTTTAAAGCCTTGCGAATATGAAATTGGAAAGAATGAGAAGATTTCTCCAATCGCTTTAAATAGTTAGCTTATTAATTGAATAACTTAATTTTAAAAGGATCACCTTCAAAGGCCTGTGCCAGATGGAGTGCGATTACGCGTCCGCACAAAGAACACCTCGCCCGTGATTTTGATAGGGATTTTTTGGTTTTGTAGATAGGGGTCGCACAAAAAAGAAACTGTAAATTCAGCTGTAAATTTGTACTCGGGGGTTTTCGAGGTCGGTGAATTGAGTGGTGGCGTTTATCTTGCTTTATCTTGGATTTTTGGTGATTTTAAAATTCTGCGAAACGAACTTTAGTGCAAATTCAGCTGTAAATTTTCAAAAGAATTAGAATAAAAAGTCGGGTGGTGAAGTTTTGAAAGAAATTAGTGTCTGTGAGAATTGAGAAGGTTTTTCCGGCCTCAACGAGGTTTTTTAACGACAAGGGTCATTACACGGTAAATTTTAGAGCTCAATAGTTTCTTTTTGTGCCACCTACAAAAGCAAAAAGTTCTTATCAAAATGACTGGCGAGGTGTTCTTTGGGCGGCGTCGTCGCTCTCCATTCTGCCTTTTTTGACCGTAAAAGAAAAGGGCGCCCAGCGACGGTAACAACTCGGGAGAACATCAACAAGATAAGATGCCAGATCATTAGAAGCTCCACAAGATCAAACAGCCGAATGGCTAAACAAAGGAAAATCGGACGCGAATCAGTTCTAATGATTGTTCAAAAGAGGCTTAGGCTTAGGCTTACAAAGTTTCGCGAGCTCATTTCTAAATGATGCCATGAAAGTGAAAAGATTTCAAAAGGCGCGCGTGATGCGTCTGGCATTTGATGTAATTTTTTTTTTGTTTTTCAAGTTTATTGTTGTTTAGAGTGACTGTTTTGTTGAATTTTCTCTGATAAAATTTGTTAGTTTACGCTGTACGCAAAAACTTAGCCATAAGCAAACTGTCAGTTTTCACCCTATCCCACGCATCTCTGATCAAACTCAACAAATCTCCCAATTCACAAAGTTCGGTCAAAAGCAGTGGATAGTTGATATTACTGGAACATCCAATCAATGATAAAACATGTTGATAGTCTAGTTTTTTCATGAAATCAATCTCATCCAAGAACTCTTCTCTAAAAGTCTATAATAAAAAAAACGGACCGAGCCCTGACACAAACCTTTCTTTGCGTGTCGCTGTCTCATGAGTGGTTTTCACAGCCACAAAGTTGCGCTGTTAAGAATGGGGAAAACGAGATCAAAATCGTGAAATTTCTAAAATTTTGAACTAAACCGAAATTTTCTTTTCTCCAGTCAAAACAAAAAATCGCCAAATGACGTCAAAATTCAGCCGTAATCCGCCGATTTTTGTTTTGCTTTCGTTTTTTGTTTTTATTTGGTATCAAGCGGAAAAGTTGCTATAATAAGTGTGACACAGACTAAGTGTAGCAACCTCAAATCTTTATATTATATCGTGGATGAGCTAGATTACGGTAGGTTTTGTCGGAAAACCTACTGTAACTGCTGGCATTTAAGGGAAGAATTTGACGACGTTCTTCATCCTTTGATCTGTCTAGATTTCAGTGTTTTTGTCGTGTTTTTAACATTTATTATAGCATACGGTGCAAAATTTTTTCATGCTTTCAAATTTCATGTTAGCACAGCTTTAAAACGTTTAAAATTCTAGAATTTCTCAATTTTCTTAACTAAACGCCATTTCTTTATGCAAAATGATTAGAATTTGACAAAGCCAGCATATTTTACGTACCAGACCCCAGCTTAAAGCACCTCACCTGTTTAAAATATTAGGTTTTTAATTCATTTGTCTAGATCTCAGTGTTTTTGTGCAGTTTTTAACATTTTTAATACCATACCGTGCCACATATCACTCAATAATGTAAAAAATAGACTTGGGTTTTGTTAAATTCCACTAGAACACATGATTTTATGCGGATTTCTTTCGTTTTCATTCTTTTTTGGTACTAGTACCGTGCAATGGATCACTTTTAGCATTTTAGCAAATCTTTTATTGGAAATTCATCATTCAAGCTTTAGAAAACAAGCTTTTACTATTGAAAATAGTGAAAGTGATCCATTGCATCGATTTGTTCCTTACAAAGACTAATTATTTTTATTTACAGGTAGAATGGCGCCAATCCAGATGCCAATGATGATGTGGAATATGGCAACATTTCAAATCGAACGTCTTTGCTTCGATCTGAAGTTGGAGGTTTTGAAGCAATTAAACGCAAAAGATGTGATTGAATTGGTGAAAGTCAATCAAGGATTCCAATGGATGATTTCGAATCGACCGTCGATGGTTTTTGGACATCACGTCCATGAGATTCAACTTTATGTGGAAAGAATCAACATCAAGAGGCTGAATGAATGGAACTTCGGTCTGGATGTCATTCGTTATTTTCCTTTCATCAAAAACATTCGATCGTGCAATCAATTGACGGTGTGTGACCATGGACACGACAACCCGATGAACAGCGATCACGCCGCTTTTCTGAAACAGCTTGAGGCAGTGAATTCACTCGATTTGTTTTATTGTGCCCCTCAGCACTTGGAGTTGCTTTCTCATTTATCGATCAAGATCAAGAGATACGCGCGTGTTCCCAGCTTCGGTGAAGAAGCTCCAATAAAAGATCTTGGGCATTTCATTGAGGCTCAACTCAACGAATGTCAAATAGTCAGATTTGGTTGTAAAGCTGATGGTGAATTACAGCTTTACTACAATGCTTTGACAAAGACCCACATCAAATATGTCGGAATCGATTGTTACAACGGAGATCACATCGTTCCAGCTATTCAAAGGATTGTTAGCCACGGAATTCCGAGCAAAAACCCCTCAGCGGTTGTGAAAGTTTGCGACCTTTTTGTACACGGTAAGAAGGCCACAATCCTTGTTTTTCTCAAGGGATATCCAGGAATGAAACAAATCAACGGAAAAAATCGTCAACCATTCGTTGCATTGGCAAACGATCGTTTGAAGGGAAGCGGATATCCCGCTTTGACGATGAAGGCTCTGTGTTTCCGAAGAAATATCAATGCGACGCGAGATTGCATCTACATGTTGTCCTCAGAGAAGATCAATCAAGCAAGTGACATCGATTTTTTCGCCTTCTACATTAAGCCCGATGAATTGATCGATAATTGATGTTTTATTGCTATATCTTGCTGGCCTTACATTGCCTTTGCGTTTAATTTGTGTTTTTGCCTTTAAGCTAGCATGAACTAATCTCAGACACGGATATTTATCAAATCGAAATTTAATCTCCGGGGATTTGAATTTAAGTGTTTTTGATTGAATTTGTATTTAATTCCCTTCGCTAAGATATTTGAATTTGACTTAATTTCTTTTATTTAACTTCCTGACAAGAGTCCAAAACTAGAATACAATTTCAATTCTTTTCTGTACGTTTATGTTTCCTAAGCCAAAAGCGGCTCCTTCTATGCATTTACATATTCGGCTCACTTTTTTCATGCACCATGAATAAAGTATGATTCTTTACGTTTGTTACTACTGTTAAAAATCAATATGTAAAACCAAAAATAAGGTTTCAAGCATGTTTGTGCTTATTGGTTATGTTTCGGGTCTGACGCCAGTAAAACGGCGACAAAAGCTTTAAAAATTGATATATTAAAAAACGGTTTTTATCCAAACCTTTTATCTTTCGAATGAGCTATTCCACGTCCTGATTCGCCAAGTTTAAGACTCTATCCCAAAAAATCGGTAAGGACTTTCTTCTCAGCCTAATTTTTAAAAACTTGGAAGTAACACAACCTTGGTAGACATACAATACGGTTTCAAAAAAATGCGACTATCACACAAAAATGCGCCAATTTGACTGAACTTGGCCGAAAGTCCGATCAGAAGCAAGGTCCAGTGTCTTTTTTTGTGTCAGACTTACCCTAAAGCTGGACAAATCGGAAGTCGGATCGGGATTTGGCTTAGGATCAGCCCTGGATCTCACCCTGTCCTGGCCCGCTATTAGGTTTTATAAATTATCCTAAGCAAAACAAAATTTAGAGAGAACCTAGCTATTCCCGTTTCGTCCAATTATCCGAGAATCTTTATCCGAGAAAATTCAACAAAACAGTAGCTTTAAAAAAATTGCATCAAATGCTCAAAATTGCTTGAAAAATCAAAATGGCCACCCTGGGTCTCAATACACTTCTTGCGTCGCTTGAGGAAGTTGCGAATGATGGTCGCAGACTCTTTCACAGTAATATCATTCCAGGTCCGGACCAATGCGACTTTCAAACCCGGCACTGTGTTGTATCGGCAATTTAGAAGCTTTTCTTGAAGCAGAGATCACACGGAGGAGTCGAGGGGCTTCAAATCGGATGCATTTCCTGGCCAAACTGTCCCAAAAGCCTGGACAGAGTTGTTGACAAAGCTGAAGCAAAACGAGCGGACTGGGCAGGGGCCCAATCTTGTTCAAGCACAAAGCCATTCTGGCCGAAGTGATTGGAAGCCCAAGGCTCCAACACATCTTTTATGACCTTCTGTTGATAGACCTGAGCGTGAATTTTAACATTTTGATCGATGAACACGAGGGGTCTTCCCGGTGGAACGAATTCCGGCCCAAACGACGCAGGGAAATGGCGGTGAACCATCACTTTTGCTGCAAACGTGTTCTTCAGACCTTCCTTCAAGAGTTGCCGATGGTTTTGAACGTTGTGCTTTGGCTCAATGGTAAAAATCTTTCAATCTGTGAACACCACTCGGTCCAATCCTCGGCCAGCGACCAGACGTCGCATCACGCGTGCCTTTCTTGCACCTTTTTTCTTGACTAGAGATGCTTAACGGTGAATCGATCTTAACGTCAGCCTTTCTTACTTTAACGAAAACTGTAACATTTTAGAGATCTTTCACTCGACTTTCACTCCGCAATAACCCTTGGTTCAAGCTTTCGATTCCGACCCCACATCAATAGTCTGACTTCAACGGGTGAACAGATCTCGATCATTTTTGCCCTTTTGCAGCTACATATTCACGCTCAAGCATTCCGTTGAAATCTATGCTCGTTTGGGAGATTCTGACAGATGCGTCCATCGACTCCAAAAATGTTCGTACAAGAACAAATTTGGGATATGAGCTGCCGATCGAACAACCAATCAAGTATCTAAAAAGATTGAGTCAATCCATCCCCTCGACAACGAATTTGGATTACGAACAACAGGATCCGAACAATTAAAAATGAAGAAGAAAGCTATTTGAATACCGAAATTTAGATGATTTTCTCGATGATTTCGAGTTGAACTACATACGATTCGTTGAAGAATTGAAACAATGAAAAGAGACTGTGGGTATTGGTTTTGACAGTAATCATACTTTATTCATGGTGCGTGAAAAAAGTGAGCAGAATATGTAAATACATTCTAGAAGCCGCTTTTGGCTTAGAAAACATAAAGGTATAGAAAATAATTGCATTAAAGAAGTCGGGAGGGGAAATTTTGAAAGCCTAAATTCTAATCGCAATTTTGTATCAAACGGCAAAGTTGCTATAATAAGGGTGACAAAGACTAAGTGTAGCAACGCCAAATCTTCTCAGTGATTGTGGAATTGTGAATCTCATTGCCGGGCACAAGCTCGGATAGGTTTTGCTTTTTGTTGCTGAACACTAGCTCTATGCTGCGAGTCGAGCGGCGCTTCTACGTCTAGAAAATAGAGAAATACCGAACGTCTAGAAAATAGAGGAATACGCTCAGGTCTACCAACAGAAGGTCATAAAAGCCGAAGAAGTTGAGCACATGAGCGCACCGGAAAGGGTGTGGTTCCAGATTTGAGTACAAGTGCTTTGTATTTTGTGGTGTGAAGTGTAAATTATATCATGGATGATCTGGATAAGTCTGGTCGGAAAACCTACTGTAACTGCTAGCATTTAAGGGAAGAATTTGACGAAATCCTTCATTCTTTGCTCTGTCGAGATTTCTGTGTTTTTGTCGCGTTTCTAACATTTATTATAGCATACGGTGCAAAATTTTTTCATTCTTTCAAATTTCATATTCGCAAAGCTTTAAAACGAAATTCTAGAATTTCCCAATTTTCTCAACGAAACGCCATTTCTTAATAGAAGATGATTAGAATTTGACGACGCGGCATATTATGCGTACTAGACCCCATCCTAAAACACCTCACCTGTTTAAAATATTAGGTTTTTAATACATTTGTCTAGATCTCAGTGTATTTGTGCAGTTTTTAACATTTTTAATACCATACCGTGCCAAATCTCACTCAATAATGTAAAAAATAGACTTGGGTTTTGTTAAATTCCACTAGAATTTATGATTTTCTGCCTATTTCTTTCGTTTTCTATCTTTCTATGCACTAGAACCGGGCAATGGATCACTTTTAGCATTTTAACAAATCTTTGATTGAAAATTCACATTCACGCTTTAGAAAACAAGCTTTTACTACTGAAAATGCTGAAAGTGATCCATTGCATTGATCTGTTCCTTAGAAAGACTAATTCTTTTTATTTACAGGTAGAATGGCGCCATTCAAGATGCCAATGATCATGTGGAATATGACAACATTTCCAATCGAACGTCTTTGCTTCGATCTGCAGTTGGAGATTTTGGAGCAATTGGAGGCAAAAGATGTGATTGAATTGGTGAAAGTCAATCAAGGATTCCAATCGATGATTTCGAGTCGACCATCGATCGCTTTTGGACATCACGTCCATGAGATTGAACTTAGGTTTGAGAGGTATAATTCACACGCAATTGAAGCACTCAACATCAAGAAGCTAAATTCGGAGTCACGTAAGGTCAGTCTGGATGTCATCCGTCATTTTCCTTTCATCAAAAACATTCGATCGTGCGATCAATTGTTGATGGGCAACGAATACTACAGCCCGATCGACAAGGATCACGCCGCTTTTCTGAGACAATTAGAGGCAGTGAATTCACTCGATTTGAAGGACTATTCGCCTCAGTGCCTGGAGTCGCTTTCTCATTTGTCAATCAAGATCAAGATCAAGAGATACGCGGGTCTTCCCAGCTTCTTTGAAGGTCCATCAATAAAAGGTCTACTTGGGCATTTCATTGAGGCTCAACTCAACGAATGTGAAGTAGTCGAATTTGATGGTGGGCATGATGAGACTTTTCAGTTTTACTACAATGCTTCGAAAAAGACCCACATCAAATATGTTGGATTTGGTTGTTGTTACAACCAAAATCTCGTCGTTCCAGCCATTCAAAGGATTGTTAGCCACGGAATTCCGAGCAAAAACCCAGCAGCGGTTGTGAGAATTCTCGGATATTTGTATATGGAGTATATGGAGGCTACAATCGTTGTTTTTCTCACGGGATATCCAGGAATGAAACAAATCAACGGGAAAAATCGTCAACCATTGTTTGCACTGGCAATGGAACGTTCGATGGGAAGCCGCTATCCCGTTTTGACGATGCACACTCTGTGTTTCCGGCGAAATATCAATGAGACGCGAGATTGCATCTACTTGTTGTCCTCAAGGAAGATCGGGCAGGCAAGTGAGATCGATTTTTTCGCCTTCTACATCAAGCCCGATGAAATGATCGATCATTGATGTTTTATTGCTATATTTGGCTGGCCTTACATTGCCTTTGCGTGCCTTAAATCTTTAAATGTAGTTTCAATTCTTTTCTGTACGTTTATGTTTTCTAAGCCAAAAGCGGCTCCTTCTATGTATTTACATATTCGACTCACTGTTTTCATGCACCATGAATAAAGTATGATTCTTAACGTTTGTTACTCCAGTTAAAAATGGGTTAAAAATAAAAAAGGTTCTCTGGGGAAAATGCCTAAATACCAATCGTTTTTTTGCAGAATCATTCTTTCGGCTTTGCCTTCTTCGTTTCGAGTTACACATCGCTGAAAAAAGGCTTATCTAATCATTTTATATCGGCATTCTAATTGGTTTTATGTATTCGTAATAAGTTGAATTCAAATTTCAAAGTATGAAGGCCACCTTGTTTTCGTCTCATTTCAGTTCTTTACTCTTAACAAAAAGCGAAGTCGATGTTTTACATTATTGGGTGAAAAAACCAAATGAACCAAGAAAAGTGCCAGCAAACCCCGTGAGAAGAGTGAATTCGGCGTTTACCAGCCATTTACTAAGGAAAAGTGCCGGCGAAGCCTGGGAATGACTGTTAGAAAAGTACCCGCGAAACCCGTCAGAACATCAAATTCGGGCTTGGGGGTTTTGGCAGCAGATTAACAAGAAAAGTGCCAGCAAAATCCGTCAGAAAAGTGAATTCGGGTTTTTGCCAGCCAATTACTAAGAAGTGCAGGCAAATCCCGTCAGAACAGTGAGTTCGTGGTTTGCCTCCCATTCGCCGGAGGCACTAGTGAGGTCAATTTCTTCTTTGGCTCCTTTTGAGGTGACTTGTTGATGAAAAGGTCTACCGGAGGGACCGATTTTCGTAGAGCCTTTCTCCTCTTTGCAACCTTCTCTACAATTTCCGGATTCAAGCCAGGACATTTGGTAACAAGTTGTTTCAGAGGCACAGGTTTCTCCAAGGCAGGGTATCTCATAGATAGCTAGGGACTCGGCTGAGTTTGTTGACATTCATATTAAGGGGTCTAACATTGTTTTAAGGTTCCGAAAATCTTATTAATTTACGCAACCTAACCACGGCAGAACGAACAATTTCATCAACATAATCTCGAGCCAATTAAATTTATCAACATTGATAATAACAAAATTCCTACCAAACTTCACAAATCACCCCAACCAATTAAAAAACTTAAAATCAATTTCGCTCAACATTTGCAGCATCAACAGCATCAAACCCGGCAACCCTCAGAGATTAATTTTCTGGGCCATTTCCCCGTCTGCGCCATCGCCATTTCCCTGCGTCGTTTGTGCCGGAATTTGTTCAAAAATTTACGCTGAGTTCTATCAAGAGAAGGTTTAAAAAAATGTGTTGGAGCCTTGGGCTTCCAATCACTTCCAATCACTACCAGACTGGCTTTGTGCTTCAACAAGATTGGGTGCTTGCCCATTCCGCTCGTTTTGCTTCGGCTTCATCAACAGCTGTTTCCAGGCCTTTGGGACAGTTTGGCCAGGGAATGCATCCGATCTGAAGTCCCTTGACTTCTCGGTGTGATCCCTGCTTCAAGAAAAGCTTCTAAATTATTGATACAGTACAGTGCCGTGCCCGGTTTGAAAGTCGTATTGGCCCGGACCTGGAATGATAATGCTGGGAAAAAGTGTGCGAACATCATTCGCAATTTCACCAAGCGACGCATGAAGTATATTGAGACCCAGGGAGGCAATTTTGAGCATCTGATGTAATTCTTTTTGTTTTTCAAGTTTATTGTTGTTTACAGTTACTGTTTTGTTGAATTTTCTCTGATAATAGTTGTTAGTTTTGATTTTTTTGTCTTCTCACAACATTTGAAAAAATTCCACGTATTTTCTGGCCACCTTTTCCATGGTTTAACGGTCTTTTTGGACATTGTCATTGATTAATATCACCCTTTGGAGCTTGAGCGACCACTTTGTAGTAGTTCTTGCTAAATTGAAAACTTTTAATTCAATCAATTGAATCCAATCCTTACCTCAAGTGCAAGTAATTATATTAGGTTGATGCAAAAGTCTTTTTCATTTTTTTCGTCTGCCGTTTCAAGCCAACAAATGCACCAATTGAACTACGGTTGATTTCATTAGAAAAACCAATTATTTTTCTGCAAAATAACATTAAAACGGGTTTAAAAATATTTAATGCCTGGATTTTCTTGAGTGTATGAAGTCGGGTAGTCAAAAAGGGCTAACTCGACGATGCGGTTTAGACACCTTAGCTAAAGAAAACCTATCTTCGTGTCAATAGATAAAAGATAGAGAAAAAAAACGTTTGATATTTCGCCAAAATTTCAGAGAAATTCATTCAGCCAATTTTTCCGTAGAGTTTTTTATAGATTTTTACGAAAAAGGCGTTTTTCACTCTCGAATTTGCTTGAAAGTGAACCGAAATTGATTTAAAAAGATGGAAATTGAACAAAAAAACACTTTTTATTTAGAGAAAAGCATAGGTTAATTGGTGAATTTGTTACTTTTTAACAGAAGTACGAAAAAAATGAAAAAGACTTTTGCATCAACCTAATATTTCTCCTGATTCTCTTCCATTTCTCTATACAATTTCGAGCGAATCTCCGAGAAATTCGGTCTTCCAAAGGGATTTTCATTCCAATAAACATCCATTAATTTTTTTCTAAATCCAATCTTTCATTTCATCTTATTCTATTTCATTTAAGATCTTCTTCCCATCACTCACCAATCACTCACATCAATTCAGGTGTCTTCTCGGGTTTTTCCATTCGTTTCCCCATTTTTAATTGTGCTAATACTTCTTCTTGTTGTATTGAATGAAATGGAGTTTTTCCAAAAGAATACATTTCGTAAAGTAAAACACCAAATGACCAACTGAAGATGGGATTGTTTTTAGATAAGCCAACTACGACAATTTACACATCAGATTTCGTCGAGAATTGTGCATATTCAATAGCTTCAGGAGCCATCCATTCTAATGGTAATTTACCACCACGAGATTTATAAAATATTTCACCACTGAAACGACATAAACCAAAATCCGATAACTGAAAAGAGATTGTTTAAAGTTGATAAAGATAATCCGTGATTAACCTTGGCTGTTTTATTTTTATTTATGAGAATATTTCGAGCAGCCAAATCTCGATGAACAGTGCTTTTATTCGAAAAGAAATCCTGAATTTGGGAGTTTATTTGATTGATTTCAATGAATCTGTTGTACCAAAGCGGCCAAAATAGAGGGTAGATAACCGCATCAGAGGTAAGCAAAATGGCTTTTGGCTTGGCTTGGCTCACCTGGATTTTGTTATGTATGGTTTAATGAACGTGGTGAGAAGAGCGATGTCATCGAATAGATCGAGTGGACTTGTGAAAAAGTCCACAAGGTTATTTCCAATAATGTTCCAATAAGTTAGCCTATTTGTTTAAAGCATTCTGGCTAGCTGCGCATCACTAACGTCAACTAACGTCAACTAGACAACTAGCTCTATGCTACGAGTCGAGCGGCGCTTCTATGTAATAGAAGGGAGAAAATATAGGAATATGCAGCCGAAGAAGTTGAGCAAATGAGCGCACCAGAAGAGGTGTGGTTCCAGATTTGAGTACAAGTGTTTTGTATTTTGTGGCTTGAAGTGTAAATTATATCGGGGATGATCTGGATTACGGTAGGTTTTGTAGGAAAACCTACCGTAACTGCTGACATTTAACGGCAGAATTTGATGAAATTTGAGTGTTTTTGGTTTTTTTGCTTCGTTGTGTGTAAATTATATCGTGGATGGCGTGGATTACGGTAGGCTTCGTCGAAAACCTACTGTAACTGCTGGCATTTAAGGAAAGAATTTGGCGACATTCTTCGTTCTTTCCTCTGTCTAGATTTCGGTGTTTTGTCGTGTTTTTAATTTTTATTATTTTTATACCGTGCAAAATTTTTTAATCGTTTCAAATTTCATATTCAGGAAAATTCTAGAATTTTTCAGTTTTCTCTACTAAGCGCCATTTCTTAATGCAAAATGATTAGAATTTGACAAATCCAGGATATTTTACGCATGAGACCCCAACTTAAAGCACATCACTTGTTTAAAATATTAGGTTTTTAATTCATTTGTCTAGATTTCAGTGTTTCTGTCCTGTTTTTAACATTTTTATAGCATACCGTGCCAAATCTCACTCAATAATGTAAAAAATAGACTTGGGTTTTGTTAAATTCCCGAGAACACATGATTTTATGCTTATTTATTTCGTTTCCATTCTTTTTTGGTACTAGAACCGTGCAATGGGTCACTTTTAGCGTTTTAACAAATCTTTTATTGGAAATTCATCATTCACGCTTTAGCAAACAAGCTTTTACTATTGAAAATACAGAAAGTGATCCATTGCATTGAACTGCTCCTTACAAAGACTAATTCTTTTTACTTACAGGTAGAATGGCGCCAATCCAGATGCGAAATCTAACAACATTTCCAATCGAACGTCTTTGCTTCGATCTGAAGTTGGTGGTTTTGAAGCAATTGAACGCAAAAGATGTGATTGAATTGGTGAAAGTCAATCAAGGATTCCAATGGATGATTTCGAGTCGACCGTCGATGGTTTTTGGACATCACGTCCATGAGATTGAACTTTATGTGGAAGGAATCAACATCAAGAGGCTGAATGAATGGAACTCAGGTCTGGATGTCATTCGTTATTTTCCTTTCATCAAAAACATTTGATCGTGCAATCAATTGACGGTGTGTGACCATCGACACGACAACCCGATGAACAGGGATCACGCCGCTTTTCTGAAACAGCTTGAGGCAGTGAATTCACTCTCTTTGTATTGGTGTGCGCCTCAGCACTTGGAGTTGCTTTCTCATTTATCAATTAAGTTCAAGAGATACGCGCGTCTTCCCAGCTTCGGTGAAGAAGCTCCAATAAAAGATCTTCTTGGGCATTTCATTGAGACTCAACTCAACGAATGTCAAATAGTCAGATTTGATTGTAAAGCTGATGGTGAATTACAGCTTTACTACAATGCTTTGATAAAGACCCACATCAAATATGTCGGAATCGAATGTGTCAACGGAGATCACATCGTTCCAGCTATTCAAAGGATTGTTAACCACGGAATTCCGAGCAAAAACCCCGCAGCGGTTGTGAAAGTTAGCGACGATTTTGTAGACGGTATGAAGGCCAAAATCGTTGTTTTTCTCAAGGGATATCCAGGAATGAAACAAATCAACGGGAAAAATCGTCAACCATTCGTTGCATTGGCAAACGATCGTTTGAAGGGAAGCGGATATCCCGCTTTGACGATGAAGGCTCTGTGTTTCCGAAGAAATATCAATGCGACGCGAGATTGCATCTACATGTTGTCCTCAGAGAAGATCAATCAAGCAAGTTGTCGCCTCGATTTTTATGCCTTCTACATTAAGCCCGATGAATTGATCGATAATTGATGTTTTATTGCTATATCTTGCTGGCCTTACATTGCCTTTGCGTTTATATTGTGTTTTTGCCTTTAAGCTAGCATTAACTAATCTCAAACTCTCAAACGGATATTTATTAAATCGAAATTTAATCTCCGGGGATTTGAATTTAAGTGTTTTTGATTGAATTTGTATTTAATTCCCTTCGCTAAGATATTTGAATATGACTTAATTTCTAAACTTCCTGACAAGAGTCCAAAACTAAAAGATAAGTTCAATTCTTTTCTGTACGTTTATGTTTTCTAAGCCAAAAGCGGCTCCTTCTATGTATTTACATATTCGGCTCACTTTTTTCATGCAATAAAGTATGATTATTAACGTTTGTTACTCCTGATAAAATTAATATGTAAAACCAAAAATGAGGTTTTCTGGGGAAAGTGCCTGAATACCAATCCTTCTTTTAAAATGAAGATATTCAGTTAATAGGCTAAATATTTAAAGCGATTGGAGAAATCTTCTCATTTTTTCAAATTTCATATTTGTCACATATTTCATATTTAACAAAGAGTCTTTGTTAGGTTCTTGCATGAGCTGATAAAAAAAATTGCTAAAGTTTATTATCGTTTAATCTTGATGAAGACGAGGAAATCAAAGACTACGACACTTGTGGAGTATCGGGGGAGGGGCACACATTTAACCTAACATGCACATGATGTCCAAAAACGATCGATGGTCGACTCGAAATCATCCATTGGATCTATCTAACGGGTGCGAGCACCTATCTACAAAGCGAAAGTAAAATCCCTATCAAAATGACTGGAGAGTTGTTCTTTGTGCGGACGCGTAAAATTAAGATATTCAATTAATAAGCTAAATATTTAAAGCGATTGGAGAAATCTTCTCATTTTTTCAAATTTCATATTTGCAAAGCTTTAAAATGTTTAGAATTCTAGAATTTCCCATTTTTTCAGCTAAATGCCATTTGGTAATGCAAAATGATTAGAATTTGACAAATCCAGGAAACTTGAAGCATGAGATCTTAAAGCACCTCACCCGTTTAAAATATTAGTTTTTAGTGCATTTGTCTAGATCTCTGTCTTTTTGTGCTATTTTTAAGATTTTTATAGCATACCGTGTCAAGTTTCACCCAATAATGTAAAAAATAGACTTCGGTTTTTGTTATTTCGATATTTGAATTTGACTTCATTTCTAAACTTTCTTTACAAAAGTCCGAAATTAAAATATAGTTTCAATTCTTTTCTGTCCATTTATGTTTTCGAAGCCAAAAGTGGCTCCTTCTGTGTATTCACATTCGAGTCAGAAATCGCTGAAAAAAAGGCGTATCAAATCGGTTTATCTCTATTGGGTTTTATGCATCAGTAACAAGTTAAATTCAAAGTTTCAAATCGTCTAGTTCTTGTCAAACCTAATACCCACTTTTTGTATTAGGTTTCAGCGTTGTTTGTTGTGAAGTAATCCTTCATTTTATTGTAAGTTGTTCTTAGTGACTCGTTTGACTGGCTCGTTTATCGATTTCAAACGAGTCGGATTGTCTGAGAGTTTCAATTGGCAGCTTCGTCCACTATTCGTAGGTACGTCTGGAAGGGAAGAGCTAAAAATAGAGTTTTATTCCACTTGTTTTGCCTCAATTCGATTACTTTCCATTCCCTTTTTGTACAAAAGGGAGTTAAACGAAATTAATCTGATAGAGCTTTCTTCTTCTGCCTTGTCCTGATCCATATTGTTTTGCTGTGATTACTTTAGTATCGTGTGAATTTTGTTTGAAAACTTTTTTGTATAGGTAATTACTTTTATTGTCATTTGATATGTCTCATCACCCCACTGTTTCACTTGAAAGCTTCCATGTTACGAGCCCTCTTTTCATTTTAAATATATTTCCTACTTTCTGCCGCTCTTCTTCTGTTTGTCTTTTGTTCTGTCTGGACGACGATCTGCCGCCTCCCCCAGGCTCTGACATCCTTTGAGCTCGTCGCCTAAAATCAATGGAATTAGCGTGTATCCATTCTCCTTTCAGGACCCCACCACACATTTTGAGAGCCTGAAATGGACTAGTCGATATTTTTCCGTCGCTCCTATTATTGAAAGCCCCTAATCGACCCTCTGGTTAATAAGGAACTGAATAAACTCTCGAAATATTGTCGTAAATTTGAGGAAAATATTGCTAGGATAGGCTTGCTCTTTTTGAACTAAAAACTTTACAACACCGTCGCTTTGTCATTGATCTAGTAGAAGCTTGCAAAATCCTGCGTTGCAAACAAGTTTAACCCGAGGTCAGAGCCCCGAAGTGGTTCATTCCTTTTGCACATTCCCTTTGCGTCTAATGCTTCTTTATGCAACTCATTTCCCGTTAGAGCCGTTAGATCATGGAACTTGCACCCAAATGACATACGAGAAATTCAGTCGCTTTCCATTTTCAAGAAATAAATCGATGCTCTAGATCTAACGCCTCTCTAGCATAGGTAATCCGATCATTTGCATATTCACTAAATTTGATATCTTCGTATCTACATTTATGTCTCGCTGTGCACTTCTCTATGATTTATTTATTGAGTTTCACTTTATCATCTGAAGAAAGTATCATTCTTATATTATTCCTTAGAGAGAAGGTAGATTGTATATTTGCATGGACATTTTAGATCCTTCGGCTTTTTGCACTTTTCATGTTTCACCGAACGTTTTAGATTCACGGGAACAGGAAATTGATTTGAAGCTTATTTCGACTGTAAACAATTCAGATATTATAATTTTTTATTAGCAAAATGTATCGTTTCCGGGACGAGTAAGTGGCGGCATGGCATGGGATCACGGCCTGAGCGGGCACATTTCTTCAACGTTTACTGTATATTGCTCCAAAGGCTAGTTGAGGTGGATCCATTGATGGCTCCCAGAGTCAAGTTTGAATCTGTCCAAAACAACCCAGGGTAAATCACAAATCTGGCTAAAACAAACAATGATAGACATAAGCGCTTCTATTTTTCATGCAGAAAATTGCTTTTATTAGAGGCTACTCTACTATTTTTTGATGACTAAAAATTGACGATGACAACTAAAAATAGTCATCAAAAAATAGAAGATGACAAATTTGGCCTAACTTCAACTCATGATTTAGACCCATTTTTGTAATCAATTTTTAAAACTCTTTAAAGCTTTTTAAAGCTTAAAAAGGGCCTTATTTTTCAGCTATCCAAATGTTATTTAGAATTTCGAATTGCCGAACTTTAGAATGATCGAGTCGTGGGTTACCGTTGGCCTAAAGTTGTTTGTTGTTGAAACGTCGAAATGTTTAAAATTGTCAAGATTTTATTGCTTAAATGATCTTAGGGTCGACGGAATTTTATTGCCTAGGTACCGTCCAGAAGTTTCCCAACGTTTCTGGCCAACCTTGGAGATCCACGTCGCGGCCAAAATCGAAGATTTCCACCGCCGTTTGCTTTTCAAAGATTGGAGGTGGGTTGTTTCAAGAGCGATACTTATTTCTAATGCATTTTTGAAGGACGAAAACCAAATGATGGCTTCACGAGGAAGCTTGGAAAGACTACCAAAAAGTGTTGAAAGAAACCGACTCTCTTGCAGCTGCCGACCTCAGCAAAATCATTTGCCAACACGAACAAGAGCTCGAACAGACCAAAAATTTGGCTTTATTGAGCAATTGGTGGACCCGAATTTAAGGTTAAATTCTCGAAACAAAAGGCTAGCTTCACTGAAACATTTACTTAGACTACAATAATCAAATCACTTGTGCATTGCTACGTTTGTCGGAGAGCAAAGTACGTGCTCAGCATAAATTGCCGCAGTCAGGCAGCTTAAAAGCGATTCACTAAGAACAACTTACTATAAAATGAAGAATTGCTTAACAACAAACATTAACAAACACAATCACAACAAACAACGCCGATGCTGCTTTTAGTTTTTCCTAAATGGCACGCAAACGCAAATTATTCAACAAAAGCGTTTTTGGCATGTCTAGCGCACACACAATAACTTAACAGTTGTCATGGTGGATAAGAGGCCTCGCAAAAGATGTCATAATCTTCGTCAGAATTTGAAGAGGCATAAAAATCTGGTCGATTTAGAGAATCTAGTATACATACCGCCGCTTTGTCAGAATCAAAACCACAATGCAAACAGACTTGATCCCTTTCCTTCGGAGTAAAACAGGTTGAACGAATTTTGAAGCTGATTGAGAGGTGATTAGAGTCTGGCAGAGGCGGCAAACTTTGCAGATCGAGTACGCCGTCCAGACAGTCATCAATCACCATACAAAATTCACACGATACTAGAGTAGTATGCAAAACAATATGGATCAGGACAACGCAGAAAAAGAAAGCTCTATCAGATTAATTTTGCTTACCTCTCTTTTGTACAAAAAGGGAATGGCAATTAATCGAATTGAGGTAAAACAAGTGGAATAAACTCTATTTTAGCTCTTCCCTTCCAGACACACCGACCAGACACACCAATAACCCCAAAATCTAAATTTTTAGTTGGGTAAATTTCCGAGTTTGAGATTAGGTAATGCTAGCTTAAAGACAAAAAGAGAATTTAAATCGCGCAAAGACAATATTAGGCCAGCAGCATATAGCAATAAAACATCGATGTAACTTGCTGGATTGAACTTTGTTGAGGACAACATGTAGATGCAATCTCGCGTCGCATTGATCAATGATCGATAGCGAAATATAGAAATAAAAGATCAATGATAAAACATCAATCAATCAATCATTTCATCGGGCTTGATGTAAAAGGCGCGAAATTCATACAAGTGCAACATGTAGATATTTCTTCGGAAACATAGAGTTTTCATCGTCAAAGGATATCTAATTCCCTGCAAACGATCGTTTGCCAATACAATGAATGGCTCACGATTTTTCCCGTTGATTTGTTTCATTCCTGGATATCCCTTGAGAAAAACAACGATTGTAGCCTTCATATCGTCCAGAAAATAGCCGGAAACTCTCACAACCCCTGCAAGGTTTTTGCTCGGAATACCGTGGCTAACAATCCTTTGAATGGCTGGAACAATGAGATTTTGGTCGCTACAATCGATTACAACATATTTGATGTGGGTCTTTACAAAAGCATTGTAGTAAAACTCAAATTCATCATCATCTTGACATAAAAATTCGACATATTCACACTCGTTGAGTTGAGTCTCAATGAAATGCCCAACAAGATCTTTACTTGATGGAGCTTTTCGAAGGAAGTTGGGAAGACCCGCGTATCTCTTGATCTTGATTGACAAATCAGAAAGCAACTCCAAGTGCTGAGGCGCACACCAGCGCAAATCGAGTAAGTTCACCGCCTCAAGTTGTTTCAGAAAAGCAGCGCGATCCTTGTCGATTGGGCCGTAAGCATTGCCCATCCACAATTGATTGCACGATCGAATGTTTTTTATGAAAGGAAAATGACGAATGACACCCAGACTGACCTCAAATGACTCCCAATTCAGCTTCCTGATGTTGATTGCTAGAATTCCGTGTGGATCCAACCCAAATCCAATCTCCTGGACGTGATGTCCTAAAGCAATCGATGGTCGACTCGAAATCATCCCTTGGAATCCTTGATTGACTTTCACCAATTCAATCACATCTTTTGCGTCCAATTGCTGCAAAACCTCCAACTTCAGATCGAAGCAAAGACGTTCGATTGAAAATGTTGTCATATTCCACATGATCATTGGCATCTTGATTGGCGCCATTCTACCTGTAAATAAAAAGAACTAGTCTTTGTAAGGAGCAGATCAATGCAATGGATCACTTTCAGCATTTTAAATAGTAAAAGCTTGTTTTCTAAAGCGTGAATGATGGATTTTGCAATAAAAGATTTGTTAAAATGCTAAAAGTGATCCATTACACGGGTCTAGAACCGAAAAAGATCGAAAACGAAAGAAATCATGTGTTCTAGTTGCATTGAACAAAAAAACGAAAGAAAGCCGCATAAAATCATTCATTCTAGTGGAATTTAACAAAACCCAAGTCTATTTTTCACATTATTGGGTGAAATTTGGCACGGTATGCTATAAAAACGTTAAAAAAGCAGAAAAACACCGAGACCTAGACAAATGAATTAAAAAACTAATATATTTAAAACAGGTGAGGTGCTTTAAGATGGGGTCTGGCACGTAAAATATGCTGGCTTTGTCAAATTCTAATCATTTAGGATTAAGAAATGGAGTTTAGCTGAAAAAATGGGAAATTCTAGAAGTCCAAACATTTTAAAGCTTTGTGAATATGAAATTGAAAAGAATAAGAAGATTTCTCCGATTGCTTTAAATATTGAGCTTATCACTTGAATATCTTAAGTTCAAGAGGCTTACCTTCAAAGGCGTGTTCCAGAGGCAGGGCGATTACGCGGCCGCACAAGGAACAACTCGCCAGTCATTTTCGTAAGGATTTTTTGCTGTTGCGATCTACGAAGGCAAAAAGTCACCATTAAAATGACTGGTCACGTGTTCTTTGTGCGGCCGTGTAATCGCTTTCCATCTGGTGCCGTAAAAGAAAAGGGCTTACAGCGACGGTAAGAACCAGGGAGAACATCAACAAGATAAGATGCAAGATCAAGAGAAACTCGATGAGGTCAATCAGACGAATGGCTAAAGAGCTAAGAATCGGACGTGAATCAAAAAGCAAAAAAAAAATCCCCTCGAAAATCACTGTCGAGTTGTTCTTTGTGCGGCCGCATAATCGCCCTGCCTCTGGCAGAGCTAAGAATCGGACGTGAATCAGTTCTAATGACTGTTCGAAAGAGGCTTAGGCTTTCATCTCAGAGCACCTCGCCAGTTATTTTGATAGGAATTTTTTACTTTTTCACAGATGTAAAGCCTTTTACCATGGAGCCAAAGCACAACGTGCAAAACCATCGGCAACTCTTGAAGCGAGGTCTGAAGAACACGTTTGCAGCGAAAGTTATGGTTTACTGCCATTTCCCTGCATCTGGGACGGTTTGTGCCAGAATTTGTTCCACCGGGAAGACCCCTCCTGTTCATCGATCGAAATGTTAAAATTGAACGCTCAG
Source organism: Mesorhabditis belari (assembly GCA_958450365.1). Taxonomy (NCBI): domain Eukaryota; kingdom Metazoa; phylum Nematoda; class Chromadorea; order Rhabditida; family Rhabditidae; genus Mesorhabditis; species Mesorhabditis belari. The sequence goes on from CAUEEP010000911.1 coordinate 155,105, forward strand.
CTCTATCAAGAGAAGGTCTTAAAAAAAATGTGTTGGAGCCTTGGGTTTCCAATCACTTCGGCCAGAATTCTTACAAAGGTTACTATGGGGAAATTCACAATGAATTGCGGCTCGTCGAGATCAATTTCCTAAAAAGACAATAATTGGGAGATTATTGTTGAATTGGCCACTTTTTATATGAAAAACACATCTGCGCCGGGGTCCCGACGGGAATTTGGGGGAATTAATTCTCGATCAATAAATGGATTCCAATGGGTTTCGTGTGTTCCAGAATTGAGCTCAGGAAAAGAATTCAGAGGGTTTGAACAGTTTTGATCAATTTATCAGTGTTAATGTGTTCTGTGAGTTCCAAATTGGCAACCCATGTTCAAATTGGGAGATTTAATGAAACATTTTCGAATCCCCAAAGGCCCGAAGAAGCGGTCGGCGACTGAGCCGGCTTCGCCTCCTTGGACGTCATTATCCCCAAATTCTTGGGAAGAATTTTGCTTCTACTGTGTGCGTTTATGCAAAAAAAACTGAGAAGTTTCATGTTGACGTAAGAGCGCGGCTTCTGGTACAGGGTTTAGATATATATGCGCTATAAGCGTAAAAAGTTTCTCATCATTTTGATCACTTTTGGTTTAATTACCCAGCTTTGCTTTTGCAACATAAAACGTGGTGTTTGCAGAGGTATTTCGGTTTTTCCGCCCCAAAAAACCCCCGGATGCACGCTTTCAACATGTTCTAATCCATTTTCCAGCAAAGTTTTTTTTGATCAGCTCTCAATGCTCTTCGAGGGTTATAGACAGTATAGAATTAAGACTTGATTTGTAATTTAAGATGTGCTAATGGAACTATGAAACTAAATCTATTAGGTTGGCAATCATGAAATCGCGATTTCTCCCTTGAAACACTGAAAAAAGGAACAAAAACAGCACTTTCAATCCCAAAAATAGCCGCCATTATTTTCCTTGACCTCTTTCCAACATTCCTTTAAAGCGCGAATATCGAGCCTGAGAAAAGTTGGTAGATTTTCACAAAACCTAAATTCGAATCTCGAAAAGTTGTGTCGAGGTTTCATGATTGGCAACCTCATACAAGAGTAAAGCACAGTTCAAAACTGTTGTTTATACAGTCGACTCTCTCTCTGTAACGGAACTCTATATAGCAGAAAACTCTATATAACGGGATGGAATTTGGGTCCCGGCCGACGCTAACTGGGGAAGGCCGTCCACTTAAGGTGGAGTTTCGGAACGAGACCTAAACCATCTTGTAGAGTTTTTCATGGGAAATCCGATGCTGCTTTTAGTTTTTCCTAAATGGCACGCAAACGCAAATTATTCAACAAAAACGTTTTTGGCATGTCTAGCGCACACACACTAACTTAACAGTTGTCGTGGTGGATAAGAGGTTTGTCTCTGAAACAAGCTATGCGCCTTTTTTGGGCCGGTTCAATTCCTTTTCAGAGTTGGCTTGTCATCAGGCTCTTCAGTCTCATGAAGCAACGACATCGATATCAACAAACCCTTCTTTGCGTGTCGCTGTATCATGATTGGTTTACGGCCACAAAGTTGCGGGTTAATTTTTAACACAAAGTGTTAAAAATGGGGAAAACGGGCTCAAAATCGTGAAATTTCTAAAATTTTGAACCAAACTGAAATTCTTTTCTCCAGTCAAAACTAAAACATCGCAAAATGAGGTCAAAATTCTACCGTAATCCGCCGCTTTTGGTTTTTGAAAAGGTGCTCCTTCCAAAGCTGCTCCTTCCAAAGCTGCTCCTTCCAAAGCTGCTCCTTCCAAAGCTGCTCCTTCCAAAGCTGCTCCTTCCAAAGCTGCTCCTTCCAAAGCTGCTCCTTCCAAAGCTGCTCCTTCCAAAGCTGCTCCTTCCAAAGTTGCTCCTTCCAAAGCTGCTCCTTCCAAAGCTGCTATAAATGGATCAAAATTTGGATCAAAGGCAATTGCTTTTTACCTTTCTGTCGATATAACGGTCATTACGCGATAACTTTTAGGCAACAAACGACAACAAACGACAACTTTGTGACAACAAGCGTTGTGACACAACGTCCAAAGCAATCGGCAACTCTTGAAGGAAGGTCTGAAGCACACGTTTGCAGTAAAAGTTATGATTCACCGCCATTTCCCTGTGTCGTTTGGGTCGGAATTTGTTCCATCGGGAGGACCCCTCCTGTTCATCGATCGAAACGTTAAAATTAACGCTCAGCTCTATGAACAGAAGGTCTTCAAAGATGTGTTGGAGCCTTGGGCTTCCAATCACTTCGGCCAGAATGGCTTTGTGCTTCAAGAAGATTGGGCACTCGCCCATTCCGCTGGTTTTGCTTCAGCTTTTTCGACAGCTGTTTCCAGGCTTTTGGGACAATTCGGGCAGAAAATGCATCCGATTTGAACCCCCTTGACTTCTCCGTGTTGATCTCTGATTCCACAAAAGCTTCTAAATTATCGATACAACACAGTGCCGAGTTTGAAAGTCGTATTGGCCCGGACCTGGAATGATATTACTGCGGAGGAGTGTGCGACCATCATTCGCAACTTCCCCAAGCGACGCAAGAAGTGTGTTGAGGCCCGGGGAGGCCATTTTGAGCCTTTGATGCAATTTTTTTTATTATTTAAGTTTATTGTTGTTTAAAGTTACTGTTTTTTGAATTTTCTCTGATAAAAGTTGTTAGTTCTGACTTTTTTTGTCTTCTCACAACATTTGCTCTTCAGACAAATTCAATTGTGTGTTTATTTCCCTGTTTGTCCTTGTTTCTTAACAGACAACCAAAAAGCTGGTATTTATTCTGTGTAGACCGAGTAGATCAAAAATGCTCAATATCTGAGGCAATATTATCACCATTTGAAGCTTGAGGGACCACTTTGTAGTAGTTCTTGCTAAATTGAGAACTTTTAATTCAATCCATTGATTAATTCTTCCCTAAAGTGCAAGTAATTATATTTCTCCTGATTGTCTTTCATTTCTCTATACAATTTCGAGTGAATCTCCGAGAAATTCGGTTTTCCGAAGGGATTTTCATTCCAACAAACATCCATTAATTTTTTTCTAAATTCATTCTTTCATTTCATTTTATTCCATTTCATTTAAAATCTTCTTCCCATCCCTGATCGATCACTCATCGATCACTCACATCAGTTCAGGTGTCTTCTCGAGTTTTTTCATTCGTTTCCCGATTTTTAATTGTGCTAAGACTTCTTCTTGTTGTATTTTTATAAAAAATTTCACTACTGAAACGGCATAAACCAAAAACCGATAGCTGAAAAGAGACTGTCTGAAGTTAATAAAGATAATCCGTGATCAACCTTGGCTGTTTTATTTTTATTTATGAGAACATTTCGAGCAGCCACATCTCGATGAACAATGCTTTCATTCGAAAAGAAATCCTGAATTAGGGAATTTATTTGATTGATTTCAATGAATCCGATGTACCAAAGCGTCGCTGATTTGCCATGAAACTGGAAGGAAATCATTCAGCTTCAGGATTGAATCCTGAAAGTTTTTTTTGATCGGCTCTCAATGCTCTTCGAGGGTTATAGACAGTATTGAATTAGGACTTGATTCGTAATTTAAGATATGCTAATGGAACTATGAAACTAAAATAGATGGTTGGCAATCATGAAGTGGCGATTTTTCCCTTAAAACACTGAAAAAAGGAGCAAAAACAGCACTTTCAATCCAAAAGATAGCACTTTCTTGAGTGATCTTTGCCTTGTGCAGACGAGAGTTGTCTTGGAGGTATCTCAACGGGTTGTTGCTGGAGAGCTTCGAGTTGCACCAATTGGTCAAAAAGTTGGTTTCCAATCTTGATTTTTGCATGAACTATTGGGGGAATTACCAAAATTCGAGAAACACTTAATAGATTTTCTTTTTTTCCTGCGGACCTTTTACTCTTCAACAGCTTTCAACACAGCTTCCAATCTTACTCCTTCATTGAAAACTATTTCATATTTGAAAAACTGGTCTAGAGTCTTCTTGGTCTTTTCGATAGTTTGTTGTGAGCCAATGGTTACCCCTTGGTTTTTCTGAAAAAAATGGTTTACAGATAATAGTCCTTTATTTGATAGATTGGCACTTTTTTTCAAAACGAGCAGAGCTTCTGGAGTTGGAGGAGTCGGTGATTTGGTTTGAATATGTGAGTTTGAAGCAACAGAATCATCATCTTTTTGCTTTACTTTTGCCACGTAGACGGCGTTTTGACAATTTTGCTCGGCTCTTTTCTTTTCTTCATCCTTTAGAATCCTTGCCTCCAATGCTCTGTGAAATATCAGAGCTACCAAAAGCACTAGAGATCGTTTGATGACATTCCCGCGGACATTCATTGCATTGTTTGAAATCGTATAACGTGCACACTCGAATCCTAATCTTGCTGTCGTCCATTTTAAAAAAAGAATTACCAAAGAATAAAAGCCAAAATAAAAAGAAAGTAAAAAAAGAATAAAAGATGAAAATAAGTTAAGTATGTTAACGAAAGTCGAAGAGCCGAAAAGGAAAGAAAACCCCAAAAAGTTGTGGCGAGGTTTCATGATTGCCAACCTAATACAATAGCAAAGTACAGTTCCAAACTGTTGTTTATACAGTCGTCTCTCTCTCTATATAGCGGAAAACTCTATATAACGGGATGGAATTTTGGTCCCCGCCGACGCTAACTGGGGAATGCTGTCCAATTAAGATGGAGTTTCGGAACGAGACCTAAACGATCTTGTAGAGCTTTTCATGGGGAATCCGATATTGCTTTTAGTTTTTCCTAAATGGGATGCAGACGCAAATTATTCAGCAAAAACGTTTTTGGCATGTCTAGCGCACACACACTAACCTAGTAGATGTCGTGGTGGATAAGAGGTTTGTCTCTGCAACAAGCTATGCGCCGGTTCAATTCCTTTTCAGATTTGGCCTTTCATCAGTCTCTTCAGTCTCGTGAAGCAACGACATCGGTCAAGTGGGGTTTTTAAAGTATAAGAGTTGTTGAATTTAAAGTCCATAAGTCACAGAAAAATTGTTCAATGAAAACACTTCTAGGGATAATTTTTGACGTTCTCTCCAAAAAACATGGTTTCAAAACGATTGGAGCACGGAATCTATATGGAAAAGCGTGTTGAAAAAGTGAACCCTACTTTGCTCGCCTTAAAATCGGTCAAGAACTAAAGCGAACCGGAAAATCAACTATGACATCTTATAGATCTCGTTTCAAGCTTTCGGAATCACTATAACACTTATAGACTCCAAACTTATAGTTCTCAAATTGGGAAAATGTTTTCGCCCAGTGTTGGGGAAAAATCCGGAACTTGATATATAAGTACTGTTTAACGGCACTCTATATAACCGAAACCTTTTTTGATCCCTTCCATTTTGCTATAGAGAGATTCAACCGTACGTAAAAACTAAGCCATAAGCAAACTGTCAGTTTTTACCTTATCCACCTCATCTCTGATCAAACTCAACAAATCTCCCAATTCACAAAGTTCGGTCAAAAGCAGTGCATAGTTGATATTACTGGAACATCCAATCAATGATAAAACATGTGGATGAGAGTCTATTTTTTTCATGAAATCAATCTCATCCAAGAACTCTTCTCTAAAAGTTTATAATACGAAAAAACGGACCGAGCCCTGAAACAAACCTTTCTTTGCGTACAAACGACATTAATTTTTTCCGGACCTAATACTTCTCCTGATTGTCTTCCATTTCTCTATAAAATTTCGAGCGAATCTCCGAGAAATTCGGTCTTCCAAAGGGATTTTCATTCCAACAAACGTGCATTAATTTCTTTTCTAAATCCACCCTTTCATTTCATTTTATTCCATTTCATTTAAAATCTTCTTCCCCTCACCTGTCAAATACTCATAAATCAGTCATCAATCACTCACATCAATTCAGGTGTCTTCTCGGGTTTTTCCATTCGATTTTCCGAAGTGACTTCCCATAGATCGCCCAGGCTAAATAGAGATATCAGCGTCAATGTGTTCTGTGCGTTCCAAAATTGGCAACCCATCTTCAGATTGGGAGATTCAATGAAACATTTTGGAATCCCCAAAGGCCCGAAGGAGCGGTGAGCGACTGAGCCGGCTTTGCCTCTTTGGGCATTCGAATCCTTACCCCAAAAAACCGCTCGATAAAAATTTTCAGATCTACAGCTAGAACTCTGTCGTCAGAATGGCGAGTTACTGATCCTGATGGTTGGAAATCTAAAGTATTACATAATTCGCATTCTAATAAGTTATGAAATGGAAAAAAACTTTGCACAAAACATGCAGCCAGAACAAACAACGTTTGGTGAGAACCAGAGCAAGCAACGATGAGATCTGACCATGAAATGATCTGACCATGATATTCTGACGATGGCGTCGACAAATGCGACGCTCAATAGACACGTTTTAGCGCGATGACAAATAAGGAAAACGGCTGAAAGTTGGAAATGTACTGTGGCAGAGTTGGGAATCGAAAATGTACAGTTTTCTGGAAAAAAACGTACAAATTTTGGCTTTGTTTCAAAAGCTATTTTTTTCTCTCAGGTCTCAGGGCTCAGTCGCTCACCGCTCCTTCGGGCCTTTGGGGCTTCCAAAATGTTTCATTGAATCTCCCAATTTGAAGATGGGTTGCCAATTTTGGAACGCACAGAACACATTGACGTTGATAAATTGATCAACACTGTCCAAATTTTCAGAATTCATTTTCTAAGCTCAATTCTGGATCACGCAGAATAAATTTTACCGTTCAAGGTCGTCCAAACTTCAAATCCGCTTTTCCTGGGCTCAATTCTGGACAGAATTCAACTTTAAATTTAACAAAACAACAGAATTTAACTTATTACTGATGCATAAAACCCAAAAGAATACCGATATAAAATGAACAGATTAGATAAGCCTTTTTTTCAGCGATGCAACGAAGAAGGAAAAGCGGGAAAAATAATCACTCGGTGAAGAAACGATTGGTATTAGGGCATTTCCAACGAAAACCTTATTTTTAGTTTTACATATTAATTTTTAACAGGAGTAACAAACATTATGAATCATACTTTATTCAACGTGCATGAAAAAAGTGAGCCGAATATGTAAATACATAGAAGGAGCTGCTTTTGGCTCAGAAAACATAAACGTACAGAAAAGAATTGAAATTATATTTTAGTTTTGCAATTTTGCAAAGAAAGTTTCGAAATTAAGTCTAATTCAAATATCTTAGGGAAGGGAGTTAAATACAAATTCAATTTCAGACATCTAAATTCAAATTCAAATTCAAATTCAAATTACTAGTGCTAGCTTAAAGGCAAAAACAGGATTTAAATCACGCAAAGAAACTGTAAAGTCAGCAAAATATAGCAATAAAACATCAATGATCGATCATTTCGGTCGGGTTGATGTAGAAGGCGAGGAATCCATCAAAGGACAACATGTAGATGCAATCTCGCGACGCATTGATATTTCGTTGGAAACACACAGTTTCCATCAAACTGGGATCAAGATCAAGATTACTTCCCTTCAAACGTTTCTAACTCGAAACGAAGAAGGCAAAGCGGAAAGAAAGAATGATTCGGTGAAGAAATGATTGGTATTCAGGCATTTTCCCCAGAAAACCCTATTTTTGGTTAAAACCGTATTAAGTTTTATCAGGAGTAACCAGCGTTACTAATCATACTTTTATTCATGGTGCATGAAAAAAGTGAGCCGAATATGTAAATAGATAGAAGGAGCCGCTTTTGGCTTAGAAAACATAAGCGTACAGAAAAGAATTGAAATTACATTTTAGTTTTGGACTTTTGTATAGAAGTTTAGAAATTAAGTCAAATTCAAATAGCTAAAGGAAGGGAATCAAATACAAATTCAATCTCAGACATCTAAATTCAAATTAACGGAGATTCAATTTCAAATTCAAACACGTAGTCGCCAGAAAGAATAAATACTCAACAAGAAAGATTCACGAAAAACTGGCATTAACCTCAAAATTTAAAAGTTTCGGTTTGATAAATCTCTGATAAATTGATAAGATTAGTTAATGCTAGCTCAGACATTCAATCTCAGACATCTAAATTCAAATTATCGGAGATTCAATTTCGGTTCGATAAATCTCCGAGTTTGAGATTAGTTAATGCTAGCTTAAAGGCAAAAACAGAATTTAAATCACGCAGAGGCAATGTAAAGCCAGCAAAATACAAAATAAAACATCAACGATCGATCATTTCATCTGGCTTGATGTAGAAGGCGAAAAAACCGATTTCACCTCTTTTCCTCCACTCCCTTGAGGACAACATGTAGATGCAATCTCGCGTCGCATCGATATTGCGTCGGAAACACAGAGTCCTCATCGTCAAAGCGGGATATTCGCTTCCCTTCAAACGATCGTTTGCCAATGCAACGAATGGTTGACGCTTTTTGCCCTTGATCTGTTTCATTCTTGGATATCCCTTGAGGAAAACAACGATTGTATCCTTCACATCGCTCCCAACATAATTGTCCCAAATACTCACAACCGCTGCGGGGTTTTTGCTCGGAATTCCGTGTTTAACAATCCTTTGCATGGCTGGAACGATGGCATTTTCGTCGTCACATCCGATATCAAAATATTTGATATGGGTCTTTATCAAAGCATTGTAGTAAAACTGTAATTCCTCATCATCCAAACAACCAAATCTGACTATTTCACATTCGTTGAGTTGAGTCTCAATGAAATGCCCAACAAGCTCTTTTATTGATGGAGCTTTTTGAAGGAAGCTGGGAAGACCCGCGTATTTCTTGATCTTCATTGACAAATGAGAAAGCAACTCCAAGTGCTGAGGCGCACACCCATCCAAATAGAGTGAATCCACTGACTCAAGTTGTTTCAGAAAAGCGGCGCGATCCTTGTCAATTGGGCTGTTATAATCCTCGCCCATCCACAATTCATTGCACGAGCGAATGTTTTTGATGAAAGGAAAATGACGAATGACATCCAGACTGACCCCACGTGACTCCGAATTCAGCTTCTTAATGTTGATTGCTTCAATTCCGTGTGGATCAAACCCAAATCCAATATCATCCACATGATGTCCAAAAACGATCAACGGTCGATTCGAGATCATCCCTTGGAATCCTTGATTGACTTTCACCAATTCAATCACACCTTTTGCGTTCAATTGCTCCAAAAGCTCCAACTTCAGATCGAAGCAAAGACGTTCGCTTGGAAACGTTGTCAGGTTCCGCATTTGGATTGGCGCCATTCTACCTGTAAATAAAAAGAATTATTCTTGTCAGGAGCAGATCGATGCAATGGATCACTTTCGACATTTTCAGTAGCAAACTCTTGTTTCTAAACCGTAAATGATGAATTTCCCATAATAGATTTGTTAAAATGCTAAAAGTGATCCATTCCACGGTTCCAGTGCATAGAAAGATAGAAAACGAAAGAAATAAGCAGAAAATCATGTATTCTAGTGGAATTTAACAAAACCCAAGTGCATCCATTGCATCGATCTTTTTTTTTACATTATTGAGTGAGATTTGGTACGATATGGTATTAAAAATGTTAAAAACAGCACAAAAACCGAGATCTAGACAAATGAATTAAAAAACTAATATTTTAGTAAGGTGAGAGTGAGGTCAGCTGCGTTAAGATGGGGTCTCATGCGTAAAATAGCCTGGATTTGTCAAATTCTAATCATTTTGCATTAAGAAATGGTGTTTAGTTGAGAAAATGCGGAAATTCTAGAATTTTAAACGTTTTAAAGCTATGCGAATATAAAATTTGAGCGAACGAAAAAACCTTGCACCGCATGCTATACTAAATGTTAAAAACACCGAGATCTAGACAGACCAAAGAATGAAGAGGGTCGTCAAATTCTTCCCTTAAATGCTAGCAGTTACAGTAGGTTTTCCGACGAAACCTACCGTAATCCAGATCATCCACGATATAATTTACACTTCAGGTCACAAAATACAAAACACTGTACTCAAATTGTACTCAAATTTGGAACCCCTTCTGGTGCGCTCATTTGCTCAACTTCTTTGGCCGCATATTCCTCTATTTTCTCCCTACATAGAAGCGCCGCTCGACTCGCAGCATAGAGCTAGTGTTCAGGAACAAAAAGCCACAAAATGTTTTTCATGATTTCATGAAAAAACTAGACTATCATCCACATGTTTTATCATTGATTGGATGCTCCAGTAATATCAACTATCCACTGCTTTTGACCGAACTTTGTGAATTGGGAGATTTGTTGAGTTTGATCAGAGATGCGGTGGATAAGGTAAAAACTGACAGTTAGCTTATGGCTAAGTTTTTGCGTACAGTTGTGTCTCTCTATGGCAAAATGGAAGGGATCAAAAAAATTTTCCATTATATAGAATGCCGTTAAACAGTACTGGAGAAAATTATATCAAGTTCCGGGTTTCTCCCCAACACTGTGAGAAAAGCTTTCCCCAATTTGAGAACTAAAATTTTGGAGTCGATAAGTGTTATTGTGATTCCGAAAGCTTGAAACGAGATCTATAAGATGGCATAGTCGATTTGCCGATTTGCTTTAGTTTTTGAGTAAGATTTGATGAATGGATTGAATTAAAAGTTCTCATTTTAACAAGAACTACTACAAAGTGATCGCTCAAGCTTCAAATGGTGATAATATTGTATCAGATATTGAGCATTTTTGATCTACTCGTTCTACACAGAATATTCAAAACCATCGGCAACTCTTGAAGGAAGGTCGGAAGAACACGTTTGCAGCAAAAGTGATGGCTCACCGTCATTTCCCTGCGTCTGAGCTATTTCCCCGCGTCGTTTGGGCCAGAATTTGTTCGACCGGGAAGACCCCTCCTGTTCATCGACCGAAATGTTAAAATTAACGCTCAGCTCTATGAACAGAAGGTCTTAAAAGATGTGTTGGAGCCTTTGGCTTCCCATCACTTCGGCCAGAATGGCTTTGTGCTTCAACAAGACTCGGCCACTGCCCATTCCGCTCGTTTTGCTTCAGCTTTGTCAACAGCTGTTTTTCAGGCTTTTGGGACAGTTTGGCCAGGAAATGCATCCGATTTGAACTCCCTTGACTCCTCCGTGTGGTCTCTGCTACAAGAAAAGCTTCTAAATTATTGATACAGTACAGTGCCGTGCCCGGTTTGAAAATCGTATTGACCCGGACCTGGAATGATATTACTGCGAAAGAGTGTGCGACCATCATTCGCAATTTCACCAAGCGACGCAAGAAGTAAGTTGAGGCCCGGGGAGGCAATTTTGAGGATTTGATGTAAGTTTTTCTGTTTTTCAAGTCTATTTTTGTTTAAGGTTACTGTTTTGTTGAATTTTCTCTGAGGAAAGTTGTTAGCTCTGATTTTGTTGTCTTCTCACAACATTTGAAAAAATTTCAAGTATTTTCTGGTCGCCTTGTCTTGTATACCATGGTTTAATGGTCTTTTTGGACATTGTGTATGTTATTCATTAATAAATATAATCTTTGCCAACTCTTCAGACAAATTCAGGATGTGGATTTCCCTATTTGCCCTTGCTTCTTAACCGACAACCGAAAACTGACATTTATTCTGTGTAGAACGAGTAGATCAAAAATGCTCAAAATCTAAGGCAAGATTTTCACCATTTGAAGCTTGAGTGATCACTTTGTAGTAGTTCTTGCTAAATTGAGAACTTTTAATTCAATCCATTGATTAATTCTTACCGAAAGTGCAAGTAATTATGCTTCTCCTGATTGTCTTCCATTTCTCTACACAATTTTGAGCGAATCTCCGTGAAATTCGGTCTTCCAAAGGGGTTTTCATTCAAACAAACATCCATTAATTTTTTTCTAAATCCATTCTTTCATTTCATTTTATACCATTTCATTTAAAATCTTCTTCTCATCACTCATCAATCACTTACATCAATTCAGGTGTCTTCTCGGGTTTCTCCATTCGTTTCCCCATTTTTAATTGTGCTAATACTTCTTCTTGTTGTATTGAATGAAATGGAGTTTTTCCAAAAGAATACATTTCATAAAGTAAAACACCAAATGACGAACTAAAAATGGGATTCTTTTAGATAAACGAACTACGACAATTTACACATCAGATTTCGTCGAGAATTGTGCATATTCAATAGCTTCAGGAGCCATCCATTTTAATGGTAGTTTACCACCACGAGATTTATCAAACATTTCACCACTGAAACGACATAAACCAAAATCCGATAGCTGAAAAGAGATTGTTTAAAGTTGATAAAGATAATCCGTGATTAACCTTGGCTGTTTTATTTTTATTTATGAGAATATTTCGAGCAGCCACATCTCGATGAACAATTTTTTGAAAAAGAAATCCTGAATTTGGGAATTTATTTGATTGATTTCAATGAATCTGTAGTACCAAAGCGTCGCTGATTTGCCATGAAATTGGAAGGAAATCATTCAGCTTCAAGATTGATTCCTGAAAGCTTTTGAAAAAAGAAACCTAACAGATGTCGTGGTGGATAAGAGGTTTGTCTCTGAAACAAGCTATGCGCCTTTTTTTGCGCCGATTCAATTCCTTTTCAAATTTGGCTGGCCATCAGTCTCTTCAGTCTCGTGAAGCAACGACCTCGGTCAAGTGGGGTTTTTAAACTTTAAGACAGCAGAAAAATTATTCAATGAAAACACTTCTAGGGATAATTTTTGACGTTCTTTTCAAAAACATGGTTTCAATACGATTCAGCACGGAATCTATATGGAAAAGCGTGTTAAAAAAGTGAACCCTACTTTGCTCGCCCTAAAATCGGTCAAGAACTAAAGCAAATCGTAAATCAACTATGGCATCTTATAGATCTCGTTTCAAGCTTTCGGAATCACTATAACACTTATAGACTCCAAAGTTTTAGTTCTCAAATTGATTTCCCTCCAGTGTTGGGGAAAAATCCGGGACTTGATATATTTTTGTCCACTGCTTAACGGTCCTCTATATAACAGAAAATTTTTTTGATCCCTTCCATTCCGTGATAGAGAGAGACAACTGTACGCAAAAACTTAGCCACTGTCAGTTTTTACCTTATCCAGCGCATCTCTGATCAAACTCAACAAATCTCCCAATTCACAACCTTCGGTCAAAAGCAGTGGATAGTTGATATTACTGGAACATCCAATCAATGATAAAACATGTTGATAGTCTAGTTTTTTCATGAAATCAATCTCATCCAAGAACTCTTCTCTAAAAGTTTATGATAAGAAAAAACGGACCCGACCCTGAAACAAACCTTTCTTTGCGTGTCGCTGTCTCATGAGTGGTTTTCACAGCCACAAAGTTGTGCTGTTAAGAATGGGGAAAACGAGATCAAAATCGTGAAATTTCTAAAATTTTGAACTAAACCGAAATTTTCTTTTCTCCAGTCAAAACAAAAAATCGCCAAATGACGTCAAAATTCAGCCGTAATCCGCCGATTTTTGTTTTGCTTTCGTTTTTTGTTTTTATTTGGTATCAAGCGGAAAAGTTGCTATAATAAGTGTGACACAGACTAAGTGTAGCAACCTCAAATCTTTATATTATATCGTGGATGAGCTAGATTACGGTAGGTTTTGTCGGAAAACCTACTGTAACTGCTGGCATTTAAGGGAAGAATTTGACGACGTTCTTCATCCTTTGATCTGTCTAGATTTCAGTGTTTTTGTCGTGTTTTTAACATTTATTATAGCATACGGTGCAAAATTTTTTCATGCTTTCAAATTTCATGTTAGCACAGCTTTAAAACGTTTAAAATTCTAGAATTTCTCAATTCTCTCAACTAAACGCCATTTCTTAATGAATTTGACAAAGCCAGCATATTTAACGTACTAGACCCCATCTTCAACCACCTCACCTGTTTAAAATATTAGTTTTTTTAATTCATTTGTCTAGAGCTCAGTGTTTCTGTGCTGTGTTTAACATTTTTATAGCAGACCGGCCCAAATTTGATCCAATAATGTAACAAATAGACTTGGGTTTTGTTAAATTCCACTAGATCACATGATTTTATGCGGATTTCTTTCGTTTTCTATTTTTTTTCGTACTAGACCCGTGTAATGGATCACTTTTAGCATTTCAACAGATCTTTTATTGGAAGTTCATCATGGACGCTTTAGAAAAAAGCTTTTACTATTGAAAATGCGGAAAGTGATCGATTGCATAGAACTGATCCTTACAAAGAATAATTCTTTTTATTTACAGGTAGAATGGCGCCAATCCAGATGCGAAATCTGACAACATTTCCAATCGAACGTCTTTCCTTTGATCTTAAGTTGGAGGTTTTGGAGCAATTGGACGCAAAAGATGTGATTGAATTGGTGAAAGTCAATCAAGGATTCCGAGGGATGATTTCGGGTCGACCGTCGATCGTTTTTGGACATGATGTGGATTATATTGTATTTCGCTTTGAAGCAATCAACATCAAGAAGCTGAATTCTGAGTCACTTGAGGTCAGCCTGGATGCCATTCGTCATTTCCCTTTCATCAAAAACATTCGATCGTGCAATCAAATGTGCATGGGCAATGATTACGACAGCCCAATCGACAAGGATCACGCCGCTTTTCTGAAACAACTTGAGGCAGTGAATTCACTCGATCTGTATTGGTGTCCGTCTCAGCACTTGGATTTGCTTTCTCATTTGTCAAGCAAGATCAAGGAATACGCGGATCTTCCCAGCTTCCTTCAAAAAGTTCCTTCAATAAAAGATCTGGTTGGGCATTTCATTGAGGCTCAACTCAACGAATGTGAAACAGTCACAGTTCAGTGTTGGGATGATCATGAATTTCAGTTTTACTACAATGCTTTTATAAAGACCCACATCAAATTTGTTCAATTAGTTTGTAAAGACGGCTTCGTTCCAGCTATTCAAAGGATTCTGAGCCACGGAATTCCGAGCAAGAACCCCGCAGCGGTTGTGATGGTTTACGGCATTCCTTTTTACGACGATATGAAGGCTACAATCGTTGCTGTTAGAGGAATTAGATATCCAGGAATTAGAGAAATCAGCAAGAAGAGTCATCGACCATTCATTGAATTGGCAAACGATCATTTGAAGGGAAAGAGATGTTACGCTTTGACGATGAAAACTCTGTTTTTCCGACGAAATATCAATGCGACGAGAGATTGCATCTACATGTTGTCCTTAAATGAATTTCTCGCCTTTTACATCAAGCCCGATGAAATGATCGAACATTGATGTTTTATTGTTATATTTTGTTATATTACATTGCCTTAAATCTTTAAAAGTAGTTTCAATTCTTTTCTGTACGTTTATCTTTTCCAAGCCAAAAGCGGCCCCTTCTGTCTATTTACATATTCGGCTCACTTTTTTCATGCACCATGAATAAAAGTATGATTCTTAACGTTTGTTACTCCTGATAAAAATTAATATGTAAAACCAAAAATTAGGTTTCCTATGGAGAATGCCTGAATACCAATCGTTGCTTCTCCGGATCATTCTTTCTTTCCGCTTTGCCTTCTTCGTTTCGAGTTAGACTTCGCTGAAAAAAAGGCCTATCAAATCGGCTTATATCTATTGGGTTTTATGTTCGAATAGCTCTCTTTTTTTTAACTTGTTTGGATATTTTTCGATACCTTATTGGTTGTTCGATCGGCACCTCAGATCCCAAGTTTGTTCTTGTACGGACCTTTCTAGGCATTCATGAATGCATCTGTCAGAATCTACCAAACGAGTTTATGGATTTCAACGTTGTTTGTTGTGTTTGTGTTTGTTCACGATGATGAACTTCAGTTTTACTACAATGCTTTTATAAAGACCCACATCAAATATGTTGTAATCGGTTGTTACGGCGGATTCGTTCCAGCTATTCAAACGATTGTTAGCCACGGGATTCCGAGCAAAAACCCCGCAGCCGTTGTGAAAATTTGCGGATATTGGTATATTGAGGCTACAATGGTTGTTTTTCTCACGGGATATCCAGGAATGAAACAAATCAACGGGAAAAATCGTCAACCATTGTTTGCACTAGCAATGGAACGTTCGAAGGGAAGCAGCTATCCCGTTTTGACGATGCAAACTCTGTGTTTCCGACGAAATATCAATGCGACGCGAGATTGCATCTACATGTTGTCCTCAAAGGACATCGATGCGGGGAGGTACATCTATTTTTTCGCCTTCTACATCAAGCCCGATGAAATGATCGATCATTGATGTTTTATTGCTATATTTTGCTGGCCTTACAGTGTCTTTGCTTGATTTAAATCCTGTTTTTGCCTTGAAGCTAGCATTAACTAATTTGAATCTCCTTGAATTTGAATTTAAATGTCTTAGATTGAATTTGTATTTAATTCTCTTCCCTAAGATATTTGAATTTGCCTTGATTTCTTAACCTTCTTTACAAAAGTCCGAAATTAAAATATAAATTCAATTCTTTTCTGTAGATTTATGTTTTCTGAGCGAAAAGCGGCTCCTTCGATGTATTTTCATATTCGGCTCACTTTTTTCATGCACCATGAATAAAGTATGATTCTTAACGTTTGTTACTCCTGTTAAAAATTTAATGTGAAACCAAAACTAAGAATTTCTGGGAAAATCCCTGAATACCTATTGTTTCTTCTCCGGATCATTCTTGCTTTCCGCTTTGCCATCTTCGTTTCGGGTCAGGCATCGCTGAAAAAAAGGCTTATCTAATCTGATCATTTTATATCGCCATTCTAATGGGTTTTAAACATCAGTAATAAATTGAATTGAAAATTCTGTTTAGGCTAACTTTCACCCACGTCTTGGTTATTGTGAATGTTGGCGAAAATTATAATATCTGAATTGTTTACAGTCGAAATCAGCCTCAAACCAATTTCCCGTTCTAGTGAATCTAAAACGTTCGGTGAAACATGAAAAGTGCAAAAAGCCTGCAAAAAGATCTAAAATGTCAATGCCAATATATAATCTACCTTCTCTCTTAATAATAATATAAGTCTGATATTTTATTCAGATGATAAAGTGAAATTCAATAAATAAATCATAGAGAAATGCACAGCGAGGCAAAAATGTAGATACAAACTTTGAATTCAACTTGTTAAGGATAAATAAAACCCGACATAGCATGCCGACATAAAATGTAAGGCCAGCAAAACATTACAATAAAACATTAATGATCGATCATTTCATCGGGTTTGATGTAAAAGGCGAAAAATTCCTTCAAGTACAACATGTAGATGCAATCTCGCGTCGCATTGATATTTCGTCGGAAACACAGAGTTTTCATCATGAAAGTTTTCATCGTTGTAACGTCATCGTATCTGCTTCCCCTCCCACGATCGTTTGCCAATGCAATCAATGGTTGACGATTTTTCCCGTAGATTTGTTTCATTCCTGGATATCCCTTGAGAAGAACAACGATTGTAGCCTTCATATCCTTCATAAAATCGTCGCAAACTGTCACAACCGCTCCGGGGTTTTTGCTCGGAATTCCGTGGCTAACCATCCTTAGAATGGCTGCAACGATGAGATTTCGGTCGTGATTACAACTGATTACAACATATTTGATGTGGGTCTTTATAAAAGCATTGTAGTAAAACTGAAATTCATCATCATCTTGACAATAAAATTCGGCCATTTCACACTCGTTGAGTTGAGTCTCAATGAAATGCCCAACAAGATCTTTTATTGCTGGAGCTTTTCGAAGGAAGCTCGGTAGATCCGCGTATCCGATCTTGATTGACAAATGAGAAAGCAACTCCAGGCGCACAGGCGAACAGTCTCCCAAATAGAGTGAATCCACTACCTTCAATTGTTTCAAAAAAGCGGCGTGATTCTTGTCGATTGGGACGTCATAACCGACGTCATAACGGACGTCGATTGGGACACCATCCATCCACAATTCATTGCAGGATCGAATGTTTTTAATAAAAGGAGAATGACGAATGACATCCAGACTGACTTTAAGTGACTCCGAGTTCAGCTTCTTCAGGTTGATTACTTCAATTCTCTGTGGATCAATTTGGTATGGATCAAACCCAAACTGAATCGCATGCACATGATGTCCAAAAGCGATCGATGGTCGATTCGAAATCATCCATTGGAATCCCTGATTGACTTTCACCAACTCAATCACATTTTCTGCGTCCATTTGCTCCAAAACCTCCAACTTCAGATCGAAGCAAAGACGTTCGATTGGAAATGTTGTCATATTCCACATAATCATTGGCATCTTGAATGGCGCCATTCTACCTGTAAATAAAAAGAATTAGTCTTTGTAAGGAGCAGATCAATGCAATGGATCACTTTCAGCATTTTCATAGTAAAACCTTGTTTTCTAAAGCGTGAATGATGAATTTCCAATGAAAGATTTGTTAAAGTGATAAAAGTTATCCATTGCACGGTTCTAGTACCAGAAAAGATAGAAAACGAAAGAAATAAGCATAAAATCATTTATTCTAGTGGAATTTAACAAAACCAAAGCCTATTTTTTACATTATTCGGAGAGATTTGGCAAGGTATGCTACAAAGATGTTAAAAACAGCACAAAAACACTGTGATCTAGACAAATGAATTAAAAAACTAATATTTTAAATACGTGAGGTGCTTTAAGATGGGGTCTCATGCGTAAAATATCCTGGATTTGTTAAATTCTAATCATTCTGCTTCAAGAATAGGCGTTTATTTGAGAAAATTGGGAAATTCTAGGATTTTAAACGTTTGAAAGCTTTGCGAATATGAAAGTTAAAAGATTGAAAAACATTTTGCACCGTATGCTATAATAAATGTTAAAAACAAGACAAAAACACCGAAATCTAGAGAGACCAAAGAATAAAGAATGTCGTCAAATTCTTCACTTAAATGCTAACAGTTACAGTAGGGTGAAATTGGCATGGTGTGCTATTAAAATGTTAACAACAGCACAAAAACTCATACAAAAACTAGACAAATGAATTAAAAAGCTAATATTTTAAACAGATGAGGTGCTTTAAGATGGGGTCTCATGCTTAAAATACCCTGGATTTGTCAAATTTTAATCATTTTGCATTAAGAAATGGAGTTTAGCTGAAAAAATGGAAAATCCCAGAATTCTAAACAATTTAAAGTTTTGCGAATATGAGATTTGAAAAAATGAAAAAATTTCACCAATCGCTTTGAATATTTAGCTTATTAATTGAATATCTTAATCTCAAAAGGTTGCCCTTCAAGGGTGTGTGCCAGACGGAGAGCGATTACGCGCCGCATAAACGACACCTCGCTAGTAATTTTGATCAGGATTTTACTTTCGCTTTGAAGATGGGACAAAAAGAAACTATTCGCCTCTAAATTTGTACTCGGAGCTTTTCGAGGTCGGTGAATGGAGTGACCGGTTTATTTTGCTTTATCTGTCAAACAAAACCTCTAATTTGTGTTGATGGGCCTTGAAAGCGTCACGAAACCGTTCAAAAACCCATTTAAGTCTGTTCACTAAATAAAAAATTTACCTAAAATAAAACATTTTGAATTGATATGTGCCAGATTGATATAAAATTGAAGGATTAGGTCAATTTTGAGAGAAAAAAAGCAGCTTTTCAACCAAATCCAACAGTTGCCACGGAAAATTGCTGGCGGAAAACTATGGGAAAGCTTTGAACGGCTCAAGATTTATACGATTTTCTGCCTATTCAATCGATCACCATATTCTTGGTCGAATGCTTTGAAACACTGGAAAAAAAATTCAAAGGTTAGGGTTGGTTTATTAATCATTAATCATCACCAATGAACCCCCAAATTTTCAGTTCAAGACGCAAATCCTGTGAACGGAGGAACCGGGGCAAAAGAAAAGCGATCGGCAATGCGAAAATTCTTGGTGAAGCCTAAAACCATGAGTTGAAAGTTAACCGTCGCCGGAACAAGAGGCGATATCGGTATTCCGTTACTTGATATGACAAGTTAATGTTTATAAAATAACGAGATTTCACCATATTTGTTTCTCGACCATCCCAGATTTGATAGCGGTTGAGTTTGTGCAAAGTTTTTTTCCATTTCATAACTTAAGCTACAATCGTTGATTTTCTCAAGGGATATCCAGGAATGAAACAAATCAGCCGGAAAAATCGTCTACCAGTGATTGCATTGGCAAACGATCGTGGGAGGCGAAGCAGATATCCCGCTTTGACGATGAAGACTCTGTGTTTGCGACGAAATATCAATCCGACGCGAGATTGCATAATCTTATTATTTACGCAATTTAACCAGGGCACAACGAACCTTTCATCAACATTATCTCGAGTCAATTAAATTTATCCACATTGAAAAAAACAAAATTTTTGTGAAACTTCACAAATCGTTCCCGGTCCTTCACCCCAACCAATGAAAAAATTTCAAATCATTTTCGCGCAAAATTTTCCTCACCTTCAAACCCGGCAACCCTCAGAAATTAATTTTACAGATTTTCACATAACTCGACCATTACTAATGGTTAGTTGAGATAGGTAACAGTTCTGGTCTCATTAATTAAACCAACTAACACACGACTAATAGTACCATCCGTCAAATACTATTTTCATTCATCACTTCCTCGAAATTCATTATTACTTCTACCTTCTTAAGTTTACTAACACTCCCAATCCTTCCATTTAAGAAAACAATACAAAATTCATAACCTTTGCTTTCACTTAATGAATTACGCAATTTAACTCGCGCAGAACTGACACTGTCAACAACATCATCAACATCTCTAATAAATTAACTTTCTCAGAATGATAATAATAAAATTTCCACGAATCTTGTTACTGTCTTGTTACTAACTCGAATTTTCATTTCTTTATCATTACCAACACGCCACCAACCATCTGTCAGAAACCATAATAGAATTCTTCATTAATCATTGATTTCTCTTATTACTTATTATTATTATTTATCTAATTACTCACAGAAGTTTTGAGTAGCTTTGAGTGCACCCTTTTATTGTTCCACACGCGCTGTGGGTGGAACAGAATATAATGTAAGCCACAGCCTTAAATGTAGGATTTTCTGCCTATTCAATTGATCACCATATTCTTGGTCGAATGCTTTGAAACAATGAAAAAAATTCAAAGGCTAGGGTTGATTTATTTTGGTTTATTTTGTTTAGTTTATTAATCATCAATCATCACCAATGAACCCCCAAATTTTCAGTTCAAAACGCCAATTCTGTGAACGGAGGAACCGAGGCAAAAGAAAAGCGATCGGCAATGGGAAAATTCTTGGTGAAGCCTAAAAACATGAGTTGAAAGTTATCCGTCGCCGGAACAAGAGGCGATATTGATATTCTGTGACTTGATATGACAAGTTACTGTTTATAAAAAGACGAGATTTCATTATGTTTGTTTCCTGAGCATCCCAGATTTGATAGCGGTTGAGTTTCGTCCCGAGCAACAATATGATTCATATTTTTGACAATCAATCAAACAATCAATCAAATTTCTTGGTTGAATGATTAGAAACATTGAAAAGGATTCCAAAAAGTTAGTTTTGCTTTTCCAAAAATTCAATTTTCAGAAATGACCCTTGCCTTTATGGGACTGGCTGTAGAACAACTCATTTGCTTCACAACGATCTCCAGTTGTGGCGCAAACGTTGATTTTAAACCGAAAGAGAGAATTAGGCCAAATCTGGATTGTTTACATTTCAAATCAGCGTAAAACCAATTTCCAAAAGGACTTTTTACGCAAAGCACTTTGTTGAGACCAAATTCGGTCGTCACCGGTCAAAATTTGTACGTTTTTTTCCAGAAAACTGTACATTTTCGGTTCCCAACTGTGCCACAGTACATTTCAATCCATTCCTTCAACAACGAATTTGGAGTTCAAACAACAGAATTTTCAATTCAACTCATTACTGATGTTTAAAACCCATTAGAATGGCGATATAAAATGATCAGATTAGATAAGCCTTTTTTTCAGCGATGTCTAACGCGAAACGAAGAAGGCAAAGCGGAAAGCATAATTCGGAGAAACAACAATTGGTATTCAGGCATTTTCCCCAGAAAACCTTATTTTTGGTTTTACATATTAATTTTTAATAGGAGTAACAAGCGTTAAGAATCATACTTTATTCATGGTGCACGAAAAAAGTGAGCCGAATATGTAAATATTGGGTTGGGGACTATGACTCAGCGGCTAGTTTCCCAACACTCTCTTAAATTGTAAACAACAATCGGCTTCCTGCCATTTTGACGAGCAGATAAGAACAGATCTATTCTCTCAAAAACAATGATGAATCAAACCTTATCTCTTTATTTTATTCATTTTTTATTCTGCTTTGTTGCGACCATCAATAATCTGCCATCCGGACATCTGAGACATGCTATGTTATACGAGTTCCTGCAAGGTCACAATGGAGCCCAATGTTCTGCTAACCTTGGCAAGATTTACGGTGAAGATGCACCTGCAGAACGCACTTGTCAAACCTGGTTTGCTAGGTTTCGTTCTGGGGATATGTCTCTTGAAGATAAAGGAAAGGGTCATCCAGGGGTCTCCTTTGACGATGCTAAGTTGCTTGAAATTCTCCAAAGAAACAATAGGCTCTCTTCACGGGAAATAGCAGAAGAACTCTCAGTTGATCACAAAACAGTATTGAATCATTTGCATGCAAATGGCTTTAAATCAAAACTTGGGGTTTGGGTCCCTCATGACACCCAGAAGTGGCAACGAGCTTCAATCAGCGCCGCCCTTCTCTCTCGTTACATCAGTAATAAGTTGAATGGAAAATTCTGTTGTTTGAACTCCAAAGTCGTTGTGGAAAGAATGGATTGAAATGTACTGTGGCAGAGTTGGGAAACGAAAATGTACAGTTTTCTGGAAAAAAACGTACAAATTTTGGCTGTTGACGACAGAATTTGGTGTCAACAAAGTGCTTTGCGTAAAAAGTCCTTTTGGAAATTGGTTTTAGGCTGATTTCGACTGTAAGCAAGCCAGATTTAGCTTAATTCTCTTTTTCGGTCTAAAGTCAACTTTTGCGCCACAACTTGAGATCGTTGCCAAGCAAATGAATTGTTCTACAGCAGCCCCATAAAGGCAAGTGTCATTTCTGAAAATTGAATATAACAATTGGATTTTTGGCAAAGAAAAACTAACTTTTTGGAATCCTTTTCAATGTTTCTAATCATTCAACCAAGAATTTTGATTGATTGTCAAAAATCTGAATCATATTGTTGCTGAGGACGAAACTCGGCTGCTATGAAATCTGGAAACAAATATGGTGAAATCTCGTCTTTGCATAAACAGTAACTTGTCATATCAAGTAATGGAATACCAATATCGCCTCTTGTTCCGGCGACGGTTAACTTTCAACTCAGGTTTTTCGGCTTCACCAAGAATTTTCGCATTGCCGATCGCTTTTCTTTTGTCTCGGTTCCTCCGTTCACAGGATTGGCGTTGTGAAGGCGTTTTTTGACAGATAAAGCAAAATAAATCGGTCACTCGATTCACCGACCTCGAAAACCCCCCGAGTACAAACTTAGAGGTGAAGAGCTAATTACCGAAGATATGATTCATTCAAGGCTTGTGGATCGGGATTGCCTTAAATGGAGATGAGGATGATTTGATTAATGGTTTCAAGCGGATGGATTGATTCCTTCAGGATTGCAGGTTCGATTTATTAATTTAATTATCTTTGTAATTATCGATTTAATTAATTCAATTATCTTTAATTATTACTTATTTTTATTTTTGCGTATTTTTGCGAAACATTTTTCTATTTTAAGCCTTTGGGAGACAATGTTGCAAGACTTTTTTTTCTGACTGTATTTCACCGAACGTTTTAGATTCGCCAGAACGGGAAATTGGTTTGAGGCTGATTTCGACCGTAAACAATTCAGATATTATAATTTTTTATGAGCAAAACTGTATCGTTTCCGGGACGAGTAAGTGGCGGCATGGCATGGGATCGAGGGCTGAGCTGGCACATTTCTTCAATGTTTACTGTATATTGCTCCAAAGACTAGATTAGGTGGATCCATTGATGGCTCCCAGAGTCAAGTTTGAATCTGTCCAAAACATCCCAGGGCAAATCACAAAACTGGTTAAAACAAACAATGATATACATAAGCGCTTCTATTTTCCATACAGAAAATTGCTTTTATTAGAGGCTGCTCATCTATTTTTTGCTGACTAGCCTAACTTCAACCCATGCTTTAGAGCCATTTTTGTAATCAATTTTTAAAGTTCTATAAAGGTTAAAAAAACCTTATTTTTCAGGTAAACAAATGTTATTCAAAATTTGGAATTGCCGAACTTTAGAACGATCAAGATGTGGGTTAAAGTTAGCCTAAATATGTTTGTTGTTGAAACGTCGAAATGTTTAAAGTCGTCTGAATTTTTTTGCCTAAATAATCTTAAGGTCGACGGAATTTAATTTCCTAGGTACCGTCCAAAAGTTTCCCAACTTTTCTGGCGAACCTTGGAGATCCACGTTGCGGCCAAAGTCGAAGATTTCCACCGCCGTTTGCTTTTCAAAGATTGTGGGTGCGTTATTTCAAAAGCAATGCTTATTTCCAATGCATTTTCAAGGACGAAAACCAAATGATGGCTTCACGAGGAAGCTTGGAACGACTACTACAAAGCGTTGAAAGAAACCGACTCTCTTGCAGCTGCCAACCAAAGGCAGCTTAAAAGCGATTCACTAAGAACAACTTACAATAAAATGAAGAATTGCTTAACAACAAACACAAACACAATAAAGACAAACACAACAAACAACACTGAAACCGATACACTCGTTTGGTAGATTCTGACAAACCGGACCCTGAAATAAACCTTTTCTTGCGTGTCGCTGTCTCATGAGTGGTTTTCACGGCCACAAAGTTGCGCTGTTAAAAATGGGGAAGACGGGCTGGGAAGACTGGAAGAAAATGGGGAAAACTCGTGAACTCGTTTTCCGTCGAACGAATCCGTCGTACGCAAACGCAAGTTATTCAGCCAGGTCCAGTGTCTTTTTTTGTGTCAGACTTACCCTAAAGCCGGACAAATCGGAAGTGAGATCGGGATTTGGCTTAGGATCAGTCTTGGATCTCATCCTGTATTACCTGGCTTACTATTAGGTTTTAAAAATTATCCTAAGCAAAACAAAATTCAGAGAGAACCTAGCTATTCCCATTTCGTCCAATTATCCGAGAAAATTCAACAAAAAAGTAGCTTTAAAAAAATTGCATCAAATGCTCAAAATTGCTTGAAAAATCAACATGGCCTCCCTGGGTCTCGATACACTTCTTGCGTCGCTTGAGGAAGTTGCGAATGATGGTCGCAGACTCTTTCACAGTAATATCATTCCAGGTATCACAGTAATATCATTCCAGTATCAGTCCGGGCCAATGCGACTTTCAAACCCGGCACTGTGTTGTATCGGCAATTTAGAAGCTTTTCTTGAAGCAGAGATCACACGGAGGAGTCGAGGGGCTTCAAATCGGATGCATTTCCTGGCCAAACTGTCCCAAAAGCCTGGACAGAGTTGTTGACAAAGCTGAAGCAAAACGAGCGGACTGGGCAGGCGCCCAACCTTGTTCAAGCACAAGGCCATTCTGGCCGAAGTGATTGGAAGCCCAAGGCTCCAACACATCTTTTATGACCTTCTGTTGATAGACCTGAGCGTTAATTTTAACATTTCGATCGATGAACACGAGGGGTCTTCCCGGTGGAACGAATTCCGGCCCAAACGATGCAGGGAAATGGCGATGGCCCAGACGGGGGACTGGCCCGGACGCAGGGAAATGGCGGTGAACCATCACTTTTGCTGCAAACGTGTTCTTCAGACCTTCCTTCAAGAGTTGCCGATGGTTTTGAACGTTGTGCTTTGGCTCGATGATAAAAATCTTTTCATCTGTGAACACCATTCGGTCCAATCCTCGGCCAGCGACCAGACGTCGCATCACACGCGCCTTTCTTGCACCTCTTTTCTTGACTAGAGATGCTTAACGGTGAATCGATCTTAACGTCAGCCTTTCTTACTTTAACGAAAACTGTAACATTTTAGAGATCTTTCACTCGACTTTCACTCCGCAATAACCCTTGGTTCAAGCTTTCGATTCCAACCCCACACCAATAGTTTGACTTCAACATCTGAACATCTGATCAGGTGAACAAATCTCAATCATTTTTGCCCTTTTGCAGCTACATATTCACGCTCAAGCATTCCGTTGAAATCTATATTCGTTTGGTAGATTCTGACAGATGCGTTCATCGATGCCAAAAATGTTCGTACAAGAACAAATTTGGGATATGAGCTGCCGATCGAACAACCAATCAAGTATCTAAAAAAGATTGAGTCAATCCATCCCCTCAACAACGAATTTGGATTACGAACAACAGGATCCGAACAATTAAAAATGAAGAACAAAGCTATTTGAATACCGAAATTTAGATGATTTTCTCGATGATTTCGAGTTGACCTACATACGATTCGTTGAAGAATTGAAACAATGAAAAGAGACTGTGGGTATTGGTTTTGACAGTAATCATACTTTATTCATGGTGCGTGAAAAAAGTGAGCAGAATATGTAAATACATTCTAGAAGCCGCTTTTGGCTTAGAAAACATAAAGGTACAGAAAAGAATTGAGACTATACTTTAATTTAGGACTTTTGTAAAGAAAGTTTAGAAATTAAGGCAAATTCAAATATCTTAGGCAAGGGAATTAAATACAAATTCAATCTAAGACATTTAATTTCAAATTTACGGAGATTAGATTTCAAATTCAAATACGTAGTAACCCGAAAGAATAAACAATCAACGAGTCACAAGAAAGAGTCATGAAAAACCGGGATTAACCACCAAAATTCAAAAAAAGTTTGGATTTGATAAATCTCCGAGTTTGAGATTAGTTAATGCTAGCTTAAAGGCAAAAACAGAATTTAAATCACGCAAAGGCAATGTAAGGCCAGCAAAATATAGCAATCAAACATCAATGATCGAGCATTTCATCTGGCTTGATGTAGAAGGCGAGAAATTCATCCAAGGACAACATGTAGATGCAATCTCGCGTCGCATTGATATTTCGTCGGAAACAAAGATCTTTCATCGCGAAAGCGGGATATCCGCCTCCCCTCCCACCATCGTTTGCCAATGTAATGAATGGTTGACGATTTTTCCCGTTGATTTGTTTCATTCCTGGATATTCCTTGAGAAAAGCAACGAGTGATGGTTCGTTTTGTTCGCGGCTAACTCTCATAACTTGGAATTCCTTGGTTAACCATCCGTTGAATGGATGGAACGAATCCGCCGTAACAAAAGATTCCAACATATTTGATGTGGGTCTTTAACGAAGCATTGTAGCAAAACTGAATTTCATCATCATGCTTACAATAAAACTCGACCATTTTACATTCGTTGAGTTGAGCCTCAATGAAATGCCCAACAATATCTTTTATTGATGGAGCTTCTTGAAGAAGGACGGGAAGACCCGCGTATCTCTCGATCTTGATTGATAAATGAGAAAGCAAATCCAGGTTCCAAGCCGAACAGTAAACGAAATCGAGCGATTTCACTGCCTCTAATTGTTTCAGAAAAGTGGCGTAATACCTGTCGATTGGGCTGTCGTAATCGCGACACACCCTCAATTCATTGCACGATCGAATGTTTTTCATGAAAGAAAAATGACGGATGACATCCAGACTGACCTTACGTGACTCCGAATTCAGCTTCTTGATGTTGAGTGCTTCAATTGCGTGTGAATTATACCTCTCAAACCTAAGTTCAATCTCATGGACGTGATGTCCAAAAGCGATCGATGGTCGACTCGACATGATACATTGGAATCCTTGATTGACTTTCCCCAATTCAATCACATCTCTTGCTTCCAATTGCTCCAAAACCTCCAACTTCAGATCGAAGCAAAGACGTTCGATTGGAAATGTTGTTAGATTTCGCATCTTGATTGGCGCCATTCTACCTGTAAGTAACAAGAATTATTCTTTGTAAGGAGCAGATCGATGCAATGGATCACTTTCAGCATTTTCAATAGTAAATGCTTGTTTTTTGAAGCGCGAATGATGAATTTCCATAAAAGATTTGTTCCAATGTTAAGAGTGATCCATTGCACGGGTCTAGCATCGAAAAAAATAGAAAACGAAAGAAATACGCATAAAATCATGTGTTCTAGTGGCATTTTAACAAAAACCAAAGTCGATTTTTACATTATTGGGTTGAATTGGGCATGGTATGCTATAAAAATGTTAAAAGCAGCACAAAAACACTGAGATCTAGACAAATGAGTTAAAAAACTAAAATTTTAAACAGGTGAGGTGCTTTAAGATGGGGTCTCATGCATAAAATATACTGGCTTTGTCAAATTCTATTCATTTTGCAATACCAAATGTCGTTTAGCTGAAAAAATGGGAAATTCTAGAATTCTAAACATTTTAAAGCTTTGCGAACATGAAATTTGAAAGAATGATAAGATTTCTGCAATCGCTTTAAATATTTAGCTTATTAATTGAATAGCTTAATTTGAAGGAATTATTGCTCATATGAGAAGAAGATATGAGCAATTTTTCATTTGGATTTTAGTTGGATTAATTTGATTAATTTGCTTCACCAACAGGAAACTTTTCAACGGCTATTTTTCCAAAATAAGCTAAATATTTAAAGCGATTGAAGAAATCTTATTATTCTTTCAAATTTCATGTTCGCAAAGCTTTAAAATGTTTAGACTTCTAGAATTTCCCATTTTTTCAGCTAAACACCATTTCTTAATGTAAAATGATTAGAATTTGAAAAAAACCGGCATATTTTACGTACTAGAACCCATCTTAAAGCACCTCACCTGTTTAAAATATTAGTTTTTTAATTCATTTGTCTAGATCTCAGTGTTTTTGTGCTGCTTTTAACATTTTTATAGTATACCATGCCCAATTTAACCCAATAATGTAAAAATCGACTTTGGTTTTTGTTAAAATTCCAATAGAACACATGATTTTATGCCTATTGCTTTCGTTTTCTATTTTTTTCGATGCTAGACCCGTGCAATGGATCACTCTTAACATTGGAACAAATCTTTTATTGCATTGATCGGCTCCTTACAAATTTTCTTTGATTGGAAATTTATCATTCACGCTTTAGAAAACAAGCTTTTACTGCTGGAAATGCTGAAAGTGATCCATTGCATCGATCTGCTCCTTACAAAGATTAATTCTTTTTATTTTACAGGTAGAAAGGCCCTAATCAAGATGCCATTCGAGAAACGAAATCTGACAACATTTCCAATCGAACATCTTTGCTTCGATCTGAAGTGGGAGGCTTTGGAGCAATTGGAGGCAAAAGATGTCGTTGAATTGGTGAAAGTCAATCAAGGATTCGAATGGATGATTTCGAATCGACGATGGATTGTTTTTGGACATCACGTGCATGCGATTGGCTTTGCGTTTGCTTTATACAGAATTCAAACAATCGAGATCGAGAAGCTGCCCGATTCAGTAAGGACCAGTCTCGATGCCATTCGTCAGTTTCCTGTCATCAAAAACATATGATCGTGCAATGAATTGAGGGTGTGTGACCATTACGACGACAG
This sequence comes from Mesorhabditis belari, assembly GCA_958450365.1. Taxonomy (NCBI): domain Eukaryota; kingdom Metazoa; phylum Nematoda; class Chromadorea; order Rhabditida; family Rhabditidae; genus Mesorhabditis; species Mesorhabditis belari. Next base: position 184,474 of record CAUEEP010000911.1, read on the forward strand.
CCCAATCGAGAGGGATCACGCCGCTTTTCTGAAACGATCAGAGGCAGTGAATTAATTCTGTTTGTTTGACCCTTCGCCTGTGCGCCTGGAGTTCCTTTCTCATTTATCGATGAAGATCAAGAGATTCGCGGAATTACCCAGCTTCCTTGAAGAAGCTCCATCAATAAAATAGCTTCTTGGGCATTTCATTCAGGCCCGACTCAACGAATGTAAAATAGTCCGCTTTGACTGTGATGATGATGATGGATTTCAGTTTTACTACAATGCTTTTATAAAAGAGCCACATCAAATGCGTTGTAATCTGTTCTTACAACGGAGATGTCATCGTGCTAGCCATTCAAAGGATTGTTAGCCGCGGAATTCCGAGCAAAAACCCCGCAGCGGTTGTGAGAATGATGAACACGAGGGGGTCTTCCCGGTGGAACAAATTCCGGCCCAAGCCACGCAGGGAAATAGCCCAAAGCCTAAGCCTATTTCGAACAATCATTAAAACTGATTCGCTTACGATTTTCAGCTCTTAGCCATTCGTCTGATTGATCTCATGGAGTTTCTCTTGATCTTGTATCATATCTTGGTGATGTTCTCCGGAGTTGTTACTGTCGCAGGGCGCCCTTTTCTTTTACGATCAATAAAGGCACTAGAGGGAAAGCGATTACCCGAAGCGATTTGAAATCACCAAAAATCCAATTTCGCAATCATCTAGTTTTTTGAACGGCTTCGTCACGCTTTGAAGGTCCATCAACACGAATTAGAGGGTTTTGTTGAAAGATAAAGCAAGATAAGTGTCATCACTCAATTAGCCGACCTCGAAAACCCGCGAGCACAAATTTACAGCTGAATTTACAGTTTCTTTTTGTGCGATCTACAAAAGCAAAAAATCCCTATCAAAATAACTGTCGAGGTGTTCTTTGTGCGGACGCGTCAAATTAAGCTATTCCATTAATAAGCTAAATATTTAAAGCGATTGGAGAAATCTTACCATTCCTTCAAATTTCATGTTCGCAAAGCTTTAAAATGTTTAGAATTCTAGAATTTCCCATTTTTTCAGCTAAACGACATTTGGTATTGCAAAATGAATAGAATTTGACAAAGCCAGTATATTTTATGCATGAGACCCCATCTTAAAGCACCTCACCTGTTTAAAATATTAGTTTTTTAATTCATTTGTCTAGATCTCAGCGTTTTTGTGCTGCTTTTAACGTCTTTATAGCATACCATGCCCAATTTAACCCAATAATGTAAAAAATAGTCTTCGGTTTTTATATTTTATGCCTATTTCTTTCGTTTTCTATCTTTTTCGGTACTAGAACCGTGCAATGGATCACTTTTATCATTTTAACAAATCTTTTATTGGAAATTCATCGTTCACGCTTTAGAAACAAGCTTTTACTACTGAAAATGCTGAGAGTGATTCATTGCATTGATCTGTTCCTTACAAAGACTAATTCTTTTTATTTACAGGTAGAAAGGCGCCATTCAAGATGCCAATGATGATGTGGAATATGACAACGTTTCCAATCAAACGTCTTTGCTTCGATCTGAAGTTGGAGGTTTTGGAGCAATTGGAGGCAAAAGATGTCGTTGAATTGGTGAAAGTCAAAGTCAACGGTTTGGCGTAGTTCGTCGTGGTTGATGATTCCGTAGGGATGTCCTCGTTCCTTTCGAATCATCTTTCAAGTCTTCATCTGCATCTCAAAATCGTTGAAATCATGTGCGAACTTGAGTTTCGGAAATATCAGAGCTACCAAAAGCACTAGTGATCGTTTGATGACATTCCCGCGGACATTCATTGCATTGTTTGAAGTTGTATAACGTGCACACTCGAATCCTAATCTTGCTGTCGTCTATTTTAAAAAAAGAAAATTACCAAAGAATAAAAGCCAAAATAAAAAGAAAGTAAAAAAAGAATAAAAGATGAAAATAAGTTAAGTATGTTAACGAAAGTCGGAGAACCGAAAAGGAAAGAAAACCCCAAAAAGTTGTGTCGAGGTTTCATGATTGCCAACCTAATACAATAGCAAAGTACAGTTCCAAACTGTTGTTTATACAGTCGTCTCTCTCTCTATAACGGAAGTCTATATAGCGGAAAACTCTATATAACGGGATGGAATTTTGGTCCCCGCCGACGCTAACTGGGGAAGGCTGTCCAATTAAGATGGAGTTTCGGAACGAGACCTAAACGATCTTGTAGAGCTTTTCATGGGGAATCCGATACTGCTTTTAGTTTTTCCTAAATGGGATGCAGACGCAAATTATTCAGCAAAAACGTTTTTGGCATGTCTAGCGCACACACACTAACCTAGTAGATGTCGTGGTGGATAAGAGGTTTGTCTCTGCAACAAGCTATGCGCCGGTTCAATTCCTTTTCAGATTTGGCCTTTCATCAGTCTCTTCAGTCTCGTGAAGCAACGACATCGGTCAAGTGGGGTTTTTAAAGTATAAGAGTTGTTGAATTTAAAGTCCATAAGTCACAGAAAAATTGTTCAATGAAAACACTTCTAGGGATAATTTTTGACGTTCTCTCCAAAAAACATGGTTTCAAAACGATTGGAGCACGGAATCTATATGGAAAAGCGTGTTGAAAAAGTGAATTTTTGACACCCTACCTTTGTCCAGTAGTTTAACGGCACTCTATATAACAGAAAATGATCCCTTCCATTCCGTTATAGAGAGAGTCAACTGTACGTAAAAACTTAGCCATAAGCAAACTGTCAGTTTTCACCCTATCCCACGCATCTCTGATCAAACTCAGCAAATCTCCCAATTCACAAAGTTCAGTCCAAAGCAGTGGATAGTTGGTATTACTGGAACATCCAATCAATGATAAAACATGTGGATGAGAGTCTATTTTTTTCATGAAATCAATCTCATCCAAGAACTCTTCTCTAAAAGTTTATAATACGAAAAAACGGACCGAGCCCTGAAACAAACCTTTCTTTGCGTACAAACGACATTAATTTTTTCCGGACCTAATACTTCTCCTGATTGTCTTCCATTTCTCTATAAAATTTCGAGCGAATCTCCGAGAAATTCGGTCTTCCAAAGGGATTTTCATTCCAACAAACGTGCATTAATTTCTTTTCTAAATCCACCCTTTCATTTCATTTTATTGCATTTCATTTAAAATCTTCTTCCCCTCACCTGTCAAATACTCATAAATCAGTTATCAATCACTCACATCAATTCAGGTGTCTTCTCGGGTTTTTCCATTCGATTTTCCGAAGTGACTTCCCATAGATCGCCCAGGCTAAATAGAGATATCAGCGTCAATGTGTTCTGTGCGTTCCAAAATTGGCAACCCATCTTCAGATTGGGAGATTCAATGAAACATTTTGGAATCCCCAAAGGCCCGAAGGAGCGGTGAGCGACTGAGCCGGCTTTGCCTCTTTGGGCATTCGAATCCTTACCCCAAAAAACCGCTCGATAAAAATTTTCAGATCTACAGCTAGAACTCTGTCGTCAGAATGGCGAGTTACTGATCCTGATGGTTGGAAATCTAAAGTATTACATAATTCGCATTCTAATAAGTTATGAAATGGAAAAAAACTTTGCACAAAACATGCAGCCAGAACAAACAACGTTTGGTGAGAACCAGAGCAAGCAACGATGAGATCTGACCATGAAATGATCTGACCATGATATTCTGACGATGGCGTCGACAAATGCGACGCTCCATAGACACGTTTTCGCGCGATGACAAATAAGGAAAACGGCTGAAAGTTGGAAATGTACTGTGGCAGAGTTGGGAATCGAAAATGTACAGTTTTCTGGAAAAAAACGTACAAATTTTGGCTTTGTTTCAAAAGCTATTTTTTTTTCTCAGGTCCCAGGGCTCAGTCGCTCACCGCTCCTTCGGGCCTTTGGGGCTTCCAAAATGTTTCATTGAATCTCCCAATTTGAAGATGGGTTGCCAATTTTGGAACGCACAGAACACATTGACGTTGATAAATTGATCAACACCGTCCAAATTTTCAGAATTCGTTTCCTAAGCTCAATTCTGGATCACGCAGAATAAATTTTACCGTTCAAGGTCGTCCAAGCTTCAAATCCGCTTTTCCTGGGCTCAATTCCGGACAGAATTTAACTTTAAATTTAACAAAACAACAGAATTTAACTTATTACTGATGCATAAAACCCAAAAGAATACCGATATAAAATGAACAGATTAGATAAGCCTTTTTTTCAGCGATGTCTGACTCGCAACGAAGAAGGAAAAGCGGGAAAAATAATCACTCGGTGAAGAAACGATTGGTATTAGGGCATTTCCAACGAAAACCTTATTTTTGGCTTTACATATTCATTTCAAACAGGAGTAACAAACTTTAAGAATCATACTTTATTCATGGTGAATGAAAACAGTGAGCCGAATATGTAAATACATAGAAGGAGCTGCTTTTGGCTCAGAAAACATAAACGTACAGAAAAGAATTGAAATTATATTTTAGTTTTGCAATTTTGCAAAGAAAGTTTCGAAATTAAGTCTAATTCAAATATCTTAGGGAAGGGAGTTAAATACAAATTCAATTTCAGACATCTAAATTCAAATTCAAATTCAAATTCAAATTACTAGTGCTAGCTTAAAGGCAAAAACAGGATTTAAATCACGCAAAGAAACTGTAAAGTCAGCAAAATATAGCAATAAAACATCAATGATCGATCATTTCGGTCGGGTTGATGTAGAAGGCGAGGAATCCATCAAAGGACAACATGTAGATGCAATCTCGCGACGCATTGATATTTCGTTGGAAACACACAGTTTCCATCAAACTGGGATCAAGATCAAGATTACTTCCCTTCAAACGTTTCTAACTCGAAACGAAGAAGGCAAAGCGGAAAGAAAGAATGATTCGGTGAAGAAATGATTGGTATTCAGGCATTTTCCCCAGAAAACCCTATTTTTGGTTAAAACCCTATTAAGTTTTATCAGGAGTAACCAGCGTTACTAATCATACTTTTATTCATGGTGCATGAAAAAAGTGAGCCGAATATGTAAATTGATAGAAGGAGCCGCTTTTGGCTTAGAAAACATAAAGGTACAGAAAAGAATTGAAATTATATTTAACTTCTGGACTCTTGTAAAGAAAGTTTAGAAATTAAGGCAAATTCAAATATCTAAAGGAAGGGAATCAAATACAAATTCAATCTCAGACATCTAAATTCAAATTAACGGAGATTCAATTTCAAATTCAAACACGTAGTCGCCAGAAAGAATAAATACTCAACAAGAAAGATTCACGAAAAACTGGCATTAACCTCAAAATTTAAAAGTTTCGGTTTGATAAATCTCTGATAAATTGATAAGATTAGTTAATGCTAGCTCAGACATTCAATCTCAGACATCTAAATTCAAATTATCGGAGATTCAATTTCGGTTCGATAAATCTCCGAGTTTGAGATTAGTTAATGCTAGCTTAAAGGCAAAAACAGAATTTAAATCACGCAGAGGCAATGTAAAGCCAGCAAAATACAAAATAAAACATCAACGATCGATCATTTCATCTGGCTTGATGTAGAAGGCGAAAAAACCGATTTCACCTCTTTTCCTCCACTCCCTTGAGGACAACATGTAGATGCAATCTCGCGTCGCATCGATATTGCGTCGGAAACACAGAGTCCTCATCGTCAAAGCGGGATATTCGCTTCCCTTCAAACGATCGTTTGCCAATGCAACGAATGGTTGACGCTTTTTGCCCTTGATCTGTTTCATTCTTGGATATCCCTTGAGGAAAACAACGATTGTATCCTTCACATCGCTCCCAACATAATTGTCCCAAATACTCACAACCGCTGCGGGGTTTTTGCTCGGAATTCCGTGTTTAACAATCCTTTGCATGGCTGGAACGATGGCATTTTCGTCGTCACATCCGATATCAAAATATTTGATATGGGTCTTTATCAAAGCATTGTAGTAAAACTGTAATTCCTCATCATCCAAACAACCAAATCTGACTATTTCACATTCGTTGAGTTGAGTCTCAATGAAATGCCCAACAAGCTCTTTTATTGATGGAGCTTTTTTGAAGGAAGCTGGGAAGACCCGCGTATTTCTTGATCTTCATTGACAAATGAGAAAGCAACTCCAAGTGCTGAGGCGCACACCCATCCAAATAGAGTGAATCCACTGACTCAAGTTGTTTCAGAAAAGCGGCGCGATCCTTGTCAATTGGGCTGTTATAATCCTCGCCCATCCACAATTCATTGCACGAGCGAATGTTTTTGATGAAAGGAAAATGACGAATGACATCCAGACTGACCCCACGTGACTCCGAATTCAGCTTCTTAATGTTGATTGCTTCAATTCCGTGTGGATCAAACCCAAATCCAATATCATCCACATGATGTCCAAAAACGATCAACGGTCGATTCGAGATCATCCCTTGGAATCCTTGATTGACTTTCACCAATTCAATCACACCTTTTGCGTTCAATTGCTCCAAAAGCTCCAACTTCAGATCGAAGCAAAGACGTTCGCTTGGAAACGTTGTCAGGTTTCGCATTTGGATTGGCGCCATTCTACCTGTAAATAAAAAGAATTATTCTTGTCAGGAGCAGATCGATGCAATGGATCACTTTCGACATTTTCAGTAGCAAACTCTTGTTTCTAAACCGTAAATGATGAATTTCCCATAATAGATTTGTTAAAATGCTAAAAGTGATCCATTCCACGGTTCCAGTGCATAGAAAGATAGAAAACGACAGAAATAAGCAGAAAATCATGTATTCTAGTGGAATTTAACAAAACCCAAGTGTATCCATTGCATCGATCTTTTTTTTTACATTATTGAGTGAGATTTGGTACGATATGGTATTAAAAATGTTAAAAACAGCACAAAAACCGAGATCTAGACAAATGAATTAAAAAACTAATATTTTAGTAAGGTGAGAGTGAGGTCAGCTGCGTTAAGATGGGGTCTCATGCGTAAAATAGCCTGGATTTGTCAAATTCTAATCATTTTGCATTAAGAAATGGCGTTTAGTTGAGAAAATGGGGAAATTCTAGAATTTTAAACGTTTTAAAGCTATGCGAATATAAAATTTGAGCGAACGAAAAAACCTTGCACCGCATGCTATACTAAATGTTAAAAACACCGAGATCTAGACAGACCAAAGAATGAAGAGGGTCGTCAAATTCTTCCCTTAAATGCTAGCAGTTACAGTAGGTTTTCCGACGAAACCTACCGTAATCCAGATCATCCACGATATAATTTACACTTCAGGTCACAAAATACAAAACACTGTACTCAAATTGTACTCAAATTTGGAACCCCTTCTGGTGCGCTCATTTGCTCAACTTCTTTGGCCGCATATTCCTCTATTTTCTCCCTACATAGAAGCGCCGCTCGACTCGCAGCATAGAGCTAGTGTTCAGGAACAAAAAGCCACAAAATGTTTTTCATGATTTCATGAAAAAATAGACTATCATCCACATGTTTTATCATTGATTGGATGTTCCAGTAATATCAACTATCCACTGCTTTTGACCGAACTTTGTGAATTGGGAGATTTGTTGAGTTTGATCAGAGATGCGGTGGATAAGGTAAAAACTGACAGTTAGCTTATGGCTAAGTTTTTGCGTACAGTTGTGTCTCTCTATGGCAAAATGGAAGGGATCAAAAAAATTTTCCATTATATAGAATGCCGTTAAACAGTACTTATATATCAAGTTCCGGATTTTTCCCCAACACTGGGCGAAAACATTTTCCCAGCCTCATATATGGCCCGAGGGTATACAACACAGTCGTAGTTGAAGACAAGTCGAACAACAGCTGCGGGGTTTCCGCTCGGAATTCCGTGGCCAACAATCCTCTGAGTGGCTGGGACGATGAAATTTTGGTTGTAACAACAACCGAATCCAACATATTTGATGTGGGTCTTGCTCGAAGCATTGTAGTAAAACTGAAACACCTCATCAATCCCACAATCAAATTCGACTATTTCACATTCGTTGAGTTGAGCCTCAATGAAATGTCCAACAAGATCTTTTATTGATGGAGCTTTTTGAAGGAAGCTGGGAAGACCCGCGTATTTCTTGATCTTGATCTTGATTGACAAATGAGAAAGCAACTCCAGGCACCGAGGCGAATAGTCCTTCAAATCGAGTGAATTCACTGCCTCTAATTGTCTCAGAAAAGCGGCGTGATCCTTGTCGATCGGGCTGTAGTATTCGTTGCCCATCAACAATTGATCGCACGATCGAATGTTTTTGATGAAAGGAAAATGACGGATGATATCCAGACGGACCAGTGAGTCCCCATTTAGCCTCTTGATGTTGATTGCTTCAATTGCGTGTGAATTAAACTGATCAAACTCAAATTCAATCTCATGGACGTGATGTCCAAAAGCGATCGATGGTCGACTCGAAATGATACATTGGAATCCTTGATTGACTTTCACCAATTCAATCACATTTTCTGCGTCCAATTGCTCCAAAACTTCCAACTTCAGATCGAAGCAAAGACGTTCGATTGGAAATGTTGTCATATTCCACATGATCATTGGCATCTTGAATGGCGCCATTCTACCCGTGAATAAAAAGAATTAGTCTTTGTAAGGAGCAGATCAATGCAATGGATCACTTTCAGCATTTTCAGTAGTAAAAGCTTGTTTCTAAAGCTTGAATGATGAATTTCCAATAAAAGATTTGCTAAAATGCCAAAAGTGATCCATTGCACGGTTCTAGTACCAAAAAAGATAGAAAACAAAAGAAATACGCATAAAATCATGTACTCTAGTGGAATTTAACAAAACCCCAGTCTATTTTTTATATTATTGAGTGAAATTTGGCACTGTATGGTATTAAAAATCTTAAAAATAGCACAAAAAGACTGAGATCGAGAAAAATGAATTTAAAAAACTAATATTTTAAACAGGTGAGGTGCTTTAAGATGGGATTTATGCTTAAAATATGCTCGATTTGTCAAATTCTAATCATTTTCCATTAAGAAATGGCGTTTAGCTGAAAAGATGGGAAATTCCAGAATTCTAAACATTTTAAAGCTTTGCGAATATGAAATTGGAAAGAATGAGAAGATTTCTCAAATCGCTTTAAATATTTAGCTTATTAATTGAATATCTTGGTTTTAAACGGATTACGTTCAAAGGCGTGTGCCAGAGCGATTACGCGGCCGCATAAAGAACAACTCGCCTGTCATTTTGATGGGAATTTTACTTTTGCTTTGTAGATAGCACAAAAAGAAACTGTAAATTCAGCTGTAAATTTGTACTCGGCGGTTTTCGAGGTCTGTGAATTGAGTGGTGGCGTTTATCTTGCTTTATCTTTCAACAAAACATCCAATTCGTGTTGATGGACCTTCAAAGCGTGACGAAGCCGTTCAAAAAACCGGATGATTGCGAAATTGGATAACGCTCAGAAATGCATTTTGGGCCATTAACGATTACTCATTTTCAGGATTTGCACAAATTTTTTTAAGATCAGCTCTGATAAAAGGTGTCTTTTGCCAGGAGTCGGCTGGCACTTTCTGTGTGATTGTGCTCAAATTGGTCGAAGACAAGTCGAAAAACAGCTGCGGAGTTTATGCTCGGAATTCCGTAGCTAACAATCCTTTGAATAGCTGGAACGATGAAATCTTCGTTGCAAGAATCTATTACAACATATTTGATGTGGGTCTTTATCTAAGCATTATAGTAAAACTGAAACACACCATCATACGCACAATCAAATTCGCCTATTTCACATTCGTTGAGTTGAGCCTCAATGAAATGTCCAACAAGATCTTTTATTGATGGAGCTTCTTGAAGGAAGCTGGGAAGTGACACGTATCTCTTGATCTTGTTTGACAAATGAGAAAGCAATTCCAAGGCACACAACTGCGGGGTTTTGCTGGGAATCCCGTGGCTGACAATCCATCGAATGGCTCGAAGATGACATCTCCCTTGCTAGAAGAAAATGCAACATATTTGTGGATGTTTGATGTGGATCTTTATCAAAGCATTGTAGTAAAAGCGGAAAGAATCATCATCGTGACAATGAAACTCGAATATTGCACATTCCTTGAGTTGAGCCTCAATGAAACGATTAACAAGCACCTTTGTTTATCGAGCTTCTTCTGTTGAGTGAGGGAAGATGATGCCCAGACCCACGCATTCCTTAATGGGCAAATGAAAAAACAGGTCCCAAGGCGCGAATGAAAACAGCTCGAGTCGATTCACTGCCTCCAATTGTTTCAGAAAAGCTGCGCAATCCTCGTTGAATCAGGTGTCCAAGAACCACTTCTGGACTCTGATCTCGAGTCAAATTTGAAAAATTCAACAAAAGAAGGGCTAATCTGTTTGCAACGCAGGATTTTGCAAGCTTCTACTAGATCAATGACAAAGCGACGGTGTTGTAAAGTTTTTAGTTCAAAAAGAGCAAGCCTATCCTAGCAATATTTTCCTCAAATTTACGACAATATTTCGAGAGTTTATTCAGTTCCTTATTAAGCAGAGGGTCGATTAGGGGCTTTCAATAATAGGAGCGACGAAAAAATATCGGCTAGTCCATTTCCGGCTCTCAAAATGTGTGCTGGGGTCCTGAAAGGAGAATGGATACACGCTAATTCCATTGATTTTAGGCGACTAGCTGCTGAAACGACATAAACCAAAATTCGATAGCTGAAGAAAAAAGAGACTGTTTAAAGTTAATAAAGATAATCCGTGATTAACCTCCATTATTTTCCCTGACCTTTTTCCAACATTCCCTTAAATACCGCGTGAGAAAAAGTCAACTGGTAGATCTTTACAAAACTTTGACACACAAATTCGAATCACTTCTGAATCGTTAAACTTCTTTCCAGCCAAGGAGTGAAAACGTTACAATTTTACAGGTAATTTGAGTGTTTTTGGTTTTTTTTGCTTCGTTGTGTGTAAATTATATCGTGGATGGCGTGGATTAGTCTTCGTCGGAAAACCTACTGTAACTGCTGGCATTTAACGAAAGAATTTGACGACATTCTTCGTTCTTTGATCTGTTAGATTTCGGTGTTTTTGTCGTGTTTTTAACATTTATTATAGCATACGGTGCAAAATTTTTTAATTCTTTCAAATTTCATAATCGCCAAGCTTTAAAACGTTTAAAATTCTAGAATTTCCCAATTTTCTTAACTAAACGCCATTTCTTTATGCAAAATGATTAGAATTTGACAAAGCCAGCTTATTTTACGTACTAGACCCCATCTTAAAGCACCTCACCTGTTTAAAATATTAGTTTTTTAATTCATTTTTCTAGATCACAGTGTTTTTGTGCTGTTTTTAACATTTTTATAACATACCGTGCCAAATTTCATCCAATAATGTAAAAAATAGGCTTCGATTTTTGTTTGAATGCCACTAGAACACATGATTTTCTGCGTATTTCTTTAGTTTTCGATCTTATTCGGTTCTAGACCCGTGTAATGGATCACTTTAAGCATTTTAACAAATCTTTTATTGGAAATTGATCGTTCACGCTTTAGAAACAAGCTTTTTACTACCGAAAATGTTGAGAGTGATCCATTGCATCGATTTGTTCCTTACAAAGACTAATTCTTTTTATTTACAGGTAGAATGGCGCCAATCCAGATGCCAATGATGATGTGGAATATGGCAACATTTCAAATCGAACGTCTTTGCTTCGATCTGAAGTTGGAGGTTTTGAAGCAATTAAACGCAAAAGATGTGACTGAATTGGTGAAAGTCAATCAAGGATTCCAATGGATGATTTCGAATCGACCGTCGATGGTTTTTGGACATCACGTCCATGAGATTCAACTTTATGTGGAAAGAATCAACATCAAGAGGCTGAATGAATGGAACTTCGGTCTGGATGTCATTCGTTATTTTCCTTTCATCAAAAACATTCGATTGTGCAATCAATTGACGGTGTGTGACCATGGACACGACAACCCGATGAACAGCGATCACGCCGCTTTTCTGAAACAGCTGGATACATTGAATTCACTATCTTTGTATTATTGTGCGCCTCAGCACTTGGAGTTGCTTTCTCATTTATCAATCAAGTTCAAGAGATACGCGCGTCTTCCCAGCTTCGGTGAAGAAGCTCCAATAAAAGATCTTCTTGGGCATTTCATTGAGGCTCAACTCAACGAATATCAAATAGTCAGATTTGGTTGTAAAGCTGATGGTGAATTACAGCTTTACTACAATGCTTTGATAAAGACCCACATCAAATATGTCGGAATCGAATGTGTCAACGGAGATCACATCGTTCCAGCTATTCAAAGGATTGTTAGCCACGGAGTTCCGAGCAAAAACCCCGCAGCGGTTGTGAAAGTTAGCGACGATTTTGTAGACGGTATGAAGGCCACAATCGTTGTTTTTCTCAAAGGATATCCAGGAATGAAACAAATCAACGGGAAAAATCGTCAACCATTCGTTGCATTGGCAAACGATCGTTTGAAGGGAAGCGGATATCCCGCTTTGACGATGAAGGCTCTGTGTTTCCGAAGAAATATCAATGCGACGCGAGATTGCATCTACATGTTGTCCTCAGAGAAGATCAATCAAGCAAGTTGTCGCCTCGATTTTTATGCCTTCTACATTAAGACCGATGAATTGATCGATAATTGATGTTTTATTGCTATATCTTGCTGGCCTTACATTGCCTTTGCGTTTATATTGTGTTTTTGCCTTTAAGCTAGCATTAACTAATCTCAAACTCTCAAACGGATATTTATTAAATCGAAATTTAATCTCCGGGGATTTGAATTTAAGTGTTTTTGATTGAATTTGTATTTAATTCCCTTCGCTAAGATATTTGAATATGACTTAATTTCTAAACTTCCTGACAAGAGTCCAAAACTAAAAGATAAGTTCAATTCTTTTCTGTACGTTTATGTTTTCTAAGCCAAAAGCGGCTCCTTCTATGTATTTACATATTCGGCTCACTTTTTTCATGCACCATGAATAAAGTATGATTCTTAACGTTTGTTACTCCTGATAAAATTAATATGTAAAACCAAAAATGAGGTTTTCTGGGGAAAGTGCCTGAATACCAATCCTTCTTTTAAAATGAAGATATTCAGTTAATAGGCTAAATATTTAAAGCGATTGGAGAAATCTTCTCATTGTTTCAAATTTCATATTTGTCACATATTTCATATTTAACAAAGAGTCTTTGTTAGGTTCTTGCATGAGCTGATAAAAAAAATTGCTAAAGTTTATTATCGTTTAATCTTGATGAAGACGAGGAAATCAAAGACTACGACACTTGTGGAGTATCGGGGGAGGGGCACACATTTAACCTAACATGCACATGATGTCCAAAAACGATCGATGGTCGACTCGAAATCATCCATTGGATCTATCTAACGGGTGCGAGCACCTATCTACAAAGCGAAAGTAAAATCCCTATCAAAATGACTGGAGAGTTGTTCTTTGTGCGGACGCGTAAAATTAAGATATTCAATTAATAAGCTAAATATTTAAAGCGATTGGAGAAATCTTCTCATTTTTTCAAATTTCATATTTGCAAAGCTTTAAAATGTTTAGAATTCTAGAATTTCCCATTTTTTCAGCTAAATGCCATTTGGTAATGCAAAATGATTAGAATTTGACAAATCCAGGAAACTTGAAGCATGAGATCTTAAAGCACCTCACCCGTTTAAAATATTAGTTTTTAGTGCATTTGTCTAGATCTCTGTCTTTTTGTGCTATACCGTAGCATACCGTGTCAAGTTTCACCCAATAATGTAAAAAATAGACTTCGGTTTTTGTTATTTCGATATTTGAATTTGACTTCATTTCTAAACTTTCTTTACAAAAGTCCGAAATTAAAATATAGTTTCAATTCTTTTCTGTCCATTTATGTTTTCGAAGCCAAAAGTGGCTCCTTCTGTGTATTCACATTCGAGTCAGAAATCGCTGAAAAAAAGGCGTATCAAATCGGTTTATCTCTATTGGGTTTTATGCATCAGTAACAAGTTAAATTCAAAGTTTCAAATCGTCTAGTTCTTGTCAAACCTAATACCCACTTTTTGTATTAGGTTTCAGCGTTGTTTGTTGTGAAGTAATCCTTCATTTTATTGTAAGTTGTTCTTAGTGACTCGTTTGACTGGCTCGTTTATCGATTTCAAACGAGTCGGATTGTCTGAGAGTTTCAATTGGCAGCTTCGTCCACTATTCGTAGGTACGTCTGGAAGGGAAGAGCTAAAAATAGAGTTTTATTCCACTTGTTTTGCCTCAATTCGATTACTTTCCATTCCCTTTTTGTACAAAAGAGAGTTAAACGAAATTAATCTGATAGAGCTTTCTTCTTCTGCCTTGTCCTGATCCATATTGTTTTGCTGTGATTACTTTAGTATCGTGTGAATTTTGTTTGAAAACTTTTTTGTATAGGTAATTACTTTTATTGTCATTTGATATGTCTCATCACCCCACTGTTTCACTTGAAAGCTTCCATGTTACGAGCCCTCTTTTCATTTTAAATATATTTCCTACTTTCTGCCGCTCTTCTTCTGTTTGTCTTTTGTTCTGTCTGGACGACGATCTGCCGCCTCCCCCAGGCTCTGACATCCTTTGAGCTCGTCGCCTAAAATCAATGGAATTAGCGTGTATCCATTCTCCTTTCAGGACCCCACCACACATTTTGAGAGCCTGAAATGGACTAGTCGATATTTTTCCGTCGCTCCTATTATTGAAAGCCCCTAATCGACCCTCTGCTTAATAAGGAACTGAAAAACCTCTCGAAATATTGTCGTAAATTTGAGGAAAATATTGCTAGGATAGGCTTGCTCTTTTTGAACTAAAAACTTTACAACACCGTCGCTTTGTCATTGATCTAGTAGAAGCTTGCAAAATCCTGCGTTGCAAACAAGTTTAACCCGAGGTCAGAGCCCCGAAGTGGTTCATTCCTTTTGCACATTCCCTTTGCGTCTAATGCTTCTTTATGCAACTCATTTCCCGTTAGAGCCGTTAGATCATGGAACTTGCATCCAAATGACATACGAGAAATTCAGTCGCTTTCCATTTTCAAGAAATAAATCGATGCTCTAGATCTAACGCCTCTCTAGCATAGGTAATCCGATCATTTGCATATTCACTAAATTTGATATCTTCGTATCTTTCTTTCGTATCTACATTTATGTCTCGCTGTGCACTTCTCTATGATTTATTTATTGAGTTTCACTTTATCATCTGAAGAAAGTATCATTCTTATATTATTCCTTAGAGAGAAGGTAGATTGTATATTTGCATTGACATTTTAGATCCTTCGGCTTTTTGCACTTTTCATGTTTCACCGAACGTTTTAGATTCACGGGAACAGGAAATTGATTTGAAGCTTATTTCGACTGTAAACAATTCAGATATTATAATTTTTTATTAGCAAAATGTATCGTTTCCGGGACGAGTAAGTGGCGGCATGGCATGGGATCACGGCCTGAGCGGGCACATTTCTTCAACGTTTACTGTATATTGCTCCAAAGGCTAGTTGAGGTGGATCCATTGATGGCTCCCAGAGTCAAGTTTGAATCTGTCCAAAACAACCCAGGGTAAATCACAAATCTGGCTAAAACAAACAATGATAGACATAAGCGCTTCTATTTTTCATGCAGAAAATTGCTTTTATTAGAGGCTACTCTACTATTTTTTGATGACTAAAAATTGACGATGACAACTAAAAATAGTCATCAAAAAATAGAAGATGACAAATTTGGCCTAACTTCAACTCATGATTTAGACCCATTTTTGTAATCAATTTTTAAAACTCTTTAAAGCTTTTTAAAGCTTAAAAAGAGCCTTATTTTTCAGCTATCCAAATGTTATTTAGAATTTCGAATTGCCGAACTTTAGAATGATCGAGTCGTGGGTTACCGTTGGCCTAAAGTTGTTTGTTGTTGAAACGTCGAAATGTTTAAAATTGTCAAGATTTTATTGCTTAAATGATCTTAGGGTCGACCGAATTTAATTGTTTAGGTACCGTCCAAAAGCTTCCCAGCTTTTCTGGCCAACCTAGAAGATCCACGTTGCGCCCAAGGTCGAAGATTTCCATCGCCGTTTGCTTTTCAAAGATTGGAGGTGGGTTGTTTCAAGAGCGATACTTATTTCTAATGCATTTTTGAAGGACGAAAACCAAATGATGGCTTCACGAGGAAGCTTGGAAAGACTACCAAAAAGTGTTGAAAGAAACCGACTCTCTTGCAGCTGCCGACCTCAGCAAAATCATTTGCCAACACGAACAAAAGCTCGAACAGACCAAAAATTTGGCTTTATTGAGCAATTGGTGGACCCGAATTTAAGGTTAAATTCTCGAAACAAAAGGCTAGCTTCACTGAAACATTTACTTAGACTACAATAATCAAATCACTTGTGCATTGCTACGTTTGTCGGAGAGCAAAGTACGTGCTCAGCATAAATTGCCGCAGTCAGGCAGCTTAAAAGCGATTCACTAAGAACAACTTACTATAAAATGAAGAATTGCTTAACAACAAACATTAACAAACACAATCACAACAAACAACGCCGATGCTGCTTTTAGTTTTTCCTAAATGGCACGCAAACGCAAATTATTCAACAAAAGCGTTTTTGGCATGTCTAGCGCACACACAATAACTTAACAGTTGTCATGGTGGATAAGAGGCCTCGCAAAAGATGTCATAATCTTCGTCAGAATTTGAAGAGGCATAAAAATCTGGTCGATTTAGAGAATCTAGTATACATACCGCCGCTTTGTCAGAATCAAAACCACAATGCAAACAGACTTGATCCCTTTCCTTCGGAGTAAAACAGGTTGAACGAATTTTGAAGCTGATTGAGAGGTGATTAGAGTCTGGCAGAGGCGGCAAACTTTGCAGATCGAGTACGCCGTCCAGACAGTCATCAATCACCATACAAAATTCACACGATACTAGAGTAGTATGCAAAACAATATGGATCAGGACAACGCAGAAAAAGAAAGCTCTATCAGATTAATTTTGCTTACCTCTCTTTTGTACAAAAAGGGAATGGCAATTAATCGAATTGAGGTAAAACAAGTGGAATAAACTCTATTTTAGCCCTTCCCTTCCAGACACACCGACCAGACACACCAATAACCCCAAAATCTAAATTTTTAGTTGGGTAAATTTCCGAGTTTGAGATTAGGTAATGCTAGCTTAAAGACAAAAAGAGAATTTAAATCGCGCAAAGACAATATTAGGCCAGCAGCATATAGCAATAAAACATCGATGTAACTTGATGGATTGAACTTTGTTGAGGACAACATGTAGATGCAATCTCGCGTCGCATTGATCAATGATCGATAGCGAAATATAGAAATAAAACATCAATGATAAAACATCAATCAATCAATCATTTCATCGGGCTTGATGTAAAAGGCGCGAAATTCATACAAGTGCAACATGTAGATGCAATCTCGCGTCGCATTGATATTTCTTCGGAAACATAGAGTTTTCATCGTCAAAGGATATCTAATTCCCTGCAAACGATCGTTTGCCAATACAATGAATGGCTCACGATTTTTCCCGTTGATTTGTTTCATTCCTGGATATCCCTTGAGAAAAACAACGATTGTAGCCTTCATATCGTCCAGAAAATAGCCGGAAACTCTCACAACCCCTGCAAGGTTTTTGCTCGGAATACCGTGGCTAACAATCCTTTGAATGGCTGGAACAATGAGATTTTGGTCGCTACAATCGATTACAACATATTTGATGTGGGTCTTTACAAAAGCATTGTAGTAAAACTCAAATTCATCATCATCTTGACATAAAAATTCGACATATTCACACTCGTTGAGTTGAGTCTCAATGAAATGCCCAACAAGATCTTTACTTGATGGAGCTTTTCGAAGGAAGTTGGGAAGACCCGCGTATCTCTTGATCTTGATTGACAAATCAGAAAGCAACTCCAAGTGCTGAGGCGCACACCAGCGCAAATCGAGTAAGTTCACCGCCTCAAGTTGTTTCAGAAAAGCAGCGCGATCCTTGTCGATTGGGCCGTAAGCATTGCCCATCCACAATTGATTGCACGATCGAATGTTTTTTATGAAAGGAAAATGACGAATGACACCCAGACTGACCTCAAATGACTCCCAATTCAGCTTCCTGATGTTGATTGCTAGAATTCCGTGTGGATCCAACCCAAATCCAATCTCCTGGACGTGATGTCCTAAAGCAATCGATGGTCGACTCGAAATCATCCCTTGGAATCCTTGATTGACTTTCACCAATTCAATCACATCTCTTGCGTCTAATTGCTGCAAAACCTCCAACTTCAGATCGAAGCAAAGACGTTCGATTGGAAATGTTGTCATATTCCACATGATCATTGGCATCTTGATTGGCGCCATTCTACCTGTAAATAAAAAGAATTAGTCTTTGTAAGGAGCAGATCAATGCAATGGATCACTTTCAGCATTTTAAATAGTAAAAGCTTGTTTTCTAAAGCGTGAATGATGGATTTTGCAATAAAAGATTTATTAAAATGCTAAAAGTGATCCATTACACGGGTCTAGAAACGAAAAAGATCGAAAACGAAAGAAATCATGTGTTCTAGTTGCATTGAACAAAAAAACGAAAGAAAGCCGCATAAAATCATTTATTCTAGTGGAATTTAACAAAACCCAAGTCTATTTTTCACATTATTGGGTGAAATTTGGCACGGTATGCTATAAAAACGTTAAAAAAGCAGAAAAACACCGAGACCTAGACAAATGAATTAAAAAACTAATATATTTAAAACAGGTGAGGTGCTTTAAGATGGGGTCTGGCACGTAAAATATGCTGGCTTTGTCAAATTCTAATCATTTAGGATTAAGAAATGGAGTTTAGCTGAAAAAATGGGAAATTCTAGAAGTCCAAACATTTTAAAGCTTTGTGAATATGAAATTGAAAAGAATAAGAAGATTTCTCCGATTGCTTTAAATATTGAGCTTATCACTTGAATATCTTAAGTTCAAGAGGCTTACCTTCAAAGGCGTGTGCCAGAGGCAGGGCGATTACGCGGCCGCACAAGGAACAACTCGCCAGTCATTTTCGTAAGGATTTTTTGCTGTTGCGATCTACGAAGGCAAAAAGTCACCATTAAAATGACTGGTCACGTGTTCTTTGTGCGGCCGTGTAATCGCTTTCCATCTGGTGCCGTAAAAGAAAAGGGCTTACAGCGACGGTAAGAACCAGGGAGAACATCAACAAGATAAGATGCAAGATCAAGAGAAACTCGATGAGGTCAATCAGACGAATGGCTAAAGAGCTAAGAATCGGACGTGAATCAAAAAGCAAAAAAAAAATCCCCTCGAAAATCACTGTCGAGTTGTTCTTTGTGCGGCCGCATAATCGCCCTGCCTCTGGCAGAGCTAAGAATCGGACGTGAATCAGTTCTAATGGCTTAGGCTTAGGCTTTCATCTCAGAACACCTCGCCAGTTATTTTGATAGGAATTTTTTACTTTTTCACAGATGTAAAGCCTTTTACCATGGAGCCAAAGCACAACGTGCAAAACCATCGGCAACTCTTGAAGCGAGGTCTGAAGAACACGTTTGCAGCGAAAGTTATGGTTTACTGCCATTTCCCTGCATCTGGGACGGTTTGTGCCAGAATTTGTTCCACCGGGAAGACCCCTCCTGTTCATCGATCGAAATGTTAAAATTGAACGCTCAGCTCTATCAAGAGAAGGTCTTAAAAAAAATGTGTTGGAGCCTTGGGTTTCCAATCACTTCGGCCAGAATTCTTACAAAGGTTACTATGGGGAAATTCACAATGAATCAATTTCGTCGAGTCGTCGTCGAGTCGTTCGTCGTCGAGATCAATTTCCTAAAAAGACAATAATTGGGAGATTATTGTTGAATTGGCCACTTTTTATATGAAAAACACATCTGCGCCGGGGTCCCGACGGGAATTTGGGGGAATTAATTCTCGATCAATAAATGGATTCCAATGGGTTTCGTGTGTTCCAGAATTGAGCTCAGGAAAAGAATTCAGAGGGTTTGAACAGTTTTGATCAATTTATCAGTGTTAATGTGTTCTGTGAGTTCCAAATTGGCAACCCATGTTCAAATTGGGAGATTTAATGAAACATTTTCGAATCCCCAAAGGCCCGAAGAAGCGGTCGGCGACTGAGCCGGCTTCGCCTCCTTGGACGTCATTATCCCCAAATTCTTGGGAAGAATTTTGCTTCTACTGTGTGCGTTTATGCAAAAAAAACTGAGAAGTTTCATGTTGACGTAAGAGCGCGGCTTCTGGTACAGGGTTTAGATATATATGCGCTATAAGCGTAAAAAGTTTCTCATCATTTTGATCACTTTTGGTTTAATTACCCAGCTTTGCTTTTGCAACATAAAACGTGGTGTTTGCAGAGGTATTTCGGTTTTTCCGCCCCAAAAAACCCCCGGATGCACGCTTTCAACATGTTCTAATCCATTTTCCAGCAAAGTTTTTTTTGATCAGCTCTCAATGCTCTTCGAGGGTTATAGACAGTATAGAATTAAGACTTGATTTGTAATTTAAGATGTGCTAATGGAACTATGAAACTAAATCTATTAGGTTGGCAATCATGAAATCGCGATTTCTCCCTTGAAACACTGAAAAAAGGAACAAAAACAGCACTTTCAATCCCAAAAATAGCCGCCATTATTTTTGCTTGACCTCTTTCCAACATTCCTTTAAAGCGCGAATATCGAGCCTGAGAAAAGTTGGTAGATTTTCACAAAACCTAAATTCGAATCTCGAAAAGTTGTGTCGAGGTTTCATGATTGCCAACCTAATACAATAGTAAAGCACAGTTCAAAACTGTTGTTTATACAGTCGACTCTCTCTCTGTAACGGAACTCTATATAGCAGAAAACTCTATATAACGGGATGGAATTTTGGTCCCGGCCGACGCTAACTGGGGAAGGCCGTCCACTTAAGGTGGAGTTTCGGAACGAGACCTAAACCATCTTGTAGAGTTTTTCATGGGAAATCCGATGCTGCTTTTAGTTTTTCCTAAATGGCACGCAAACGCAAATTATTCAACAAAAACGTTTTTGGCATGTCTAGCGCACACACACTAACTTAACAGTTGTCGTGGTGGATAAGAGGTTTGTCTCTGAAACAAGCTATGCGCCTTTTTTGGGCCGGTTCAATTCCTTTTCAGAGTTGGCTTGTCATCAGGCTCTTCAGTCTCATGAAGCAACGACATCGATATCAACAAACCCTTCTTTGCGTGTCGCTGTATCATGATTGGTTTACGGCCACAAAGTTGCGGGTTAATTTTTAACACAAAGTGTTAAAAATGGGGAAAACGGGCTCAAAATCGTGAAATTTCTAAAATTTTGAACCAAACTGAAATTCTTTTCTCCAGTCAAAACTAAAACATCGCAAAATGAGGTCAAAATTCTACCGTAATCCGCCGCTTTTGGTTTTTGAAAAGGTGCTCCTTCCAAAGCTGCTCCTTCCAAAGCTGCTCCTTCCAAAGTTGCTCCTTCCAAAGCTGCTCCTTCCAAAGTTGCTCCTTCCAAAGCTGCTCCTTCCAAAGCTGCTCCTTCCAAAGTTGCTCCTTCCAAAGCTGCTATAAATGGATCAAAATTTGGATCAAAGGCAATTGCTTTTTACCTTTCTGTCGATATAACGGTCATTACGCGATAACTTTTAGGCAACAAACGACAACAAACGACAACTTTGTGACAACAAGCGTTGTGACACAACGTCCAAAGCAATCGGCAACTCTTGAAGGAAGGTCTGAAGCACACGTTTGCAGTAAAAGTTATGATTCACCGCCATTTCCCTGTGTCGTTTGGGTCGGAATTTGTTCCATCGGGAGGACCCCTCCTGTTCATCGATCGAAACGTTAAAATTAACGCTCAGCTCTATGAACAGAAGGTCTTCAAAGATGTGTTGGAGCCTTGGGCTTCCAATCACTTCGGCCAGAATGGCTTTGTGCTTCAAGAAGATTGGGCACTCGCCCATTCCGCTGGTTTTGCTTCAGCTTTTTCGACAGCTGTTTCCAGGCTTTTGGGACAATTCGGGCAGAAAATGCATCCGATTCGAACCCCCTTGACTTCTCCGTGTTGATCTCTGATTCCACAAAAGCTTCTAAATTATCGATACAACACAGTGCCGAGTTTGAAAGTCGTATTGGCCCGGACCTGGAATGATATTACTGCGGAGGAGTGTGCGACCATCATTCGCAACTTCCCCAAGCGACGCAAGAAGTGTGTTGAGGCCCGGGGAGGCCATTTTGAGCCTTTGATGCAATTTTTTTTATTATTTAAGTTTATTGTTGTTTAAAGTTACTGTTTTTTGAATTTTCTCTGATAAAAGTTGTTAGTTCTGACTTTTTTTTGTCTTCTCACAACATTTGCTCTTCAGACAAATTCAATTGTGTGTTTATTTCCCTGTTTGTCCTTGTTTCTTAACAGACAACCAAAAAGCTGGTATTTATTCTGTGTAGAACGAGTAGATCAAAAATGCTCAATATCTGAGGCAATATTATCACCATTTGAAGCTTGAGGGACCACTTTGTAGTAGTTCTTGCTAAATTGAGAACTTTTAATTCAATCCATTGATTAATTCTTCCCTAAAGTGCAAGTAATTATATTTCTCCTGATTGTCTTTCATTTCTCTATACAATTTCGAGTGAATCTCCGAGAAATTCGGTTTTCCGAAGGGATTTTCATTCCAACAAACATCCATTAATTTTTTTCTAAATTCATTCTTTCATTTCATTTTATTCCATTTAATTTAAAAGCTTCTTCCCATCCCTGATCGATCACTCATCGATCACTCACATCAGTTCAGGTGTCTTCTCGAGTTTTTTCATTCGTTTCCCGATTTTTAATTGTGCTAAGACTTCTTCTTGTTGTATTTTTATAAAAAATTTCACTACTGAAACGGCATAAACCAAAAACCGATAGCTGAAAAGAGACTGTCTGAAGTTAATAAAGATAATCCGTGATCAACCTTGGCTGTTTTATTTTTATTTATGAGAACATTTCGAGCAGCCACATCTCGATGAACAATGCTTTCATTCGAAAAGAAATCCTGAATTAGGGAATTTATTTGATTGATTTCAATGAATCCGATGTACCAAAGCGTCGCTGATTTGCCATGAAACTGGAAGGAAATCATTCAGCTTCAGGATTGAATCCTGAAAGTTTTTTTTGATCGGCTCTCAATGCTCTTCGAGGGTTATAGACAGTATTGAATTAGGACTTGATTTGTAATTTAAGATATGCTAATGGAACTATGAAACTAAAACTATGAAATCGCGATTTTACCTTTAAAACACTGAAAAAAGGAGCAAAAACAGCACTTTCAATCCAAAAGATAGCACTTTCTTGAGTGATCTTTGCCTTGTGCAGACGAGAGTTGTCTTGGAGGTATCTCAACGGGTTGTTGTTGGAGAGCTTCGAGTTGCACCACTTGGTCAAAAAGTTGGTTTCCAATCTTGATTTTCGCATAAACTATTGGGGGAATTACCAAATTTCGAGAAACACTTAATAGATTTTCTTTTTTTCCTGCGGACCTTTTACTCTTCAACAGCTTTCAACACAGCTTCCAATCTTACTCCTTCATTGAAAACTATTTCATATTTGAAAAACTGGTCTAGAGTCTTCTTGGTCTTTTCGATAGTTCGTTGTGAGCCAATGGTTACCCCTTGGTTTTTCTGAAGAAAATGGTTTACAGATAATAGTCCTTTATTTGATAGATTGGCACTTTTTTTCAAACCGAGCAGAGCTTCTGGAGTTGGAGGAGTCGGTGATTTGGTTTGAATATGTGAGTTTGAAGCAACAGAATCATCATCTTTTTGCTTTGCTTTTGCCACGTAGACGGCGTCTTGACGATTTTGCTCGGCTCTTTTCTTTTCTTTATCCTTTAGAGCCCTTGCCTCCAATGCTCTGTGAAATATCAGAGCTACCAAAAGCACTAGTGATCGTTTGATGATATTCCCGCGGACATTGATTGCATTCACGGACATGCATTGCATTGTTTGAAGTCGTATAACGTGCACACTCGAATCCTAAACTTGCTGTCGTCCTGTTGTTTCTAAAAAAAACTACCAAAGAATAACAGCCAAAATAAAAAAGAAGTCGAAAAAGAATAAAAGATGAAAATAAGTTAAATTAGTTAGCGAAAGTGGAAGAACAAAAAAGTAAAGAGAAAATCCAAAAAGTTGTGTCGAGGTTTCATGATTGCCAACCTAATACAATAGTATAGCACAGTTCAAAACTGTTGTTTATACAGTCGACTCTCTATATAACGGAACTCTATATAGCAGAAAACTCTATATAACGGGATGGAATTTTGGTCCCGGCCGACGCTAACTGGGGACGGCCGTCCACTTAAGGTGGAGTTTCGGAAGGAGACCAGACGATCTTGTAAAGTTTTTCATCCGGAATCCGATGCTGCTTTTAGTTTTTCCTAAATGGCACGCAAACGCAAGTTGTTCAGCAAAAACGTTTTGGCATGTCTAGCGCACACACACTAACTTGACAGATGTCGTGGTGAATAAGAGGCTTAGTGGTTAAGAGGTTTGTCTCTGGAACAAGCTATGCGCCTTTTTTGCGCCGGTTCAATTCCTTTTCAAATTTGGCTTGGAATCAGTCTCTTCAATCTCGTGAAGCAACGACATCGATCAAGTGGGCTTTTTAAAATTTAAGAGTTGTTGGATTTAAAGTCCAGAAGTGACAGAAAAATTATTCAATGAAAACACTTCTAGGGATAATTTTTGACGTTCTTTCCAAAAAACATGGTTTCAAAACGATTGAAGCACGGAACCGATATGAAAAAGCGTGTT
The DNA here is from genome assembly GCA_958450365.1 of Mesorhabditis belari. NCBI lineage: Eukaryota > Metazoa > Nematoda > Chromadorea > Rhabditida > Rhabditidae > Mesorhabditis > Mesorhabditis belari. The sequence goes on from CAUEEP010000911.1 coordinate 209,181, forward strand.
GAAAAAGTGAATTTTTGACACCCTACTTTGCTCGCCCTAAAATCGGTCAAAAACTAAAGCAAATCGGAAAATCAACTATGGCATCTTATAGATCTCGTTTCAAGCTTTCGGAATCACTATGACACTTATAGACTCCAAACTTATAGTTCTCAAATTGGGGAAAAGTTTTTTTCCCAGTATTGGTGAAAAATCCGGAACTTGATATATTTTTGATTTTGATGATGACGTCAAAATTCTACCGTAATCCGCAGATTTTTGTTTTTGTTTGGTATCAAGCGGAAAAGTTGCTATAATAAGTGTGACAAAGACCAAGTGTAGCAACCCGGCTGCGAAACTCTCCAAAAACCACTCAAATCATTTCGATTAGTTTTTTTTTTCACGTTTTCGATCAAATGAGTATAAGTTTCTCTATCTTGATCTTTACCATTTCTTTCATTTAGGCATCAGGGATCGTGAACTTTTTTGTTTCTGACAATGATTGTCACTGTATTCAGTCAACCCTTCGAAATCTATCGAACTCTAGGAGAGTGACGGGAGGGGAAAGAGTACGGTAGGATAAGTGACTTTTCTAGAACACAAGACCAGCTTAGAATCTAGGGCCTAGATGTTATTTGCAAGAAGTTTTCAAGAAGATTTGCAATAAGTAGGATTCAAAAACCTGAAATTATGAAAATTTGGTTAAATAGCATGAAGAAAGTTGGGAGGGGAAATTTGGAAAGCCTAAACTCTTATCGCAATTTGGTATCAAGCGGAAAAGTAGCTTTAATAAGTGTGACAAAGACTAACCGTAGCAACCCCAAATCTTCTCAGTGATTGTCGGATCGTGAATCTGAATCCAGGGCACAAGCTCGGCTAGGTTTTGCTTTTTGTTGCTGAACACTAGCTCTATGCTGCGAGTCGAGCGGCGCTTCTATGTAGGGAGAAAATAGAGGAATATGCAGCCGAAGAAGTTCAGCAAATAAGCGCACCAGAAGGGGTGCGGTCCCAAATTTGAGTACAAGTGTTTTGTATTTTGTGGCTGAAGTGTAAACTATATCGTGGATGATCTGGATTACGGTAGGTTTCGTCGGAAAACCTACTGTAACTGCTAGCATTTAAAGGGAGAGTTTGACGAAATCCTTCATTCTTTGCTCTGTCTAGATTTCTGTGTTCTTGTCATGTTTTTAACCTTTATTATAGCATACGGTGCAAAAATTTTTTCATTATTTCAAAATTCATATTCGCAAAAATTCTAGAATTTCCCAATTTTCTCTACTTTCTTGATGCAAAATGTTTAGAATTTGACAAATCCAGGATATTTTACGCATGAGACCCCATCTTAAAGCAGCTCACCTGTTTAAAATATTAGTTTCTTAATTCATTTGTCTAGATTTCAGGGTTTCTGTCCTGTTTTTAACATTTTTATAGCATACCGTGCCAAATCTCACTCAATAATGTAACAAATAGACTTGGGTTTTGTAAAATTCCACTAGAATACATGATTTTATGCTTATTTCTTTGGTTTTCTATCTTTCTAGGCACTAGAAGCGTGCAATGAATCACTTTTACCATTTTAACAAATCTTTTATTGGAAATTCATCATTGAGGCTTTAGAAAACAAGCTTTTACTACGGAAAATGCTGAAAGTGATCCATTGCATTGATCTGCTCCTGACAAAGACTAATTCTTTTTATTTACAGGTAGAAAGGCACCATTCAAGATGCGAAATGTGACAACATTTCCAATCGAACGTCTTTGCTTCGATCTGAAGTTGGAGGTTTTGGAGCAATTGAAAGCAAGAGATGTGATTGAATTGGTGAAAGTCAATCAAGGATTTCAATGGATGATATCGAGTCGACCGTCGATCGTTTTTGGACATCATGTGGATGATATTCGATTGGAGTTTGAAGAATTCAACATCAAGAAGCTGAATTCGGAGTCACTTGAGTTCAGTCTGGATGTCATCCGTCATTTTCCTTTCATCAAAAACATTCGATCCTGCGATCGATTGTGTGTGCGCAAGGATTACGACAGCCCAATCGACAAGGATCTTGCTGCTTTTCTGAAACAATTAGAGGCAGTAGATTCACTCTATTTGGATAACGATTCGGTTCTGCACGTGGGCTGGCTTTCTCATTTGTCAATCAAGATCAAGAGATGCATGGGTCTTCCCTGCTACCTTGAAGAAGCTCCATCAATAAGAGATCTTGTTGGCCATTTCATTGAGGCTCAACTCAACGAGTGTGAAATAGTCAGTTTTATATGTGAGGATGATGATGATTTTCGGTTTTACTACAATGCTTTTGTAAAGACCCACATCAAATATGTTGTAATCGAATACAACGAAAATCTCATCGTTCCAGCCATTCAAATGATTGTTAGCCACGGGATTCCGAGCAAAAACCCTGCTGGGGTTGTGAGTATTTGCAGCTTTGGTTATTTTCGCGACGATACGAAGGCTACAATCGTTGCTCTTCTCAAGGGATATCCAGGAATGAAACAAATCAGCCGGAAAAATCGTCAACCAGTGATTGCATTGGCAAACGATCGTGGGAGGCGAAGCAGATATCCCGCTTTGACGATGAAAACTCTGTGTTTCCGACGAAATATCAATGCGACCCGAGATTGCATCTACATGTGGTATCCGCGTGAATTTCTCGCCTTTTACATCAAGCCCGATGAAATTATCGATCGTTGATGTTTTATTGCTATATTTGGCTGGCCTTACATTGCCTTTGCGTGTTTTAAATCCCGTTTTTGCCTTTAAGCTAGCATTAATTAATCTTATCAATTTATTTATTTATCCAACCGAAACTTTTAAATTTGGGGGGTTAATGCCAGTTTTTCATGAATCTTTCTTGTGACTAGTTGATTATTTATTCTTTCTGTCTACTACGTGTTTCAATTTGAAATTTGATCTCCGTTAATTTGAACTTAAATGTCTTTACTTGAATTTGTGGTTAATTCTCTTCCTTTAGATATTTGAATTTGCCGTAATTTCTAAACTTTCTTTACAAAAGTCCAGAAGTTAAATATAATTTCAATCCTTTTCTGTACCTTTATGTTTTCTAAGCCAAAAGCGGCTCCTTCTACGTATTTACATATGCGGCTCACTTTTCTCATGCACCATGAATAAAGTATGATTCTTAACGTTTGTTACTACTGTTAAAAATTGATATGTAAAACCAAAAATAAGGTTTTCTCTGGAAAATACCTGAATACCAATCGTTTCTTCACCGAGTCATTCTTTCTTTCCGCTTTGCCTTGGTTTCGAGTTAGACATCGCTGAGAAAAGGCCTATCTAATCTGATCATTTTATATCGCCATTCTAATGGGTTTTAAACATCAGTAATAAATTGAATTGAAAATTCTGTTGTTTGAACTCCAAAGTCGTTGTGGAAGGAATGGATTGAAATGTACTGTGGCACAGTTGGGAATCGAAAATGTAGTTTTCTGGTAAAAAGACGTACAAATTTTGGCCGGTGACGAAAGAATTTGGTGTCAACAAAGTGCGTTGTGTAAAAAGTCCTTTTGGAAATTGGTTTTAGGCTGATTTGGAATGTAAACAATCCAGATTTAGCTTAATTCTCTCTTTCGGTCTAAAGTCAACTTTTTGCGCCACAACTGGAGATCGTTGTGAAGCAAATGAGTTGTTCTACAGCCAGTCCCATAAAGGCAAGTGTCATTTCTGAAAATTGAATATAACAATTGGATTTTTAGCAAAGAAAAACTAACTTTTTGGAATCCTTTTCAATGTTTCTAATCATTCAAGCAAGAAATTTGATTGATTCATTGTCAAAAATATGAATCATATTGTTGCTCGGGACGAAACTCAACCGCTATCAAATCTGGGATGCTCAAGAAACAAATATGGTGAAATCTGGTCTTTGCACAAACAGTAACTTGTCATGTCAAGTAACGGAATATCAATATCGCCTCTCGTTCCGGTCGAAGTGGACGAAGCGTGAGTACCAAAAGGCTCATTTAATCTGGGGCTTTTCGAAGCGAGGTGTTTACACCGAATCGATGTAAAGACCAAAACCCAAAATCTTCAGAGTTATTCGGTTCGCTTTTACACCGAGATTTTTGGTTTAATTTTCGATTTTTTGAAAATTCGCTTTCCTTCGGTTTAGCAGAAATTTCCGATTTTTCTGTGCGGCATCAAATTTTTTTTTGGTTTGACTCATCAAAAAAAATCTTGGTTTTTGTGAAATCTGTGCCGAACCGTAAACTTCGATTCGGTTCTTTGTAAGCCGAAAAGCGAACCAAACGGAAACGAAAGTTCTAGTGAATCTAAAATGTTCGCTGAAATCTGAAAAGTGCAAAAAGCCGAAAGATCTAAATTAGCAATGCAAATATAAAATCTACCTTCTCTCTTAATAATAATATAAGAATGATACTTTATTCAGATGATAAAGTGACACTCAATAAATAAATCATAGAGAAATGCTCAGCGAGGCATAAATGTAGATACAAAAGAAAGATACGAAGATACTAAATTTGGTGATTATGCAAATAATCGGATTACCTATGCTAAAGAGGCGTTAGATCTAGAGCATCGATTTATTTCTTGAAAATGGAAAGTGACTGAATTTCTCGTATGTCATTTGGGAGCAAGTTCCATAACAGTTGGATCCCTTTCCTTCAGTGTAAAACAGGTTGGACGAATTTTGAAACCGATTCAGAGATGGTTAGAGCCCGGAAGAGGCGGCAAACTTTGCAGATCGATTACGTCGTCCGGACTGTCACAAATCACCATATCTAAAATAGAAGAAGAGCGGCAGAAAGTAGGAAATGTGCTTAAACTGAAAAGAGAGCTCGTAACAAGGAAACTTTCAAGTGAAATAGTGGTGTGATGAGACTTGTCGAATGACAATAAAAGAAATTACCTATACAAAAGTTTTCAAACAAAATTCACACGATAATAAAGTAATCACAGCAAAACAAGATGAATCAGGACAATGCAGAAGAAGAAAGCTCTATTAGATTAATTTTGTTTAACTCTCTTTTGTACCAAAAGGGAATGGAGAGTAATCGAATTGAGGTAAAACAAGTGAAATAAAACTCTATTTTAGCTTTTCCCTTTCAGACACACCTAAGAATAGTGGACGAAGCTGCCGATTGAAACACTCAGACCATCCGCCTCGTTTGAAATCGATAAACGAGTCAGTCAAGCAAGTCACTAGGAACAGCTAACAATAAAATGAAGGATTGCTTGACAAAAAACAACACTGAAACTGATACACTCGGAGGTAGATTCTGACAGATGCGTTAATCAAAGCCTAAAAAGATTTGTACAAGAACAATCTTAGGACCTGAGGTGCTGATCGAACAACCAGTAAAGTGTGTAAACAAGATTGAGTCAATCCATTCCTTCAACAACGAATTTGGAGTTCAAACAAAAGAATTTTGAATTCAACTTGTTACGGATACATAAAACCCATTAGAATAGCGATAGAAGATGATCGGATTAGATAAGGCTATTTTCAGCGATCTCTGATTCGAAACCAAGAAGGCAAAGCGGTAAGAAAGAATGATTCGGTGAAGAAATTGGTATTCAGGCACCTTCCCGGAAAACCTTATTTTTGGTTTTACATATTAATTTTTAACAGGAGTAACCAACGTTAAGAATCATACTTTATTCATGGTGCATGAAAAAAGTGAGCCGAATATGTAAATCGACAGAAGGAGCCGCTTTTGGCTTAGGAAGCATAAACCTACAGAAAAGAATTGAAACTATTAGGTTGATGCAAAAGTCTTTTTCATTTTTTTCGTCTGCCGTTTCAAGCCAACAAATGCACCAATTAAACTACGGTTGATTTCATTAGAAAAACCAATTATTTTTCTGCAAAATAACATTAAAACGGGTTTAAAAATATTTTATGCCTGGATTTTCTTGAGAGTATGAAGTCGGGTAGTCAAAAAGGGCTAACTCGATGATGCGGTTTAGACACCTTAGCTAAAGAAAACCTATCTTCGTGTCAATAGATAAAAGATAGAGAAAAAAAGCTTTGATATTTCGCCAAAATTTCAGAGAAATTCATTCAGCCAATTTTTCCGTAGAGTTTTTATAGATTTTTACGAAAAAGGCGTTTTTCACTCTCGAATTTGCTTGAAAGTGAACCGAAATTGATTTTAAAAGATGGAAATTGAACAAAAAAAACACTTTTTTTATAGAGCAAACTATAGATTAATTGGTGAATTTGTTACTTTTTAACAGAAGTACGAAAAAAATGAAAAAGACTTTTGCATCAACCTAATACATTTAAAGATTTAAGGCAGGCAAAGGCAATGTAAGGCCAGCAAAATATAACAAAAAAACATCAATGTTCGATCATTTCCTCGGGTAAAAGGCGAGGAATTCATTCAAGTTCAACATGTAGATGCAATCTCGGGTCACATTGATATTTCGTCGAAAACACAGAGTTTTCATCGTCAAAGCGGGATAACACCATTTCCACTTCTTCCAACGATCGTTTGCCAATGCAATCAATGGTTGACGATTTTTCCTGTTGATTTGTTTCATTCCTGGATATCCCTTGAAAAGAAAAACGATTGTAGCCTTCATATCATCCATAAAATGGTCCCAAAATCTCACAACCGCTGCGGGGTTTTTGCTCGGAATTCCGTGGCCAACAATCCTTTGAATGGCTGGAAAAAAAAAAAAAAAAAAAAATGCAAGGGATCACTTTCAACATTATCTTGTTCAACATTATGTAAAAGCTTGTTTTCTAAAGCATGAATGATGAATTTCCAATAAAAGATTTGTCAAAATGTCAAAAGTAATCCATTGCATGGTTCTAGTACCAAAAAAAATAGAAAACAAAAGAAATACGCATAAAACCATGTACTCTAGTGGGATTTAACAAAACCCCAGTCTATTTTTCACATTATTGAGTGAGATTTGGCACGGTATGGTATTAAAAATGTTAAAAACAGCACAGAAACCCTGAAATCTAGACAAATGAATTAAGAAACTAATATTTTAAACAGGTGAGGTGCTTTAAAATGGGGTCTAGTGAAATATGCTGGCTTTGTCAAATTCTAATCATTTTGCATTAAGAAATGGCGTTTAGTTGGGAAAATTGGGAAATCCTAGAGTTCTAAACATTTCAAAAATTTGCGAATATGAAATAGGAAAGAATGAAAAAATTGATGAATATTTTATTAATTGAATATCTTAATTTTAAAAGGGAGCACCTATCTAACGGGTGCCTGTGCCAGGAGGGCGATTACGCGGCCGCACAAAGAACACCAGTCATTTTGTTCGCAATCTCCGGATTCTAGCCAAGACATTCTAGCCAAGATAAGGGATCTAACATTGTTTTAAGGCGGTTCCGAAAATCTTATTAATTTACGCAATCTAACCACGGCAAAACGAACCTTTCATCAATATTATCTTTTTAATTTATCAACATTGATAATAACAAAATTTTTACACAACTTCACAAATCACCCCAACCAATGAAAAAACTTAAAACCAATTTCGCGCAACATTTTCCTCACCGCAGCATCAAACCCGGCAACCCTCAGAGATTAATTTTCTGGGCCATTTCCCCGTCTGCGCCATCGCCATTAAAAAAATGTGTTGGGGCCTTGGGCTTCCATTCACTTCCAATCACTACCAGAATGGCTTTGTGCTTCAGAAGATTGGGTGCCTGCCCATTCCGCTCGTTTTGCTTCAGCTTTGTCAACAGCTGTTTCCAGGCTTTTGGGACAGTTTGGCCAAGAAATGCATCCGATTTGAATCCCCTTGACTCCTCCGTGTGATCTCTACTTCAAGAAAAGCAAGACAATTTTGAGCATTTGATGTAATTCTTTTTGTTTTTCAAGTTTATTTTTGTTTAAGGTTACTATTTTGTTGAATTTTCTCTGATAAAAGTTGTTAGCTCTGATTTTTTTTGTCTTCTCACAACATTTGAAAAACTTCCACGTATTTTCTGGTCACCTTGTATTGTATTCGATGGTTTAACAGCCTTTTTGGACATTGTGTATGTTATTGAACAATAAATATAATCTTTCCCAACTCTTCAGACAAATTCAGTCGCGTGTTTATTTCCCTATTTGTCCTTGCTTCTTAACAGACAACCAAAAAGCTGACATTTATTCTGCGTAGAACGAGTAGATCAAAAATGCTCAATATCTGAGGCAATGTTATCACTACTTGGAGCTTGAGTGACCACTTTGTAGTAGATCTTGCTAAAATGAGAACTTTTAATTCAATCCATTGATCAATTCTTACCTAAAGTGCAAGTAATTATACTTCTCCTGATTCTCTTCCATTTCTCTATACAATTTCGAGCGAATCTCCGAGAAATTCGGTCTTCCAAAGGGATTTTCATTCCAACAAACATCCATTAAGGCTTTTCTAAATCCATTCTTTCATGTCATTTTATTCCATTTAATTTAAAGTCTTCTTCCCATCACTCATCAACCACTCACATCAATTCAGGCGTCTTCTCGGGTTTTTCCATTCGTTTCCCCATTTTTAATTGTGCCAATACTTCTTCTTGTTGTATTAAATGAAATGGAGTTTTTCCAAAAGAATACATTTCATAAAGTAAAACACCAAATGACCAACTAAAAATGGGATTCTTTTTAGATAAACGAACTACGACAATTTACACATCAGATTTCGTCGAGAATTGTGCATATTCAATAGCTTCAGGAGCCATCCATTTTAATGGTAATTTACCACCACGAGATTTATAAAACATTTCACTACTGAAACGACATAAGCCAAAATCCGATAGCTGAAAAGAAACTGTTTAAAGTTAATAAAGATAATCCGTGATTAACCTTGGCTGTTTTATTTTTATTTATAAGAATATTTCGAGCAGCCACATCTCGATGAACAATGCTTTTATTCGAAAAGAAATCCTGAACTTGGGAATTTATTTGATTGATTTCAATGAATCTGTTGTACCAAAGCGTCGCTGATTTGCCATGAAATTGGAAGGAAATCATTCAGCTTCAAGATTGATTCCTGAAAGCTTTTAAAAAAAAACCTAACAGATAAAAAAACCTAACGGATGTCGTGGTGGATAAGAGGCTTAGTGGATAAGAGGTTTGTCTCTGAAAAAGCTATGGGGCTTTTTTTGCGCCGGTTCAATTCCTTTTCAGATTTGGCTTGTCATGAGTCTCTTCAGTTCTTGAAGCAACGACATCGGTCAAATGGGGTTTTTAAAGTTTAAGAGTTGTTGAATTTAAAGTTCAGGAGTCACAGAAAAATTATTCACTGAAAACACTCCTAGGGATAATTTTTGACGTTCTTTCTAAAAAACCTGGTTTCAAAACGATTGGAGCACGAAATCTATATGAAAAAGCGTGTTGAAAAAGTGAACTTTTGACACCCTACTTTGCTGGTCCTAAAATCGGTCAAAAGCTAAAGCAAATCGGAAAATCAACTATGTCATCTGATAGATCTCGTTTCAAGCTTTCGGAATCACTATAACACTTATCGACTCCAAAATCATAGTTCTCAATTGGTTTTCCCCCAGTGTTGGGGAAAAATCCGGAACTTGATATATTTTTGTCCAGTACTGCTTAACGGCACTCTTTTTAACGGAAAATTTTTTTGATCCCTTCCATTTTTTTATAGAGAGACTCAACTGTACGTAAAAACTTAGCCATAAGCAAACTGTCAGTTTTTACCTTATCCAACGCATCTCTGATCAAACTCAACAAATCTCCCAATTCACAAAGTTCGGTCAAAAGCAGTGGGTAGTTGATATTACTGGAGCATCCAATCAATGATAAAACATGTGGATGATAGTCTAGTTTTTTCATGAAATCAATCTCATCCAAGAACGCTTCTCTGAAAGTCTATAATAAGAGAAAACGGATGGAGCCCTGACACAAACCTTTCTTTGCGTGTCGCTGTCTCATGAGTGGTTTTCACGGCCACAAAGTTGCCATCATCTTTAAGCGCAAAAGCGATCTAAATAGCGTTGGGGAGTTACCGTATTTATTCCAATAGAAGCACATGTGATAACAGAAGCACCTGTGATTCTATTTTACAACCCCTTCACGAAAATTGCTTCTATTTTTCTATTCTTTAAAGGACAACCGAATAGGTAGCTAGCTAGAAAGAAACCATTTTCAAATATCAGACAGAATTTTAAGATTAATTTATTCATTCATGTAAGTAAAACAAGAACATTTATTTAACAATATAAAAAAATAGTTTTAAACAAATTTATCAATCATTTAAATCATCGCGGATAGAATTCTCGTTGAGATCGCCGACTTCAACTGAGGCATCATTGTCATACAGGGTATTGTCGCGTATTGTCGCGTAAAAGTATTGTCGCGTCTCTTTGAACTAACTTTTATGTGATTTAAAAGTATCCTTTTACGTTTTGTAAAACTTGAATTTTGTCCAGTTTTTTGTCTCTTTCGAATGGTGCATAGCATGCAATGTGTATTTTTAGAAATGCAAGCTTGCCCTCATCGAGAAGCGATCGCTGTGCTTTTGAAAGCCGGAGAGTCGAAGGCGGCCATCTCGCAAAAGCTCAAAACCAACACCTGAACTGTCCAACGGCTTGCCAGACAATTGAAAAAGAAAGGACACGTCAAGGAGAAGTGGAAGGCCTGGATCGGTGAACACGCCAAACATCCGGAAGCTCATCGAAGAACGAATTGACCGAAACGACGAGCGAAGCTTAGGAAAAATGGAGGAGCTGAAAATCCCGAATTGGTGGGTTCGCAACATTGTGAAAAACGAGCTGGGACTTCGTAATTATCGTCTGCGACAAGCCCAGTTTCTTACCGATAATGCAAAATTCAATCGAGTTCAAAAAGCCAAGCGGCTCCTTTGTTTTTTTTAAGACGCGCCGAGGATGTCTTGTGGTCAGATGAGAAATTCGGTGATCAGCTCTCATCGTGCCTGGCCTGGAAGCCCATTTTGAAACGTCATCTTCAGCCTAAAATAAAACACATTAACAAAGTAAAATCTTCGCTTAAAGTGTTAAGCTTTAAACTTTTATCTTATCTTAAAGCAAGAAATTTGATCATCTTCAGATCCATCGGTGTTAATTGTAATCCCACAAGTTTTGAACGATTTGGCGATGAGATCCTTATCCAAACTGTCCCATGCATCGACGATTCATTGCAAGTAAACATTAATTCGTGGTGCCTTGAAGTTTCCTTCTTCCGTTAGCTCTTGGTCTCCATCATCCAGTCGTCGTAGTAGCCCCGATCCTAGCCTTGAATGGATGATTCCAAACGACGTCCGGTGCTTGAATAAACTTTGTGCAGCTTCCCGGAACGAGAGCAGAGTCCATTTTGATTGATTTAAGGACCCTCTTTGTTGAATCTGCAACGTGATAGCGGAAACTGTTCCAAACGAGCAAACATTTGAAAAATGCAGCGTGTCCGAATGTTTTCTTGAGGAAATCGGCCTTGAGCTCTGTGTTCATTCAAGTCGTTTTCTTCCAGACAAGTTGATTTGTTTGTTTTCCGGCTCTGGCTCTCGACCAACTTCGTCTGCATTTGCTCCTTCTTTCTCTCTGAAGAAATCCTCGTCATCTCCTTGAAGTTCTCGTGGGGATCGATATTTCTCGAGAGAACCCGAACGAATTGGCAGTTGCTCGACCATTGCACTTGAAAATAAACAAATTACTTAGAAGTTAATTTTTAAAAAACAAAAACAAAATAAAAAGAAAAACTTTATTAGGCGTAAAAATCGAGGACTGCAGAGTGGCTTTGCAAGAAATGGATTACGATTGAAGGCTGTGCTTCTATTGAATGCCGTGCTTCTATTGAATGCCGTGCTTCTATTGAATGCCGTGCTTCTATTGAATGCCGTGCTTCTATTGAAGGCCGTGCTTCTATTGAATGCTTCATTTTGCGCGGGATTCACGTCACGCGCCTTAGACCACTCGGCCACGGTTTCCTCTTATGTTTTTAGTGTATTTTGCAAAATTTCTTTAAAGATGTTATAACTTTTTGTAGAGTTAAGCAAATTTGATGATTTTTGTATCAAAATGTTCGTGAGAGTCTCTAGAATAAAAATTATCCCCTCGTTTTTTGTTCTAGAGCCTGATTGTCGAGTTACGAGCCCCCAACTGCAGAGTACCACAAAAATTCCCATACAAAATGACCAAAAAACCGCTAAAACTCAATTTTAAAAATTTCTGTCAAAGGGATTTGAAAAATTCCTTCAGATTCGGAATCAGCACAATTTTTTGCATCTAAAAAAGGTACTCCCGGAAAAATCCGATAGAAAACGCATTTTCGCGCCGATGTGTGCCGTGCTTCTATTAGAGTTTGTGCTTCCATTGAAGGCTGTGCTTCTATTAGCTTCAAAATCGAGTGTTTACCTGAATGTTTGGATATATTTTGACAACCGGTGGCACTCCTTTCAAATATCCTTTCGAAACAATCGCATAAGCTCCAGCACCAAGTTTTTCGTCATAGATTTGCAGATTTTCCGAGGTGACTTCCCATAGATCGCCCAGGCTAAATAGAGGATCTGATTACAAGGAAAAAATCCAAATGAGCTATGAACAAGTTAGCCTATTTGTTTAAAGCGTTCTGGCTAGCTACGCATCACTAACGTCAACTAACGTCAACTAACGTCAACTAAAGTCAACTAACGTTTCAAACATTGTAGCTTGTTGCAAAACTTTGTTGAAAATTTGATTTCGAATGTTGACAAGTGGGTCATTCGATTGTTTATTTGATCTGAAATGAAGTTAGTTAATTGTTTTTGGAAAGAAAAATATTACGTAAACAATTGTCGGCCGTATTGACGACAACGCCACCAATTGAAATAACAGATGACTGATGCAATGAAAAACATGACCAATCCACCAAAAGAGGCCAGAAGTATGATTTGAAGACTGTGAGTTTTGTGGGATATTGTTGTTGTGAAATCCGAAAAAGTCGAGTTGATGAGGGTGATTTTGTTGGGATCAGATGTCGTCATAGTCGATGTGGACGGTGGATTCGTTTCCGAAATGGTGGTTTCAGGTGTTGTTGAAGCCGCTGTGGAAGTCGGATCTAAACATTTTTGATCATATCTATCATCCATTGGTTCAAAATCAAAATAGTTGAGCAATATCGAATAAAAAGACTTTCTCATTATCTATCAATGACCAACATGTGACGGTTGAAGTCGTTTCGGCCGTGTCTGAGCATAAACCATATTTTTCATTTATTGTGGCATCATCGAGGAAATCCTGCGACGCCTAAAATCGTTTAAGAGTTTGCTTAAAGTTTTCAAGATATAAAAAATCTGCTAAAAAGCGCTGCCGTCTAAAAGTCGCCCCCCAAAAGTCGGCGCCCTCTAAAAAGCGCCCCGGCTGTTATTAGAGTACTCCTAAATTCTATTTTACACCAAAAGTACCATACCTACTACCACGTAAACACAAAGAATCGAGCTTTTCTTTGCTTTTTAAGTATTTTCAATTGTTTATGTCCTTAATAATGTTGTTTTTATGTTTAATATTTTTCTATCAGCATTTACTAACTTTTTTATTTTAGGTGACGTCTGCGATCGTAAAACAAGCTTTGACGCAAAAGTTGAAGTCTTACAATGTGTCTTTCAAAATCGAAGCGATTGGATACGCAAAGCGGACCGGCAATCGGGAGGCAGGACGTCATTTTTGAGTTGATAAACGACAAATTCGCGAATGGAGATCTAAGGAAAACAAATTGGTGACGTCTAACAAGGATCAAAGAAGCTATCTGGTAGTGGACGTCCATTTCGTTGAGCTTCTGCAAGCAAGAATCGACAATACTTTGGCCAAGTTAATAGAAGAGGTGGATTTGGAACAATTTGGTTTATGACTCTGATGGCTCGCTCGTAAGCAATGCCTTCTTAGACGATAAAGAGGAAACCTCATTGGGTAGTGGACGTTCACTTAGCTCCGTCAAGCTCGACAAAGCCGTTTACGAATGGATTGTTTAAAAACGTCAAGAGAAGCTGCGCAGTCAAGAGAAGCGCGACTGACAATAACGCGTGATAAAGCATTGACGTCTGAAGAAGCTGCGCATCACACGTCTTGCAATAACGTGAGATAAAGCATCGATGCCTCAAGAAGCAATGACGTCTTAGACGATGAAGAAGAAGTCTGGCAATAACGTGAGATAAGCATTGATGCCTGAAGAAGCAATGGCGTCTTGGACGATGAAGAAGAGGTTGCTCAATCAATTTGGTCATTGGGATCATTCAATGATGTTGAAAATGACATCTAAATGTTTGGCAAAGGATAATTTTGGTTTGTATACTTGTTCCAGATTTTCTTGTACATTCGAAACAATAAGCGCAGCCCTCTAAAAAGCGTCACACCTCGTGCTCGATCAAAAAAATAATTTGAGATGTCACGCGGAAACGGATACCGAAACGGGCACAGCTTTACACTGGGAGCTCCGATTGTTCTAAAAGTATCACCATTAGATAGCCACGCCATCCAGCTTTATTTTTGGTATTAAAACTGCTAAAGTAACCTAATGAAAGCTGCCGAAAAAGTCTAATGATACTTAACGAGGCAGCTTCTCGTTAAGCTTGACGAGGCTTAACGAGAAGCTGCCACGAAGAATTTCAAGAAGACTTTTAGAGAACTTTCTGCACAGAAAATGGTAAGTATTGGATAGGAAAATATAGCTGAAATACGTGGCTATCTAATAGTGAAACTTTTAGTGCAATCGGCGCATCCAGTGTGAAAATGCGCTGCTTTTGCGCGACATCACATTTTATCGTTAGCCATGTCTACAAATCTCAACAATGTTCTGTGTGCAAGAATGCAAAGTAAAACCACTTAAAAGTAAAGTGGTTGGCGTAACATCCACAGGAATCATTTCTATTTCCCCAACTTACGTATCCAAAGTATGGTCCCGGCAATGGATTGTTTTTGATTTCTTCCAATCTTACTTCCGGGTCAGATCCAGCATCAATTAGGCCAGCCTGTTAGATTTATTGGTTCTTTTCCGTTATAAATCCTCAAAAATAAACCCCCGATCATTTCCGTTATACATCCGCAAAATTTGCATTGTGTTGGCTCATGGATGAAGGGCATCAAAATTCCGTTTCTCACAATCCTACAATTCATCTATGAATGGACTAAACAGTGAACCTCGATCGACTATTGTGCGAAAGAATTGCGGATGAATCACAACACCGCGATCGACTTCACTAACTACATGAGGGATCTTTGCGTGCAATATCTGGTGAATAAGTTGAGTGGAAAAATTAGAGAACTCAATCGAATCATCGAGGTGAACGAGTATCTCTTCTCGAAGTGAAAGGCGAATGTGGGCCGCATCTTGCCGCAAGTGTGGATATTTGGAGGAGTTTGCCGAGAAACCAAGGATTGTTTTCTGCTCGAGGTGGCCGAGGCCAAGACCTTATTGGCAGCGATGGAACACATCGAGCCGGGAACCCAAATTCACTCCGATTGTTGGCGAGGATACAACAAACAGATGGAGGAAGCCTGCTTGACCCACGCTCAAGTCAATCACAAGTACAATTTCCTGAATCCGGATGACCCTGCCATTCACACGCAGACGATCGAACGTCTATGAGGCTCTGCCAAATGGAGAAGCAAGAAGCATCGCTGCACGGCACGTCATTTCCTATCGCTACTCGAGAGCTACCTTGCTGCATTCATGGTCCGAGAAGAAGTGGGAAAGGACGATTTCTACGGATCGGTGTTGCAACAAATTGCTACGGCATGGATTCCTCATTGATCTTATTTTAATGTTTACTTTTTTGATTTTGATTAAATCGTTTAAATGACTAAATCGATTTTTGATTATTAAATGATTAAATATTTTGCGAATTTACAACGAAAATGATCGGGAGTTTATTTTTGCGAATTTACAACGGAAAAAGAACCGATTTATGATTAAATATCTGTATAATGACATACCTTTGTGAAGATATATCGAAAAATGGGCACTCTTATGCTCAATGGCACATTCCACATGTCCCTATCCACAAATATTTGTATGTCTTGAAAATACGTGGTATACAGATGATTCACTGAAAGTCAAGGTTTTATTGTTTTTTTTTTTATTTTCCGTTGGAATCCCTTTGGAATTCCTTTCAGTCTACGAATTTCTGATGAAATGGTGACTTTATTTTACTTCATCTTCATCATCTCCTCTCTCTCCACAGCAATATTTACTTACACGCCGTAGTGGGCACATCAGTGATGATATAGTAGACAGGTTGTTGATCTGATTTCACTGGTGTACCACCATAAACAATGTTCACTAACTGGCCACGAGATACATCGAGTTTTCCCTTGCTAAACGGTATGAGAGTCTTGTAAGTCTATGGATCTTAATAGCACGTGGGCACATGGTTAAAATAGAGCCTAGATAGCAAAATAGAGGTAGCAGGTAAGCAGAGGTATGCAAAATGGCCTTTGGCTTGGCTTGGCTTGGCTTGGCTTGGCTTGGCTTGGCTTGGCTTGGCTTGGCTTGGCTTGGCTTGGCTTGGCTTGGCTTGGCTTGGCTTGGCTTGGCTCACCTGGATTTTGTTATGTATGGCTTGATGAACGCGGTGAGAAGAGTAATGTCATCAAATACATCGAGTGGACTTGTGAAAAAGTCCACATTCTTATTTCCAATAATGGTGAAATCACTAACACAAAATTACAGTTCAAAACATTTTCGATCCAGACAAACCTTCCACCCGTTTCACCTTCCAATTGAATACACGAATCCAAGATTTTTCTCAACATTGCAATATGTTTATTCACGTTTTCTTGTCCCATATCGGCTAACATCATGAAAACATGAATATGATAGAATGGCTTACAATTTGCATTGTGACGATCGACAAGGCTTGAGGCTAAAATTGGCAAGTTTTTTGGCTCTTGTAACCTAGAGAGGACTTTTGAATTTAGAGGGAACTTTTGGCCATTTTAGATTGATTTTCATTGAAAGGACTCGAACCCTCGGGGTCTAAAAGGGCATACGCCCAGCAGACGTGCGCACTAACCACTACACCACCGAGGTCGTTGACTGAGGACAGTGCGTCGCCCTAATAAAGAGACCGCAAAAACTTTTATGCCTAATATCTCGCGATAGAGAAGCGTTTAGCAAAAACTGATTGCAGATTCGGAATCAGCGTAAAAAACTGCACCAGATAGGCTTTTTCTTGAGTCACGAAGCTACGATAAGTTAACAAAATTCCCTAGTAAGTTCAAAAGTCCCCTCGAAGTTACAAGAGGCAGCTTTTTACGTAAAGTTGCATCCTAGTAGGACTACAAAGCGTGATCGAGAGACAAACGAGAGTAACGATCAAAAGATACCTCTCGGTTTCCAAGCGAACGATCTACTAAGGAGCTACAATACAAAAAGCCACAATACAAAAAGCTACAAAGCTAAAAAATTAAAAAGCGAATTTAACGGAAAATTGAAGGCTTTCGATTTACTCAAAATTGAAAAAAAAACTAACGATTGAGACATCTCGGATTGATAGGCGGCGGTGTGGTTGAGAATGACGTGTGGAGGAATGCAAAGGAGACTAATATCTCGAACCAATTAATTAACATTTCGATCCATCGATAGAATGCAATGAACTGAATATTATTTGACGTTTTCCACATCAAAGATTTTCTCACTTTTATCTCAAAACATGGGTTTAGTTCCGTCTCTACCCTTTGTCTAGCATCACTCTTTCGTGTAAGCCTTGACGGTTTCGAATTCGAAATCCGAAGCTTAACACGAGACAGATAAGAATTTTTTTGGAAAACTAGAATAGAGGAAGACATAAGCCCAGTTTTCCATTGTCTGCTGGAAAAAGCAATGATGAATTGGTTGAGGATAGCGTTTCTTTTGATACATCTTGCTTCACTACATCTTGCTAACTCTCGATCATGTAACGGCCCGATTCGAAATGAACAAACACTGGCCAGCTCTGATCCAAAATGTCTCGATCGTGCGTTTTCTTTTAACCGTAAGACGAATCGATGAAAAGCATGTTTAATTTTAGCCTCAAGTCTTGTCAATCGAACCGATGCCAATTGTAAACCATATTTCAATATCTATCTATTTATGATGTTATCTGATATGGGAGAAGAAAATATGAATGCACATATCGAAATGCTGAAAAAAATCTTGATTCCATGTATTCGAGTCGAGAGACAAGGTGGAAGGTAAACTGAGATTTTAACAAAGAATCATTTACCGTAAAAGCTGTAATAGTAGCACCGGGGGCCTGGGGACCCTCTAGGGGCGGGGGGGCGGAGGAGGGGCGGGAGAAAGGGAAAGTCACTATAAGAGGGGCTACTATTAGAGAGGGATCATTGTTTTTTCGATAGTATTTTTTGCCCACAAATTTAGCTAGATCAAAAGCTAGATCAAAAGCTAGATCAAAAGCTAGATCAAAAGCTAGATCAAGAGCTAGATCAACTGATGTATCAGATCCAACTTTTCCTTAGATATTTCTGTTTCTTGACGAAAATCGAGACGGTGTATTGAGGTAAGAGTAAGCGGTTATTAAAGGGGGGGGGGGCGGGGGCGTTTATTAGAGGGGGGCGCGATTACTAGGGCGAAGGGAGGGGGGGGGGGGGGCGATTATTAGGGCGGGGTATCATTATTTTTTCATTGGCCCTTTAGGGGGCCCTACTATTACAGCTTTTACGGTATTTATTTACGAGATAAGTTTAACTGAAATCAATGCAAACTCAATTTATTTCAGCGTATTAACCTTTTTTGACGCGAGCACAGAGAGCTTTGTTCCTTATTACATTACCTCTCTTGACAATATTCAACTTCTCACCGAAACAATTTGGCCGTACATATTTCCAAATAAGTACTTTTTTGCTGTTTTGAATCTGATAGTTTGTTTTCTTTACAATCTACTACAGGGTCTCTACAATCTACTACAATAAATATTATTAAAGAGTTGATTGTTGATTTTATTTGATTACTTGATTGTACTCGTCGTTTTAGATCAGAGACAATCCTATTGGCGGAAAGATACATTAATTCAATGTTGTTCCTCAATCAATATCAAATCTTGCAGAAAGATCAACAAGTTGTTCATTATTTCATCACCGATGTTTCAACAAAACAGAGTGGTTTCAACAATTTGTGTTCTATCTCAAACTTTAATCAGATCATCATTGCAATCAGAAATCATCATTGCACATTTTAGTTCTCAACTACGACAGCTTCTATTTCACATATGTACAATGGATGTTGGATACATGTATTTGGCAACAGTCCAATTTGCATGTTTTTGCTATCTATCGTTATATCTTTACAAAGGTGAAGAATTAAAAAGCTCTAAAAGGCATAGCATTAAAAAGCAGTAAAAAAACTGTAGGCTGGTCTAATCGATAAGGTGACAGAAGTGGTACTGAACGAAATAAAAGAAAATTTGTACGGGCGATACTTTGGCTACGTGAGTTGGATGAAGTGATAAAGTTAAAGGGGTATTTTAGGAATCGAAAAACTTCCTCAACGATGACACAATTGGTGACAATTATGGGTTATGCTCGAATTCAACCATTCAACCCACAACAACAACCACAACGACAACGACAACGACGACAACGACTACAACAAACAAAATAAGTATGAGCGTCAATACTCTCAAAAAAATTACATAGAATATTCAAGATGACAGCCTGATATAAGAAAAATATCGAAAACACTAAATAAATTTAGCAACTCCAACACAGAATGGCTCTTCTCCAACTATCTTTACTGGAACATCCTTAAAAAGTGAGTTTGAAGCTGAAGATTACATCTATTAGGTAAATGCATAAGAAATGCGAATTTCAACATTTTCATAAATTTCCAACGATAGAAACCTGATGTTTTAAACTAGAATCGATGAATGTTATAAACTATTTGAAAGTTGTAAATCTTCTTTACAAAATAGGCTAAAACGTGTTTCAATTGATCAAACCATTGAAGAAATTTCGATGACGAAATGCGAGTGACCAAAAAAGGGCACTTTTTAAAAAACCCCACTTTCATAAGAGTTCGGTTTTGATTATATAGTGGAAAATGCCCTAAAATATCAATAAAACCGCCCTAAAATATCATTCAAAATAATTAAGAGTTGGGATCGTTTCATGGGAAAACTTTGTTTTTACAATAATTTTTCTTTTTTGTGAAAAAGCCGGCTTTTTGACAATTTTGAGGGTTTTGAACTTACAACTAACACTTAAATTTAGATATAACTATCTAAATTTCTGTAAACGCATTTCCGTTAGACTTCTTTAATGCATTGATATATAGTTATCTTTCTTTTTTTCAAATCTCCAATTTTGGGAAGCTAACTCTATTTTGACCACACTAAACTTGTCCTTAAAGGGGGGTATTAATCGCGGCCGGGTAACGATAAAAAAATTTTTACGGCAACCACCTGTTTTTTATTTTAATATCGCTGATTTTATTATAAAAAAAATAAAAATCACCCGGCTAGAGTGATTTGATGGGTTTACAAATTTTTGGACACACTGCAAGGCTTGGAGAAAAACAAGATCGTCACTCATCAGACACCTCAGCACAGTCTAGATCGATTGAGTTTTAATTGCAGATAAATTTAAAAATAAAATAAAAAGCACAAAAAACAATAAAAATAACTTGTTAATCTATAATTCGATTGATTTGCTTTGATTTTATGTCTAGATAATGCAAAAGGCCATCAAAACACCCTAAGCTATCTCTTAGAGTGTGTTCCTCTCGAGTAATGCGCTTTCTAAAAGGCACCTATTTGAGAAAACTAAAACCATAATCGACCACAAATGGAAAAAAGATCTAATTGTGTCAATCAAAGTGGTGAAGACGTCCTACAGTGGAGGAGATCCAGTCACTTCTGGTGAAGATGCGCTGGAAATTGATAAGATAGGAAGCCGACTTGAGGAACTGTACTTGAGCGAAGATGAAAGTGAGCAAGAGGAAGAATTATAGATTAACAATTTATTTTTATTGTTTTTTGTGCTTTTTATTTTGTTTTTAAATTTATCTGCAATTAAAATTCAATCGATCTAGACTGTGCTGAGGTGTCTGATGAGTGACGATCTTGTTTTTCTCCAAGTCTTGCAGTGTCTCCAAAAATTTGTAAACCCATCAAATCACTCTAGCCGATTAATACCCGTCAAAAAATTTAGATAGAGCGGAAGTTCAAAACCCTCGAAATTGTCAAAAAAACCGGCTTTTTCACAAACAAGAAAAATTATTGTAAAAAGAAAGTTTTCCCATGAAATTTTCCCAACTCTTAATCATTTTGAATGATATTTTAGGGCGGTTTTATTGATATTTTAGGGCATTTTCCACTATATAGTCAAAACCGAACTCTTGTGAAAGCGGGGTTTTCAAAAAGTGCCCTTTTTTGGTCACTCGCATTTCGCCCTCGAAATTTCTTCAATGGTCAATCGATCAATTGAAACACGTTTTAGCCTATTTTGTAGAGGAGATTTACAACTTTCAAATAGTTTATAACATTCATCGATATCAGGTTTCTATCGGCGGAAATTTATGAAAATGTAGAATGTAGATGATGAAAATGTAGAATGTGAATGTTGAAAATGGTGAAATTCGCATTTCTTATGCATGTACCTAATAAATCAATGCTTAGCCTCAATCTCAACAATTCCATCAACATCTCCATCATCAAGAAGCAAGGGTTCCCTCATGTTAATTATCATTTTCTCCGTTGTCGGTGGAGTTCTTCTTTTGGCTTTATTTGGATGCTTCTTTTATTGTTTCTGGTAAGGCTTAGTGGGTTGGAGTAGAGCCAAAACTCCAAGTCAAATCTCAAAAAATTTAGCACAAAGAGAAATGGTGGAAGGAAAATGTTTGGTCGATCGGCTGGAATCAACACTCTTTTGAGAAAAACAATCTTTCAAGAAAAAACAAACGACACTGTTGAGCAAGGCAAAAGTACAATTGACTTATTTGAGAGCAACGAATTCGATCAAAGGTGAGCATTAAATTTATATTCCAAAAAGTTGTTTTAGTCTTTTGGATAAATGGGAAGTGCCTGGAAAAGATTTGCATATATTCGACTTCAAACTGGGCTCTGGTGCCTTTGCAGTCGTCTACAAGGGATTTTTGAAAGGAATCCCTCCGGTAGCTCGGATATATCCATTAATGCAGGTAAGGGAAATGTTGAAATGAATTGAAATGATGGGCATTCAATGAAAAGAATTTAATATTTAATGGGATATCTTATTCATTCATAATAGTATCTTAACAAATAAAAATTTATCCTTTGCCAAACATTTAGACGTTATTTTCAACATCATTGAACGATTCCAATGAGCAAATTGATTGAGAAACCTCTTCTTCATCGTCCAAGACGCCATTGCTTCTTCAGGCATCAATGCTTATCTCACGTCTATGCAAGACGTGTGATGCGCAGCTTCTTCAGAAGTCAATGCTTTATCTCACGTTATTGCCAGACTTCTTCATCGTCCAAGACGCCATTACTTCTTCAGGCATCAATGGTTTATCCCACGTTATTGCAAAACGTGTGATGCGCAGCTTCTTCAGACGTCAATGCTTTATCTTACGTTATTGCCAGTCGTGCTTCTCTTGACGCTTCTCTGGACGTTTTGAATAATCCATTCGTAAACGGCTTTGTCGAGCTTGACGGAGCGAAGTGAACGTCCACTACCAGATGAGGCTTCCTCTTCATCGTCTAAGAAGGCATTGCTTACGAGCGAGCCATCAGAGTCATAATCCAAATTGTTGACAACCTCGTCCAAATCCACCTCTTCTATCAACTTGGCCAAAGTATTGTCGATTCTTACTTGCAGAAGCTGAGCGAAGTGGACCTCTACTACCAGATAGCTTCTTTTATCCTTTGTTAGACGTCACCAATTTGTTTTCCTGAGATCTCCATTCGTGAATTTGTCGTTCATCAACTTCAAAACGACGTCCAGCCTCCCGATTGCTGGTCCGCTATGCGTATCCAATCACCTCGATTTTGAAAGACACATTGCAAGACTTCAACTTTTGCGTCAAAGCTTGCTTTACGATCGCAGAGGTCACCTAAAATAAAAAAGTTAGTAAATGCTGATAGAAAAATATTAAACATAAAAACAACATTATTAAAGCACACAAACAATTGAAAATACTTAAAAGAAAAGAAAAGCTCGATTATTTGTGTCTCCGGGGTAGTAAGTACGGTACTTTTGGTGTAAAATAGAATTTAGGAGTTCCTCTAATAAACGGGGAGCTTTTTAGAGGGGGGCGACTTTTGAGAGGCACCTTTTGGGGAGCGCCTTTTAGAGGGCAGCGCTTATTTTTTTCGATCGAGCTTGCGGCGCTTTTTAGAGGATTTACAGCTGCGTTTACATGTGCATTTACAGCTATCATTTTCTTTTTCGAATGAAGGGAATTATGTTGCGGTGAAAACAATTCCCGAAAAGGCTTCACAAGAAGAAAAGTTGGTCCAAAAGTTGGTCCAATTCCGAGAAATTTCACTAATTTAGAGAACAATTTATGGATGAGATTAATTTTATGAAAAAACTCGATTATCAACCACATATTCTATCGTTGATTGGATGCTCGACATCAATGAATAATCCCTTTATTCTGACTGAACTTTGTGAATTTGGAGATTTGTTGAGTTTGGTTCGAAAAGCCTCCGTTGAGGTTGGTAGTGAATGGAAGAGTTTGTTAATAAAAAATTGTTTCATTCAACAAAAAAGGTTTGATTGATTCTTGGTTACATATCTCTGGTTTGTTAATAAGAAGACGAATAGAATGCCAAGAACTAGTAGCCATCAATTTCCAGGATTCAATCTTGAAGCTGAATGATTTCCTTCCAATTTCATGGCAAATCAGCGACGCTTTGGTACATCAGATTCATTGAAATCAATCAAATAAATTCCCAAATTCAGGATTTCTTTTCGAATAAAAGCATTGTTCATCGAGATGTAGCTGCTCGAAATATTCTCATAAATAAAAATAAAACAGCCAAGGTTAATCACGGATTATCTTTATTAACTTTAAATAGTCTCTTTTCAGCTATCGGATTTTGGTTTATGCCGTTTCAGTAGTGAAATGTTTTATAAATCTCGTGGTGGTAAATTACCATTAAAATGGATGGCTCCTGAAGCTATTGAATATGCACAATTCTCGACGAAATCTGATGTGTAAAATGTCGTAGTTGGTTTATCTAAAAAAAATCCCATCTTCAGTTGGTCATTTGGTGTTTTACTTTACGAAATGTATTCTTTTGGAAAAACTCCATTTCATTCAATACAACAAGAAGAAGTATTAGCACAATTAAAAATGGGGAAACGAATGGAAAAACCCGAGAAGACACCTGAATTGATGTGAGTGTTTGATGAGTGATCGATCAATGGGAAGAAGGGAAGGAATGGGAAGAAGGGAAGGAATGGGAAGAAGAGAAGGGATGGGAAGAAGGGAAGGGATGGGAGGAAGGGAAGGGATGGGAAGAAGGGAAGGGATGGGAGGAAGGGAAGGGATGGGAGGAAGGGAAGGGATGGGAAGAAGGGAAGGAATGGGAAGAAGAGAAGGGATGGGAAGAAGGGAAGGGATGGGAGGAAGGGAAGGAATGGGAAGAAGAGAAGGGATGGGAAGAAGGGAAGGGATGGGAGGAAGGGAAGGAGTGGGAAGAGGGTTTTAAATGAAATGGAATGAAATGAAATGAAATAATGGATTTAGAAAAGAATTAATGGATGTTTGTTGGAATGAAAATCCCTTTGAAAGGCCGAATTTCACGGAGATTCACTCGAAATTGTACAGAGAAATGGAAGAGAATCAAGATGAATACAAATATTTGCATTTCAGGTGAGATTTCAATCTTTAAGTGAATGTTCAATGGTCTCAATTCAGCAAGAATTACTACAAAATTGAAACCAACATCAGTTCAAGTTGATCATTGAATAGAATGGGTCTTTTCCCCAGTGCTTTTTTGCCTTCAAATATCTTTTCGTTTTTGGTTTGATTTTATGTACAAAGAAGGCAGATTTTATGTACAAACAAGACAGATTTTATGTACAAACAACAAGACATATTTTAAGACAAGACAACAAGTCTATCAAATCACATTCCACTAGTGCATTGAAACACTTTTAAAACATTAACGACGAAACCCTTTTATACCATACAGTCGCGTGGGAAGAGAGCGTTCTGTGCTCGGGATTTTTTCGAAAATTTACGAATAAGTCTGAGTGTTTGGAGAGACGTTTAGGACAGGTTGGGTTGAGTTTAGACCTCTCAAACCAATGTTATATTCAAAACGATCTCAAAAGTTGAATTCTTCATCTTTGAAAACCCTAAATAGCATCTTTTTAACTTTATTAGTTTTTGCGTAACTGTGGGTCACCGGTGGCCCACGTCGTTCCAGACGACAGTCTACTCGTGGGGCACCGGTGGCCCACATAGTCTCAGACGACAGTCCACTAGGGGGCCAGGGGTGGCCCACATCGTCCCAGACGACAGTCCACTCGTGGGGCACCAGTGGCCCACATAGCCTCAGACGACAGTCCACTAGGGGGCCAGGGGTGGCCCACATCGTCCCAGACGACAGTCCACTCGTGGGGCACCAGTGGCCCACATCGTCCCAGACGACAGTCCACTCGTGGGGCACCAGTGGCCCACATCGTCCCAGACGACAGTCCACTCGTGGGGCACCAGTGGCCCACATCGTCCCAGACGACAGTCCACTCGTGGGGCACCAGTGGCCCACATCGTCCCAGACGACAGTCCACTCGTGGGGCACCAGTGGCCCACATCGTCCCAGACGACAGTCCACTCGTGGGGCACCAGTGGCCCACATCGTCCCAGACGACAGTCCACTCGTGGGGCACCAGTGGCCCACATAGCCTCAGACGACAGTCCACTAGGGGGCCAGGGGTGGCCCACATCGTCCCAGACGACAGTCCACTCGTGGGGCACCAGTGGCCCACATCGTCCCAGACGACAGTCCACTCGTGGGGCACCAGTGGCCCACATCGTCCCAGACGACAGTCCACTCGTGGGGCACCAGTGGCCCACATCGTCCCAGACGACAGTCCACTCGTGGGGCACCAGTGGCCCACATCGTCCCAGACGACAGTCCACTCGTGGGGCACCAGTGGCCCACATCGTCCCAGACGACAGTCCACTCGTGGGGCACCAGTGGCCCACATCGTCCCAGACGACAGTCCACTCGTGGGGCACCAGTGGCCCACATCGTCCCAGACGACAGTCCACTCGTGGGGCACCAGTGGCCCACATAGCCTCAGACGACAGTCCACTAGGGGGCCAGGGGTGGCCCACATCGTCCCAGACGACAGTCCACTCGTGGGGCACCAGTGGCCCACATCGTCCCAGACGACAGTCCACTCGTGGGGCACCAGTGGCCCACATCGTCCCAGACGACAGTCCACTCGTGGGGCACCAGTGGCCCACATCGTCCCAGACGACAGTCCACTCGTGGGGCACCAGTGGCCCACATCGTCCCAGACGACAGTCCACTCGTGGGGCACCAGTGGCCCACATCGTCCCAGACGACAGTCCACTCGTGGGGCACCAGTGGCCCACATCGTCCCAGACGACAGTCCACTCGTGGGGCACCAGTGGCCCACATAGTCTCGGACGACAGTCCACCAGGGGGCCAGGGGTGGCCCACGCCGTGGCCAATGTGTTTCCTTCATCATTTCATTTTAAACAAAATTTGTAGACAATTTAATTCCTATTGATTCATCTTACCAGCAATAATAAATGGTACATCCAATTAAGATCAAAAGAAGAACCCCAACAATGACAGATCAAATAATCGTCAACATGAGTGAATCCTTGCTTTTTGATGATGAAGATGTTGAGATTGATCCAATTAAGATCAAAAGAAGAACCCAAACGAAGAAGAACCCCAACAATATTGATTGAGGGATTATGTTAAGCTTAAGACTCACTTTTGAAAGATGTTGTTGTGGAGTTTGTTGACAAGGAAATGATTCGTCGTGTTGCGGTTGCTAGATTTACTTTCATTGCTAATCCTTGCAGAACTTGCTAATCCTTGCAGAACTTGCTAAGCCTTGCAGAACTTGCTAAGCCTTGCAGAACTTGCTAAGCCTAAGCAGAAGGCTAGTTAACATTTACACTTTGTTTCTATTTGTTCCGTAATTGTTGAAGTAGTTGCTGAAGTAGTTGTTGAGCTAGCACTAGTAGTGCTTGTAGTTGACATGGTTATGCTGGGCTTCAACCATTCAACCAATTCAACAATTCAACCAATGGTTGAAGCCGAGCATAGCCCATAATTGTCTCCAATTGTGTCATCGTTGAGGAAATCTTTCGAAACCCTAAAATTTGCTTTTATCTTTCTATTTATTCCAACATACATAGCGAAAATAAATAAAATAAATTTTATTTTGATTTCTTTCAATATCACTTTAGTTTTGTCATCGATTAGACGAGTCTAGCAATGAGTGTGGCCATTTGGACAGTCCAGTTAGTCCAAATGATGATCCAAAATCATAGCAACTTGAGCCAGCTATTAAGATACCGTTGATTTACATTCTTAAAGCTTTAACAACTTTTTTTTCTGTTTTTTCCTGTTTCCCTGTTTTTTTTCTCGCTATTACATTGTATTTTATATTATGATTCAAGAAATTTGCTAATTTTAGGAATGATGAAGAAATCTGTTCATCGCGATTCAATCATAGTCTTGCACAAAAGGTGGTACATCTGCCAGACGACGACATCGACAAAGTCGTACATCTTTCCCAGAGTTGATACGCTTTAGAAAGCTTTGTCAGTCAGAAAGCTTTAGAAAGCACAGTTTCCAACGTAAACCAAGAATCCAAATCTTCTTTCTTCAAAGAAACCACAAAAAAAGAAAAACCTTTCGAAAACTTAAATTTCATAAATCCTGGATGTCACAGCATGGTTTGAGAACAAAGTTTTCAAAATTCTGTAAATTTTTCGAATCCTGGGTTTCGCAGGATTTCGATCGGGCCTCGTTTGGGTCAATTTTCAAAGAAAACCCTTTCGAAAACTTAAATTTCATAAATCCTGGATGTCACAGCATGGTTTGAGAACAAAGTTTTCAAAATTCTGCAAATTTTGCGAATCCTGGGTGTCGCAGGATTTCGATCGGGCCTCGTTTGGGTCAATTTTCAAAGAAAACCCTTTCGAAAACTGAAATTTCATAAATCCTGGATGTCACAGCATGGTTTGAGAACAAAGTTTTCAAAATTCTGCAAATTTTGCGAATCCTGGGTGTCGCAGGATTTCGATAGGGCCTCGTTTGGGTCAATTTTCAAAGAAAACCCTTTCGAAAACTGAAATTTCATAAATCCTGGATGTCACAGCATGGTTTGAGAACAAAGTTTTCAAAATTCTGCAAATTTTGCGAATCCTGGGTGTCGCAGGATTTCGATCGGGCCTCGTTTGGGTCAATTTTCAAAGAAAACCCTTTCGAAAACTGAAATTTCATAAATCCTGGATGTCACAGCATGGTTTGAGAACAAAGTTTTCAAAATTCTGCAAATTTTGCGAATCCTGGGTGTCGCAGGATTTCGATCGGGCCTCGTTTGGGTCAATTTTCAAAGAAAACCCTTTCGAAAACTTAAATTTCATAAATCCTGGATGTCACAGCATGGTTTGAGAACAAAGTTTTCAAAATTCTGCAAATTTTGCGAATCCTGGGTGTCGCAGGATTTCGATCGGGCCTCGTTTGGGTCAATTTTCAAAGAAAACCCTTTCGAAAACTTAAATTTCATAAATCCTGGATGTCACAGCATGGTTTGAGAACAAAGTTTTCAAAATTCTGCAAATTTTGCGAATCCTGGGTGTCGCAGGATTTCGATCGGGCCTCGTTTGGGTCAATTTTCAAAGAAAACCCTTTCGAAAACTTAAATTTCATAAATCCTGGATGTCACAGCATGGTTTGAGAACAAAGTTTTCAAAATTCTGCAAATTTTGCGAATCCTGGGTGTCGCAGGATTTCGATCGGGCCTCGTTTGGGTCAATTTTCAAAGAAAACCCTTTCGAAAACTTAAATTTCATAAATCCTGGATGTCACAGCATGGTTTGAGAACAAAGTTTTCAAAATTCTGCAAATTTTGCGAATCCTGGGTGTCGCAGGATTTCGATCGGGCCTCGTTTGGGTCAATTTTCAAAGAAAACCCTTTCGGAAACTTAAATTTCATAAATCCTGGATGTCACAGCATAGTTTAAAGCAAAATGGAGTTGAAAAGAGTTTAATAGTTTTCAAGAAATTATTATTCAAGAAATGGTGAAGAAGGAATGGTGAATTAGGAATGGTGAAGAAATCTGTTCATCGCGATTCAATCATAGTCTTGCACAAAAGGTGGTACATCTGCCACATCGACGACATCAAGACGACATCAAGTCGTACATCTTTCCCAGAGTTGATACGCTTTAGAAAGCTTTGTTAGTCAGAAAGCTTTAGAAAGCACAGTTTCCAACGTAAACCAAGAATCCAAATCTTTTTTCTTCAAAGAAACCACAAAAAAAACTCCTCTTCTCGTCTTCTCATTAGTCTTGGTCATCGAATCGGGCGATTCTCCGCGCTCTGAGTCAGCTTTGTATGGGCGGCCGGTGACGAACCCACCACCACTTGTGTTGTTGCCCCCAAAATCGAGCAATCACCAAATTTTTGCCAGTTTTCCCCATCCTGGAGCGCACGTTACTGATTTTGACTAAATTCGACGATCAAAAGTGAATTTCGCCGAAATTCGCTGAAATCTATTCGAGCGCTACACCGAAAAATTGCAAATTTATGCTTTTCTAAAAAATTTTCGTTTCAAACTATGCTGTGACATCCAGGATTCATGAATTTTGAGTTTATTAGCAAGATTTCTTTTTGAAAATTGACCCAAACCCGGCCCAACCCGGTCGGGACTTGCTTGCGCCAGCGGGAGGCTTTAGGAAACCTACTGGCCTCGCAAGTTTCAACCGGAAAAGTCTCAAAATTAAGTGAATTGTGGAAATTTGGCTAGAATTCGTTTGTTTTTTTGTTTTGGCAATGTGATTTGGTCGGTTTAGTTACGCAATTCTTTCAATTCTTCCATTTTTTTCCAATTTGACTGACAAAATGTTCGAAAATAAAAAAATTCGCTTATTTGGAACGCACAAAAAAGCCAAGCGGCTAATTTGAGGTACCAAATAGTCTAAAAGAGCGATGACTCGTTGGTAAACGGTAAACGGTAAGTAGAGTAATCCGTTTTCTAAACTGTGCCCTTTCCTCTTTCTACCGTAATCCAAATTAGTCAGTAAACGGTTTTTTGGCTATTCTGGAAGTCACTAGGGTTTTTCAAAGCTTAAAACTTTAAAATTATCAGTTTCATCTATTGGCCCCATATCCGTTTTCTAAACCGTGTCGTGTTACCTAGCTTTTTGAAGTGTTCAGAATTGTTTGTGATTTAGCATTTTTTAAGTTAAACTTCACACTAGAACTTGCCGGAATCAGTTTTTGATTTACATTCGCAATACTGGTCCCTCTGTTTTGCCCACGTTTTAACTATCGTAAATACTGTGATGGGACGGCTCCCCTACGCTGGTACACATTGCGTTTTTGACAATTCGACAATTCGACAATTAAAATGCGACAAAATGACAAAATTCAACATTAAGGTCTGATCTAGAGTTCCAACAAAACCTGGTTTTTATTTTTTTCCAGAATGCACAAATAACATAAAATTATGAAGGGGAAAAAAGAAAAAAAAAAGAAAAATGGAAAAAACCGTCAGACCATAAAGTGTACCTACAGTAAGTACACTTTACGGTTCAGGGTTCTGACTGGGAATCTTGACTGCGAGTTCTGACTGAGAATCTTGACTGGGAATCTTGACTGGGAATCTTGGCTGGGAATCTTGACTGCAAATCCTGACTACGAATCCTGACTACGAATCCTGACTGCGATTCCTGACTGCGAATCTTGACTGGGAATCCTGACTGCGACTCCTGACTGCCAATCCTGACTGCGAATCCAGACTGTGACTCCTGACTGCGAATCTTGACTGCGACTCCTGACTACGAATCCTGACTACGAATCCTGACTACGAATCCTGACTGCGATTCCTGACTGCGAATCTTGACTGGGAATCCTGACTGCGAATCCTGACTACAAATCCAGACTACGAATCATGACTGCGAATTCTGACTGAGAATCTTGACTACGACTCCTGACTGCGACTCCTGACTACGAATCCTGACTACGAATCCTGACTGCGATTCCTGACTGCGAATCTTGACCGGGAATCCTGACTGCGACTCCTGACTGCCAATCCTGACTGCGAATCCAGACTGTGACTCCTGACTGCGAATCTTGACTGGGAATCCTGACTGCGACTCCTGACTGCCAATCCTGACTGCGAATCCAGACTGTGACTCCTGACTGCGAATCTTGACTGGGAATCCTGACTGCGACTCCTGACTGGGAATCCTGACTGCGAATCCTAACTGCGAATCCTGACTACGAATCCTGACTACGAATCCAGACTGTGACTCCTGACTGCGAATCTTGACTGGGAATCCTGACTGCGAATCCTGACTACAAATCCAGACTACGAATCATGACTGCGAATTCTGACTGAGAATCTTGACTACGACTCCTGACTGCGACTCCTGACTACGAATCCTGACTACGAATCCTGACTGCGATTCCTGACTGCGAATCTTGACCGGGAATCCTGACTGCGACTCCTGACTGCCAATCCTGACTGCGAATCCAGACTGTGACTCCTGACTGCGAATCTTGACTGGGAATCCTGACTGCGACTCCTGACTGCCAATCCTGACTGCGAATCCAGACTGTGACTCCTGACTGCGAATCTTGACTGGGAATCCTGACTGCGACTCCTGACTGGGAATCCTGACTGCGAATCCTAACTGCGAATCCTGACTACGAATCCTGACTACGAATCCAGACTGTGACTCCTGACTGCGAATCTTGACTGGGAATCCTGACTGCGAATCCTGACTACAAATCCAGACTACGAATCATGACTGCGAATTCTGACTGAGAATCTTGACTACGACTCCTGACTGCGACTCCTGACTGCCAATCCTGACTGCGAACCCAGACTGTGACTCCTGACTGCGAATCTTGACTGCGACTCCTGACTACGAATCCTGACTACGAATCCTGACTGCGAGTCCAGACTACGAATCCTGACTGCAATTCTGACTGTGGGCAACTTGGAATATCGGTAAAAATTGAACGGGACCCTTTAATAGAACGCCTGCCGGGGAAAAAATGACGGGCGGAAAAACTAGAACGGCAATTCAATTACAGTTCAATTACAGTATATCTTGTAGGCGATTCTCGTAAACATTCCTAGGCTTTGGGTTCCAGCTCAAAAGACAGCTCTGATTTATTTATCATATTTATCATCTTTATCATATTTGAGATCCCTGAAAGAGAAAAATTGGAAAGAACAAGATTTTACAGTCAAAAATCGATCGCTCAAGGCAAGGCTATTTTTGGGAGAAATGAGCAATGAGATATCCTGATCTCTCCTTTCCTTTCTCCATTTTCTTTTGTCAACGATTTTCGGGGGAATCCCCCGATCTGATCAAAGCCACGTGGTCCTTTTTGGGGGAAAAGAAAAGGTTAGACGTTTGATCTTTCGTTGGGCTTTCAAAGAACGCCTACTCACCCGGTTTGACCCAGTTTTTATGCAAATTTGGGTGATCTTTAATGATCGCTGACTACAAGTGTTCAAAGATCAAAGATCAGTGTGGTTTTTTTACCGCTTTTAAACTGTTAACTGTGCGGAAAGGATTAAGCATAGAAGAAATTGTAAAAAAAAATGCCTTTCGAAATACCGATTCGATTCGAAATAAAATAGACTTCCGATCGGGCCTTTTTTGGGCCAATTTTCAAAGAAAAACCTTTCGAAAACTTAAATTTCATGAATCCTGGATGTCACAGCCGAGTTTGAGAACAAATTTTTCAAGTTCTGCAAATTTTGCGAATCCTGGATGTCACAGGATTTCGATAGGACCTTTTTTGGGCCAATTTTCAAAGAAAAACCTTTCGAAAACTTAAATTTTAGAAATTCTGGATGTCACAGCATAGTTTGAGAACAAAGTTTTCTAAATTCTTCAAATTTTGCGAATCCTGGATGTCACAGGATTTCGATAGGACCTTTTTTGGGCCAATTTTCAAAGAAAAACCTTTCGAAAACTTAAATTTTATAAATCCTGGATGTCACAGCATAGTTTAAAGCAAAATGGAGTTGAAAAGAGTTTAATAGTTTTTATAACTACTGTGTACACCATGTGTCTAATTTCAGATTTCAGATAAACGATTTCAGATTTCAAGATTTGCTTACAAGGGGAAGGTCAACTGGATAGGCTGGCCAAAGAGATAGGCTAGCCAACTGGATAGGCTGGCCAAATGGATAGGCTGGCCAAATGGATAGGCTGGCCAAAGGGACAGGCTCGCCAAATGGATAGGCTGGCCAAATGGATAGGCTGGCCAAATGGATAGGCTGGCCAAATGGATAGGCTGGCCAAATGACATCGCCATAGAGCTAGCCATAGAGCTATCAACGCAGAAATTCACGCTGAATCCGAATCTGCTTTCTGTTTTTGCTAAACGGCACTCTGTCAAAAGTTATAAGCAAGTTATAAGCAAAGTTTTGTATGGAATTTTAAAAATCATCCTTTGAGTTTATTAGCAGATTTCCTAGAGCCTTGAAAGAGCAGTCGTGGGCTAATGGTAGTCGATTAAAATACGAGACAAACCGTTTCGGGTTCGAGTCCGCGGACTTATTCGAACTTATTTTTGCTTTTTTAGATTGCTCTCTATTTCAAATACAAATCTTTTTCAAACAACTTCTCATAAAAATGTTTACTTTTAGCTATTAACATTGGTACGACGCCGGTTGGGCGTCACTTTTTTTCTTCAAAACCACTTTTTCTGGAGTAATTTTATGCGTAGATTCCGAAAAACACAACGAGAACTTGGGAAAAGGCGCTTTAAGCCGAGTGTTGGGGCTTCAAAGTGCGCGCTGTGATGCGTGCGTGCGTGCGTGCTCATACAGAGTGATGAGAGGGATACTGTTTTGATGTAGAATTTCGAAAACTTTGCTCTCAAACCATCCTGTGACATCCAGAATTCATGAAAATTAAGTTTTCAAAAGGTTTTTCTTTGAAAATTGACCCAAACAAGGCCCGATCGAAATCCTGTGACACCCGGGATTCGCAAAATTTGCAGAATTTTAAAAACTTTGCTCCCAAACTATGCTGTGACATCCAGGATTTATGAAATTTCAGTTTTCGAAAGGGTCTGCTTTGAAAACTGACCCAAACAAGGCCCTATCGAAATCCTGTGATAGGTCTATAGCTCATATCATTTGATCAGCCGATCCAGTTGAACTTCCCTTGTTAGTTTTCCGTTTTTGGTATATTAATGAGCTTGAATAGAGTTTGTTTATCAAGTTAGCACCGAAAAAAACCCCTTATCAACCATTCAACTTCTATCCATTTCACTTCATAGTCACGAGGTGGAGGTGTTTCCCCAAATATGCTTTTCTTTTCTCCGACTCGCTCCCTTTTTCATTCAAATCATATCAATTTCCTCTCAACAACAAGAAAACCAGCTCTTTTCCATTTCATTGAAAAGTGTGTCAATCAAAGAAAAGCTAGATAAAGAAAAGGGGGTTTCCCTAAAAATTTCCCTATCAAGCACCTCGTGGGGATGGACGTTGTGGCGACGAAAGTAGAGACGGACAAACAGACAGACAGACAGACAGACAGCCAGACAGACAACCAGGCAGACAGACAGACAGACAGACAGACATACGGACAGACAGACAGACAGACAAACAGACGGACAGACAGACGGACGGACAGACAGATAGACGGACAGACAGACAGACAGACAGAGAGACAGACAGACAGGCAGACACAGCTGTTTTTCACGATAGATCAAAAACAAATCAGTAACAATTGTTGTGTGTGTTCCAAATAAGAGAAAAAACAACGAAATTATGGATTCTGTTTGCACAGAAAAAAGTTATCGCACCGAACTCCAGCCTGGAATTAAGCTCAGAAAAAGATTTGATCAAAATCCTCCAAATTTGAGGTTTGGAGGATTTTGATCGGTAAAATATGGGCTGTGGATTCCAGAATTCACAACAATTGAATAGAGATCGGAATTCTGCTAATGAATTGCTTTGAAATGGGATCGGTTCAGTTACTCAAGTGTCAGAGACGTCTTTTCACCCCCACTCACTTTAAACGTTTGCAAAAAGAGCTGTGACTTCCAATTTGAAGAGCTGTTGCAAATCTAAGCCCCTTTCCCCTTTGGCCTTTTGTAAAACACAGCCGGTTTAATTGCGCAAGTTGTCTAGCAAAGAAAATGCACGCCAGGCACTAGAAGCGCTCAAAACACGAGTTGTGACTTCCAATTTGCAAGAATATTGCGATTTGAAGTCCATTTTCTTTTTGGACTTTTGTAAAACACAGCCGGTTTAATTACGCAAGTTGTCTAGCAAAGAAAATGCACGCCAGGCACTAGAAACGCTCAAAACACGAGTTGTGACTTCCAATTTGCAAGAATATTACAAATCTAACCCCCTTTCCTCTTTGGCCTTTTGCAAAAGCAGTCAGTTTAATTACTCAGCTGTCCACAAGTAGAAACTGAAAGAACTGTGGGATCTGACCCGAGCTACAACTTGTAAAGGTCAAAGTTCACCCAGAAAACCCGTCACTTTCAAAAATAACACGACCAGACAGAAATATTTGTTATTTGCTTACAGTGTGCCAGCTATCAATCACGGAAAACTGCAAAAAATGATCAGAAACTCTAAAAATAGAGATGATCTTCGAAAATCGTCTGCGCTCAGGGATAGACAGGGATAGACAAGGATAGACACAAGATCTGTACTCGAACAATTGAAAAACTGACTCACTCCTTAATCCTTTGATTGTTTGATCTGGTGGAAAAATGGGAAAATTGTTGATGATTACGTGATTTTTATCTTTTAGAGAAATATTTTAGAGAAGTTTTTAGAGACACCTTTTAGAGAAATCTTTTAGAGATATCTTTTAGAGACAAAGTGCAATGGGAAAGTGTTTATTGGACATTTCGTTGAAAGGAGAAAAATGTACGGTTGCATCGTGTGAACGCCGTTCCATTTGGCCTAAAATCTAGAACTAGAACTAGTCTAACTCTGACTGGCTCTCACTCTGGCTGGCTCTAACTCTGACTGGCTCTAACTCTGGCTGGCTAGCTGAGAACTGGCTGGGAAAAGGCTGAAAACTCTAGAACTAGCTGAGGAGTGACGAAAGCCGTAAAACTTTTTGAGAATTGTCTTCACCTACTCCAGGTGTCTTGGCTTTTAAGCTACTTAAAATTCGCTCTTTGCTCAATCGATTTTTAGTTTTTTGGTCTCAAGTAATGTGGGAGGGTATTCTAGACGAATTCTATTTCATACTCAATTCTAGACGAATTCTATTTGATTTAACCTAAAAGCCTGAGAGATCAGGGCTATGGAGATTCAGAGCTGCAACAAGACACCTGGACCAGTCTCCTGGCTTCTGGTTTGACTCTCGACCTGGCTTCTGGTTTGACCCTCGACCTGGCTTCTGGTTTGACCCTCGACCTGGCTTCTGGTTTGACTCTCGACCTGGCTTCTGGTTTGACCCTCGACATGGCTTCTGGTTTGACCCTCAACCTGGCTTCTGGCTTGACTCTCGACCTGGCTTCTGGTTTGACCGTCTTGTTGAAAATTGAAACAATCACTAAAAGTCACTAAAAGTCACTAAAAGGGTTGAATAACAAGAAATAATAATAAAGTAAATATAAGGTGAAAACTAGTCAAAAATAAAGTGTGACATCCAGATCGTCCGATAAAATCATTAAACTGTAAAAATATTCAGCTAACGGCTTTGAAAAAGGTTGAACTCATTTTGTCAAAATTGAAGTTCTGAAAATTGAAAAAGCTGGTTTTAAATTTCGTAGTGGAATGCAAATTGGAAATTTCTGCACTAAAGTGTATCTACAAATCAACACGTACTCTTAATCACTTGATTGTTTGATCTCCAAATATTTTTGATTGTGATTTCATCTTTCGAAGACAATGCAGCGATCATTTCGTTGAAAAGTCGATGATGAAATGAGAAGGGCTACGGTAATTGGTTCTCTGCTTCTCAAAACCTCTCAAATGGGTATAAATGTCGATGCTGGGTGTCATTGGGGTGATTGCCGATCGCTCTTTGTGTCGGGGGTTGGTGTTGGGGAATTCCCCTCCCCCTCCCCCACGTGACCCCCACCTTTTCCATGACATCTCTGGGGTAACACCGGAGATTTTATCTGTAATATGCAAATTGGAACGCACTATCTATAATAAAACTAGTTTTAAGACTATAAAGTTAATTTTTAGATTTTGTGCATAGTAGTGCTATGAACTGCCTCCGATTTCTTGGTCTTACCGTAGATAACCGTGAATTTTTTGATCTGTAATATGCAAATTGGAACGCACGAACTATAATCAGACTAGTCTTAAGGCTATAAAGTTAATTTTTAGATTTTGTGTATAGTAGTGCTCTGGACTGCCTCCCATTTCTTGGTCTTACTGTAGATAATCTTGAGTTTTTTGATTTGTAACACGCAAACTGGAACGCACTATCTATAATAAAACTAGTTTTAAGGCTATAAAGTTAATTTTTAGATTTTGTGCATAGTAGTGCTATGAACTGCCTCTCATTTCTTTGTCTTACTGTAGATAACCGTGAATTTTTTAAACTTTAATATGCAAATTGGAACGCATTTTGTCTAATGAGATAATTTTTTGTCATTTTAAGCCTTTCTTAATTTTCTAAGATTACTGTAAAATTGAAAATTCTTTCAAAAACCCTTTCAGAAATTCGAAAATGCGACTCTCTTTGAAGCAACTCTTTCAACAGATCAGCGCCGTCGGGTGTGCGAATGGATTGGCCGGAAGGTGGGTAGTTTCAAAAAATTGGCTTCTAGCTTGGAAAAACTGTACTCCGTACTTCGCTTTACTTCAACTACTGTACTCCAATAGGATTACAGTACCATCCTTACACCATTTCAGACAACTCGGCTGTGAGTCGGCTGCTCACGTGCTACAGAACTCCTCTCTACTTAAACAGTGCCGAATCCCAGTCAAATGGGAAGCAATCGTGAAAGAGGTGAACTCGGGACGGCACTTGGATGCGATGCCCGGCGTGAGAGAGGTGATTTTAATGAGTTACAAGGTGAAAGCTGAAGCGTTCTAACGCTCGATCACTTTTTAAAGTGTTAACAGTAGAGTAGGTCAGATCTACTATATATAAAAGAGCTGTGTCTGTCTGTCTGTCTCACTGCCTGCCTGCCTGCCTGCCTGTTTGTCTGTCTGTCTGTTTGTCTGTCTGTCTGTTTGTCTGTCTGTCTGTCTGTCTGTTTGTCTGTCTGTCTGTTTGTCTGTCTGTCTGTTTGTCTGTTTGTCTGTTTGTATGTTTGTCTATCTGTCTGTCTGTCTGCCTGCCTGCCTGCCTGCCTGTCTATCTGTCTGCCTGCCTGCCTGTCTGTCTGGCTGTCTGTCTGTCTGTCTGTCTGTCTGTCTGTCTGTTTGTCTGTCTGTCTGTCTGTCTGTCTGTCTGCTTGTCTGTCTGTCTGTCTGTCTGTCTGTCCGTCTCTACTCTTCCGCTTCCAGTGGGCCGTTTCAAATAACTTTTAGTTAGTTTGGCTTAGAATTCCATGTAGTTGTGCAACACGTTTTTAGATTTTTAAAAAACCAAAATTGCAGACGTAGGCGGGAGTCGAACCCCGGTGGTGTGGGCTAGAGACAAGTGCGCTCGCACTGCACCATCACATGGTCGAGTGGTTAACGCGCACGTCTTTCAAACGAACTGAAGAGAGAGGTCGCGGGTTCGACTCCTCTCGCCGTCAATTCTTTTGCTTTTTTGCTACAAAGCAGCAGCAAAACTGCTGGTAATGCAATATAAATGACCTGTCACGTAGTTCAGTAGCGTAGCGATTCGCTTAGCACAACAGATCGGATAGTGCAATGCTAAGTTTCAACAAATCGTTCTTTAAACCAGATTGGTTTCCTTAAAAGCCAAATGATCCATTTGGTGCGAAAACTTGAGAAAATCTTTAAAATGAGCATCGACTACGCGCGAGTACAGTCCGTCAGACTACAAACTACTGTAACTTTCTTTAGGATTAATATTTCTCAGTGTGCTTTAGTACGTTTAAAAGCTCTTGAAATTCTCTATCTTTTGAGCTATAGACCATGTAAATCAGATAGATTTAAAGCAATTTAGAAGCGTTTGTAGTTGGACATTTTGTCACTTTTGTAGTTTTTAATGCTCATCTCTAACAAAAGTCGTTTAGACAATGCGCAAGCTAGCCGATCAGACCCGGGAAACGATCAAGAAGGAGGGTGAAGTACTTGTGGTGGCCGGCGATCACTCATCAGCCATCGGCACCTGGAGTGGAGTGTCGACAGCGATGAGAGACGTCGGAGAGATCGGACTGATTTGGATTGACGCACATATGGTTGGTAATTTTGAAATCATCAAGTAGAGCTTAAAAAAATCAATCAAAATCTATTGTGTGTTCCAGCTTTGCAATTGCAAATCTCATAGTGCCAGGTTTTTCATGTACTTTGTGCTCAAAAGTAACGTGAACATACCCTTTCCAGTGCACTTAATTTTGCTGTTAAATAATTGAAATTTAAAATGAAGTGGGGAATCGTGTGCGCTCCGGAAAAAGCAGGTTTACGTTTTGAGCCCAAAGTACAGCCAAAAAACGTGACAAAGAAGGCTTGGCTTGAGAATCTAGGACCTAAAATCTTCTTTTCCAGGACGCCCACACTCCAGCAACTTCAGGCACGGGGAATATTCACGGAATGCCAGTGGCTCATCTTTTAGGCTATGGTGACAGTCATTTGGCCTCAATTGGTGAGTTCAGCAATTCTTAAAACAGAATTTGAGTACTTCGGAACCTTCCGGGCCTTCCGGGCTTTCCGGGCCTTCTAGGCCTTCCGGGCACCTTCCAGCTATTATTTTTCATTTCTAAAGATACTCAGCCTTGTTGGGCATGGAATACTGTAGTGAATAGGAGAAAAACTAGGCTAAGCGCAAAAAAGGTACCTGGGCCTGGGCCAGGTTGGGCCAGATACTTTTGTGGTCAGTCAAGAACAGAGGAGCCAAAGTCATGTCGGACTTTGCCTAGTCTAGCTTCCAACGGCCCCAGTCACTCCTTGTGGGCTAGGCCAGGTCAGGGTTAGAATCCAGATCCAGATCTGTTTTTGAAGGAGCAGCCATTTTTGTGAGCAACTTTACAGTATTTTACAATATTTCACGTTACAACATCAGCTGTGATCCATTTTTGACCGCTCAACTCTCTAATTTCCCATTCAGGCGACAACTTCCCAAAAATCCGTCCTGAGAACCTCTGCCTTGTCGGGATTCGGAGTTTCGAGCCAGCTGAGCAGGTAAATTGGAGAATTTTGGCTAAAACCAGTGACTTAGCAACTTCTTGATTACCTCGGCGTCCGGGTTTTCTTCATGGAAGAAGTGGAAAGACGGGGAATCGCTGAAGTGATGCAAGAGGCGCATCATCATGTCACGAGGTGAGCCCTAAAGAAGAAATTGGTGAAAAACAAAACTGTTGTGATTTTTGCGAAAAGCAAAAACTTTTCGGTTGCACCCGGGGTCGAACCAGGGTCGTGTGAGTGGGAGGAAAGTTTGCTATCCACTCGGCCATACAAACCACTTGATCTTTTAATAATATTTTACAATGAAAGCATGACCTCCAGGATCACCGAAAACTTTAGGCAAACCTCGGCTTTCGGCATGTCGATCGACATTGACGGCTTTGACGTGGCAGACGCACCGGCTGTGGGAACTCCGGAGAAAGGTTAGAAAATAGCTTTTAAATAATAAAGTGTGACATCCAGATAGTCCGATAAAATCATTAAAATCTAAAAATATTCAGCTAACGGCTTTGAAAAAGGTTCAACTCGTTTTGTCAAAAACAAAATTGTCAATTTCTGAAAATTGGAAAAACTGCTTTTAAATAATAAAGTGTGACATCCAGATAGTCCGATAAAATCATTAAAATCTAAAAATATTCAGCTAACGGGTTTGAAAAAGGTTGAACTCGTTTTGTCAAAATTGTTAGCTCTAAAATTTGCGCTTTTCTCCTCTCTGAAAATTGGAATCACTGCTGTGCGTTCCAGAAAAGAAAATCTCGTTTTTGGTTTTGAAAATGTTTTTAAAAATTCAGACGGAATCCGTGCCGACGAGTTTTTGCAAGCGCTTCTCCGGCTAGACTTGAGAGGATTGATCGCCACAGAGATCGTCGAATTCTTGCCGAAATTCGATGACGCCCACAAAACGAGGTTGGTCTTGAGTCTCTTTAAAAAGCAGCCTTTCAGCATTTCAGCATTTCAAGATATTCAGCTTAACATTTTAAAGGGTATTCAGTTGGGATTACTGTGGTTTCTTAAAGAACCCTCAAATTGAAAATTCTAAAGCCAGTTTTCTAAAGTGCGCTCCAGAATGGCCAAAAATGAGATTTCTATCAAAAATCGGAGTTCATAGAGTCAATTTTTCAATCCATCAAAAAAAAACCCACTTGGGATTACGGTAACTTATCCAAAAGTTTTAAAAAGTGATCCTTTTTCTCAAATGCCCGCCAGAATCGCCAAAAATGCATCAAATTTTGTCGAATTTCCCCGAATTTCAGCGAGAAACTCGTGGTGAATCTGATCGAAACGATTTATCAAACGAAATTCTTCCAAACCCAAGCAACGGAGTCGATTTTGCGACGAGCGCACTCATAAATTTCATAATTTTCACCAATTTTCACCAATTTTTTGTATTTTTGTGTATATAAATGTACAAAATTTGTGTTATTAAATAAATTTTGCCTTTTTCTCAAATCGGTAACTGGTTAATGGTCTAGAGCCTCGACCTCGACAAAAACTACCGTAACCCTTAACTCTTGATCTTTTTTAATTCAGGATTTCGGTGTATTTTAAAGAGAAATCGACGAAATCACAGATTTTAAGCGGTTTCCAGCGATTTCTCGGTATCTCTGAGTTGAAATCGCGAAGCCACAACAAACGAGAAACGGGAGCGGGCTACGATGGATGGAGCGCCGTTTAAGGAGAGAAGGGGACAAGACAGGGCTGCTCAGAAGCCGATCATTCTGCCCACCCGACCAAATTAGAGCATTCCAGGGCTTAAAAAAGGATTTTTTTAAAAATTTAGCTATTCTGGATGTCACTAGGCATTTTGAAATTAAAAAAAGCAAAAATTTCGTAAATTTTTTATGTTAGAATTTTCAAGGGACGAGTACAGTGGATTTTAGAGCTCTGGGTAACTCGGATTACGGTAATTTTTCGATTTTTATCTGATCTGGAAGGCATTTGAGCTGGCTGAAGCTTTATTTTGCCTTTTTTTCAAATCGGTAACTGGTTGATGGTCTAGAATCTCGACCTCGACAAAAACTACCGTAACCCTTAACTCTTGATCCTTTTTAATTCAGGAATCCACGATCTGGAGCACACAAGAGAAAATGCGTTCTTCGAAAAAGTGATAGCTTTTGTTTTAGAATTTCCTATATAGCTACAGTACCCCGAATTTTTTGTCGGTATAAATTTACATTGAAATTTACATTTATCGAAAGGGTGCCTTCCAGATAGCTGATTTTCGTCGAAATTCGGAAGTGTTATCGATTGGGAAATGGAAAAAATGGGGAGACAAGTAAAATGAACTTTTTCAGAGAGAGAAATCCACAGCTAGCTACCGCCAATCGCTAGCCGGTGCAGAGCCAATCCCAGAGCACAGGGGAAAACACATTTGCATAAGAATAGACAAATCATTCGATAATAACAATAGTAACTCAAATATCAGTTTGGCTCGGAGCTGACAAAACGAAATTCTTCCAAACCCAGGCAACGGAATCGATTTTGCGACGAGCGCACTCATAAATTTCATCGATTTTTTGTATTTTTGTGTACATAAATGTACAAAATTTGTGCTATTAAATAAATTTTTCAAAAAAAAAAAACAAAATTTCCTTAAGTGTTTCAGTGAAAAATTTTCCTTTTCTGCCGGAAAAAAAGCCCCAAAATTTCAAATCGATTTTTCTCGGCTTTCAGTTAAAGAATGAGAAAATGACTTAAAGAAATGCTCAAACTGGAAAGCAACTTAGTTTTTGCGAAATAAATTTAGAGTTCTCGGAAAGTTTTAAACTTTTGAACTTTTGCGAAAAAGCGAAAAAGCTCAAAAATTCCAGAATAACTTAAAAGCGACTAAACCCTAAAATCGCGACTTTGGGCTTTTATAGGGCTTTCATAACCTATTGCCGGCGTTTGCTCGAGTATGCCACCATCGTATACGGTCACCTTCCATTAAGAAACTTATCACTTTGGTTGAAAATGTTCAACGGTTCAACGGCGTTTCACTAAAAGCGCATACACTCGTTGTTTCCCCTTCTTCTCTTATTCCAAATTATGACACTAGCCTTATAGTTTTTGATTTAAAAATCCCCTTTATATCGCCGTATTTACATTGATATTATTTTTTTTTTGCTATAAAATTCTTTTCCACCCTAAGTCGCATCCAGAATTTCAAAGCCTCTTGAAAATTGTGGAAATTCAAAGAAGTAGAGAGGTCGGTGGAGCCTCTCGGCAAGCGGTGGAGCCTCTCGGCAAGCGGTGGAGCCTCTCGGCAAGCGGTGGAGCCTCTCGGCAAGCGGTGGAGCCTCTCGGCAAGCGGTGGAGCCTCTCGGCGAGCGGTGGAGCCTCTCGGCGAGCGGTGGAGCCTCTCGGCGAGCGGTGGAGCCTCTCGGCGAGCGGTGGAGCCTCTCGGCGAGCGGTGGAGCCTCTCGGCGAGCGGTGGAGCCTCTCGGCAAGCGGTGGAGCCTCTCGGCAAGCGGTGGAGCCTCTCGGCGAGCGGTGGAGCCTCTCGGCGAGCGGTGGAGCCTCTCGGCAAGCGGTGGAGCCTCTCGGCAAGCGGTGGAGCCTCTCGGCAAGCGGTGGAGCCTCTCGGCGAGCGGTGGAGCCTCGTTGACGGTGCGGACGGCTTTTCGGGGAATGATCGGACGACGATGAGATTCGGAAACGGTGATAGCCACGGTAGTTACCGTGTCTTTTTCCAGAAACGGCAAAAGTAACTTTAAGCCAAGATTATTGAAGCTTAACTCATGTTAAAGTTGTTGCTGTTGTTGTTGTTGCTAAGTGTTGTTGAGTGTTGCTGTTGCTGTTGAGTGTTGCTGTTGAGTGTTGCTGTTAGGTGTTGCTGTTGCTGTTGCTGTTGCTGGTAGCTGTTGCTGTTAGGTGTTGCTGTTAGGCGTTGCTGTCGTTGCTGCTGGTGTTGTTGCTGTTGTTGCTGTCGTTGTTGCTGTTGTTGCTGTTGCTGTTGTTGTTCTTGCTGGTGTTGTTGTTGTTGTTGTTGTTGTTGTTGCTGTTGTTGTTGCTGTTGTTGTTGTTGCTGTTGTTGCTGTTGCTGTTGTTGCTGTTGCTGTTGTTGC
Organism: Mesorhabditis belari; assembly: GCA_958450365.1. Lineage (NCBI taxonomy): Eukaryota > Metazoa > Nematoda > Chromadorea > Rhabditida > Rhabditidae > Mesorhabditis > Mesorhabditis belari. The sequence goes on from CAUEEP010000911.1 coordinate 253,570, forward strand.
TGTTGCTGTCGTTGTTGTTGTTGCTGTTGTTGCTGTTGTTGCTGCTGTCGTTGTTGCTGTTGTTGTTGTTGCTGTTGCTGTTGTTGTTGTTGTGGTTGTTGTTGTTGTTGTCGTTGTTGCTATTGTTAAAGTTAACTCATGGCAAATTGACATGAAAGCTATTTTTTGGTGTAATGGGAAAGAATTGTTTCCTTGACATTACAAATAACGCACGGATAGGGCGCGTAGACACGAAAAACTCACCCGAAATGATGTTTGTGAGAATTTTTAGGTGCTTCGCTTTTAATTGATCCTTTTTTCCAGTTCAATGAATTAAGCTAAAAGATTTTTATCATTTGTTTCTTTGTTTCTGATTTGTTAATCTTGTTTTTACGTTTTTCTCAATCTAAAATTGTCCAGAATATTTGTGACGCCTTCTTTAAAAGCAAAATTACGTCGAAAATGTATGAGATTACTTTAAAGTTTGTTATTATTTCTTTTTTTATAACATTTTTCTATTTATATTCTAATTTTTAGCCCAATCGGTGGGTTATAAGAAAAATTAGGGCCTCTAATTGGCATTTGCTCATTGGCAACAAGCTCATTGACATTTGATTGGCCAAACTTCTTCGTAAAAGCAGCTAGCAAATGTAATAATATAGCAAATAGCTTATTTCAAAAAGCTTGTTGTTATATAGAGATTTGAAGCCCGGAATCCCGGAATATCAAGGAATTGTGCCAAAGATGGCAGGAAGCATCAATCCTGGAAGGTCCATTTTTTGCATGATAATGCAAAACCGCACACGGCAACGATGACCTTCCAACAAATCGAAGAGATAAGCTGGAAACTTCTACCTCACGCCCCAAACAGCTCTGACTTGGTCCCTTGGCCGCTGACTTGGCCAGACTACCGCTTATTCAGGTCTCTAAAGGTCTCATTTCATCTCCCATCAGTTGTTCAAGGATTCCGAGGAAGTCGAAAATGCGGTCACCAACTATTTCAAAGTCCCCAGTTCTTTGAAGTTCTTTGAATTGCGCCAAAGATGGCTATTCCATTTCTCAGGCTAGTCATTGACAATAATGGAGAAAACCTTTCGGGTTAATGTTCATTTTTTTGCTTTCTATGAAATAAACAAGTTGTTGCCTAAAACGATCGTTTATAACTTACCAACCTAATATAATTTTGGACTACCCTGTAGCCAGAAAGACGCCGATCTCATTCAAAAGCTTGTAAAATAAGCTGATTCTCGCTCATAACTCCGATTCTCGAGTTTTTAATAGAGAAATGAAGCCATGTTTTTGGGCTTTAATTCCCTATATAAAATTGACTACTTTTGAAAGAATTTTCCCATTTGCTAGCTGCTTTTAGCCTAATCTAACTTTTGGAATCCGATAAAAACAACGAAAATAAGCTGATTTCATCTCGTTTTCAAACATGGCGACAATTAAAGCAATTAAATTATAGTGTGCCCTCCAGATCACCTAATACTACAGTTAAAAATTAGATTACTGTAGAAGTAGTGCTTTTTAGGAGCTAGTCACTGAACTGGATTACGGTATTGTTTTCAGAGTTGGCGAAATTGCGTGGATTTTGATTGGAAATTATAGTGTGCGCTCCAGATCGCCTAATATTACAGTTAAAGGTCGGGTTACGGTAGAAGTAGTGCTTTTTAGAAGCCAGACACTGAACTGGATTAACGAACTTTTTAGAGTTGACGAAGTCGGATTGATTTTAAATGGAAATTGTAGTGTGCGCTCCAGATTCGCTGAATAATTATTAAATAATTGAATTACGGTAGAAGTAGTGCTTTTTAAAAGCCAGTCACTGGACTATGGAGCTTTTTAGAGTTGACGAAATTACGTTGATTTTAGATGGAAATTGTAGTGTGCGCTCCAGATCACCTAATACCACAGCTAAAGATCAGATTACTGTAGAAATAGTGCTTTTTAGAAGCCAGACACTGAACTGGAGTACGGTATGGTTTTCAGAGTTGGCGAAATTGCGTGCATTTTGATTGGAAATTGTAGTGTGCGCTCCAGATCGCCTAATGCTACGGCCAAAGTTTAGATTACTGTGGAAGTAGTGCTTTTTAGAAGCCAGACACTAAACTGGATTAAGGAACTTTTCAGAGTTGACGAAATTGCATTGATTTTAAATGGAAATTGTAGTGTGCGCTCCAGATTACTACTTTTGAAAGAAGTTTGCCATTTGCTAGCTGCTTTTAGCCTAATCTACCTTTTGGAATCCGATAAAAACAGCGAAACAGCGAAAATAAGCTGATTTCATCTCGTTTTTAAACGTGGCGACAATTAAAATTGATTTTATAATAATTCTATGACAATTCTATGATATTTGTTTATCAAATTCGCATAGAAAAAGCAAAACAAGCATGATTTGAGAAAGAGTTTTGAGATTTAAAAAGATTTAAACACAATTTAAGCACAATTTAAGCACAATTTCATCCGACACTTTTATTTACGCAGCTTCTAATAGCTCTATAGCCAAGCAATTGGGCTAAACGTTGTATAAAAGTGTTATAGAAATAAAATTATAACAAAATTTAAGTAATGTCCGTAAAAAATCTCTCAAAAAAATCTCCCAAAAAAATTTAATTTCAAAATTTCTATGAAAACAAGTTTTTTTGCTTTAACAGAAATCACAAATCAACGAATTTCTAAAAATGAAAAAAAAACGCAGAAAAGTGATGAGAAAACGGCTCCGTGCCACCCAGGAATGCCCTCGTTTTTTTGCGATTTTCCATTTTTTCCATTTTCTCTCGTTTTCCGGTCAAAATCGGCGGTGTTCCATTCGCGTCATTTGGACCAAAACGGAACTTAATCCCAGCCCGGTTTTCTGTGTTTTAATCGCTCAAGTGACTTCCAGAATTAACGATCGCGTTTGATTTATTTTTTGAAACCTCAGAAATCGCGATAAATCTACGCGAAGTCATTCAGGAAAATGGGTGACGTTCATTTTTGATTTTTTCGCTTAAAAAAGAGCGATTTTAGCTTACATGACATCCAGAATGACTGAATTTGTCAAAAACTTTTTAAAATTCTTTGCCAAATTTTAGAGAAACTGGGGCAAGACCAAAAAATTTTCGCAAAAGAGGAAAAGAGGATCTTTGTGCATATTTCCTAATCGAATTAAACGATTTAGTGCTGACTGTTGGCTTCTAGATCAAAAATGGTTGACATTTCAGTCATTTGAGTCATTTTTGGCAAAAAATAGAAAGCGAAAGGTTGGATTAGTCACGGGATTTTCGCTTTTTTGTGTCGGTCACGATTCGCTTCTTTTCTAGAGCTTTTTACCGCTTTTTACCGCTTTTCATAAATTGTTCTCGAAATTGGAGTGATTTTTGGCAGATTTCAACATTCAATTTTGGTTAAACTTGAAAAAATTGATCAAAAAACGATCAAATAACGAAAATCTCGAATTTTTTTGCTTTTTTCAGCTTTTCCCTTTTAAACAATTGCTTTTATTGCTTAAATTTTATTGCTGGTATCATCTAGAGGTCAAAGCCATAGCCTGGTATGATCTAGAGGTCAAAGCTATAGCCTGGTATGATCTAGAGGTCAAAGCCATAACCTGGTATGATCTAGAGAGGTCAAAGCCATAGCCTGGTATGATCTAGAGGTCAAAGCTATAGCCTGGTATGATCTAGAGGTCAAAGCCATAGCCTGGTATGTTCTAGAGGTATGATCCACATTTTTCAACCCAAATAGCCAAACGACTCAAAAAATAACTCAAAATTCTTCTCTTCTCCATGAAAAATGCATCTGAATCTTTGGTTTTCATTGGTTTTCAAAAAACAGCGCTAAAATTAGACGATTTAACCCTGGGATCACGAGTTAGCCTCGTGAATCGAGAAATTTTTCAGCTTACTTTGGTATTTTTCGAGTTTTTTGCCAATCCTGGGTTACACAAAAGCTAATAAGCCTAAAATCTCAGCCTCAGAATCAATTTAAAAATTCAGTATTATGCGAAAATCTTCAACTCCAACATTTCTTGTCAATTTTTCAGCTCACTTTGATATTTTTCGAGTTTTTCTTCAATCCTGGATTACACAATAGCTAATAAGCTTAAAATCTCAGCCTTAGAATCAATTTAAAAAATCAGTATTATGCAAAAATGTTCAACTCCGATATTTCTTGCTAATTTTTCAGCTTACTTTGATATTTTTCGAGTTTTTTGACCATTCTGGATGTCACACTTGCTAATTGGCTCGAGAACCGAAATTGTCGAGTTAATTGGATCACATCCGATCTTGAAATTTTCTCAAAGTCTCAATTACAGCTTTCAGGTCTTATCCTGTTTTTCCCAAATTCATCCAAAATCGATTTTTCTTTGCCCAATGGCTCTAGTGCATTCCAGCTTGGCTTTTCTGACGTTTTTAGACTGAGAATTTTGCATTTAAGTCCATTTTGGCCATCCCTGGGACAAAACACCTTGGTCAGCTTTTCTCAAATTCATCCAAAACCGATTTTTCTTCGCCCAATCGACCTTGTGACTTCCAGATTGACTTTTCTGACGTTCTTAGAAGGAAAAATTTGCATTTAACTTGGTTTTGGCCATCCCTGGGACAAAACACCTTGGTCAGCTTTTCTCAAATTCATCCAAAACCGATTTTTCTTCACCCAATCGACCTTGTGACTTCCAGATTGACTTTTCTGACGTTTTTAAATTGAAAAATTTGCATTTAACTCCATCTAAGTCCATCAAAGACGAATCTACGCTTTTCTGAAACTCTTTGAGGTAGAGAAAATGAGAAATTTCTCTGAACGCCTCATTCAAAATGCACCTGAGCATCCCGTGCGCACAAAAAAGTGTTCACTGAGCGTCAAGAGAAGCACCAAATTTAGCTGGGGTCACGAGTTGTTCGCTCATCCACATGTTTTCCCCGGAAAAGGGACGAGACTCGCAAAAAAAGGTCCAAAAAAATGAAAAAAACAAAACCCCTCGAAGCCACGCCCCTTTTTCGTCTCTTTCCTTTTTATTGCATTCAATTTACCGCTGAGAGCTTTTCCCAGAATTCGCACTTTTCTTCGGGCTTCTCTGGGTCCATTTTGGCCATTCCTGGAACATAATTCGGCCATTCCGCTTTTTTCGATCCGCATTCCATACAATTTTTTCGCTTTTTTGATTTCTTGGCCAATTTGGCCACTCTTGAAACCCCTGAAACACAGCTGATAATATTTTTGCTCAAATTGATCTAAAACCGATTTTTCTTTTCCCAATCAACCTTGTGACTTCCAGATTGGCTTTTCTGACGTTTTTAGACTGAGAATTTTGGATTTAAGTCCATTTTGGCCATCCTGGGACAAAACACCTTGGTCAGCTTTTCTCAAGTGCATCCAAAACCGATTTTTCTTTTCCCAATCCACCTTGTGACTTCCAGATTGACTTTTCTGACGTTCTTAGAAGGAAAAATTTGCATTTAACTTGATTTTGGCCAAACTTGGAACAGAACGACTTGGTCAGCTTTTCTCAAGTGCATCCAAAACCGATTTTTCTTTTCCCAATCCACCTTGTGACTTCCAGATTGGCTTTTCTGACGTTTTTAGACTTAGAATTTTGGATTTAAGTCCATTTTGGCCATCCCTGAAACAGAACAACTTAATCAGATTTTCTCAAATTCATCTAAAACCTATTTTTCTTCACCCAATCAACCTTGTGCATTCCAGCTTTCGATTTCCCATAATTTCTGGCCCTTAACTATTCAGCATTGCCCCCAAACCCTCACAGAACAAAACCGCGAAAAAACGAAACGATCAAAAGAACAAAAAAAAACACTTTTTCGGCTATTCAGTAAATTTGCTGCGTTCTTGTGCTTTGTGAAAGTGCTATTTTTGAGAAAATAAAGTTTTCCTCTCTTTTCCACTTCAAAAGAGTTTCTTTTGAAGACGGCTCAGAGTTTCTTTTTGCAGGGGAGGCAGTGGGTGAGAGGCCGCACTTCCCCAGGCCTGTTAGCGGCTCCCAGAGACTCAGATTTGATATTTTTAAAACTTTTTGCTAATCCTGGGTTACACAACAGCCAATAAGCCTAAAATCTCAGCTTCAGAATCAATTTTAAAATCAGCTCTATCCGTAAATTCTCATCTCCGACATTTCTTGCCAATTTTTCAGCTTACTTTGGTATTTTTGAGTTTTTTTTGACTATTCTGGATGTCACACTTGCTAATAAGCCTAAAATCTCAGCCTTAGAATCAATTTAAAAATCAGCACTATCGGAAAATTTTCAGCTCCGACATTTCTTGCTAATTTTTCAGCTCAAGTTCATATTTTTTTTTGATTTTTGACTATTCTGGATGGCACACTTGTTAATTGGCTCAAAAACGAGAATTTTCGAGTTAATTGAGCGATTTAGGATGTGATCTGGGAAAATATTTGATCTCTATCGATTTTTTAAAAAACTAGCAATTTTATTTTTTCAAATTTTCATTTTTTCTCCATTCTGGATGACACAAATGCCAAAAAATCACAAAAAAATAAAAAATTTCAGCAAAAAAAGAACGAGATGAGTTTCATCTTCGTCGTCGACACTTCGCTGACAATGGCGTTGACGCTGGATGGGCAGGTTTGGAGTTTTGAGAAATAAAAACCCAAGTGTGCCCCAGATGGAGTGCGTTTACGCCGAAGCTCAAAGCAAAAAATCATTTCCAAATCGAATTTTTGCAGCCCTCAAGCTCCGTGAGTCAATCGCGTTATGGCGCCGCTTGTCGTATCATCTCTGGATTGATTTCAAGAGCCAAGAAAATCACACCGGAGCCAAAAATCGCTTTGGTGCGTTTTAGAAGGGGCAAAGGGAAATTAGAAGGGTTTTAGAAGAGATCTAAAAGAATAAATCAATTTTTAGTACCGCATGGGTGCTAAAATCGAGTTGTTGAGTCGAAATTTGGAGGACGAGACGGTGGCACAGAAATTTCTAGCGACAGGGTGGGTTGATTTTGAATGGAAATTTAAGTGTGCGCTCCAGATTGACTGAATAATTATTAAATAATTGAATTACGGTAGAAGTAGTGCCTTTTAGAAGCCAGACACTGAACTGGACTACGGAACTTTTTAGAGTCAACGAAGTCGCATTGATTTTGATTGGAAATTTAAGTGTGCGCTCCAGATTGGCTAAAAATTCAATAAGAAAGATCGATTTGCGATAGATTAAGTACTTTTTAGGGATGAGAATGAAACCGAAACCACGTGCATTTTAGAATTGACCAAAGTAGTCTTGACTTTAATTGGAAATTGTAGTGTGCGCTCCAGATCGTCTAGTATTACATTTAAAGATCGGGTTACTGTAGAAGTAGTGCCTTTTAGAAGCCAGACACTGAACTGGATTACGGTATTGTTTTCAGAGTTGGCGAAATTGGGTTGATTTTGATTGGAAATTATAGTGTGCGCTCCAGATCGCCTAATATTACAGTTAAAGGTCGGGTTACGGTAGAAGTAGTGCTTTTTAGGAGCCAGTCACTGAACTGGACTACAGAACTTCTTAGAGTTGACGAAGTCGCATTGATTTTAAATGGAAATTGTAGTGTGCGCTCCAGATCGTCTAATATTACAGTTAAAGGTCGGGTTACGGTAGAAGTAGTGCTTTTTAGGAGCCAGTCACTGAACTGGATCACGGTATTGTTTTCAGAGTTGATGAAATTGCATTGATTTTAAATGGAAATTGTACTGTGCGCTCCAGATCGCCTAATATTACAGTTAAAGGTCGGGTTACGGTAGAATATTAGTGCTTTTTAGGGTGCGATTGCTCGGCGAGTCGCACACCGGAGAGCTACTGGATCGAATCTCTGAGGATCTCAGCCCAACACAAGACGATCACATCATCGTCTTTACGGATGCGACATCATATGATGTGAGTTAGAAAACGAAGGAGTTTTACTAGAACTTGATCGCAGGGTGACATCAACTTCTTTGCGCCGTGCGAGTGCCGTTTTGTTATCGTTAACACGACGAAGAAAGGGGTCGATCCGGTGCAAGTCGAAGAGTTGGAGGAGATCTCGGCCGAAAGTTGTGGCTATGAGGTGAGTTAAATTCATTTGAGCTTAATGGGAGAGTTCCTGGATTCCTGGATTCCTGAATTCCTGGAGAGAGCCATTTCCTCAGCCAACTTTCAACTTTCCAGGTCAGTGAAGACTACGAAGACTACTATCACCTCTTCTATATGACCAACGATACAACAGAAGAGTCAATCGTTGATGCAGTGGCCGAGGAAATGTTTGTGGTGCCCGTGTACCAGCTGAGAATCGGATACTTGAACACGACGATCACAGTGGGTAGAAAGACAAGGCTTAAAAGGCTTCTTTCGCGCGGCGCCAATATGGGCTTGTGGCGCAGTGGATTAGAGGCTGGCTACAAGGAAAGCTCAGGCTTAGGCTTAGGCTTAGGCTCAGGCTAGGTTTAGGGTTAGGCTTAGGTTCAGGCTTAGGCTAAGGCTTAGGCTTAGGTTCAGGCTTAGGCTTAGGCTTAGGCTTAGGTTCAGGCTTAGGCTAAGGCTTAGGCCTAGGCCAATGAGCCATTAGGCTCATTAGGCTCATTGGCCCAATGGATCATTGGCCGTGGCTCGTTGGCCCAATGGCTCAGGCTTAGGCTTAGGCTCATTGGCTCCATGGCTCATTGACCCTGGCTCATTGGCCCTGGCTCATTGGCCTCCGGGTTAGGCTCAAGCTTAGGCTCAAGCTTAGGCTTAGGCTCATTGGCCCAATGGTTCAGGCTTAGGCTTGGGCTTAGGCTTGGGCTTAGGCGTAGGCTCAGGCTTAGGCTTAGGCTTAGGCTTAGGCCAATGAGCCTAAGCCTAAGCCTAAGCCTTCCTGAGCCTGAGCCAAATAGAGTTTTCCGAGACAAGCCAGAACTCGCTGTATTGTTCTAATTTCATTTCTGATTTCAAGATCATTTATCATTTCAAACGAATTAGTTCTCCTAGTTGAACCCTTTGTGAAAAGTTAACTAGTTTCGCTAAAAGTAAAAAAGCAAAAGTGAATTGCTAGATAAAGCTTGAAAGCTTGTACTTCTTGCTCGGACTCGCCTAAGCAAGCCTAAGCAAGAAGTACAAGCTTTCCTTGTAGCCAGCCTTTAATTCACTGCGCCATCAGCCCATATCGGCACCACGCGAAAGAGCGTGCTGGGGTACTTCCCTTAAGCTTGTTCTGTGGTCTATTTATCAGACCAGGACTGATTTGAATCTGCGCAAGACCAGGACTGATCTGGGCAAGACTTTTCGTCTGAGTTGACAATTCTTTTTTGACGCCAGCTCAAAAAAAGATTAAAAAATGCTTTTAGACTTCTCCACCGATTTGGGAAGATCGTCCATTCGAGATTGAAACGATCGGCTTCTGCAAGCACACGAGTCTTCTCAACATGCCTGTGGATTCGAATCATTATGTTATGCTGGATAATGGTGAGTGTTAAGGTTAAAGGATCATCTTCTCAATATAGCAACTTGGTCAGTTTTTCGTAAATTGATCTAAAACCTGTTAGTCTTTGCCCAATCAACTTTGTGACTTCCAGATTGGCTTTTCTGACGTTTCTAGACTGAAAAATTGCATTTAATTCAATTTTGGCCATCCTTGAAACAGAACAACTTGGTCAGCTTTTCTCAAATTCATCTAAAACCTGTTTTTCTTTGCTCAATTGCTATTGTGACTTCCAGATTGGCTTTTCTGACGTTCTTAGAAGGAAAAGTTTGCATTTAACTTGATTTTGGCCATCCCTGAAACAGAACAACTTAGTCAGCTTTTCTCAAATCATCTAAAACCTATTTTACTTTTCCCAATCAACCTTGTGATTTCCAGATTGCCTTTTCTGACGTTTCTAGACTCAAAAATTTCCATTTAAGTCCATTTTTGCCATCCCTGAAACAGAACAACTTGGTCAGCTTTTCTCAAATTCATCTCAAACCTGTTTTTCTTCGCTTAATCAACCTTGTGCGTTCCAGCTTTCGATTTCCCATAATTTCTGGCCCTTAACCATTCACCATTTCCCCCAAACCCTCACAGAACAAAACCGCGAAAAAACGAAACGATCAAAAGAACAAAAAAATCACTTTTTCGGCTATTCAAATTCTCTATTGATCTCCATATTTCAGGAAAAGGCGAAGATGTGGAAATGGAAGATGAGGAGAGCTCACAATCCGGCGACTTCCCACCTCAAAAACTCGCCATTCTGTGGATGATGGCCGAGGCTATGAAGCAAGAGGTGCTAAGAACTAGGAAATTAGAATTTTGGAGACAAAATTTCAAAACACTGACCTCCAGAATGAAGAAAACAAATTAGACTTTTACAAAAAAAAGCTGTAGTTTCCAAAAATTTGATCAGAACTCAAAATTGTCAAAATTCGAAATTCTCAAAATTCTTTAATTTCCGCGGGAAAGTTAAATTTCAAAAGAATGACATCCAGCTTGAATGTAGAATATTTTCATTTTCAATAGAAAGCCATAGTTTCCAAAAAACTCCCCAGAACTCAAAATTCTAGCTAAATAGCTACCAAAACGGGTTTTCTTTAGTTAAATGGATTGAAATTTTATCAATTTCTCTAATAACTATTTAGTTCAGGGCTTTTACAGTGATATTCTATGAGTTTCTATGAGTTTCTACGAGTTTTTTGTTATTTTCTTGGGGGTGGGACAAATGCGAACTTTTTTTTTGCGCACCTGGACATTTGCGCACCTTTCCAGGGCCTTAAGCTGGAAAAGGCCTTAGGCAAAGGCCGTAGAGCTTCAAAAATGTTTTCCAAGAAGGGAATCGTATGCGTAGATTGCGAATTCCAACAAATCAGACCTCGCTAACACGTCAAATTTGAGCTAAAAGACAAAAACTGCGAAAAAAGCGTTAAGTTGCGTAGTTTTTGCCTTTTAGCTCAAATTTGACGTGTTAGCGAGGTCTGATTTGTCGAAATTCGGAATCTACGCATACGATTCCCTTACATGGAAATGATTTCGAAGCTCTACGACCTTTCCTAAGGCCTTTTCCAGCAAAAAAAAGGTGCGCCAATGTCCAGGTGCGCCAATGTCCAGGTGCGCAAATGTCCAAGTGCGCCAATGTCCAGGTGCGCAAATGTCCAGGTGCGCAAAAGTCCAGGTGCGCCAATCTCCAGGTGCGCAAATGTCCAGGTGCGCCAATCTCCAGGTGCGCCAATCTCCAGGTGCGCAAATGTCCAGGTGCGCAAATGTCCAGGTGCGCCAACGTCCAGGTGCGCAAATGTCCAGGTGCGCAAATGTCCAGGTGCGCCAATGTCCAGGTGCGCAAATGTCCAGGTGCGCCAATGTCCAGGTGCGCAAATGTCCAGGTGCGCAAATGTCCAGGTGCGCAAATGTCCAGGTGCGCCAATGTCCAGGTGCGCAAATGTCCAGGTGCGCCAATGTCCAGGTGCGCCAATGTCCAGGTGCGCAAATGTCCAGGTGCGCCAATGTGCAGGTGCCCCAATGTCCAGGTGCGCAAATGTCCAGGTGCGCCAATGTCCAGGTGCGCCAATGTCCAGGTGCGCAAATGTCCAGGTGCGCCAATGTCCAGGTGCGCCAATGTCCAGGTGCGCAAATGTCCAGGTGCGCAAATGTCCAGGTGCGCAAATGTCCAGGTGCGCCAATGTGCAGGTGCCCCAATGTCCAGGTGCGCCAATGTCCAGGTGCGCCAATGTCCAGGTGCGCAAATGTCCAGGTGCGCCAATGTCCAGGTGCGCCAATGTCCAGGTGCGCAAATGTCCAGGTGCGCCAATGTCCAGGTGCGCAAATGTCCAGGTGCGCCAATGTCCAGGTGCGCAAATGTCCAGGTGCAAAAAGTCGCATTTGTCCCACCCCCATTTTCTTGAACTTTTTTCCAATCTTTGGCTGAATTTGGGAGATTTTGGGAGATTTGTTTTAAAAAAAGAGAAAAATTGTTTAATTACGTGCAAATTTTCGTTACGTTTTCTCATTTTTTTTCCAATTCTCCTTCTTTTTTCAATTTTTGATCATTTTAAAAAAAAAATACCGACTGGGGCTACCAGTGGTGAATTTATCGCATACACGAAATATATCAATCACAATACAACGACACACACAATACTAGGCTAGATCTTAACTTAACCCACGTCATGACAGACGGCTCCCGAACCCTAAGCTCAATGGGGAACTAGATAGCTTTTTTGGTGGTGAAGGGAAGATGACGATGAAGGAGTGGCTTGTCACTTTAAAGAACTGGGGCCACAACCACCAGACTGCCCTCCAGAAAACCTCTCAACCCGAAGGGAAAGGAAATCCGAAGGGGGTGACCATGTCGCATGTGGGGTTCGAACCCTCGACCTTCCGATTAAGATAAGAGACACTTAACCTTAAAAGGAAAAGATTCTAAATAAGACTTTCCTTTTTCAATTTTTTTTTTTGTTTAAATGTTTATGCCAGATATTTTTTGCGATATTTTCGAGGAAAAGTTCGCGAAAACATCGAAAAAGTGTTTTCGAGAACGGGAAAAAGGGGAATCTTTTTGCAAAATTGCACGTAGGTCCTCAGTTCTCGACTAGAAATTTGTTTTGCTTTTGGGAAATGGGGAAATCCATCGAATTGTGCACTTTCTTTTAACAATAAAGGTTTAGAAAAGTTGAGAAATGAGAAAAGATTCAGTTGGTGTTTAGTTGGTGCTCAGTTTCTCAGAACTAAGAAAAGATGGTGTTTTTGAGAGCATTTAGAAGCATTTAAAAGCACTTAAAAGCATTTAAAACCATTTAAAAACATTTAAAAGCACCTAAAAGCATTTGAAAGCATTTAAAAGCACATTAAAAGCACAAAGCACCTTTCTAAAGCACTTAGAAGGAATTCAGCTTCAGAGTAAGTCTTGGGTAACTGAAATGAGCCTTTGCTTGACAATCAGCACCGCAAAAAGGGTTTCTTTGCCCATTTTTGAGCATAAAAACCTAGACCTTTCACTAGAAACCCTTTAGCCAAAGCCTCTAGCCAAAGCCTCTATCCAAAGCCTCTAGCCAAAGTCTCTAGCCAAACACCTCTAGCCAAAGTCTCTAGCCAAAGTCTCTAGCCAAATCCTCTAGCCAAATCCTCTAGCCAAAGCCTCTATCCCAAGCTCTAGCCAAGCCTCTAGCCAAAGTCTCTAGCCAAGCCTCTAGCCAAAGTCTCTAGCCAAAGTCTCTAGCCAAAGTCTCTAGCCAAATCCCCTAGCCAAAGTCTCTAGCCAAGCCTCTAGCCAAAGTCTCTAGCCAAAGTCTCTAGCCAAAGCCTCTAGCCAAAGCCTCTAGCCAAAGTCTCTAGCCAAAGTCTCTAGCCAAAGCCTCTATCCCAAGCTCTAGCCAAAGCATCTAGCCAAAGTCTCTAGCCAAATCCCCTAGCCAAAGTCTCTAGCCAAAGTCTCTAGCCAAATCCTCTATCCCAAGCTCTAGCCAAAGCCTCTAGCCAAACGATAACAGCCATTTTATTGCCAAAAAGCTTTCTGAATTCGAAAAAGTTGGTATTAGATGTACAAAGTAGTTAAAATCTATATAAAAATAGCCTTAAAGTTTATGATTTTTGAAAGATTTTTTTGAATTTCTTGAATTGACCATTTCATCCAGGTTATAATGCCCAGTTACGCTGCGAACAATGTGCCTGGTGGCCTAGTGGTTAATGTGGGTTTCTCCCACCCTCTGCTCCCTGGTTCGATCCCGGAGACTACCAATTTTCTTTTTCTTTTGCGAAATGAATAAATGGCAAACTCTAGCTTATAAGGTCCAGTTACGCCTTTCCAGAAAAGTCCGCCGTAGCCTAATGGTTAGTGTGGGTCTCTGGCCCTCTGCTCCCTGGTTCGATCCCGGTCACGTAGAAATTTTTTTTCTGATTGAAGAAAATGATTGAAGAACTCAGCTTATATGGCCCAGTTAGAGTCCCTCGTGGCCTTGGAAGAGTCCCTCGTGGCCTTAGAAGAGTCCCTTCGGCCTTGGAAGAGTCCCTCGTGGCCTTGGAAGAGTCCCTCGTGGCCTTGGAAGAGTCCCTCGTGGCCTTGGAAGAGTCCCTCGTGGCCTTGGAAGAGTCCCTCGTGGCCTAGTGGCTAGCCTGCATTTTTCTCGTTCTCTCCCCCCTGGTTACACCAAGAAAAAGAACTACAAAGTACCCCAAGAATTTTCTGAAATCTGCCCTAAACCGGTGAGAAATCGGCGCAAAAAGTGCTCGATGTTCGGCTCTACGAGTGTGCCAAATCCACCAAAAAAAGCGGAAAGACCAAAAAAAACATCGCCCGTGTGACTACGTGACTCACAAAAGGCAAAAAAAGGCAAAAACGCTGAACAAACATTGAAGAAAAAGGGGCAGATGAGCTGTTTTTCCGAGAACTTGGAAAATTCTCAAAGCCTGAAGTCTAAAAACAAGCGGAATTTTTGAAATTTTGTGATCAATCGGCGGTGTGAGCTCCAGGATTGAGCTCAAAATTTTCAGAAATGCACATTTCCCACAAAATTTCCCCTCAAAGTCTGTGGTGAGCTCCAGGATGGCCAAAACTTTTGAAATTAGTGTAATCTTTGAGATTTTGCGCTCAAACGACGCTGTGAGCTCCAGAATTAAGACCAAAATTTTCAGAAATGCACATTTCCCACAAAATTTCCCCTCAAAGGCTGTGGTGAGCTCCAGAATGGTCAAAACTTTTGAAATTAGTGTAATCTTTGAGATTTTGCGCTCTATCGCTAGTGTGACCGCCAAATTGGCTCAAAACCTTGAAACATTCTCAATTTTCAGTCAAAAGTCGCGCTGATTCGCTTCGGATCGGGTCGTTTCGGTGTGCTTTCACCGTTCAACGAGTCACATTCGGGTCTCCTCCTTTCCCTACTCCCACCACAGCACCTCCTGCCGCCATATGTGCCCGATTTGGAAAGTGAGAGCTGTTCAACGATTTAACTTGTTCATAAGCTTTGTTGAGCTCCAGAATGGCTAAAAGACGTCTTCTTGTTTCGGATTTTATTTTAAAAATTTCAGAACTGACAACCGTCCCGTGTTTCAACGATCAATGCGACGATTTGGTGATCAAAGAGGAGGCTGGAGAGCCGGCAAGCTATGCGGCGAATTGTGAGTGTTAGAGATGGCTTTTCTAGGATCAGGTACCGTAACCCCCACCCTCACCAAGCTCTATTTAACGACCACGATACAGTAATCCTTGCACAAAACTGTCTGATTGCAAAAATACAGAATGTCGTCTACTAAACTCGGCAAATTATCTTGTGACATCCAGGATACAGTAATCTTTGCCAAAAACTGTCTAAAGTCAAAGACTACGGTAGCCTATCCACCCAATAAAGACCTGGCTTCGGCCACCTGGTTTTAAAATACGTTAGCTCGTCAATTAAACTTAGTAATTTAACGTGTGACATCCAGGATACAGTAATCTTTGCACAAAACTGTCTAATATCGGAAAGACTACGGTAATTATCCATTAAACTCAATCTGGATACAGTAACCTTTGAAGAAATGTTTGTAGATTTTGAGTTTACAGTAGTCTAACTTATCTTGTGAACCCCAGGATACAGTAATCTTTTCACAAAACTGTTTAATATCTGAAAGGCTACGATAATTATCCATCAAACTCAATCTGGATACAGTGACCTTCCTTGCACAAAACTGTCTGGTTTCAAAAATACGGTAACTCGTTCACTAAACTCGGCAAATTATCCAGTGACATCCAGGATACAGTAATCTTTGCACAAAACGATTTAATTCTCAAGTCTCACCGCAGCTACCATAGCCGTCCAATAGTATGACTTATTAGAATGAATTTGTTGCCGCCGCTTCCCGAAAAGCTACCGTTTTCTCTCCCTAGTACAGTGCTTGATCGTAGAATATTTTACGAACCAATTACCGTAACCCTGGTACCATAAGCATTCGGTCGTTTGTGCAAAGATCTCTTCAAGAATTATCGATCTGAAATCGAATTCTGTGGCCCAACTACCGTAATCCAGTTGTCAAATCATAAAGCCTTTTCCAAAGACTACATAATGCATCCAAATTACAGTACACTCGTGGATCGGCTCGAACGGGATTCAAAACGATTTGAACAAAATTCTGCGCTATTTCCGCAAATTGCCCGACAAGAGCGAGAACTTTTATATGGTAAGGGAAAGTTTTACTGTAGTGCGGAGCCTGTAGTGTGGAGACTGTAGTGCGGAGACTGTAGTGCGTGGTTTAGCACTGTTTTTAAAATATTACGCAGCAAAATATTACGAGCGTTTTCATCAACTTTAAAACAAAATTCGACGGGTGTTTGAAAACGCAAAAAAATGGGCATTGACGTTTCCGTATTTGATCCACGTGGAAGCAGCGAAACTGGAGTGGAAGCTGGAGGTACTGGAGTGGAAGCTGGAGGTACTGGAGTGGAAGCTGGAGGTACTGGAGTGGAAGCTGGAGGTACTGGAGTGGAAGCTGGAGGTACTGGAGTGGAAGCTGGAGGTACTGGAGTGGAAGCTCCAGGTATGGAGTGGAAGCAGCGAAAACAAGAAGCATCCATTTGGGAATTGACCTCAAATTTGTTTGCAAGATTCCCTCTCCGCCTTTCCGAATGATCCGAATCGAATCAAGAACGGATAACAACATCGGAATCAGCTTAAAACTCTGCCTCGTACAATCTATGGCTCATTTGGCCACCTCACCCTTCTGTGGGTAGCGCTTTAACAGCTACCTGTAAGGCATACGGTAGACATGGTTTTTTGGATTTTGGATCTGGATTTTTTGGAAGAAATCAGATCGGATAGCCCAGTCGGGCAGACCTATTGGATCGGATCGGGCTAGGTCGACCAGTCGAACGGATCTAATCGAGTTGGATTGAACTAGCCCAATCGGTTGGATGGATAGGATCGGATCGGGCTAGCTCGATCGATCGGACCTATTGAATTGGATCGGGCTAGGCCGATCGGTTGGATGGATCGGATCGGGCTAGGTTGACCAGTCGAACGGATCGGATTGGGCTAGCCCGATCGGGTAGACCTATTGGATCGAGTCGGGTTAGCGCGACCAGTCGAACGAACCTAATCGAATTGGATTGGGGTAGCTCGATCGGTCGGAGGGATAGGATCGGGCTAGCCCAATCGGTTGAATGGATCGGATGGGGCTAGGTCGACCAGTCGAACGGATCTAATCGAATTGGATTGGGCTAGCACAAACGGGCGGACGGATCGGATCGTGCTAGATCGGTTGGATGGATCGGATCGGGCTAGCTCGACCGTCGAACGGATCGGATCGGATTGGGCTAGCCCGATCGGTTGGACGGATCGGATCAGTCCTAATCCGATAAAGATCAGTCCTAGTCCGATCCGATAAAGCCAAATCCAATCCGATTCGATAACCATGTCTAGCAACGTTAGTCATACTGTAATAATCTAAATAAAAATTCAGGAGCTGAACAAAGTACGGCAATACGCGGCGGTGATCGGATGCCAGCAAATTCTGTCGGAAATCGCTCGTATCTTGAAAGAGGAGTCGATTCAATTGAATGAACACGTACGCAAACACGCGAATCATGTGGCCCCGTTTTTGGAGATGTAAGTTGGATGGGAGGATTGCTAGAAATCGCGTACATTTACATAGCCAGCCATAGTTACAGTAATCCTGGCCTAGCTCTCGTAATCGACTTAGACATTGGCTAGAATATCCTCCAGGTGACTGTCCAGTAATCTCGCGGAATCCCGGCTTGCTTTGCGAGCCAGCTACGGTGCTCTGAGAGGCTCTGAGGGCAGTCCGAGAGTCTCTGAGCGCACTTCGAGAGTTACTCCGAGAGTCGCAGTACCGGCTTTCAACATAAAACATCGTAAAAGTGTAGGGAACAAAACTAGTTAAATTTTAATTAAACTACTTCTTTCTCCAGTAAAAAGCCAAGCTAAAAAGCTTATTTTATGAGCCAGCTAGCGAAAAGAAATCTTTTAAAGATCAAGCCAAGCTACAGGAATCCCAGAGTAGCCTACAGTAATCCAAGAGTAGCCTACAGTAATCCAAGAGTAGCCTACAGTAATCCCAGAGTAGTAATCCAAGAGTAGTCTACAGGAATCCCAGAGTAGTAATCCTAGAGTAGCCTACAGGAATCCCAGAGTAGTAATCCTAGAGTAGTCTACAGGAATCCAAGAGTAGCCTACAGTAATCCAAGAGTAGTCTACAGGAATCCCAGAGTAGCCTACAGTAATCCCAGAGTAGCCTACAGTAATCCCAGAGTATCCAATATCGAAATTTCAGGGAGATCACCGAATTCGGCGTCCACGTGCCGGATATCCCAGCTCTTCAGTGATTTCTCGAGTTTGCCTCGAGCGCTGGCCACAAATCTCCTCGAAAACTTGATCTCAAATTGTCAATTTCAATCAATTTCAAAT
This sequence comes from Mesorhabditis belari, assembly GCA_958450365.1. Taxonomy (NCBI): domain Eukaryota; kingdom Metazoa; phylum Nematoda; class Chromadorea; order Rhabditida; family Rhabditidae; genus Mesorhabditis; species Mesorhabditis belari. The sequence goes on from CAUEEP010000911.1 coordinate 271,845, forward strand.
TCTTTTCCAAATCTATGAAACAATTCCCATTTTTCGTCGATTTTTTTGCAATTCCAGCACTGTCTTTTGTGAAAAAACTGTCTTTTAAAACCTTTTAAAATAAAAAATTTATGAAAATCAATCAATTGAACAAGTTTATTTACTGTTTACCGCATTAAAATTTTAAAATTCGTTTAAATGAGCCAAGAAATTGAACGGATTACAGCAAATTACTACACAATTTTGGTTGTAGCAAAATTCCGTTCGCAGGATTAAGCCGCTTGACGAATTCTCAACTTTTCATCGATTCTGGATGCTATAAAAGCGTAAAATCCAAAAAAAAAACCGAAACTGATGCTTTTCGAAGATGTCGATCATCAGGGCACGCTTTAGAAAACATACGACAAGCTTGCTGATTCAAAAAGGACTCGTTGAACGCTTTTGGCTCCACTATTTGAAGCCATTTCACTCATTGAGCTCCAGAATGGCAAAAACTTTTGAAATTGGCCTAATCTCTGAAATTTTGTGTTCAATCGATGCTGTGAGCTCCAGGAGTGCGGCCAAAATTTTCAGAAATGCAAATTTCCCACAAAATTTCTCTCCAAAGTCTTTGGTGAGCTCCAGAATGATCAAAACTTTTGAAATTGGCCTAATCTCTGAAATTTTGTGTTCAATCGACGCTGTGAGCTCCAGGAGTGCGGCCAAAATTTTCAGAAATGCAAATTTCCCACAAGATTTCTCTCCAAAGTCTTTGGCGAGCTCCAGAATGGCAAAAACTTTTGAAATTAGTCTAATCTTTGAAATTTTGTGTTCAATCGACGCTGTGAGCTCCAGGATTGAGACCAAAATTTTCAGAATGCACATTCCACGCAAAATTTCCCTCCAAAGTCTGTGGTGAGCTCCAGAATGGCGAAAACTTTTGAAATTGGCGTAATCTCTGAGATTTTGCGCTCTATGACTAGTGTGACGGCCAAAATGGCTTCAAACCTTGAAGTTCCTTTAGAAAATGAGCCAGGGCACGCCTTAGAAAACATACGACAAGAATTTCGTGCTTAAATTTCAACAAACTCGAATTTTCTAGGCAAAACAGGAGTGAATAATAATTCTAAATGCTCGCAAAAAGCCAAAAATTAATTAAAAACCCCGAGTTTTTGTTTAAAGATTGTTTTTTTGCCTGTAAAAGCAAAAAAAACAAAAAAAATTTGGTTTTAAAGAGTTCGTATATTGGATTTGAGAAGGCAAAAAGATCGGCTGACTTTCAGATTGAGAGAATCACTTCCAGAATAGACTCTAGCACAGCCAGATAGCAAGAAAGCGAGCAATTAACAGCGGAAAAGCTTGCTGCTTAAAAAAAAGAACTCGTTGAACGCTTTTGGCTCCAGCCATTTCACTCACTGAGCTCCAGGATGGCCAAAACTTTTGAAATTAGTGTAATCTTTGAGATTTTGCGCTCAAACGACGCTGTGAGCTCCAGAATTAAGACCAAAATTTTCAGAAATGCACATTTCCCACAAAATTTCCCTCCAAAGTCTGTGGTGAGCTCCAGAATGGTCAAAACTTTTGAAATTAGTGTAATCTTTGAGATTTTGAGCTCTATCGCTAGTGTGACCGCCAAATTGGCTCAAAACCTTGAAACATTCTCAATTTTCAGTCAAAAGTCGCGCTGATTCGCTTCGGATCGGGTCGTTTCGGTGTGCTTTCACCGTTCAACGAGTCACATTCGGGTCTCCTCCTTTCCCTACTCCCACCACAGCACCTCCTGCCGCCATATGTGCCCGATTTGGAAAGTGAGAGCTGTTCAACGATTTAACTTGTTCATAAGCTTTGTTGAGCTCCAGAATGGCTAAAAGACGTCTTCTTGTTTCGGATTTTATTTAAAAAATTCCAGAACTGACAACCGTCCCGTGTTTCAACGATCAATGCGACGATTTGGTGATCAAAGAGGAGGCTGGAGAGCCGGCAAGCTATGCGGCGAATTGTGAGTGTTAGAGATGGCTTTTCTAGGATCAGGTACCGTAACCCCACCCTCACCAAGCTCTATTTAACGACCACGATACAGTAATCCTTGCACAAAAACGTCTGAAAAGAATTTTCTTTTAAAATCAGCATAAATCTTTATCATTCTCTGCATCAAAAAAACGGATTGAATAAAATTTAGAAAAGAAAAATTCGGAAAAAAGAAATCGCTTCTTTTTTGACCACAAAATTGATGAAAATTGACGAAAAATTTGAAGAAAGCTGTGAAATTCGGGAAATTTTTCAGAAAAAAGTGAATTTTCGAGCAAAAAAATGGAAAAAATTTGAAGAAAAAGCAAGTGAAAATGCGGGAAAAATGGAAAAATGGAAAAAATTGGGAGAATTTGATAAATTTTTGAGTGTTTTTGAGCTGTAGTATTCGGTTATAAAAAAAATTTTACCAAAAAAAAAGTGGAAAAAGTTTGAAAAATGGAAAAATTCCCGTATTGAAAACAGCCCGCTCAAGTGTCGGATCGGTGAAAAACAAAAAAAATAAAAGAGATTCGAAATTTGCAAAAAAAGTCGAAATTTGCATAAATTCCCGAATTTGCATAAAATCCGAAATTTGAATAAAATCCGAAATTTGAACAAAATCCAGAATTTGCATAAATTTGGAAATTTGCATAAAACTCAAGATTTACATAAAATCCGAAATTTGCACAAAATCCGAAATTTGCATAAATCCGAAATTTACATAAAATCCGAAATTTACATAAAATCCGAAATTTGCATAAATTCCGAAATTTGAATAAAACTCGAAATTTGCAGAAATTCCGAAATTTGAATAAAATCCGAAATTTACATAAAATTCGAAATTTGCACAAAATCCGAAATTTACATAAATTCCCAAATTTACGTAAAATCCGAAATTTGCATAAAACTCGAAATTTGAATAAAACTCGAAATTTGCACAAAATCCGAAATTTACATAAAATCCGAAATTTGCACAAAATCCGAAATTTACATAAAATCCGAAATTTACATAAAATCCGAAATTTTCAAAAAAAGTCGAAATTTGCATATAATCCGAAATTTGCATAAAACTCGAAATTTGCATAAATTCCGAAATTTGCATAAAATTCGAAATTTACCTAAAATTCCAAATTTGAATAAGATCGGAAATTTGAATAAGAGTCGAAATTTCCATAAGAGTCGAAATTTGCATAAAATCCGAAATTTACATAAAATCCGAAATTTGCATTAAATCCGAAATTTGCATAAAACTCGAAATTTGAATAAAATCCGAAATTTGCATATGTTTTCCGATAAAAAACGGCGAAAAATTGAAGACTTTTCGAGAATATATGCAAATTTTGAAGAAATGTCGAAAAACGAAATTATTCGCCATTTTTGCCCCCTCAAAAAGCGTTCAAATGCTCGGTTTCGAGGAATTCGGTGGAACGCCTGCAAATTTTTGAAATATTTCCTTGAAATGCTTGCACTTACATTGCTTTCTTCTGGCTGAGCTGACGTTTGGGCTTCCTGAAATTTGGAGATCTTTGAGCCTTTTGAGATCAAACAAATTTTGAAAAACGCGACCAACTTGGCGCACTGGACTCTTTGATTTTTAAGCGTTCTGGAGGTCATTTGACAACTAGAGATGAAAAAATGGAAGTTTTCGACGATTTTAGAAATCAAGCTAATTCCTCCAAACCCAAGCCACCTAGCGCACTCAATTCTTTGATTTTTAAGCGTTCTGGAAGTCATTTGACAACTAGACTTCAAAAAATATGAAAATTTCAGGGATTTGAGAAAATTTTGCAAACGTGCGCCACATGGTACACTGAAATTTTGCATAAAAGTGAGAATTTGTGTTTTCAACTAAAGATTTAGCCCCAGTGATTTTCAGAACTCACTTCGGTGCTTGATGCAACAAAATCTGTTTCGAGGAGTCGCTGTTCTCTTCGGCGTTCCCCGTTTCTCCATCATCGGCCGTTTCGGGGAAATTCTCCGGATCGATGAACACTGGACCGTCGGGAATCGGGATCGATTCTGGAAATTCGGGTCGAAATTATAAATTCTAAAAGGTTCCCTATCTAAAGTGACCCTACGGTAGGGTTACGGTATTCTCTGTTTCCGAAACCGTCCCCTTTTCTCTTTCTACCGTAATCCAAATTAGTCAGTAAATGGTTTTTTTGGCTATTCTGGAAGTCACTAGGGCTTTTCCAAAGCTTGAAACATTAAAATTAGCAGTTTCAGACAGCACCGTACCCGTTTTCTAAACCATGCCCCTTCCCCTCTCTACCGTAATCCAAATTAGTCAATAAACGGTTTTTTGGCTAATCTGGAAGTCACTAGGATTGTTCTGAAGTTTAGAAATGCAAAATTTCCCATTTCATCCAGCAGCACCGTACCCGTTTTCTAAACCATGCCCTTTTCTCTTTCTACCGTAATCCAAATAAGACAGTAAACGGTTTTTTGGCTAATCTGGAAGTCACTAGGATTGTTCTCAAGTTCAGAAATTCAAAATTAAGAAATTTTGAATTTTTGAGCCTGAGCCTGATCCTGAGCCTGACCCTAAGCCGTTTCATCCAACAGCACTGTACCCGTTTCCCTAAACCGTGCCCCTTTTCTCTTTCTACCGTAATCTTGTCTCTATTTTTATCAGAATTAGGCTAAAAAAGTGGATAGATTGGATAAAAATGGAGACAAGATTACGGTAGATAGAGAAAAAGGGAAAAATTAAAAACGACTTAGAAAAATCGATTTTTAGTAAAAAGTTAAGTGCTATAGGTTAGGTAAATCCAGTTTTTTGTGTCTTTCAAATCAAAATTAGTACCAATTTTCGCGACTTTGGCCAAATCGTGTTTCCCGCATTGGATCAAGCGCTTCTCGGCCTCGATCAGCTGTCGCTCTAAACGCTTCAATGAGGCCAATCGTTGCGCCTCGGGGCTCTTCGATTCATCCAAGGTCGCAACCGGGATCGCATTCGGATTTTCCTTTATCTCATCTTCTCGATCGGTGTCCGTCTGGTGGCCATCGGGGTCGGCGGCTAAAGAGTGGACGGGTTACCGTAGTTTTAGACTTTTAGACTTGCGAATTAGACAGTTTTTGGCAAAGATTACTGTATCCTGGATGTCACTGGATAATTTGCTGAGTTTAGTAGACGAGTTATCGTATTTTTTGGAATCAGACAGTTTTGTGCAAGGAAGGTTACTGTATCCAGATTGAGTTTGATGGATAATTACCGTAGTCTTTCAGATATTAGACAGTTTTGTGCAAAGATTACTGTATCCTGGATGTCACACGTTAAGTTAGACTACTGTAAACTTAAAACCTACATACTTTTGTTCAAGGGTTACTGTACCCGAATTGAGTTTGATGGATAATTACCGTAGGCTTTCAGTTATGAGACCGTTTTGGACAAAGATTACTGTATCCTGGATGTCACATGTTAATTTACTAAGTTTAGTTGCCGAGCTAACGTACTTTAAAATCAGGTCCAAAGCCAAATCCTTATTGCGTGGATAGGCTACCGTAGTCTTTCATATTAGACAATTTTGTTAATGGATTACTATATCCTGGATGTCACAGGATAATTTGCCAAATTTAATTGACAGTTATTGCATGTATTATAAACCAGGTCTGAAGTCGGGTTCTTATTTAGTGGATAGGCTACCGTAGTCTTTGACTTTAGACAGTTTTGGGCAAAGATTACTGTATCCTGGATGTCACAAGATAATTTGCCGAGTCTAGTAGACGAGCTTCCGTATTTTTTGCAATCAGACAGTTTTGTGCAAGGATTACTGTATCGTGGTCGTTAAATAGAACTTGATATGAATGAGTTACCGTAATTTTTAATAGCTAGAGGTGAAATTTTGAGCTTAGCAGTGCTGAGACTCGTTCTAGAACACATTTCACTCGTTTTAAGTGTTAAATGTAGTTTTTGAGCGTTTTCAAGTGCTAAAGTCAGTCCAGAATCTTTGCTAAGAACATTTCTTATATTAGAGTTCATATTTCGAGCTATTATCAGCATCAAGGGCTATCCTGGAAGTCATTCCATCAATTCTTCAGCTTTGGCTTCAGCTTCACCTTCATCCGGCACGTCCGGTGCCGCGTCCCTCTTGTTGCTCTCCTCGAGATGCTTCATCAACACCGCCACTACGACGTTCACCAAAACGAACTTAAATGGGAATCGATATGGTAATCCTAAAGCTTTTAGGAATACCTGTGAGATGAGGACAAAGATCACGAAATAGCAGGGAGCTAGAATTGGATCAACGCAGCAATTCACCTCGCAGCGCTCCGAGATGTCGCAGTCGTCGCTAGAAAATTTGAAAATGGAGAATTTCTGGGTTTAACGAAAGAAACTTCTGTAGTGAGCTCCAGATTGCCCCAAATTAATCAAATTTTGCAATCTTATATGTAAAAGTTTGGAGATATTCAGTCAAAATCGTACCAAGGAAAATCTGAAGATTTCAAAAATTGAAATTTCTGGTTTTTAACATGAAAAACATCTGAACTGAGACCCAGAATGATTAAATTTTTCAATTTTTAGAATCCAGCTTTGTCGAATTTAAAGATATTCAGTCAAAGTCGTATCAAGGAGAATCTCAAGAATTTAAAAGTTGAAATTTCTGGTTTTTAACGAAAGAATCTTTTGTAGTGAGCTCCAGATTGGTTAAATTTTTAAATTTTTAAAATTCTAGTCTTATAGAATTTAAAGATATTCAGTCAAAATCGTACTAATGAAAATCTCAAGATTTAAAAAATTGAAATTTCTGGTTTTTAACATGAAAACCATCTGAACTGAGTTCCAGATTGATTCAATTTTTCAATTTTTAAAAGTCTAGTCCTATAGAATTTAAAGATATTCAGTCAAAGTCGAACCAGGTGAAACCTCAAGTATCCAAAAATTGAAATTTCTGGTCTTTAACATGAAAAACAACTGAACTGAGTTCCAGAATGATTAAATTTTTCAATTTTTAGAATCCAGCTTTGTCGAATTTAAAGATATTCAGTCAAAGTCGTATCAAGGAGAATCTCAAGAATTTAAAAGTTGAAATTTCTGGTTTTTAACATGAAAAACATCTGAACTGAGTTCCAGATTGATTCAATTTTTCAATTTTTTTAAATCTAGCTTTGTCGAATTAAAAGATATTCAGTCAAAATCGTACCAAGGAAAATCAAGTCATCAAAACTCACCAAAAAAGTCTCTATTAAACCGAAATCCCTGAATTCCTGCGCTCCAGATCGTCCAAATTCATCGATTATTTCAAAATCCACCCACCGCAACGCATCTTTCATGATCCCATTCCAATTATCTCCAGTCGCTATCCGGAAAAGTGTCAGAAAAGCCATGCCGAAATTCTTGAAATGCGCATGCTCGCCAAGGCCATCGCATGGGTGTTCCTCTGAGCATTCTAGAACGGAAAAAGATGATCGGAAAAAAATGATACTGGTTCATTTACCCAAATTGGCATTATTAATCTAAATCTACCCTTGTTTATGATTTATTCTTTCGTTCATTTACCTAATTTCCCAAACAGTTCGACCCCAAGTGCGGCAAAGATGAAGAAAAGGAGAAAGAAGAGTGAGCCAAGATTTCCGACTTGTGGAAGCGCCTCTCCGACTGTGTCGAGCAGTGAGCGGATACCCTTTGCCATCTTGAGAAGTTTCAGCACTGAAAGGGAACAATTTGGTTTAGCAGTGAGGCACTTTTGTTTGTGGATTACTGTATCCTGGAAGTCACAGGGTAATTTGCTGTTGAATTGACCGTTATTGCATGCCTTCCAAACCAGGTCCAAGGCCAAATCCTTATTCAGTGGGTGGGTTACCGTAGTCTTTGATATTAGACAATTTTGTTTATGAATTACTGTATCCTGGATGTCACAGGGTAAATTGCCAAACTTAATTGACCGGCTACTGTATTTTAAAATCAGGTCCAAAGCCAAATCCTTATTCAGTGGGTGGGCTACCGTAATCTTTGACATTAGACAATTTTGTTCATGAATTACTGTTTCCTGGATGTCACAGGGTAAATTGCTGTTTAATTGACAGTTATTGCATGTATTATAAACCAGGTCTGAAGTCGGGTTCTTATTCAGTGGATAGGCTACCGTAGTCTTTGATTTTAGACAGTTTTGTTTATGAATTACTATATCCTGGATGTCACAGGGTAATTTGCCAAATTTAATTGATCGTTATTGCATGCCTTCCAAACCAGGTCCAAAACCAGGTCCTTATTCAGTGGATAGGCTACCGTAGTCTTTGATATTAGACAATTTTGTTTATGAATTACTATATCCTGGATGTCACAGGGTAATTTGCCAAACTTAATTGACCGGCTACCGTATTTTAAAATCAGGTCCAAAGCCAGGTCCTTCTGAACCACCAGATGACCCCGACCCAGACGGACACTGATAACTTCTCCATTAAACTCGGCAAATTATCTTGTGACATCCAGGATACAGTAATCTTTGCACAAAACTCGCTTCGGCGCTCTAGAACTTCTCATTGGTTGCTCTAATTTCTAAATCCTCAGCCTCTAGCAGTCGCTCACCCCTAGCTATCCTCAACACTCGCATCACTCTGATAATCGTCGGATTGATGGGCAATTCGAGGGCCTCAAACTCTTCAAAGATAATCCCAGCTATGGAAAGGATCACGATGAGCATGTCGAGCTGATTCCATCTGAAAATTTTGGATTTTATGTTACTGAGTACAATTGAGTACAAAGTACAAAGTACAATTGATTTCTCTAGTACAAGCTGTAGTCAGTTCAAGCTGTTCAAGCTGTTCAAGCTGTTTTTGATTGCGGAGCTTGTTCTCACAAACCTTTCAGCCATAAATCTCTTCACGCCGAGCGCCATCAGCTTCATCGCTGACTCGAGGGTGAAAACGGCGGTAAAGAAGTAGTTCAGAGCCTAAAAACCAACAAGATTTTTCTCTCTGAATCCTGAATTTTAGTCCTCAAGTTTCAAAAACGATTCCAGAACCAGATCATTAAACCAAGGGCCAATTTAGTTCCAATTTGGTTCCAATTTGGTTCCAATTTAGTTCCAATTTGGCTCAAATTTGGTTCCAATTTGGTTCCAATTTGGTTCCAATTTGGCTCCAATTTGATTCCAATTTGGTTCCAATTTGGCTCCAATTTGGTTTCAATTTGGCTCAAATTTGGTTTCAATTTGGCTCAAATTTGGTTCCAATTTGGCTCCAATTTGGCTCCAATTTGGTTTCAATTTGGCTCAAATTTGGTTCCAATTTGGCTCCAATTTGGCTCCAATTTGGTTTCAATTTGGTTCCAATTTGGTTCCAATTTGGCTCCAATTTGCTCCAATTTGGTTCCAATTTGGTCCCAATTTTTTCAAAAGAACAAAGCCAAAAAGTTTTGACAGCGAGAGGACTCGAACCAGGGACAAGTCGGACTGATAAACGGACTGACGCGTTAAACATACTATCCACTAGGCTACAGATGCACACCGTTTCCCTCGCGACAACCCATTAAATAGGCTAACTTGCTGTTTGGCGAAATTGGCCTTTTTGGAAAAATGAAGCCGCCGCGATATGGGCGAGAATTATTTCCCCCGACAGATGCCGGGATGGTGTAGTGGTTAGTGCGTTTTCCCCTTGAGCCAATAGTCTCTGGTTCGAATCCCTTCACCGTCAAAACCTTTTTGCTTTTTTGTTAAATCACTAAAAGCAATTTTTAAGTGTTCTAAAGTGTCTATAGGTAGTAAGAGGCTAAATAGGGCTTCTGGAAATGGTTGAAAACAGGTTCAAGACAAAGAACGGTTCTCCAAGACGAGAGGAAGCACGGTTCTCTTATTGTACGAGAGTAAGAGCGCTGGATACGAGAGCGCTGGATTGGCTACAAGTGTGTTAAAAGGTTTTGATCTATCTGGTGACCTGACGGTTCTCTTATTGTACGAGAGTAAGAGCGCTGGATACGAGAGCGCTGACTCTGACACTTTACCCGAAGAATTCCCATCTTTACCCCAAGAATCACCCACCTTCAGCACATATTTCAACCCATGAGGCATCATGTAGAATTCCATGGCCATCGAGATGACGTTGATTCCAATCACAGCGGCGATTGCTAGATCGAAATATTTCGAGGTGACGATTCCGTGCAGAAATAGACGAGTGCCACCATAGTTGTACCAATAAGGATGCGTTTTTTCAGCTAAATGTCATTTTCGATGATGATTTTCGGGAATTCCTCTTTTCTTACGTTTCTTTTTTCGATTCGCCATGCATTCCTCGAATTGAGCTCGTTTCAGTTTTCTCTGGAAATTCAACTTTTTCAATAGCTTAAGAGTTTACTTTTTAATAGTTTATGGAGGGACTATGGGAAGAATTTGTGAAACGGGCTAGTATCGTTCAAAAACAGGCTAGTAGCATTCAAAAACAGGCTACTATCATTCAAAATAGACTACTATCCTTCAAAATAGGCTACTATCCTTCAAAATAGGCTACTATCCTTCAAAATAGGCTACTATCATTCAAAAAACAGGCTACTATCATTCAAAAAACAGGCTACTATCATTCAAAAACGGATTACTGTAGTTTTCGGCTCAAAAATCGTGAAACGGGCCCCTATCATTCAAAAACAGGCTACTATCATACAAAAATAGGCTACTATCATTCAAAAACAGCCTACTATCATTCAAAAACAGGCTACTATCATTCAAAAACGCATTACTGTAGTTTTCGGCTCAAAAATCGTGAAACGGGCCCCTATTGTTCAAAAACAGGCTACTATCATTCAAAACCGGCCTACTATCATTCAAAAACAGGCTACTATCATTCAAAAACAGGCTACTATCATTCAAAACCAGCCTACTATCATTCAAAAACGGATTACTGTAGTTTTCGGCTCAAAAATTTTTCCCTACGCTGCTTTTTCCATAGTTTTTTCAACCGTGAGTTCTTGGATTTGAAATTTTCAAGAAATTCGATCATTCTGGAGTGCAGCTCAACCGATTTTCCTGTCATATGCAAATTTAAGCCTAGTCAAAAATAAAACTCCCTAGAAACAGACATCTGATTGCATATTGTTCGAGTGTGACCTCCAGAATAACCATTAAACCCAAAAAAATTGAGTATCCAGTTATTTAACCGAATATTATTCAAGTGTGACCTCCAGAATGACCAAAAATTCCACATTTCGTTTATAGATTCGAAAGAAAGAGCTCTTGGTATATTGTAAATGTAATTACTGCCTAGATAATGTAATTCTGCGCACATTTTAACGCAAGTTTGCGCACGTTTGTTTTTGCGCACGCACGCTAGGCGCACGCACGCTAGGCGCACGCACGCTAGGCGCACGCACGCTAGGCGCACGCACGTTAGGCGCACGCACGTTAGGCGCACGCACGTTAGGCGCACGCACGTTAGGCGCACGCACGTTAGGCGCACACAGTTAGGCGCACACAGTTAGGCGCACACAGTTAGGCGCACACAGTTAGGCGTTTGTTCTTTATCCTCAAATCGATACCTGCACGCTAGGCGCACGCACGCTAGGCGCACGCACGCTAGGCGCACGCACGCTAGGCGTTTGTTCTTTATCCTCAAATCGATACCTGTATCCTCTTCTCGCGCTCCTTTTCTTTGATCTCCCGCTCCAGCGCCTCTTTGCATTTGTGAAAATTCTCGACAACCACCCCGACGAACATATTCAAGACGAAGAAACCGACGAGTAGGAGAAATGAGATGAAATAGATCATGCGCCACTCGTTATAGTTCTCGATTGGCTGAAATGAGTCAGAGATTCGTTGAGGATCAGAGCTCATCTAAACCATTTTCTAAACCGTTTCCCCTTACCCATTTCTACCGTAATTTTGTCTCCATTTTTCTGTCCAATCTATCCACTTGTTTTGTGCTGTTATAGGACATTTGAAATGGTTATCGGACATTTGAAATGCGCCCCGCACCTTCAGCAATTGGCAATCCAACTTTGAGCCTCAAATTTCTTGGCGTTGGGTTGTTCAATTGCAATATTTTTGTTATCATTAGATGCGTCAAGTCTTTTTTGGTCAATTGATACAAAAAATATTTGATTTGGATAACCCAACATCAAGAACTAGGCGCTCCTTATATACAAGCCCCGCCCCTTTTTGCCAATACAACTTTGAGCTCAAATATCTTGGTGTAGAGCTGTCCAATTTCAATATTCTTGGTATCATCGGATGCGCCAAGTCTTTCTTTGTCTCAATGCTGATGGCAAAAGAGCTAGACGCTCCTTATATACAAGCCCCGCCCCTTTTTGCCAATACAACTTTGAGCTCAAATATCTTGGTGTAGAGCTGTCCAATTGCAATATTCTTGGTATCATTAGATGCTTTAAGTCTTTCTTTGTCGATTAATTGCTGGCAAAAGAGCCAGACGCTCCTTATATACAAGCCCCGCCCCTTTTTTCCAATACAACTTTGAGCTCAAATATCTTGGTGTAGAGCTGTCCAATTTCAATATTCTTGGTATCATTGGATGCGCCAAGTCTTTCTTTGTCGATTAATTGCTGGCAAAAGAGCCAGACGCTCCTTATATACGAGCCCCGCCTCTTTTTGCCAATACAACTTTGAGCTCAAATATCTTGGTGTAGAGCTGTCCAATTGCAATATTCTTGGTATCATTAGATGCGCCAAGTCTTTCTCTATCGATTTGTACAAAAACCATTTAAATTGGAAACCCCAACCTCAAGAAATTAGAACTCAAAGTTACATTGCCAATGGCAAAAGGGGCGGGGCGACGGACCTTTTATACGCGCGAGCGAAGGCCAAAGGCGGGGCAAAAGTTGGCGGGGAATAGATTGCGAATGGCAAAAGTTAGTTTGCCAATAGCAAAAGGATCGCGGCGCGTCTCGAATTTCCCAAAAATCGTTACCCATTTCCCAAGACTTTCTCCTAAATCCCTCACCTGCACATCAACGCCGACCGCATCGATTCCCTGATACATGATCGACACCCAGCCATCTTTGCTTGAAAGGACGAAAAGTGACATCAGCGCTTGGCCCAAATTGTCGAAATTGTATCGATGGTTTACCCATTTATTCCGCGCATCACTCTTGCACTCAATTTTCGTCGTCACATTGCCGATCTCGGGGCCCACACAGTGGTGCATCATGCCCTAAAAATGGAGGTTGTTCGAATGTGATTCGAATAAAATGGAGGTTTCGAATGTTCTGAGAGCCTCTGAGAACCTCTGAGAGCCTCTGAGAACCTCTGAGAGCCTCTGAGAACCTCTGAGAGCCTCTGAGAACCTCTGAGAGCCTCTGAGAACCTCTGAGAACCTCTGAGAGCCTTTGAGAACCTCTGAGAACCTCTGAGAGCCTCTGAGAGCCTTTGAGAGCCCCTGAGAGCCTCTGAGAACCTCTGAGAGCCTCTGAGAGCCTCTGAGAGACTCTGAAAGCCTCTGAAAGCCTCTGAAAGCCTCTGAGAGCCTCTGAGAACCTCTGAGAGCCTCTGAGAACCTCTGAGAACCTCTGAGAGCCTCTGAGAGCCTCTGAAAGCCTCTGAAAGCCTCTGAAAGCCTCTGAAAGCCTCTGAGAACCTCTGAGAGCCTCTGAGAACCTCTGAGAGCCTCTGAAAGCCTCTGAGAGCCTCTGAGAACCTCTGAGAGCCTCTGAGAACCTCTGAGAACCTCTGAGAGCCTTTGAGAACCTCTGAGAGCCTCTGAGAACCTCTGAGAGCCTCTGAGAGCCTTTGAGAGCCTCTGAGAACCTCTGAGAACCTCTGAGAGCCTTTGAGAGCCCCTGAGAGCCTCTGAGAACCTCTGAGAGCCTCTGAGAGCCTCTGAGAGCCTCTGAGAACCTCTGAGAGCCTCTGAAAGCCTCTGAGAGCCTCTGAGAGCCGTTGAATGGTAGCCTTTAAATCTAAAGAGTCAACCTTGAACAATTGCACGCCGAGAATGCCGAAAATGATGAAAAAAGTGCAGCAAATGAGCACGATGTTGCCGATGGGTTTTAGAGAGGAAATCAGCGTCATCACAACTAGCTGAAAGGGTTTTAATTAGCCAGATAGAAGCCGGATCGCACTGTTCTCTCAGTTTAGCCGCGTTTCAAGTAAAACAATGGCTCACCTTGACGCCGGGCGCCCGGTTGATAACTCGGAGTGGCCTCAGCGCTCTCAACAACCTCAGCACTCGAATGACACCGAAAATCTTCGGAGAATCTAAAGTTTTTCGTTAAAATGGTACAAATTGGCCACAAATTGGCCAGAAATTGGCCACAGAATTGTTAAAATTGGCCACATGGGACTCTGTTTGAGCAAAATTGAGCACTTCATCAAGAATTTGATTAAGAAATTTCCTGATCAGTGCCGATTTTTTTGTTTCAGAATCACATGGACCTATAAAAATCGCGTTGTAAATCGAAAATCTGGTAGTGTTTTAAAGAAAACATTCCATTTCAAACATTTCAAACCTATTTCAAACCAAAATCGACATGTTATTTTCAAATTTTTGACGCGGAACTCTTGACGGGTTAATTTTTGGGGAAAAGTTCGAAGAAGCTGTGCAAGAATTCGTCAATTCGGCCGATCTGGAGCTCCGGAGCTCTGGAGATCAGAAGCTTTCTTGAAAAACGATTTAAATTCCGGAAATTCTGCAAAAATTCTCTATTGTGCGCTCCAGAATTCGCAAAAATGAGTTTTTTTGAGCAAAAATGAGTTCCAGATCGGCGGAAAGTTCCCGTTTGGTGCGAAAAGCTGAGAGAAATCTTTTAAAATAAGGGATTAAGTGAATGCACCGATGCGTGGATTGGAGGATTTACTCTAAATTGATGGATGAATGAATGAATTGTAACAGAAACACTAGAAACTACAAACGTGAACTATAAACGCTTCTAACTTGCTTTAAAGCTATCGGATTGAGAAGATCTATAGCTTAAAAGATAGAGAATTTTAAGAGCTTTCGAATGGATTAAAGCACACTGAGAAACATCAATTCTAAAGAAAGTTACAGTAGTTTGTAGTCTGACGGACCGTACCCAAGCGAGTCAGACTACAAACTACTGTAACTTTCCTTAAATCTATCGGATTTACATGATCTATAGCTCAAAAGATAGAGAATTTCAAGAGGTTTTGGATGGATTAAAGCACACTGAGAAACATCAATTCTAAAGAAAGTTACAGTAGGTTGTAGTCTGACGGACCGTACCCAAGCGAGTCAGACTACAAACTACTGTAACTTTCCTTAAATCTATCGGATTGAGACGATCTATAGCTTAAAAGATAGAGAATTTCAAGAGCTTGAGCTTCAAGAGCTTCAAGAGCAAGAGCACACTGAGAAACATAGATTCTACCGTAGTTTGTAGCCTGACTTGCTTGGGTACAGTCGGTAGCTACAAACTACGGTAGCTCTCTTTAGAATTTATGTCTCTCGGTGTGCGTTAATCCATTCGAAAGCCCTTGAAATTCTCTATCTTTTGAGCTATAGATCGTCTCAATCCGATAAATTTAAAGAAAGTTACAGTAGTTTGTAGTCTGCTTGGGTACTAACTTCCTATAGCTTTTATATTTTTGGGCGTGCTTTAAAACATTCAAAACCTCTTGAAATTCTCTATTTTTTGAGCTATAGATCTTCTTAATCCGATAGATTTAAAGAGGGCTACCGTAGTTTGTATTCGGACTCGCTCGGGTACAGTCCGTCAGACTACAAACTACTGTAACTTTCTTTAGGATCCATATTTTTCAGTCTGCTTTAGTTCATTTGAAAGCTCTTGAGACGCTCTATCTTTTGAGCTATAGATCGTCTCAATCCGATAGATTTAAGGAAAGTTACAGTAGTTTGTAGTTTGTAGTGTTTAGAGTTCGACTGTTTGTCATTTTTGTCGTTTGTCGTGTTTAAATTGTAAATTGTAGATTGTAATTTATTGTACGATGTCTAAATTGTAATCCCTTTCACTTTTTACCAACCACCACTTGCGATAAACTCGAAGAGAATGTTGACGAGCGAGATGACGACGAGAATCCCGTCCAGGATATTCCATCCGTCTTTAAAATACGCACCACGACCAAAAAAGCACCCGTTTGCGACAACCTGAAAGATAAAAATAGTCATTTTTAACGAATTTTACGGTTTTCCCACCTACAAATACCCTGCAATTCCCGAAAAAAAAAATTCGCTGTTGGAAAAATGTTAGGCTCAAGGTTAGTTCAAAAAGCGGTTCTCAAGTACAGTTAGAATCTTCTAAAGCCGTTTAGAAGATTCTAACTGAGCCAACTTAGAAATCTAGATCAAAACCCGGTCAGTTAAGGCCCGCATTTGCCAGCTTTTTTGATAAAAATGGGTGTTAGTGTAGCCTAGTTTCAGGATTAGGTCAAGATTGGCTGGAGGCTGAATCCTTCCTGGCTGAAGCCTTCCTGGCTGAAGGCTGAAGCCTGAAGCCTTTCTGGCTGAAGCCTTCCTGGCTGAAGCCTTCCTGGCTGAAGCCTTCCTGGCTGAAGGCTGAAGCCTGAAGCCTTTCTGGCTGAAGCCTTTCTGGCTGAAGCCTTTCTGGCTGAAGCCTTCCTGGCTGAAGCCTTCCTGGCTGAAGCCTTCCTGGCTGAAGCCTTCCTGGCTGAAGCCTTCCTGGCTGAAGCCTTCCTGGCTGAAGCCTTCCTGGCTGAAGCCTTTCTGGCTGCGTCTGGCTGGCCGAAAAGGCTCAGTCTGGTATTAGACTCCTTCTCAACTCTGTGCTATCACACTCACCTTCAGAAGCATCTCGACACTGAAGATGATCGTAAAAATGTATCCAGAGACGTTCAAGAATCTCCGCTCAATCGATTGTGGTGGAATCGATGGCCTTTCCATTGCCAGAGTGATACAATTGATGCCGATCATGAACAGAATCGTGTAATCGAACCATTTCTTCTGAGTCAGTTTCAGGCAGCTAAAATGAATTTAGATTAAATCATCATCAAAATTTGGCTCAAAATATCATCAAATTTGGTTTCAAGTTATGAAAAATTCGACAGTATCCTAAGATAAAAAAGCACTACGATCTAGTACTTTTTTTGTCTCAATCCGCCTTCTTCTACAGTACCCCAAAGCCTGAAAACTGCATGTGAACAGATCTACAGTATCCCAAAATCCAAAATGTACTAGATTTGTGACCGAATGATCTTAAATCACCGTTATCCGATCTACCGTAGTGAAGACGGAACTACAGTCACCTACCGTAAATAGTACTGTAATTGAAGCCCGCCTGCAGGGGAGGAAAATATAAAAGCCTCCCGCCCTGCCGGGAAAAATATACAGGGAGTGATTTTTTTCCCTCCCCGGCTGTAGGGAGAGAAAAAATAACTCCCTGCAGTCTGGTATTGGAGAGGAAAGTGATGCGGTCAACACGTTCGTCCTACCGTGCATCGCCTTCCATCTCAAGAACGGTATCGTCCCGCAGAAGCCCCTGACCGACTTCGACAAGAAGCTCAAGGCTGCAGGCAAGAAATGGCTTAACCTTCTGTCGCGTGCGTCCCCAGAAGTGCTCTCCAATCAGATGGGTGGCCTCGGCTTCCAACCAATGAAACACGCTCGCCGATGTGTCCCAGCTTGTCTGGCAGTCTGTCCAAAAATAACTCCCCACACTCCCTGCAGGGGAGGGGACAAGAGCTGCAGACTTACAGTAACCTGGACGAGCTGTAGAATTACGGTAACCTAGACGAGCTGCAGATTTACAGTAACCTAGACGAGCTGCAGACTCACAGTAACCTAGACGAGCCGCAGAATTAGAGTAGTCAGGACGAGCTACAGATTTACAATAGCCTAGACGAGCTGCAGACTTACAGTAACCTAGACGAGCCGCAGAATTACAGTAACCTAGACGAGCTGCAGACTTACAGTAACCTAGACGAGCTGCAGACTCACAGTAACCTAGACGAGCCGCAGAATTAGAGTAGTCAGGACGAGCTACAGATTTACAATAGCCTAGACGAGCTGCAGACTTACAGTAACCTAGACGAGCTGCAGAATTATAGTAACCCAGACGAGCTGCAGAATTACAGTAACCTGGACGAGCTGCAGACTTACAGTAACCTGGACGAGCTGTAGAATTACAGTAACCTGGACGAGCTGTAGAATTACAGTAACCTAGACGAGCTGCAGACTTACAGTAACCTGGACGACCTAATCTTTAACTTTAACCCACCGTATCCTAATCGTATTCTTCGGCCCCAAGCAAAACAATGAGTGATCGGCTCTTGTGTTGAGGCAGGTTTTCTTCAGCAATTTCCTGATCGTCGAGTTCTGTTTCTCTTCTTCTCTCTTTTCTTCTTCAGCCAGCGCTTGTTTCAGCTCTTGACTTGCCTAAAGAAAAATTTTTTACACTAATCCTTAAGCTATTTTGTTATTTATGTGTTTGGGAAAATAAAAAGTGCCATTTTTTTTAGCGTTTTGGGTGACAGTAAAAAGAATGGGATTTAAGAAAAATTCGAAAATACGAAAATTCGAAAAAAAAGATAGAAAACAAGGTGGATTTCGAATCAAAACGTTACCAAGAGCTCTTCCTCTCGAATCTATAAGCGAAAATGTGGAATTTTTGAGGGCAATTGTCATTTTGGAGGTCACACTTGAATAGTATTGAATTAAATAGCTGGATACTCAAGTTTTTTGGGTTTAATGGTTATTCTGGAAGTCACACTTGAATAGTATTCGTTTAAATAGCTGGGTATTCTTTTTTTTTTAGTTTAATAGTTATTCTGGAGGTCACACAGTTTTGACAAGATGCAAAATCGCGCTAAATTCGAATTTAACAACATAGTCGGCTCTGCTGCCGGCTCTGCTGCCGGCTCTGCTGCCGGCTCAGCTGTCGGCTGAGCGAATCCAGTGGAAAAGCTATCGATTACCGTTAGAAAAGCGATTTTTTTCAATCAAAATCTTTCGGTTCGTGAATTTTGCCTAAACGCATCCCTTCTGGCGCATGGAAACTAGAGTTTTTCTTTAACTAGAGTCACCTGAATGAATTTTTCTCTTGCGTACTCCTCGACGAGTGCCCTTCTTCCGTGCACGGGGCAATTCGGATTGAAGAGTGCGTGGTGGAGGCCGCCCCACGAGTGGAGACGTTGGCGGCCCCGGGGAGAAACCTGAATCCGAAATTTTTGCGATATCCAGCCATCCTGGATGTCAGGACACAGAATGGCACTGAAATCGCTAAAAATTTACGAAAATCTAGCACTCTGGTAGCTGGGATTCAGTATAAGTCTTGAAATTCGTTTTCAAAGTTAGAAGTAGACACGAAAGTCTGTATTTGTCCATTTTGGATGTCAGGATTAACACTGGATTGAGGTTTCTTATGACTTTTCACAAATCCAAGAATTTTTGCGAGTACCTGTGCTCCAGAGACGAGCCTCGGCAACGCCAGCGAGCCGTGACGATTCATCCTAAAACTTTTGATAATTTTTGGGCTTTCTGGAGCTCAGGCTCATGCTCAGGCTCAGGCTCAGGCTCAGGCTCAGGCTCAGGCTTAGGCTTAGGCTCAGGCTCAGGCTCAGGCTTAGGCTTAGGCTCAGGCTCAGACTCAGGCTTCAAATTCTAGTATTAAGATCAATGAATTCCCAATCCCACCTGTTCTGCCGTTTCTCGAGATTCATCTCCTCTTCATCGGAATCGCTTTCGGGTGGCCCGTGTCCGATGACTCTCGTTCTCGCCACAATCGGCACCATTTCCGTTCCACCGTTCATCTCACCGACGCCAAGGCGATTCGAATGGAATCCGCCGAACATCTAGAAGAAAAGATTCGGTTTGTTTTCTCAAAGAAAAGAAAGAAAAGATTTCTTGGAGTTTAAGTCAAAGTTGGCATTTTACCTTGTAAATGTTCAAATTCTCATTAAGCATTGTAAAATTTTGCCCTACAATTGTAGACTTTGCTCTACAATTGAAGACTTTGCTCTAGAATTGTAGACTTTGCCCTGTAGACTGGAACTTTTGAAAGTCTCCGATTGAAAAGACTCCCCGATTCGACTTATACAAATCATTTGAATACGTTTGAATGAATGCTAGTCGAATTCTCTCCAGCGAATCTGTCATTTGACCGCTTTTCTCTATAAAAAATTGTTTAAAAAGGTTTTTCAATATTTCTTTAATGCAAAAATAGCGTTCAACATCTCTTAAGCATTAAGCATTAAGAATAGCATTAAGAATGGTATTAAGAATGGTATTGAGAATAGGATTAAGAATGGTATTGAGGATAGGATTAAGAATAGCCTTATGAATAGCATTAAGAATAGCCTTATGAATAGCATTAAGAATAGCATTAAGAATAGCATTAAGAATAGCATTAAGAATGGTATTAAGAATGGCATTAAGAATGGCATTAAGAATAGCATTAAGAATGGTATTAAGAATAGCATTAAGGATGGTATTAAGAATAGCATTAAGAATGGTATTAAGAATAGGATTAAGAATAGCATTAAGAATAGCATTAAGAATAGCATTAAGAATAGCATTAAGAATGGCATTAAGAATGGTATTAAGAATGGTATTAAGAATGGCATTAAGAATCGCATTAAGAACCACACTTAGCTGTTTTCGCTGAGCTGGCATAACAAAAATTTAAGTTGAATCCGTCATTTGACCGCTTCTCGAAGTCAATACTCAATTTTCGCCTTTTTCATGTCAAGCTCCTTTTCGAGGAGCAAGGAAAAAGGTGAAAATTGAGTATTGACTTCGAGAAGCGGTCAAATGACGGATTCGAGAAGCCGCCAAACGACAGATTCGAGAGAGATGCCGACAATCGAGAGAACAAGCGTTCATTCAAACGCTTGTTAAGTCTAATCGGGAAACTTTTCAATACATAAATATAGCCAAGAACTAAGGCTACAATTCTCTACAGAACACTTGCCACTCTTTGAAATAAAAGACATTTCCCAGATACTTTTACCGTATCTGGGAAATGTTCCAGATACATTAAAAGTCGCCAGACTTTGTACAGCTGGCTGTAGTTCTAGAATAGTCGAATTCTTTTCAGCACTTACATCATGTGATGGAGAATGTTGGGGATCAGTTGATGGACAAGTGCAATCGATGGAACCCCGAGGATGAGCGGCGAGGAATTGCGAGGATGTTGTCCTCGCCAGCAGAATCTCCAACTCTCTTTTCCGCTCGTCTTCCTCTTGAATTGCGTTTTTTCGAGCCTCTTCTTCCTTAATGTTGATTTTTATTGAGGTTTGTAAGCTGGCTGTAGGCGGGATGGAGGCCAGACCGGTTCAGGGTTGGGCATGGATATTCAAATCGGTGTCTTTGAGCCAGAGTCCTAGTGTCTTTGAGCCAAACAAGGCCGATCCCGGGTTCTCAGGGATCTTCCACCCTACCATCTTTGATCTAGAAGTTGGTCTAGGTTTATTGTAGACCCAGGCTTGGGTCCTTACAGGGGAATGTGACTGAACCAGGCCAGGCCAGCTAGGTCAGCTAGGCCAACTAGGTTAGCCAGGTCAGCCAGGTCAGCCAGGCCAGCTAAGCCAGCTAGGTCAGCCAGGTCAGCTAGGTCAGCTAGGTTAGCCAGGCCAGCTAGGTCAGCCAGGTCAGCCAGGTCAGCCAGGTCAGCCAGGCCAGCTAGATCAGCCAGGCCAGCTAGGTCAGCCAGGTCAGCTAGGTCAGCCAGGTCAGCTAGATCAGCTAGATCAGCCAGGCCAGCTAGATCAGCCAGGTCAGCTAGGTCAGCTAGGTTAGCCAGGCCAGCTAGGTCAGCCAGGTCAGCCAGGTCAGCCAGGCCAGCTAGATCAGCCAGGCCAGCTAGGTCAGCTAGGTTAGCCAGGCCAGCTAGGTCAGCCAGGTCAGCCAGGTCAGCCAGGCCAGCTAGATCAGCCAGGCCAGCTAGGTCAGCCAGGTCAGCTAGGTCAGCTAGGTCAGTCAGCCAAGCCAGGCCAACCAAATCAAATCTAGCTTCTAGCTTGACTCAGGTCTAGCCCAGTCTGATTCTAGAAACCCCCGGGTTCTCAGTTTTGTCTTGTACAACCCTGAGCATCTTCAGCTTTGGCTTTGGGGTGACTGTCAGGGTTATTTCTAGGCAATTTATAGGTCAAAACAGGATAAGGCAAGAGCAGATCTGTCTAAGAGCCTAGTAGCCAGCCTTGTTTATCTATCAGCCTTGATTTTTAACTCCACAGTATCCATTTCTAGTCGAATTCCTCACCAATTGCCTCTTTTCTTCTTCTTTGCTCTCCTGGAAACCCTCGACCAAAATGGCGACGAGTAAATTGAATAAAACATAATTCCCGAAAGTCATCAGCGCCACAAAGTACAGCGCAGCCCAGGGAGTCGTTTGGGACATCCCATTGAACAAAACCATATTCCAGTCTTCTTGGGTCAAAATCTGGAAAGCATTTGATTCAAAAGACGATTATTTAACCCATGCAAACTTAGAAAAACTAAGGAAACACTCCAGATTTACAACATAAAGCTTTGAGTGCTCAAAAAAATTAAAAGCAACCACGGGTTTACGAATTTGACAAAAGAAATGTACATTCTGGAAGTCACAACGAAAATTTTAAGGGTGGAAAAAGCTGGAGTTGACGCTTTAGGAAGATGCACTTTTTAAAGAGCAGCCTACTGTAGCCTAAAGCTACAGTAACCTTAGTCCGGGTAGACTTATCGCTTAGGCTTAGGCTTAGGCTTCAAAAACGTCTAGGAATCCTATAAACTACAGGAACTAAGGTGCTAGAGTTGCTGGACCTCTTTTAAAAGCGCATCAAGTCTACAGTAACCCTTGGAAGCTACAGTAACCTTAGTCCGGGTAGACTATCGCTTTCTAGGCTACAAAAACGTCTAGAAATCCTATAAACTACAGTAACTAGGGTGCTAAAGTTGCTGGATCTGTTTTTAAAAAGCATCAAGTCTACAGTAACCCTAGGAAGCTACAGTAACCTTAGTCCGGGTAGACTTATCGCTTAGGCTTAGGCTTAGGCTTCAAAAAGGTCTAGGAATCCTATAAACTACAGTAACTAGGGTGCTAGAGTTGCTGGATCTGTTTTTAAAAAGCATCAAGTCTACAGTAACCCTAGGAAGCTACAGTAACCTTAGTCCGGGTAGACTTATCGCTTAGGCTTAGGCTTAGGCTTCAAAAACGTCTAGGAATCCTATAAACTACAGTAACTAGGGTGCTAAAGTTGCTGGATTTTAAAAAGCATCAACGCTACAATAACCCTAGGAAGCTACAGTAACCTGAAAAACGGTGACGACGGCCCACAGAAACGTGTCGAAATTCATTCGATCGCAATCACAATCCCCGGCGGCGATTTGCTTACAATTGCATTGTAAGCCAGTCTCTTTGTGATTGCAAAATTTCCCGCCGAAAAACACCATGCCCATTGTGCTGAACGACTACGGTAACAAAAAAATAGACAAAACAACAGTAACCTAAAACTTTTTGCCCAGTTTTGGCTAATCTGGAACGCAGGACAGCCATTGAAAGCGTTTTCAGGCATAAATTTTCAATTTTAAACTTAGTGCCATTTAGCAAATGACTTTGACAACAAAAAACCAACAAAATGACAGTAACCTAAAATTTTTTGCTCAGTTTTGGCTAATCTGGAACGCAGGTAAGTGATTGAAAGCGTTTTTAAACATAAATTTTCAATTTTAAACTTAGTGCCATTTAGCAAATGACTTTGACAACAAAAACCAACAAAATGACAGTAACCTAAAATTTTTTGCTCAGTTTTGGCTAATCTGGAACGCAGGACAGCGATTGAAAGCGTTTTTAAGCAAAAGTTTTTAATTTTAAAGTTAGTGCTTTTTAGCAAACGACTTTGACAACAAAAAACGAACAAAATGATGGTAACCTAAAATTTTTTGCCCAATTTTGGCTAATCTGGAACGCAGGCAAGCGATTGAATGCGTTTTCAGACATAAATTTTCGATTTTAAAGTTAGTGCTTTTTAGCAAATGGCCAAGTACTCCGAAATTTCGCTACAGTAAGCCAAAAATCACTTCAATAAGCGCACTGTGCTCCAGATTCGCCAAAAAGTAGCAAATTTTCTGAAAAGCTTGCGAACGGCAGGTACAAACGTGCTCATGCAAGTAAAGCAGGAGCCACGGTAAGCTTGTAGGATTCTAGACACGTCCAATAAGTGTACTGCGCTCCAGATTCGCCAAAAGTTGATGAATTTTGTCGAAATCTCATAAATGACATGCAGAAACGTGCTCGTGCAAGAGAAATCCCCCGAAAACTACCGTAACCCACCTGAAAAACGGTGATGAGCGCCCAGAGGAGTGAGTCGAAATTCTTGCGCTCGCATTTCTTCCACGGCATCGGTCGATCCTTGCGCGTCTCGATCTTGCAGAATTTACACCCGAACAAGTTCATGCCGAGAATACTGCAAATGGGGAAAAGAGTTAGTTAAAAGGAGAGTTTTTAGCTTTAGTTTTAGCAGATTTTTACGAATTCTCCGCATTTTTGAAATTCATTGAATAGGCAGAGGCCTCGCGCGGTTCATTCGATTGCAGATTTGCAATCAGCGATAAAAATGGAGACAGGATTACGGTAGAAAAAGAGAAGGGTTCGTTCAGGGGAAACGGATTCAAGGACAAGAGAGTCATTTGGTTTAATTTCGGTGAGTCAAGATTGAAGAAAAGTTTTAGTTCAGAGTTTTCTCAGTGTTACGGTGGAAAGATGATTATCAGAAGCATCAGAATCAGAGGATCAGAATCAGAGGATCGAAATCAGAGCATCAGAATCAGAGCATCAGAATCAGAGCATCAGAATCAGATTATCAGAATCAGACCATCAGAATCAGAGCATCAGAATCCGACTATCAGAATCAGACCACCAGAATCAGACAAGCAGAATCAGACAATCAGAATCAGACAATCAGAATCCGACCATCGAAATCAGACCATCAGAATCAGAGCATCAGAATCCGACCATCAGAATCAGACGATCAGAATCAGACAATCAGAATCAGAGAATCAGAATCGGAGAATCAGAATCAGACAATCAGAATCAGAGCATCAGAATCAGACAATCAGAATCAGACAATCGAAATCAGACTATCAGAATCAGAGCATCAGAATTAGAGCATCAGAATCAGACAATCAGAATCAGACCATCAGAATCAGACCATCAGAATCAGAGCATCAGAATCAGACCATCAGAATCAGACCATCAGAATCCGACCATCAAAATCAGAGCATCAGAATCAGACGATCAGAATCAGACAATCAGAATCAGAGAATCGAAATCAGACTATCAGAATCAGAGCATCAGAATTAGAGCATCAGAATCAGACAATCAGAATCAGACCATCAGAATCAGACCATCAGAATCAGAGCATCAGAATCAGACCATCAGAATCCGACCATCAAAATCAGAGCATCAGAATCAGACGATCAGAATCAGACAATCAGAATCAGAGAATCAGAATCGGAGAATCAGAATCAGACAATCAGAATCAGACAATCGAAATCAGACTATCAGAATCAGAGCATCAGAATTAGAGCATCAGAATCAGACAATCAGAATCAGAGCATCAGAATCAGACAATCAGAATCAGACAATCGAAATCAGACTATCAGAATCAGAGCATCAGAATTAGAGCATCAGAATCAGACAATCAGAATCAGAGCATCAGAATCAGAGCATCAGAATCCGACAATCAGAATTCAAGATCAGTTTTTCATTTGGTTAGATTGTTAAATTGTTAAATAAATAACAAACCTGAAGATGAAAATGAACAAAATGAGTAGCCCGAAGAAAACGGTGACATTGTCCATCGTTTTCAGCATCACCATCAATTGATATCGAAGTGCCGGCATGAAACGAACCAATTTGAGGATACGCAGCAGGCGAAACGTTCGCAAAACCGATAAACCGCCTTTGCCCTCTTGGAAAAGCTCGACAACACTGAAATGATGAGTTGGTTTTTGGGAAAAAATGCAAAGCTGAGAATATCCTTTACTTTTTGAGTACACTAGCTACTGTGCGTTCCAGATCGCTCAAAACTTCTTGTAAACGAAAAATTTGAGCATAGTGACGCCAAAAACGGAGCCGACTTAGTGCCCTTTCCTCTTTACGTCAGATGAGTCATTTTTTTGAAGCCAACTCACCTCAACGCCACGATTCCACCATCGAAAAGGTTGAACCCGTCAGAAAGATATTTGAAAAGGCCGTCGGCAATGATTTTCAATAGCATTTCGAAGGCGAAAAGACCCGTGAAGAAATAATTCGAATACTCGAGAACCGTCGTCAGCCATTCTGGCTGAAATTGGGATTTTTATGGGGCGCAAATGGGTGATGATTGCTCAGAAATCGTTCCAGACGTTCTGGAATCGTTCCAGACGTTCCAGAACCGTTCCAGACGTTCCAGACGTTCTGGAATCGTTCCAGACGTTCTGGAATCGTTCCAGACGTTCTGGAATCGTTCCAGACGCTTCAGAACCGTCCTAGACGTTTCAGAACCGTTCCAGACGTTTCAGAACCGTTCCAGACGTTTCAGAACCGTTCCAGACGTTCCAGAATCGTTCCAGACGTTCCAAAACTGTTCCAGACGTTCCAGACGTTTCAGAACCGTCTCAGACGTTTCAAAACCGTTCCAGACGTTCCAGAATCGTTCCAGATGTTCCAAAACGGTTCCAGACGTTCCAGACGTTCTAGAATCGTTCTAGACGTTCCAGAATCGTTCGAGACGTTCTAGAATCGTTCTAGACGTTCCAGAATCGTTCCAGACGTTCTAGAATCGTTCTAGACGTTCCAGAATCGTTCCAGACGTTCTAGAATCGTTCTAGACGTTCCAGAATCGTTCCAGACGTTCCAGAATCGTTCCAGACGTTACAGAACCATTCCAGAAGTTCCAGAATCGTTCCAGACGTTCCAGATCGCTCAGAAATCAGTTTCCCCCACCTGATTATGATATTCAACACCCATGGAAAGCGTGTTGACAAGGATGGCGACGAGAATTCCCCGTGTGAAGTGATCACAGACGACGAAAGCTTGAACTTTCCGACGAAACCAAGAGACTTTTTTCGGTTTCTAGAGTGCTTTTTGAAAGATTTCCTCAATTTTTGCGCAACTTTTTGCTTCTTTTGTTTTCCCCGTTTCAAATTCTGCTCATCATCCGTCCAATCCTCGCTATCGCTTTCGGTTTCGGTGAGGGTTTCTCTAGAATTTTGAGAGATCTCTAGGATTTTGAGAGAATTTCGGATAAACTGGTTTATGTTTGACTTAGAATCTCATTGCTCAATAACTTTTAAGAAAGAATTTTATTTTCTTCACCACACAGCTCTAGTCACAAGGTCATACTTGACCCAAAAAATCAAAACCTGAACAGTTTCTGGCTTCTAATTAGAGCAAAAGTTTTGCTTTGCTTTGCTTGGCTCATTGGCAATTTTGGCTATTAGAGCTCGAGAACTTCCGACTATTTTCCAAAAACCTATCCTTTCCCAATTTCGTTATTCTATTTGTCCCATAGTTTGCTGTGCGTTCCAGATCG
This sequence comes from Mesorhabditis belari, assembly GCA_958450365.1. Lineage (NCBI taxonomy): Eukaryota > Metazoa > Nematoda > Chromadorea > Rhabditida > Rhabditidae > Mesorhabditis > Mesorhabditis belari. The sequence continues at coordinate 299,177 of CAUEEP010000911.1, forward strand.
GTCAAAAATCAATGCAAACGAGGTTTTTCACTGGCAATTTTGCCTATTAGAGCTCGAGAACTTCCGACTATTTTCCAAAAACCTATCCTTTCCCAATTTCGTTATTCTATTTACCCCATAATTTGCTGTGCGTTCCAGATCACCCAAAAATGAAATAAATAGCAAAAAGTTTTGATTTGCTCATTCCCATCTTGCAGCTGACCGTAAATACTATATTAGGATGAAACCCGTAAGCGGAATTGAAAAAGAGAATACTAGAATAGAATACTTACCGTAAATACTTAAATACTGTACTAGTACCTCACCCCCAAAATGACGGTGCGGAGTGTTGTGTAGTCTAGCTTTGAACGAGTGTTTCTCGACACTGGTTTATGCTACAATGCGCGTTTAAATATCAAAAAATAGCCCTGAATTTCAGCTATTTTTTGATACCAAAGACGCATTTTTTGAAGAAATACGAAAAACTTTTGCGATTACGCGACTGTACGAGGCGGGTGGGGTACTAGTACAGTATTTACAGTAATAGAATACTTAATAGAACACTAGAATAGAACACTAGAATACACCTCATTTACTTAATATCACTTAGTAGTTTTGTTTGGGAGTATTGCATTATAGCACCCCGTCCCTCCGCCTACATTGCATTATCGCCCGACCTTTTTCTTTGGTGGGGGCGAGAATGCTGTTCGACTTCGGTCAAGTTTAGCAACTTTTCCGAAGTACAAGACTTTCCAAAACACCCTTATCAGTCAAGCTGGAAGTCACACTATAAAATTACTTTGTTTCAAGGGCATTTCCATGAAATCCAGATTTGACTATGTCGGCCGTTCGACTTCGGTCAAGTTTAAGAACCCTCCTTAACTACAAGACTTTCCAAAAGACGCCTATCAGTCAAGCTGGATAGCAGCACACACTTTTCTAGAAAAATTACTGTATTTGGGTGGATTTTTGAGCTACACTACTAAATAAGGATTGAAGCCGGTCATAGGCCGAAGCACGATCATCTAAAAGAAATCCGGCCTAGCCAGCATAAGGCTTACAGACCCTAGGGCCCAACTAGAGTATCCCTAGCATCCTAGGACCCAGTTAGAGCATCCCTAGCATCCCTAGCATCCCAGGGCCCAGTTAGAGCATCCCTAGCATCCCAGGGCCCAGTTAGAGCATCCCTAGCATCCCAGGGCCCAGTTAGAGCATCCCAAGCATCCTAGGGCCCAGTTAGAGCATCCCTAGCATCCCAGGGCCCAGTTAGAGCATCCCAAGCATCCCAGGGCCCAGTTAGAGCATCCCAAGCATCCCAGGGCCCAGTTAGAGCATCCCAAGCATCCCAGGGCCCAGTTAGAGCATCCCAAGCATCCCAGGGCCCAGTTAGAGCATCCCAAGCATCCTAGGGCCCAGTTAGAGCATCCCTAGCATCCTAGGGCCCAGTTAGAGCATCCCTAGCATCTTAGGGCCCAGCTAGATCATCCCTAGCATCCCCTAGGACCTGTGCCCAGGCCGCATTCTCCCAGCCAACCTCTGCGTGTCGATCTCCTCCGTGTTCTTCCTCGATCGCATCACCGTTCCGTCGCCATTCCCGATCGCGACTTTCCCGTTTTCTCTCGTGAGCCGATCTTGCACCAGCACGGGGATCATGTCCTCCGACGCTTTCCGCACCAAAATCGGCGTCACACAGTCCAATTGCTCTGAAATTTTCTCGGAATTCCAATGAAAGTTGAAAGTCAAAAGTCAAAAGTCAATCCCTCTCACAACAAGTCAGAAATGAGATCAGCAAACAAAATCTCTTCGATCTTTTTACTCGAGCCATTCATTCTGAACTCGATTTCCCAATCTGGAGCTCACTCTTTTGAGATCGGCTCCAAAAATTTACAAATTCTCAAAGCAGAAGAATTTTTCTTTAATTTCATTTTTCAAACTGGACCTCATTCCTGCGTTTTGTTGTGAAAAAATCGATTTTTATGGGAAATTTGCAAATTCTCATTCCAATTGCAAAAAATAAGACAAAATGAGAAAAAATGGGACAAAATGAGACAAAATGAGTCAAAATCAGCCAAAATACAGCCAAAAAATGATGTGAAAGCTGGGGGTTTCGTTTTTCGACTCCAATTTTCGACTCCAACTTACCGATCGAATTGATTCGCACCAGGGGTACTGTACGTGAGAAAATCACATTTTAAAGGTTACCAAGAAGGCATGGAACTTTGGTTGTATCAAAAATTTGCGAGTCTGCATCTGCATCAAGCTTTTTGACCGGATTGCGGGCATTTTGAATGAGTTTGAATCGATTGGCGACCCCGGGAAACCTCGAGTTATAAACCGTCAAAGTTGATCGACTTTTGCAGGTAAGTAGGTCAACTTTGATACAATTTTTCTAGATATTCTTACAGGTAGTGTGCAAAACAAATTCCACTTTTCTTTAATCAAATTTGATGAGGATTCTTTTAAAGCCAAGCACAAGTCGATTCAGTGTCTGTACCTTGAGTTATAAACCGTCAAAGTTGATCGACTTTTGCAGGTAAGTAGGTCAACTTTGACACAATTTTTCTAGATATTCTTACAGGTAGTGTGCAAAACAAATTCCACTTTTCTTTAATCAAATTTGATGAGGATTCTTTTAAAACCAATTGTAAGTCGATTCAATGTTTGTACCTTGAGTTATAAACCGTCAAAGTTGATCGACTTTTGCAAGTAAGTAGGTCAACTTTGATCCAAATTTTCTCTATGTTCTTACACATGAGTATACAAAATAAATTGTACTTTTCTATAGCCAAATTTAATGAGAATTCTTTTAAAACCAACCACAAGTCGATTCAATGTTTGTACCTCGAGTTCTAAACCGTCAAAGTTGATCGACTTTTGCAAGTAAGTAGGTCAACTTTGACACAATTTTTCTAGATATTCTTACAGGTAGTGTGCAAAACAAATTCCACTTTTCTTTAGTCAAATTTGATGAGGATTCTTTTAAAACCAACCAAAAGTCGATTCAGTGTTTGTACCTTGAGTTATAAACCGTCAAAGTTGACCGACTTTTGCAGGCAAGTAGGTCAACTTTGACACAATTTTTCTAGGTATTCTTACAGGGGAATACCCTAACTAGAGCTTCCCTAACTGGCAAGAATCCTGCAAGTTAGGGAATGACTCCAAACTGGCAAAATCCTAGCCAGTTGGGAAATTCACAATGGTCAGTAACTGGCAAGCCTCTGCACCCAGAGACTGAAAGTAAGGAGGTCAACTTTGATACAATTTTTCTGGATATTCTTACAGGTAGTGTGCAAAACAAATTCCACTTTTCTTTAGTCAAATTTGATGAGAATTCTTTTAAAACCAACCACAAGTCGATTCAATGTCTGTGCCTCGAGTTATAAACTGCCAAAGTTAGGAAACGCTAAGTTTCAAGCTTTGCTTTAACTAAGAAAAAGAAATGTCTAACGCGAGCGATCTAAACAATTTCCAAAATCAATCTAAATCTAAATCTAGACAATTTTTGGCTACTCACCCATCTCCTCCTCAACCCGTTCATCGATTTTGCTCAGCGTTCGTTTCTCTTCGAATTCCATTCTTCGTCTTTTCACCTCGTCCACCGGAATCTCTTCATCGTCTTCCTTTTTCTTTTCTCGATAATCTTTCCAACGCTGAAATTGAAGCATAAATTGGAAATTTGGAGTTCAATCAAAAAGCAGAATCTCAAGCTCAATCAAACTCAATTTCAAGCTCGATTTCAAGCTCAATCAAGCTGAAATTGAAGCTCAAGCAAGCTCCATCAAGCTCGATTTCAAGCTCGATTTCAAGCTGAATCAAGCTCAACTTGAAGCTGAATCAAGCTCAATCAAGCTCAATTTCAAGCTCAATTTGGAGCTCAATCAAGCTCAATTTCAAGCTCAACTTGAAGCTCAATCAAGCTCAATTTCAAGCTCAACTTGAAGCTCAATCAAGCTCAATTTCAAGCTCAACTTGAAGCTCAATCAAGCTCAATTTCAAGCTCAACTTGAAGCTCAATTTCAAGCTCAATTTGGAGCGCAATCAAGCTCAATTTCAAGCTCAATTTGGAGCTCAATCAAGCTCAATTTCAAGCTCAACTTGAAGCTCAATCAAGCTCAATTTCAAGCTCAACTTGAAGCTCAATCAAGCTCAATTTCAAGCTCAACTTGAAGCTCAATCAAGCTCAATTTCAAGCTCAACTTGAAGCTCAATCAAGCTCAATTTCAAGCTCAACTTGAAGCTCAATTTCAAGCTCAATTTGGAGCTCAATCAAGCTCAATTTCAAGCTCAATTTGGAGCTCAATCAAGCTCAATTTCAAGCTCAACTTGAAGCTCAATCAAGCTCAATTTCAAGCTCAACTTGAAGCTCAATTTCAAGCTCAATTTGGAGCTCAATCAAGCTCAATTTCAAGCTCAATTTCAAGCTCAGTTTCAAGCTCAACTTGAAGCTCAATCAAGCTCAATTTCAAGCTCAACTTGAAGCTCAATCAAGCTCAATTTCAAGCTCAACTTGAAGCTCAATCAAGCTCAATTTCAAGCTCAACTTGAAGCTCAATTTCAAGCTCAATTTGGAGCTCAATCAAGCTCAATTTCAAGCTCAATTTGGAGCTCAATCAAGCTCAATTTCAAGCTCAATTTCAAGCTCAGTTTCAAGCTCAACTTGAAGCTCAATCAAGCTCAATTTCAAGCTCAACTTGAAGCTCAATCAAGCTCAATTTCAAGCTCAACTTGAAGCTCAATCAAGCTCAATTTCAAGCTCAACTTGAAGCTCAATTTCAAGCTCAATTTGGAGCTCAATCAAGCTCAATTTCAAGCTCAATTTGGAGCTCAATCAAGCTCAATTTCAAGCTCAACTTGAAGCTCAATCAAGCTCAATTTCAAGCTCAACTTGAAGCTCAATTTCAAGCTCAATTTGGAGCTCAATCAAGCTCAATTTCAAGCTCAATTTCAAGCTCAGTTTCAAGCTCAACTTGAAGCTCAATCAAGCTCAATTTCAAGCTCAACTTGAAGCTCAATCAAGCTCAATTTCAAGCTCAACTTGAAGCTCAATCAAGCTCAATTTCAAGCTCAACTTGAAGCTTAATTTCAAGCTCAACTTGAAGCTCAATCAAGCTCAATTTCAAGCTCAACTTGAAGCTCAATCAAGCTCAATTTCAAGCTCAATTTGGAGCTCAATCAAGCTCAATTTCAAGCTCAATTTCAAGCTCAACTTGAAGCTCAATCAAGCTCAATTTCAAGCTCAACTTGAAGCTCAATTTCAAGCTCAATTTGGAGCGCAATCAAGCTCAATTTCAAGCTCAATTTCAAGCTCAACTTGAAGCTTAATTTCAAGCTCAACTTGAAGCTCAATCAAGCTCAATTTCAAGCTCAATTTGGAGCTCAATCAAGCTCAATTTCAAGCTCAATTTGGAGCTCAATCAAGCTCAATTTCAAGCTCAATTTCAAGCTCAACTTGAAGCTCAATCAAGCTCAATTTCAAGCTCAACTTGAAGCTCAATTTCAAGCTCAATTTGGAGCTCAATCAAGCTCAATTTCAAGCTCAATTTGGAGCTCAATCAATCTCAATTTCAAGCTCAATTTCAAGCTCAACTTGAAGCTTAATTTCAAGCTCAACTTGAAGCTCAATCAAGCTCAATTTCAAGCTCAATTTGGAGCTCAATCAAGCTCAATTTCAAGCTCAATTTGGAGCTCAATCAAGCTCAATTTCAAGCTCAATTTCAAGCTCAGTTTCAAGCTCAACTTGAAGCTCAATTTCAAGCTCAATTTGGAGCTCAATCAAGCTCAATTTCAAGCTCAATTTGGAGCTCAATCAAGCTCAATTTCAAGCTCAACTTGAAGCTCAATCAAGCTCAATTTCAAGCTCAATTTCAAGCTCAGTTTCAAGCTCAACTTGAAGCTCAATTTCAAGCTCAATTTCAAGCTCAATCAAGCTCAATTGGAAGCTTGAAACTTGAAGAAGATCAGCTACAATTAAATATCCTCAGCAAAGCTTAAGACTAAGAATTTTAGTTGAGAAATACTGTAGTTTGGCTATTATTTGGTAGATTGTAAAACTGGCTTTGCAAAACAATTTTGAGGGCTTTCGGAACCGATAAAGAACTTGAATTTCTCGAAGTTTGGGCAGCTGAACCGGTCCAAACGCAAAATAACTATTGTCATTTTGCCAAATTTCTCACCCACTCACCTTTTTCGTGTACTTTTTCGCTCTCCGAAACGTTTGCCGAATGAAACGAACGATCGCTGCGTACACCGAGTCGCCGCCACCGCCGCCTTCGACGGATGAAGTGGCGATGCCCATCTCGCTGCCAGCTGAAACAAAAAATGATTCATTATGGGGTTCAATGAGTTCCAGATAGTGTTCTGACTTCCAGATAGCCCAATGAGCTCTAACTTTAAAGCTTTCCGTGCTCAAAGACTTCAGTTTGACGCCGGCTTTGTTCTTGATAAGATCAAGAATATTCTTGCAGGGTTTTTGAGTTCCAAACAAGTTCACTATGAGGTTCTATGCTTGTTCTGCGTTCCAGATTGATCAATAAGCTTATTTCCTTGCTTAAAGGACTCATTTTAGCACTTACAAAGCGATCCGGCTTGACTCTGCATTCGTTTCCTCTCTTGCAACATTCGCTCGGTTTCTCGGCGTTTCGTTTCGGCGAACTGGGTGGCAATGACGACCAGGCACAAGTTGATCATGAAAAAGGCACCTATCTGAAAAATGAAGGGTTACTGTAGTTCTAGACGGAGAGCTAAATAACTTTGAGTTAGATTGCTGTTGCTTTAATGTACTGTAATCCTGCTTATCCACTGAAAGATCCACTTGGAAAGCTTTTGGAAGCCTTTGGTAGGTTTAGAAAGCTTTTGGAAGCTTTTGAGAGCTTTTGGAAGGCTTAGAAAGCTTTTGGAATGCTTAGAAAGCTTTTGGTAGGTTTAGAAAGCTTTTGGAAGCTTTTGAGAGCTTTTGGAAGGCTTAGAAAGCTTTTGGAAGTCTTAGACAGCTTTTGGAATGCTTAGAAAGCTTTTGGTAGGTTTAGAAAGCTTTTGGAAGCTTTTGGGAGCTTTTGGAAGGCTTAGAAAGCTTTTGGAAGTCTTAGACAGCTTTTGGAATGCTTAGAAAGCTTTTGGTAAGCTCAGAAAGCTTTTGGAAGGCTTAGAAAGCTTTTGGAATGCTTAGAAAGCTTTTGGTAGGTTTAGAAAGCTTTTAGAAGCTTTTGGGAGCTTTTGGAAGGCTTAGAAAGCTTTTGGAAGTCTTAGACAGCTTTTGGAATGCTTAGAAAGCTTTTGGAAGGCTTAGAAAGCTGTTGGTAGGTTTAGAAAGCTTTAGAAAGCTTTTGGAAGCTTTAGACAATGCTACTGAAAGTCTAAACGAGGAAGATCTTGGATCGAGAAGGAAAACTGACCACAATGAGTAGCACAAAGTAGATCCAATTCCAAAAGGAGTGCGCATCTTGCACATAGTACATGATATCCGTCCAACCCTCCAGCGAAATCACCTGAAATAAGGATTCTCCAAGAGGGATTCTCCAAAAGCTATTTACGATCGAGCGTGATTTACTATCGAGTCATTTACTATCGAGCTTTTTGCCCTTGTATTTTCTTAAGCGTTTTGTCGTGAGTTTTCAAAAGTGATTTACTATCGAGCGTCGATTGTATTTCCATTCGCTAACAATAACTAACAATAACTAACAATAACTGTCTATTGTAGAACTTGATTGTGAAAAAACCAACCAGAAAAATGGCCACCCAAGCGAAGCCGATATTGTCAAAGGAGACACTCCCTTGGAACGGATTCCGGTGCTCAACCTGAACAATCTCAGTGCACCGAACGATTCCAAAATCAACCTCGCATTTACTGTAGTACAGATTCCAGTTGATGCACGCGAAATCGGAGATTTGATCGTATTGATCGAGGCTCAGATTGCAGCTAGAAAAAGCCCAAAAATTGCGCAAACTGAACCAAACGGAAGCTCTCTAGTGCTTCGCAAAAGATCAAAATCACTCCAAAAACCCATTGTGCGTTCCAGAATTGTCAAAAATCATTTCAACATCGAACTTTTGTGTTTAAAAACAAAAAAGTCACGTTTATAACGCTCATGGTTTAATCTGGACCATCTAGATCATTCCACTGGGCCATCTGGACCATCTGGACCATTCCACTGGACCATCTGGACCATCTGGACCATTCCACTGGGCCATCTGGACCATCTGGACCATTCCAATGGGCCATCTGGACCATCTGGACCATTCCACTGGGCCATCTGGACCATCTGGACCATTCCACTGGGCCATCTGGACCATCTGGACCATTCCAATGGGCCATCTGGACCATCTGGACCATTCCACTGGGCCATCTGGACCATCTGGACCATTCCACTGGGCCATCTGGACCATCTGGACCATCTGGACCATTCCACTGGGCCATCTGGACCATCTGGACCATCTGGACCATTCCACTGGGCCATCTGGACCATCTGGACCATTCCACTGGGCTATCTGGACCATCTGGACCATCCGGACCATTCCACTGGACCATCTGGACCATCTGGACCATCTGGACCATTCCATTGGACCATCTGGACCATCTGGACCAATCTGGAGTGCACAAGGACCATTCCACCTACCGGATTCCATTCTGGGTGTAGGGCGGCAAATTCTGGCACGTGTGCAGACCCGAGTGTTCATGATTTGAGCAAATGTACTCCATCGACGTGTCCTCGGGAATGTAGTACCTGGAAATTACGGTAGGAAATCAATTTTGAGCACTGGAAACGAAAAAAACGAAACCTTGAAGTGTTTTCTTTAAAACTATATAAAAATTATCATTAATATTAGCATCTAGACAGTTGTAGGCTTTCAAAAAAGACTTATTTATAATAGAAAAGAACTGTGAGCGACGCCCCGCCCCTTTTGCGATTGGCGATCCAACTTTGAGCTCAAATATCAAATTTGCTTTTCGAGAAGCCACGAATTCTGGGCCGCAAGCAACGCCCCGAACGATTCTGGTTGTTAATCAAAAATTCTGGATTTTAAACTGCTTATCGACTAGTGTGACATCCAGATCGTCCAAAAATGCGATTTTCAATCAAATCTGCTTCTCGAGAAGCCACAAATGCTGGACCGCAAGCAACGCACCAATGGCAAAAGTTGCCACACATGGCAAACGTCAGATTTAAGCTGCTCATCGACTAGTGTGACATCCAGATCGTCCAGAAAGATTGCGAATGGTAAATTGCGAAACAAATTTCCGATAACCTGAGCGACTTGGCCGTCTTTCGCGTTTTCTGCGCGTCACTGTGCTCAAATTTTTGAGAAAGAATTTGCTTCTAGATTTAGCTGGGTTTTCTACAAATTCTAGAGGCTTTTTACATTCTCAATTTGGACGATTTCTTTAAAATACTCTCCCTCACCTTGACAAAGAGATATTCGCAAAAGTGAGCTCATCTGATGAAATATTTACATTGGGTAAATCGAGGACGCATCGATTTCTGGAAATTTTTTGGAAAATTTAAGAAATCTAAGTTAGATTTGAGTAGTTTTTTATGAAATTTCTTGAATTTTGGCTTTTCTTTCTTTCTAGCTATCTGTCTTTCTTTCTATCTGCCTTTCTTTCTTTCTATCTTTCTTTCTATCTTCCTTTCTAGCTATCTTTCTATCTTCCTTTCTATCTTCCTTTCTATCTATCTTCCTTTCTATTTATCTTCCTTTCTATCTATCTTCCTTCCTATCTATCTTCCTTCCTATCTATCTTTCTATCTATCTATCTTCCTTCCTTTCTATCTATCTTCCTTTCTATCTATCTATCTATCTTCCTTTCTATCTATCTTCCTTTCTATCTATCTTATCTTTCTACCTATCTATCTTCCTTTCTATCTATCTTCCTTTCTATCTATCTTCCTTTCTATCTATCTTCCTTTCTATCTATCTATCTTCCTTTCTATCTATCTTCCTTTCGATCTATCTTCCTTTTTATCTATCTTCCTTTTTATCTATCTTCCTTCCTTTCTATCTATCTTCCTTTCTATCTATCTATCTTCCTTTCTATCTATCTTCCTTTCTATCTATCTTCCTTTCTATCTATCTTCCTTTCTATCTATCTTCCTTTCTATCTATCTTCCTTTCTATCTATCTTCCTTTCTATCTATCTTCCTTTCTATCTATCTTCCTTTCTATCTATCTTCCTTTCTATCTATCTTCCTTTCTATCTATCTTCCTTTCTATCTATCTTCCTTTCTATCTATCTTCCTTTCTATCTATCTTCCTTTCTATCTATCTTCCTTTCTATCTATCTTCCTTTCTATCTATCTTCCTTTCTATCTATCTTCCTTTCTATCTATCTTCCTTTCTATCTATCTTCCTTTCTATCTATCTTCCTTTCTATCTATCTTCCTTTCTATCTATCTTCCTTTCTATCTATCTTCCTTTCTATCTATCTTCCTTTCTATCTATCTTATCTTTCTATCTATCTTCCTTTCTATCTATCTTATCTTTCTATCTATCTTATCTTTCTATCTATCTTATCTTTCTATCTATCTATCTTATCTTTCTATCTATCTTATCTTTCTATCTATCTATCTTCCTTTCTATCTATCTTCCTTTCTATCTATCTTCCTTTCTATCTATCTATCTATCTTCCTTTCTATCTATCTATCTATCTTCCTTTCTATCTATCTATCTTCCTTTCTATCTATCTTCCTTTCTATCTATCTTCCTTTCTATCTATCTTCCTTTCTATCTATCTTTCCATCTTTCTTTCTATCTATCTATCTATCTATCTTTCCATCTTTCTTTCTTTCTATCTTTCTTTCTATCTTCCTTTCTATCTTTCTTTCTATCTTCCTTTCTATCTTCCTTTCTATCTTTCTGTCTATCTTTCTATCTTTCTATCTATCTATCTTCCTTTCTATCTACAGTACTGGACAATGAAATATCATATTTGAAAAAAGATCGTCACTTTCGCGCGTCTGTAACTCCCTTGTCTTTGAGTTTAAACTCTTAGTGTTGCACATTTTCTGAAAGCTCTTTTCAAGGGCTACACAATGGTAATATTAATATTTAGAAATACGGTAAAGACAAGAGAGTTACAGACGCGCGAAAGTGACGATCTTTTTTCAAATATGATATTTCATTGTCCAGTAGTGTATCTATCTTCCTTTCTATCTATTTACCTTTCCATCTTTCTTTCTTTCTATCTATTTATCTTTCTATCTATCTATCTTCCTTTCTATCTATCTTCCTTTCTATCTATCTTCCTTTCTATCTTTCTATCTATCTTCCTTTCTATCTATCTTTCTTCCTTCCTTTCTTTCTTTCTTTCTTTCTATCTTTCTCTCTTACCGTAACAATCCGGCCCATAACTGAACGCCAACGATGCCAAAAATGAAAAAGACAAAAAAACACAACAATAGAACATTTCCGAGCATTGGTAGAGTGTCGAGGAGGAGATTCACTGAAAATTCTCGAATTTTAACTATTCTGAAGTAACTGAAGCTAGAAATGAAAAATTTTAGGCAAAATTGGCTCTTTTCTCAGTAAAAAAATGATAAAACTAGATAAAAGTGTGCGATTTTTTGAAAAGTTGAACCAGAAAATTGAACTGAAAGCGAGAGTCTTTGAAAATTGTGCAAATTTGAACGGTTTGCGTGACTAAAACGGCTTCAAAAACAGTGACGAACTAGAGAAAGTCAAGAGAAATCATTTTTTTGGTTTTGGAATAATAATTTCCAAGTCAAATGGGTGAAAACTGACCTAAAATCCTCATCGATGGGATTCGGTTGACTGCGCGCAACGGCCGTAAAACACGAATCGTTCGAATCGCCGTCAAATTGATGTTTCCGACGGTTTCTTTCAGGAAAACCTCAGCGATTCTGCAATTTCTCTGATAAATGATGAAGGAAAGCTTTTTAAAAAGCTTGTAGCTTTCTTGTAGCTTTCTTGTACCTTTCTAGTACACGCAAATCTCAACTTCTCCATTTTCTTGCGCTTTTGTAAGAAAGATGAAGTGTTTAATGGACCAGAAAGGAAATTTTGAGCACCAAAAGGTTGAACTCGATTGTTGATTGATTGAATTGATTGAATTGATTGAATTGAATGATTGAAATGACTCGATTGAAATAAAGAAGTGAAGGACTAGGCAAGAAAAAAATCGATTTCCGGAGAGGAGATTGAACCCTCGACCTTTTGCTTCCTACTTCCGGATTGCTCTAACCACTGAGCTATCCACTAGACATGGTTACCGGATCGGATCGGAACGGTCCAGCCAGATCCGATCCGATAGGCCCAACCGATCAGGCCAGCCGGATCCGATCCGTCCGACCAATCGAGCTAGCCAGACCCGATCCGATAGGCCTAACCGATCGGGCCAGCCGGATCCGATCCAATCCATCCGACCGATCGGGCTGGCCTGATCCTATTCGATACGTCCGACCAATCGGATGAGCCCGATCCGATCCGTCCGACCGATCGGGTTAGCCGAATCCGATAGGTCGAACCGATTGGGCCAGCTCGATTCGATCCGATCCAATCTGATCCGATCCGTCTGGCCAATCGGGCTGGCCTGATCCGATTCGATAGGTCCAACCGAACAAGCCAGCTCGATCCGATCCGACCCAATCCGATCCGATCCGTCCGGCCGATCGGGCTGGCCTGATCCGATCCGTCCGACCGATTAAGCTAGCCCGATCCAATCCGATCCGATCCTTTCGACCGGCTGGGCTGATCCGATCCGATACGTCCGACCGATTGAGTCAGTCCGATCCGATCTGCCCGACCGAACGGGCTAGCCGGATCCGATTCGATAGGTCCAACCGATCGGGTCAGCTCGATCCGATTCTATTCGATCCGTCCGACCGATACGATCCGATCCAATCCGATTTTTCCAAAAACCATGTCTACTATCCATTACCTTGCATTCGGGAGAGAAAGAAAGTGTTCAACCCCGTCAACTCACCCGGCGACAACGATGAAGAAATCGAGTCGATTCCACGTGTCTGATAAATACGCCGATTGTCCATAGAACCCCAGCGCTACAATTTTGATGACCATCTCCAGAGTGAAATAAACGAAAATGATCTGATCGACGATGTCCAACGCGACGCAACGATACGTCGTGCAATCATCCCCGTCCTCGCACGGTCGGTACATTCCTGAAATTGTGCCAGATGAAGGGCGATTACGCGGATCGCGAAGAACACCTCGCAACTCCCGAAGAAAAATCCGGAGGTGACTTCCCCCGGGATTTTTTCTGGATTTGTCTGGGAATTGGATCAATTGCCAAATTATTCTATCGATCTGGAGCGCACACTAGCTGAAATGCTCAAAAAATTTCTCCAAAAGAGGATTTAAAAAAGCTCGTCACTCAGCGGAGTCGAACCAGGACCCTATCGCTTACTAAAAATTTGCATAAAGCTAAAATCCAAAAACTGCAATGAGCTATGTGCGCTCCAGAACTCCCAAAAAATTTATTAGAATTTTCGTTTCTTAAAGAATTCCGCGCCTTTTTGATCCAAACTCATTTGTCTCACTCCACCCACTAATTTCATCAAATTTACCCAAAACTTTTGCAACGATTCCCCAATGTGACTTCCATAATGGCGGAATATTTCAAAATTTTATTCACTCCATAGATAGTTTTCGAGAAAATCACTCAAACTCGGATTTTTCCGGATTTAAGTTGGAATTGGATCAATTCCTGAATCATTCTATCGACCTGGAGCACACACTAGCTGAAACGCTCAAAAAATTTGTGGAAAAGACGATTTTTAAAAATTTCGTTACTCAGCGGAGTCGAACCACGGACCTATCGCTTACTAAAAATTTGCATAAATCTAAAATCTAAAAACTGCAATGAGCTATGTGCGCTCCAGAACTCCCAAAAATTTTATTAGAATTTTCGTTTCGCAAAGAATTCCGCGCCTTTCCGGTCTAAACATGAATCAAATCATGGGAATTTGCAATTTCATGAAAATGGCTTCAGGAAAGCCTGCTATTGTTACAGTAATGCTCACCCAACGTGATACAATTCAGAACAATTACGGCCATGGTGATCCGGTCGAACCACGGGCTCATCACAGCTGTGAGAGCCCATGACCGCGGTGCGCTCGCCTGCTTTAGACAGTGAAGTGCCGGCTCGACGAAGCTGAAAATCTCATATTTACAAATCGAACGCTTTCAAGAGCAAAACTGATATCCAGTTCCGCTGAAAACAAATCATTTACCCAAATTTTTCTATCAAATAAACATTTTCCGGGCTGATAACGAAAAATTCACTCACAAGATCTCAAAAAGATGTCAAAAAGGTATTTCTAAAAAGGTAAAAACGTAAAAAAGCTTTGTGCTATCCAGATAAACGAAATTGGGTAAAAAAAATTGAAATTTCCGGCTTCTATGGGGTTTCTAGTGGCGCGAACCGTTGCGGTTGAAAGTCGGCTAGCGAATCGCTTGATTGCAGGGCTCTAAAGAGGTTCTAAAAAGCTAAAGTGATAGCCAGAACAAGACTTGGTTTGCTCTGGTAAGTGATCTGGTCTTGGGTTTTCTGAAAAAGTAGCCAAAACCAAATCTAGTTTTCAGAAGACTTTATCGTTGATATTTTTCGATCAAATGAGTGAAACGAACCCAGGATACGGCAGCTCGGAAATCTCATCAGCTCCAATCTCGTATTGATCATTGTCCAGTACCACATCTTCGTCTCCCCACTCGACTTGTTTCACGTGAGGGCTGGAATGGAAATGGCTTTGGCTTTGGCCTTGTCTTTGGCCTTGTCTTTGGCCTTGTCTTTGGCCTTGTCTTTGGCCTTGGCTTTGGCCTTGGCTTTGGCGTTGGCTCTAAATATGAAGGCTGGCGGACTAGGCTGGCTTCCCAACCCTAATCTGGTCTGATTGAACTTGAAACTTGAGTAGCAAAGCTATAATTAGACCTGGGCTTGGCTCTAACCTTGCCTGATTTCAACAGTGAAATCTGATTGTCCTGGTCCCAAAGCCTAAGCCTAAGCCTGAGCCAGAGCCAGAGCCTAAGCCTAAGCCTAAGCCAAAGTCTAAGCCAAGCCTAAGCCTAAGCCTGAGCCTAAGCCTAAGCCTTGGTCCTAGAACTTATTTCGTTTAGAGCATCGTTTAGAGTCAGTACAGTCAGTCAGCATCGCTATTCTGCAACTAACCTTGTCGGATAATCAGCTGATCGGAAGCTGGTCGACGGCTGCTGTGGCTGAGCCTCGAGACGAGACGGGGACCCATCTATCGACTAAAAAAAACGGAATTACTCAATTTCAACGATTTCAGTCGCTGGTGTGCTATCCAGCTTGCAGAAATTCAATTTTTGAATTTTTGAATCCAGTAGCAATTTGCATTTAAAGCACCATTGAAGCAATGCTGATTAAATGAAAATTGTTTCAATGACTTTTAATTGACACAAAAACAATCACAAATCTTAGTGTGCGCTCCAGATTGGCATAATTTTCGATTTTTTAAATCCCATTCCTGCGACCAACCTCACTATCGGTCCTGCGTCGACTCTGCGATTGCCGGCGCTGCTGTGCGAGGCTTTGGCGTCTAGCGAAGGCTCCCCTGAAGCAAAATTGACATATACAATATGTAAATTTTAAGAAAATCCAAATTTCCAGTACCCACCTTGGACCCGAGTACTTGGAGAGGGCCTGGAATGAGCGCAGCTCCGAGACGGGCTGCTGCAGCATCTGAAAATTTTTAAATTTCAATATTTTTCCTTAATTTTTAGTCTTTGTGATATCCAGGATCGGCTTTAATGCAAAAATTTTCTTGCCTTGTTCTTTTATTTTCCAAAAACGATCGTTCGGTGGGGCGCATCGGCGCCCGAGAGGCGCATTCACCTACCTGAAAACGGATGGGGTTGAGAGAAACTTGAAAACAATAAAGAAAGAGAGTTTAGAAATGTATCAAGAAACAGACAAGAGACAGAAAGAAAGGACAGGACAGGCTCAGGGAAAAGGTTGGATCAGAGTAGGCTCAGAGTAAACTAGTTCAGAGCCAGCGATCGATCAGAACCGATTAGCCAAGCTGACTTGACTGGAGCTGGCTTGACTGGAGCTGACAAGGAGCTGGCTTGACTGGAGCTGACAAGGAGCTGACAAGGAGCTGACAAGGAGCTGACAAGGAGCTGACAAGAAGCTGACAAGGAGCTGACTTGACTGGAGCTGATAAGGAGCTGACTTGACTGGAGCTGACAAGGACCTGGCTTGACTGGAGCTGACAAGGAGCTGACAAGGAGCTGACAAGGACAGACGAGGTCCAGTGATCTTCCGTGAGCTCTAAATGCCTTAAGCCAAGCCAGAAAGTCTAAGCCAAGGTCAAACCTGACCCTTGTCAAACCTTGTCAAGCTAAGCAAGAGCATAACCAGATTCAGGACATTGCTGGTGTTTGTTAGGCTCAAAGGGTTTTGATCCAAGGGGTGAACAAGTACTTGTACGCGGAGAGTTTTGCCAAAAAAGCAAAACAAAAGTCTTGCCAAAAAGGAACTCGAGCAAAGAAACGCGGCGCTCGTTTTGTATTAAAAAACTAAAAATCTAAAAGCAAGAATGTTATTGAAAAAACTGACGTCCAAAACAAGAGAAAAACGAGAGAAATCGCCGTTTTCCAGTCTCACCCCGTATCTCAGGGCAAGGCCGGAAGGCCGATTTTCCTCATGAAGAGTGTGGTGAGGGGAAATAATGGGGTGTGAGTGTTGTGTACTCCAGAAAAGAGATTGCATCCATTTTCTTGTCGATAAAGCGAAAAAAAAACGTGTGAAAAGACTGGGATTTGGATTCGATGGCTGAATGTGCATTTTTTTTGCGAGGCACCCATAAATGAGCCCCTGAGAATCGATGCTGAGTGACAATTTGGGGATTTTTGATTTCCCAGAAAGGGGTTGTTTAATGAAAACGGATTTTTGAAGGGAAAGAGAGTGAAAACCAAATGGGGGGTAGCGAATCGGGGAACCGAATGGGGGACCGGATCGGGGGAACGAATGGGGAACCGAATTGGTGAACCGAATCGGGGAACCGAATGGGGGTAGCGAATCGGGGAAACCAAATGGTGGAAATCGAATCGGGGAACCGAATGGGGTAGCGAAGCGGGGAAACCGAATAGGGGAACCGAATGGGGAAGCCGAATCGCAGGAATCGAATGGGGGAACCGAATGGGGGAACCGAATGGGGAACCGAATAGGGGAACCGAATGGGGGGAACCAAATCCGAGGAGCCAAATCCGAGGAGCCAAATCCGAGGAGCCAAATCCGAGGAGCCAAATCCGAAGAACCAAATCCGGGGGAATCGAATGGGGGAACCGAATGGACGGAACCAAATCCGAAGAACCAAATCCGAAGAACCAAATCCGAGGAAACAAATCCGAGGAACCAAATCCGAGGAACCAAATCCGGGGAACCAAATCCGAAGAACCAAATCCGAGGAAACAAATCCGAGGAACCAAATCCGAGGAACCAAATCCGGGGAACCAAATCCGAAGAACCAAATCCGAAGAACCAAATCCGAGGAACCAAATCCGAGGAGCCAAATCCGAAGAACCAAATCCGAGGAACCAAATCCGAGGAACCAAATCCGGGAAACCAAATCCGGGGAACCAAATCCGGGGAACCAAATCCGAGGAACCAAATCCGGGGAACCAAATCCGAAGAACCAAATCCGGGGGAATCGAATGGGGGAACCGAATGGACGGAACCAAATCCGAAGAACCAAATCCGAAGAACCAAATCCGAGGAAACAAATCCGGGGGAATCGAATGGGGGAACCGAATGGACGGAACCGAATCCGGGGGCACCGAATCGGGGGGCACCGAATCGAAGGAGCCAAATGGGGAACCGAATGGGGGAACCGAATTAACAAAAGAAAGACTGGATAAAGATGCTGACCGACTTGGAGCATGAAAAAAGCTCAAAGGATTCGATTTTTGTAACTTTCAAAAGGTTTCTGTTTCAGTTAAATCAGTCAACTTTAACTAATCAGTTAAATAACGAAAATTTCAAGGGTTTTACGTGCTTACTTGAGAAAAGCATCAAGAAAAAGTAGTAATACATTTTTTGACATCAAGGAAACCCATTTTCTTGAAGCAAAGAACCAGGAATTTCCCGAATTTAGCATTCGCATTCAGTTGCTTTAACTTTAAGCTCTAGGATAGGCCTAGAACTCAAAATCTAAAGAACCCGAAAGTGTTCGTCTCGGAAAATCGTTGAAAAACTATCCGGGGAAGTTGTTATAAACGAAAACTGAAAGTAAACGACTGCAGCTCGCAGCTGAGCTTAATCCTGCTCAAAATCCCGAACTTTCCCCCGTTTTCTAGCTATTTTTCGTCGTTTTTCCATTTGAAGTAATCGATTTCATAATTGCCGGTCCCGGGCCAGAAGAAAAGAACAAAAAAAAAATATAATTCCTCCTCTTTTCTGCGCGGAAATTTTCCCATTTTCTTGGATTGCTCGTCCAAGGACGAAATGCCACTGGAATCACTGAAATCGGGGGAAATTTTTGTCATTTTTGCCAAGCTGGAGTCCACAGTACAGTTTTGATAAGTTGAAAATTGAAAATTTGAAAATTTGAAAATTTTGAAATTTTGAAGTTTTGAAAATTTTGAGAACAATTTGGTGAGCATAGAATGTTAATTCTTAAAGAATCGTTGCAATCGTTGAAATTCCTAAAGAATTAGCTACTGTGACTTCCAGATAGATGAATGTAAGCAAAAATGAATCAAAAAGAGATCAGTTTTTGACTCAAAACTTGACCGAAAGGGACGAGAGTCGACGGAAAAAATTTAATCGACCAAAGTCGTTGAAATTCCTAAAGAATCAGCTATTGTGACTTCCAGATAGATGAATGTAAACAATAATGAATCAAAAAGAGATTAGCTTTGGCCTCAAAACTTGGCCCAAAGGGACGCAGGTTGAGGTGGAAAATCTGATCAGCCAAAAATCGTTGAAATTCCTAAAGAATCAGCTATTGTGACTTCCAGATAGATGAATGTAAACAATAATGAATCAAAAAGAGATTAGCTTTGGCCTCAAAACTTGGCCCAAAGGGACACGGGTTGACTGATCGAAAATGGCCGGTTCTTGAGAGGGAAAAGGGGAAAAGGGGAAAAAAGGTTGGGTTTTCCTTGAAAGTGCCATCGAATCGAGGCATTGGAGAGATTGAGGAGAATCGGGGAAAAGAGAAACATATGTTTCGTGCAATCGAGGTGAGGGGACAATCGGGAATTGACTGGAGAAAGAGGGCCGATTTTTTTTTGGAGATTTTGCCTAAAAAAATGTTGAAAAACGGTTGCGTGCGCTCCAGAATGGCCAAAAATCGGTTCTGAGCCGCGTTTCAGCGATTGTTTCTTGGTGATTTTTGCTCAAAATCCCGAAAAACCGTGAGTGTAATGAAAAATCGATTCGGGTCGCGTTCCAGCTTGACGTAAAACATTGTTTTCTTTCTAAAGCTTGAGAATCCCTTACAAAATAGTCGGGAGCTCGATAGAAAAATGGAAAAATCCGTTTTCAATCCATGGCAACCATGGCAAAAAATTGGGAATCCTTCAAAAAATAGAAAAAACTTTCGAAAACGTAGAAAATCCATGAAAGTTTTAAAAAATGTTGTTAATAGCTAGCGTGCGTTCCAGATCGCACAAAAAAAATTCTAAAATGAATTAGAGTGTTCTAGAAGCTTTAGAACGGCTAAACTCAATGCCCAAAAAAATCAAACTCAGAAAGTGAACATTTCGCCTTCCAAAAGTCACCAATAGCCAGCGTGCCTTCCAGTTTGGCCAAAAAAAACTCAAAAACTGAATTAGAGTGTTCTAGAAGCTTTAGAACGGCTAAACTCAATGCTCAAAAAACCAAACTCAAAAAATTAGCATTTTGCCTTCCAAAAGTCACCAATAGCTAGCGTGCGTTCCAGTTTGGCCAAAAAAACTTCAATTCTCATGAGTTTTCAAGAATTTTCTCACAAAATTCGCCTCCAACTTGAAAGGGGAAAAATTTTTGAATCGAATTTTAAGGGGAATCTTCCCAAAGCGCATCAATAGCTAGCGTGCGTTCCAGTTTCGCCAAAAATACATCAATAGCCAGAAATGCGTTCCAATTTTTGGCAAAAAAGAACCCCGTGGATGGCCAAAAGGCAATTTTGCTCATTATTCCCAGAGAAAAGGGGTTAATCCATTTCCATGGAAAATCAATTGGCTCCGAGGATGCTTTTGTTTTTCGCGAATCCATGAGAAAGCCCGGGAAAGACGGAGAAATCGAAAAAAACCATTTTCGGAAGAGAAAGAAAGCAAACGGAAAAGTGGAGAAAAATGGGAATTATGGGATTTTGAAAGTCAGCTTTTGGGTCTTTAAGATTTACCTCCAAAAAAATGAGAACGGTTGGCCCAATTTTGGCCCTCTAAAGGCCCATCTACGCCTTCTGAAAGCCCCTCTAGGCCTTCTGAAAGCCCTCTAGGCCTTCTGAAGGCCAATCTAGGCCCTCTGAAAACCCCTCTAGACCTGCTGAAGGCCAATCTAGGCCTTCTGAAAGCCCCTCTAGGCCTTCTGAAAGCCCCTCTAGGCCTTCTGAAAGCCCTCTAGGCCTTCTGAAAGCCCTCTAGGCCTTCTGAAAGCCCTCTACGCCTTCTGAAAGCCCCTCTAGGCCTTCTGAAAGCCCTCTAGGCCTTCTGAAAGCCCTCTAGGCCTTCTGAAAGCCCTCTACGCCTTCTGAAAGCCCCCTCTAGGCCTTCTGAAAGCCCTCTAGGCCTTCTGAAAGCCCTCTAGGCCTTCTGAAAGCCCTCTAGGCCTTCTGAAAGCCCCTCTAGGCCTTCTGAAAGCCCTCTAGGCCTTCTGAAAGCCCCTCTAGGCCTTCTGAAAGCCCTCTAGGCCTTCTGAAAGCCCTCTAGGCCTTCTGAAAGCCCTCTAGGCCTTCTGAAAGCCCCTCTAGGCCTTCTGAAAGCCCTCTAGGCCTTCTGAAAGCCCTCTAGGCCTTCTGAAAGCCCTCTAGGCCTTCTGAAAGCCCTCTACGCCTTCTGAAAGCCCCTCTAGGCCTTCTGAAAGCCCTCTAGGCCTTCTGAAAGCCCTCTAGGCCTTCTGAAAGCCCTCTAGGCCTTCTGAAAGCCCCTCTAGGCCTTCTGAAAGCCCTCTAGGCCTTCTGAAAGCCCCCTCTAGGCCTTCTGAAAGCCCTCTAGGCCTTCTGAAAGCCCTCTGGGCCTTCTGAAAGCCCTCTACGCCTTCTGAAAGCCCCTCTAGGCCTTCTGAAAGCCCTCTAGGCCTTCTGAAAGCCCTCTAGGCCTTCTGAAAGCCCTCTACGCCTTCTGAAAGCCCCTCTAGGCCTTCTGAAAGCCCTCTAGGCCTTCTGAAAGCCCTCTAGGCCTTCTGAAAGCCCTCTAGGCCTTCTGAAAGCCCTCTACGCCTTCTGAAAGCCCCTCTAGGCCTTCTGAAAGCCCTCTAGGCCTTCTGAAAGCCCTCTAGGCCTTCTGAAAGCCCTCTAGGCCTTCTGAAAGCCCCTCTAGGCCTTCTGAAAGCCCTCTAGGCCTTCTGAAAGCCCCTCTAGGCCTTCTGAAAGCCCTCTAGGCCTTCTGAAAGCCCTCTGGGCCTTCTGAAAGCCCTCTACGCCTTCTGAAAGCCCCTCTAGGCCTTCTGAAAGCCCTCTAGGCCTTCTGAAAGCCCTCTAGGCCTTCTGAAAGCCCTCTACGCCTTCTGAAAGCCCCTCTAGGCCTTCTGAAAGCCCTCTAGGCCTTCTGAAAGCCCTCTAGGCCTTCTGAAAGCCCTCTAGGCCTTCTGAAAGCCCCTCTAGGCCTTCTGAAAGCCCTCTAGGCCTTCTGAAAGCCCTCTAGGCCTTCTGAAAGCCCTCTAGGCCTTCTGAAAGCCCCTCTAGGCCTTCTAAAGTCCCCCCAAGTGCCAGTGCCATAATTGTGAGCCACTCTGTAGTTTTATAGCTGACAGAGACCGGGATGTAAACCAGAAACAAGGCTCGGTCAGGCAAGACTTGAACTTCCTAGCTAGGACCCGGTTGGACCACTTTTGCCACTCACCTTCAAAATCCGTTTTCGGCTTGCTCAAATCCCTTTCTAAGGCCAGGGTAGACTAGGCCGTGTCCAGCTCACATTTTTGCGCCATTTAGTCTAGCTTGCAACCTAGATCACGAGTTAATCAGGTCAGCTAAACCTGGCCTGTCAAACGGCTCAAACCTAGGCCTAGTTTAGGTACAGATTGAGCGAATTAGCTGAGAACCAGGAATGTACGAAACGCAAAATGTCCAGGTCAGGCCGGAAGTCAGGATCTAGCCTGACCCTGGCCTGGTTTTACTTTTGAAACCAACCTAGGCCTCCCAGAAGCTAGGCCAGCCAGAAGCCAGTCCAGCTAGAAGCCAGTCCAGCTAGAAGCCAGTCCAGCCAGAAGCCAGCCCAGCTAGAAGTCAGTCCAGCTAGAAGCCAGTCCAGCTAGAAGCCAGTCCAGCTAGAAGCCAGTCCAGCTAGAAGCCAGTCCAGCTAGAAGTCAGTCCAGCTAGAAGCCAGTCCAGCAGCTGGCCTGGCTTAATGACTTTTTCGTCCATCCCTGGTTAGACGCAGGTCTATGGGGTCTCAGGCTTAGGATCTCGCAACTTAAAGATCTATAATCATGCCCCAAAAATGCACCCACCCAGGGAAAGCTTTGATTTCAGAGACAAAAAAAGGCGATGTGTCTGTTTTGTGTGTATAGAGTGGGCGGTAAGAAAAGGAAATGGATTGTTGAAGAGATCGCGTTGCGTCCATCTCCTTTTTTTGGGGCCTAAGAATCCTCGAATCTCTCACAACCCTTTACGCTGTCGTTGCCCTTCCCACTCCAGCCTTCTTATCCTCAGCATTGCTCTGCCCAGTTCCCCCTCCAGTTCCCCCTCAGCCACATTTTCTGTCCCCCAGGACCCACCCTATATAGATGGGATGATGATAGGTCTGCTTTGGAGCTCAAGCAGAGGATTTCTGTGCAGAGGATTTCGGAAAAGAGGACATTGGAAGCTTTGGAGTCTAGAAATTGCAAGTACAACTATTTAGGATTCAAAATCGATGCAAGGTTAGAAATTATTTAATCAATGGCTTCTGTGAGGTCCAGGATGAGTAATTTGATCAAAGAGAGCTGTTAGAAAGGAGGAGTTGATCAAGAATTGGAGTAGATATCTAGTCTTCACTCTTAAAAAGTTTTTTGCGGCTTTTTGCGGTTTATTTTTAGGTTAACGACCTGTGTGATATCCAGGATTACCAAATTCAATCAAAAAATAAAATCTCGAGGCTTTCCCGAGGCCCGAGGTTTTCCTGAGGCCCGAGGCTTTCCCGAGGCTTTCCCGAGGCTTTCCCGAGGCCCGAGGCTTTCCCAAGGCTTTCCTGAGGCCCGAGGCTTTCCCAAGGCCCGAGGCTTTCCCGAGGCCCGAGGCTTTCCCGAGGCCCGAGGCTTTCCCGAGCCTTTCCCGAGGCTTTCCCGAGGCCCGAGCCTTTCCCGAGGCTTTCCCGAGGCCCGAGGCTTTCCTGAGGCCCGAGGCTTTCCCAAGGCCCGAGGCTTTCCCGAGGCCCGAGGTTTTCCTGAGGCCCGAGGCTTTCCCGAGGCTTTCCCGAGGCTTTCCTGAGGCCCGAGGCTTTCCCGAGGCTTTCCCGAACCCTTAACGATCTCCCCACCATCGCTTCGAAGTCAGTCAATCCAAAAGTCAATCCCTTCAACTATTCAATCCCTTCAACTATTCAACCCCTTCAACTATTTGTCTTCAATAGCTGCAGTGAGCTCCAGGATTACCAAATTTCATCAAAAAAATGAAAAATGACGGAATTCTCGGGCCTGGACCTTAACGATCTCGCCACCCTCGCAACGACGACTTTCGGGGGTTTTCGGCTCATATCGTTTCCCATAAAATGTGGCCCAGGCATCTTTTTTTTTGCGAATGTGTTCCCTTTTTCCTTTTCCATTTCGGAATTCATTGCGAATTCGCCGAATTTTCTCTTCTTTTTGCAATTTTTGGATTCTGAGCCGAGCTTATGGATTGAATGATGCGAATTTTTTTTTTTGGGGAAATTTTTGAAAAAATAACGTCATTTTGCGCAGCGTACGTGTCAAGCAAGCTCCACAGCAAGCTCACAGCAAGCAAGCATTTAATGAAAGTGAAATTGAAACCATTTTGATCCGGTTCAATTTGGGATCTGATCTGAAAAGCTGCAGCTTTAGATTGGGGCATAAGTCTTTTACAGTCTTAATTACAATTGTTCTCAAATGGTGACTTCAGCATTGGATCTGGATGTCATGTAAGCTTTTCGTTTTGTTAGAAAACGATTTGACTCATTTCTCAAAAAGTCGATTTTCGAGCCTTAGACTTTGAGGGATTTTGGGCGGATTTTTAAAGGCAAACTTTGTTTTTTTAAAAACCAAATGCTAATCTGGATGTCATTTAAGCTTTTCGTTTTGTTAGAAAACGATTTGACTCATTTCTCAAAAAGTCGATTTTCGAGCCTTAGACTTTGAGGGATTTTGGGCGGATTTTTAAAGGCAAACTTTCTTTTTTTAAAAAGCAAACGCTAATCTGGATGTCATGTAAGTTTTTCGTTGTGTTAGAAAACGATTTTACTCTTTTTCAAAAAAAACGGTTTTCGTGCTCTAGACTTTGAGGGATTTTGGGCCGATTTTACATGCAAATTTCGTTTTTTTAAAAAGCAAACTCTAATCTGGATGTCATTTCAGCTTTTCATTCTCTTAGAAAACGATTTTACTCATTTCTTAAAAAATCGACTTTTGAGCCTTAGACTTTGAGGGATTTTGGGCGGATTCTTAAATGCAAATCTTGTTTTTTAAAAACCAAACGCTAATCTGGATGTCATGTAAGTTTCAAAGAAGAAAAAAAATGAAAAAATGAAGAAAGTGTCCAAATTTCGACTTCAGCATCGGAGCAGTTTTGGGTGCTCGCTTTTGCGCATTTAAAACTCCACAAAAACAGCGACTTTTGAGAATTTGCCAAAAGCCATTTTGCACAGAAACAATCAAGCTTTTTCATAGTTCAAATAAAGATTTTGTTGGTGGCGGCATTATTTTAAAAAGACGTTTCAAAAAAAAAAATTGTAAAGAGGTAGCCTAAGCCATCAGCAGAATCACAGCCTGAATCATCAACAGAACAAAGACAAAAGCGCAAAAGACAAGAGCGCTTAAGTTAACGCGCATCGAGAGCAGGAAGGTTGAAAGGTTGAAAAGAAAAACGAAATCAGAAAAGCCAGAAAACCAGATTTCGCCTGTTTTCTAGGAATCAGGCAAAAGCGAAAAGCTTGAGCAAAATTGACGGGTTATAGAAATCTCACGAACAGATCTCGCGAAAAAAACAGAACAGTTCAAATTCTCGAGGAACACCCGGCAAAAAGGGAAAGCCCGCAAAAAAAAGCGTCCATTTTTGCCTAGTTTTCCCCATTTGAAATGCATGCTCGTCGCCACTCTTTTGCCCACTTTATCAGCTAAATCGTCTCGATGAAATTCAGACTTTTGCCCGTTTTTGAGCGATCTGGAACGCACAGCAAACTATGGGGCAAATAGAATAACGAAATTGGGGCAGGATAGGTTTTTGGAAAATTGTCGGAAGTTCGCGAGCTCTAATAGGCAAAATTGCCAATGAAAAACCTAGTTAGCATTGATTTTTGGCCAATCTGGAACGCACAGAAAACTATGGGAAAAATAGAATAACTATTTTCAGGCGACAGTCAGTCAGGCGTTCAGTCAGGCGACACAGAAGATAATGCAATACTCCCAAACAAAACTATTAAGTGATATTAAGTAAATGAGGTGTATTCTAGTGTTCTATTCTAGTATTCTCTTTTTCAATTCCCCTCCCGGGTTTCATCCTAATATAGCATTTACGGTAAGCTGTAAGATGGGAATGAGCAAATCAAAACTTTTTGCTATTTATTTAATTTTTGGGTGATCTGGAACGCACAGCAAATTATGGGGTAAATAGAATAACGAAATTGGGAAAGGATAGGTTTTTGGAAAATAGTCGGAAGTTCTCGAGCTCTAATAGCCAAAATTGCCAGTGAAAAACCTCGTTTGCATTGATTTTTGACCGATCTGGAACGCACAGCAAACTATGGGACAAATAGAATAACGAAATTGGGAAAGGATAGGTTTTTGGAAAATAGTCCGAAACTCTAGTAGCTTTAACCAGTAGAATTGCTAAAGAAAGATTTGTTTTTGTTTAATTTTTGAGCGATCTGGAACGCACAGCAAACTATGGGACAAATAGAATAACGAAATTGGGAAAGGATAGGTTTTTGGAAAATAGTCCGAAACTCTAGTAGCTTTAACCAGTAGAATTGCTAAAGAAAGATTTGTTTTTGTTTAATTTTTGAGCGATCTGGAACGCACAGCAAACTATGGGACAAATAGAATAACGAAATTGGGGAAGGATGAGTTTTTGGAAAATTGTCGGACGCGCTCATAGCTCTAATAAGTCAAATTGCCAATTAAAAACTTTGTTTGCATTGATTTTTGGTCGATCTGGAACGCACAGCAAACTATGGGACAAATAGAATAACGAAATTGGGGAAGGATAAGTTTTTAGAAAATTGTCGGACGCGCTCATAGCTCCTATACCTCTAATAAGCAAAATTGCCAATGAAAAACTTTGTTTGGATTTATTTGCAGATCTGGAACGCATCTGGAAACACCAATCTGGAACGCACAGAAATCTTTGGCCAATCCAGAATGCCAAAAATGGCCAAAATCAGCAATTTCATTTTTCTGAGGTGTCAAATTTTCGAAATTTTTTCCAAAATCGAAAAAATCCCAAACTGACTTGCGAAAAAATTGTTGTGAGCTCCAAAACGCAAAAAAATTTCTCAAAAACTCATCGCTTATAAATAATTTTTGAAATTTCGTGAAGGAAAGCGAAAATGCGAAATTTTTTTTTCGATTTCCCTCGGGATTCGTTTAAAAGTGAAGAAAATAAGAAAATAAGTCCAAATTTTGAACAAAACTAAAATAAAACTCAAAAATGATTCTATTTTCGCAACAAATTCTCCCCAGACATTGTAAATCAGAAGAAAGAAATCAGAAAAGAATTCTTGGAGAGCTCAAATGTCAGTGAAGGGGGAGAGAGGGGAGGTGACGCGTTCCGAGACGTTCCGAGAAAGTCAGATTGAAACTTTTCAAGTCCAAAAAGTTTGCAATATCGAGAATGCACTCCAGTTTGGTGTTTGGAAAAGAAATTTCACTTCAATTTCGCGATTTTCAATCAATTTTGTGTCAATAGATCAATTTCTGAAAAACCAAATTGCAAAAAGCTTCAGAGAATGGAATTCTAAAGCTCAAAAGCTTACATGACTTCCAGTTTGAAGTTTTAAACCAAAACCGAAGCTTATTCATTGTATGGAATCAAGAAAATCGCTCGGTGAAGCTTCAAACTGGTATGAAAAGTGAGAAAGCCGAAAAAAAGGTAATTTTAACAAACTAAGGTCAAGTGTGAGCTCCAATTTGGTTAATTTACAATAGCAGACCCCTCGAAATAGCGTTTTTTTGGGACAGAAGGGGAGAGAAAGGAGATGACCCGTTCCGAGACGTTCCGAGAAAGTCAAATCGAAACTTTTTAAGTCCAAAAGGTTTGCAATATGCAAAATGCACTCCAGTTTGGCGTTTAGAAAAGAAATTTCGCAGTTTTGATTCAATTTTGGTTCCATTTTGTGGCATTAGATCAATATCTTAGAAACGAAATTGCAAAAAACCTCCGAGAATGGAATTCTAACGCTCAAAAGCTTACATGACTTCCAGTTTGAGGTTTTAAACCGAAGCCGAAGCTTATTCATTGTATGGAATCAAGAAAATTGCTCGATGAAGCTTCAAACTGGTATGAAAGGTGGGAAAGCCGAAAAGGAGGTATTTTTAACAAACTAGAATCAAGCGTGAGCTCCAATTTGGTGATAAATAACGTCAAAAACTCTAATAGAAGCCCCTCTCCAATAGAAGCCCCGTAACCCCTCGAAATCTCGTTTTTGGGACATTTTTTGACGAGAATGAATCGAATTCGGCATAAATATGCAAATATCATCGGCATTTTTTCAAATTCGAGCTCACAGCTCTCGTGCTAAATGTTTCAAGTGGATGGGAGCGAAAAAAGTCGAATGGCCGACATAGTCAAATCTGGATTTCATGGAAATGCCCTCGAAACAAAGTAATTTTATAGTGTGACTTCCAGCTTGACTGATAAGTGTGTTTTGGAAAGTCTTGTAGTTCAGGAAGGTTGTTAAACTTGACCAAAGTCGAACGGCCGACATAGTCAGATCTGGATCTCATGGAAATGCCCTCGAAACAAAGTAATTTTATAGTGTGACTTCCAGCTTGACTGATAAGTGTGTTTTGGAAAGTCTTGTAGTTCAGGAAGGTTGTTAAACTTGACCAAAGTCGAACGGCCGACATAGTCAGATCTGGATCTCATGGAAATGCCCTCGAAACAAAGTAATTTTATAGTGTGACTTCCAGCTTGACTGATAAGTGTGTTTTGGAAAGTCTTGTAGTTCAGGAAGGTTGTTAAACTTGATCAAAGTCGAACAGCATTATCGCCCTCACCAAAAAGAAAGGTGGGGGCAATAATACTCCCAAACAAAACTATTAAGTGATATTAAGTAAATGAGGTGTATTCTAGTGTTCTATTCTAGTATTCTCTTTTTCAATTCCCCTCCCGGGTTTCATCCTAATATAGTATTTACGGTAAGCTGCAAGATGGGAATGAGCAAATCAAAACTTTTTGCTATTTATTTAATTTTTGGGTGATCTGGAACGCACAGCAAATTATGGGGTAAATAGAATAACGAAATTGGGAAAGGATAGGTTTTTGGGAAATAGTCGGAAGTTCTCGAGCTCTAATAGGCAAAATTGCCAGTGAAAAACCTCGTTTGCATTGATTTTTGACCGATCTGGAACGCACAGCAAATTATGGGGTAAATAGAATAACGAAATTGGGAAAGGATAGGTTTTTGGAAAATAGTCGGAAGTTCTCGAGCTCTAATAGCCAAAATTGCCAGTGAAAAACCTCGTTTGCATTGATTTTTGACCGATCTGGAACGCACAGCAAACTATGGGACAAATAGAATAACGAAATTGGGGAAGGATAGATTTTTGGAAAATAGTCCGAAACTCTAGTAGCTTTAACCAGTAAAATTGCTAAAGAAAGATTTGTTTTTGTTTAATTTTTGAGCGATCTGGAACGCACAGCAAACTATGGGACAAATAGAATAACGAAATTTTGAAAGGATAGGTTTTTGGAAAATAGTCGGAAGCTCTCATAGCTTTAACAGCTCTAATAAGCAAGATTGCCAATGAAAAACCTTGTTTACATTTATTTTGGCCAATCTGGAACGCACAGGAATTTTTGGCCAATCCAGAATGCCAAATCTGATGAAAGAGCGGGAAAATTACAGAAATTTTAGGAATTGCGAAAAAATCGATGTCGAAACCTAAAGAAATCCGGAAAAACGAAGAAAAACGAAGAAAATTGATGGAAATTGATGGAAATTGGGTTGAATGATAAGTAGTTCCTTATTTTCATTCAAAAGAGAGAGTTTGAAAGGGGAAAGGGGAATGAAATAGATGAAATGGATGAAATGGATGAAATGAGGTACTCAGGGATAAGCCCCGCCCCTTTTTTTCCCTTCATATCATCAACCATAAATCTCGAGCCCATTTCCTGAAAATTTGCTCTTTTACGAAAAAACAACGATGGGACAATTGAATGTGACATCCAGATCCGCAAATTTTTGATTCAAAATGGGAAAAGCTTTTGTTTGGCGAGAGTTGAAGGCTTGATCTCAGAATGATTGAAGCCAACTTCTTCAAAAGCTTCTCTTTATCAAAAAAAATGATCAACTAGTCGAATGCTATCCAGATCAGCAAATTTTTGATTCAAAATGGGGAAAGCTTTTGTTTGGTGAGAGTTGAAGGCTTGGTCTCAGACTGGTTGAAGTCAACTTCTTTAAAAACTTCTCTTTATCAAAAAAAAATGATCAACTAGTCGAATGCTATCCAGATCGGCAAATTTTTGATTCAAAATGGGGAAAGCCTTTGGAAATCAAAAGTTATGGACTCAAAATCGGACTGACTCTGACTCTGACTGACTCTGACTGACTCTGACAGACTCTGACAGACTCTGACAGACTCTGACTTCGGCCAGGTCAAACCAACCGACTCAAATTTGCTTTTCGTTACCAGAATCGGAAAGTTGATGCTAACTTTAGACAAATCTATTCTCAAATTGAACGTTTGCTTCGAATTAAAAGAATAAATTGGGTAATTGAACCAGGGAAACAACCAGAAATTTGCCATTTGCCACCCTCAACTCCGAATCAAAACAAATGACGAGAGCAAGCGGAAATCCGCCTTCACTCTAGCCTTTTTTCGTCTTTTCCTTATTTTTCGTCTTTTCCTCATTTTTTGGGTCAGTTGGCACACGCGTTTCGCATTCTTTTCCCCTTGGAAAAGCAATGAGTGAACTTTTGAAGAGAAAAAAAAACAACATTCTTGCCATTTTTCTGGCTAGATTGTTGTCATTTGGTGATGGAAGATCAATTACGCGCTGGATGACTGAAAAGTGAAAAGCGCTGGATGAAAATGTTTACTCAAAATTCGCTTATTCGGCAAATTTTCAGTGAGTAACTCGGGGTTTGAGTCATGCAAAAATTTGTGAAGTCTGAAAAAGCCTGAAAAGGTTTTTAAGCTAAGATTTTTTAAATATTCAAATTAACGACTTTTCTTTTTATCTGGATGCCAAAAGCCAAAAAATGGCATTATTCTGGAAAGTTTCTGGATTTCTGGAAAGATTAGACAAAGCTAGGTCCGACCAGGCCAGGCTAGACCAGGCTAGACCAGGCTAGACTAGACTAGGCTAGACCAGGCCAGGCTAGACTAGGCTAGACCAGACCAGGCTAGACCCGGCTAGACCAGGCTAGACCAGGCTAGACCAGGCCAGGCTAGACCAGGCTAGACTAGACCAGGCTAGACCAGGTTAGACCAGACCAGGCTAGACCCGGCTAGACCAGGCTAGACCCGGCTAGACCAGGCTAGACCAGGCTAGACCAGGCTAGACCAGGCCAGGCTAGACCAGGCTAGACCAGGCTAGACCAGGCTAGACCAGGCTAGACCAGGCCAGGCTAGACCAGGCTAGACTAGACCAGGCTAGACCAGGCTAGACTAGACCAGGCTAGACCAGGCTAGACTAGACCAGGCTAGGCCAGGCTAGGCCAGGCTAGACCAGGCCAGGCTAGACCAGGCTAGACTAGACCAGGCTAGACCCGGCTAGACCAAGCTAGACCAGGTCAGTCCAGTCCAGTTCAGTCCAGGCTAGACCAGGCCAGTTCAGTCCCGCCTAGAGCAGACCGGTTCAGTCTAGTCTAGACTAAGCCAGGCCAGTCCAAGCTAGACCAGGCCAGTTCAGTCTAGGCTAGACCAGCCCAGTTCAGTCCAGCCTAGACCAGGCCAGGCTAGCCTTGTTTTGTTTTGTCTGAAAACCTTTCGAACAACCCTAGCCCTCAATATCTTCCAATTAGAACATTCTTATAAATCAATTTTCTTATCAATAAATTTTCTAAATAAATTCTGAAAAGACGATAAATAGAGACATAAATTCGAGGAAAGCAATTCTTGGGTGGCTGGATGAACGACTGGGAGTCGATCGTGTGGTCCTGGCAAGGCCAAATCCCCTGGGGACCCATTTTGGGGGGATGTGGGTGGGGGAAAGAGACCCATCCAGGAGAGATGATCAGTTTGAGTCTAGGTTAGAGGCTGAATGGGCCAAAGAGCAGTAGAATGGGGAAAGAGGGGCGAACACCCACCCCTATTTCTCAATTCTTGGGAAAGGGAAAACCCTTTTCCTTCAAGGGGAAAGGGTTTTTCCCATTCAAGGCCTTGCAAAAAGTCATCCACGTTGATATGCAGTTGTTATGGAGAAAAGTTGAAGCTATTAAATTTAGGAAAAAGTCTTTGCCAATTTTCTAGGTCTTAAACTTGTCCAATCTGGACGCGCCATAGCTTATTTGAAAGCTAATCTTCTAGCGAATTGAATAGAAAAGACCGTTTGTTAATTTATCAATTTTAAAATTTTTTGCAGAGGTTTTACTGAGTGGCGTCAGAGTCCAAATCTCAAAAAGAGTAATTTTTTCATTTTTTTGCACAGAAACCTAAGCTGAAACCATGTTTTTCGGAATCAGCGTTAAAAATTACTCTAGCTCGTTCTTTTAGAGCAAAAAAAACACAAAGCTTGTTCGCTTACAAAATTTTTTTTTAAAAAAAAGGACCAAAGTTTAAAATGTGAATTTGAACCTAAAAAAGCAAAATTTCCTAAAAAAGCAAATTTTTCCAAAAATCTCCAAATTCTTTGTATTTTTACTACAAATCCTTGCATCATTTTTGCCAAAAAATAGCCAAAAAGTCCAAATGTTTGTGGAAAGTTGGATAATTAAACCGATCCAAAGCCAAAATCGCGTCTGATGATTTACAATGATTTACAATGATTTACAAAAGCCCCAAAAGAAATCGGACTTTAATCTGCAATAGCTCTTCAAATTGGATGTCACAGCTTTTGTTTTGAGCGTTTCAAGTGGCTGACGTGCATTTTCTTTGTTAGACAACTTGCGTAATTAAACCGACCGCTTTTTACAAAGCTTCAAAAGAAAATGGACTTCAATCTGCAATAGCTCTTCAAATTGGATGTCACAGCTTTTGTTTTGAAAGTTTTGAGCAAATGGCGAAAAAATTTCTAAACCGGGCAAGTTGCGTAATTAAACCGGCTGTGTTTTACAAAAGGCCAAAGAGGAAATGGACTTCAATTTGCAATAACTCTTCAAATTGGATGTCACAGCTTTTGTTTTGAGCGTTTCAAGTGGCTGACGTGCATTTTCTTTGTTAGACAACTTGCGTAATTAAACCGACCGCTTTTTACAAAGCCCCAAAAGAAAATGGACTTCGATTTGCAATAGCTCTTCAAATTGGAAGTCACAGCTCTTGTTTTGAGCCTTTCAAGCGGATGGGAGGCGAAAAAACTTTTTCTGGCACTTGGGTAACTAAACCGATGATCTCTGACTATCAAAAAGCTAATTTTCATGATTTTTCATTTTCACATCTTCATCTTCAAGCTAATTTTCATAAAAACTTGAGGGTTTTTGATCAAAATTCAATCCAAATTTTGCTTTCTTTTCCTCTAGATAAGATTTTTTTTCTTTAGATAACACAAAAAGTGAGCTTCTAGATGAATGAAAGTTTCTTCAGAAAGCAAAAAAAAAAGAACAAAGTCTCTCTCCTTTTCATTTTCCTTTTTTGAAAAAAACCCCAGGGAATTCCCATTCTTGTCCCCTTTTCAAGGTGTTCATTTGGTGAGATTAACACGCTTTCTCCATCATTTTCTCCCATTTTCTCCCATTTTCTCCATCATTTTCTCCCATTTTCTCCCATTTTCTCCCATTTTCTCCCATTTTCTCCCATTTTCTCCCATTTTCTCCCATTTTCTTGTCGTTTCTGGGAAAAATGGCAAATTTAAATGCGACTCCTGGATGGCATTGCTTGTTTTTGAGGGGGAAATCTCTTTGAGAAACGTAAATTTTCGAAAGCACAGCAAAACGAAAGCAATACTTTAAGTTTTTCTTTAGATGGCGTCAAGAAGAGTAAAAGCAGGATCAAACAACGAAAAAGAGCAAATTAAAAATCCTGATTAAGAATCCTAATTAAAAACCCTGAGGCGAGAAAATCCTGAGGCGAGAAAATCCTGAGAAACTCACCTGAGATCGAGTTTTGGCAAAAAGGAGAGATGCGGGAAATTCCCGAGGGAAAATTTTGAGAGCTAAGCCAAAATAAGACTCGCATCTGGTTATCGACTGAGAAGGAAGTGAACAATTTTGATTGATATTTGACTGATAGGAAGTGAACAATTTTGACAATGAAGAATGAAGAAAAGAAGAACAATGAAGAACAATGAAGAAAACATCTCAAAAATGGAGGTGGAGTTGACCCCATTGGACCATTGGTTTCTTGGATTTGCACGGGATGATCTCAAGGTTTGCCTCTCGAGACGGTAGCTTTATTGAAGTTGATCAAGGCAATCAGGGCACTCATCCCATTCAATGAAAAGGAGAACTGTTTGTCAAGACCAAAGTCTAGGAGTTAAACGATAGTTGGCTCAGGGATTGATTCAAATACCGTAAAAACGTTAATCGTTTTGGTCGGAACGTCGACGACGACGGAATCGTCGGAATCGTCGGAATCGTTGGAATCGTCGGAATCGTCGGAATCGTCGGAATCGTTGGAATCGTCGGAATCGTCGGAATCGTTGGAATCGTCGGAATCGTCGGAATCGTCGGAATCGTTGGAATCGTCGGAATCGTCGGAATCGTTGGAATCGTTGGAATCTTCGGAATTCTGGATCATTTGCCATTCTGGATCATTCGTGATTCTGGATCAATCGTGACTCTGGATCATTCGTGATTCTGGATCAATTGCCATTCTGCTTCATTCGTCTGCATCGTTCGTCTGCATTACTCGTCTGCATCATTCTGCACGTCTTGAATGACTTCTTTAATGACTTATGAGCTCTTTAGGCAGAGACAACAGTCAACAGACAACAACAATCCATTAGAAATCAATCTCCATTGAAGAAGTTTTTAAATTTTTGGTTTTTCTCATGTTCATCATCCATTCTTCATACAAATGACGAATCTTTGACTTTTAACGAAAGCGGACTACGATAAATCAGCTTGTTCAAAGAACTTGGCTTGTTCCATCAGCACCACAACATCATCACCACAATGTCCAATATCAACGACTTGAGTTTCTTCTTGGTGTGCTGAAATTCGAGAGCTAAGCCAAAATAAGACTCGCATTTCCCTTGCACCGGTCCACTCAAACAATACCCAGACAATACCCAGACTTGACCTCAATTCACTTCTCCGCATTTTCTGATTTCAGAGCTTTTCTGATTTCCCGCAAACGTTGCAAGATATATCTTTCCTTTCGATTCGTAAAAATGGCACTCAATGGGTGTCAATCTCTCTCTTTTCTCTCTCTTTTCTCTCTCTTTTCCCCTCAGCCATCCCCTCGAAAAAACGCTCTCATCAAGCGTCGATTGGGGTGGAAAATGATCTCTCGATCCTGGCTCGAGTTGAGATGAGATATTCAAGAATGGGTGAAAGGCAAGAATTTGAAAAATGAAAAAGGGATTTACTAGAGAAAGGCACAGGTCAAGGTGGTCTCTCAGATTGAAATAAATTAGGTAAAGGGTTCCTGTCCTGTTCTAACAGATCCCATATCGTTTCTTGTACTCAAAGTCATTCCGATTAACACAACCCTGACAACAAAGAATCATTTGCATAAAATTTGAATTGATTTTCACTATTTTATGGACTTCAATTCCATTTTATAGAATTAAATTCCATTTTAAAGAATTCAATTCAATTTTATAGAATTCAATTCCATTTTCCGTATTGAATTCCATTATTTTTGACAAAAACAGTTCGTGAATCGTGAACAATCTTCCAGCAACAAAGAACAATTATGAAGAAAAGCATTTCTTGTAGCATTTCTTGAAGCATTTCAGTTCTTGAATCATTTCTAAACATTAATCTAAACATTCTTCCGTTAATCAAAGTCAAAACAAATCAATCCTGATGGCATAAACATTTCTAATCATTTCTAATCATTTTCTCAAAAAAAGAAAACGAATCCACTGGGAGAGGACTCGAACCTGGGGAAGAAATGGTGAGCAAACTATCCACGGCTGAGCACACTATCCACTGCGCCATTACCCTCTTTTTCTCCTCGAGAGAAAAGGCTTATAAGGAATCGGCCCTTGAGAGGAAAAGACGCGGAAAACCCGCACAAAACCCGCGAAAAAGCAACAGCTTCAACTTGTAGATATGGTGCACTGCCAGAGCGTCTGTCTCTCGCTCCGTGCATTGAGGGTTCGAGTCCGCTTGCGACTTTCGAGTTTTGCAAATCAATTTGTTCTCATGGTGGACTGCTAGAGCCTCTCTATCTCCGATCGTTTTTTAAAGTAGCGTGAGAATTCTCAAAAATCAATTTCAGAAGCAAAGTCAGAAGTTTAAAATCATTCGACAACAATTCGATGAATGGTGAAAAGGTAAAAATCGAGTTTCAGACTACCCAACTGCCATGTTTTCGCGAATAAATCGAAATTTAAAAAATGGATAGACTTTAGTAGACTCAAAGTAAATTTTAAGAAAAAAAACGCAATCAAAACACGTTTAACGCGGAAAATGCAACTTTTTTGAGCTTTCACTCGTCAGAAAAGACTTTTAGAAACACTTGACTTGTAGAGTACACAGAGTTTTACCCAAAAAAAAAAATTTTGAAATTTTGAAATTTGAAATTTGAAAAGAATTTTGATTCAACAATGAAAAAAGATTTCAGAGAGCTCGTTTTCGTCGAAAATTGTTTTTTAAAAAGCGGAGAAGCATGATTTCAATGATCTTTTGGTGTTTTGCTTTAGGAAAAAAACTAGTAAAGATTGGGCTGAACCCCTTTTGGAAAGCACTTATCCTTTTTTCGGGCAAAAGGGAAAATTGCTGCTGGAGGGCGGCTGGGGGTGAGTGCACGCGATCCGGCCAGATCATCCATCTGGAAGGAGCCTTGGGGAAGGAGAGGTTGGAAAGGGAAGCTGGAAGGAGCCTTGTGGAAGGAGAGGTTGGAAGGAGAGGCTGGAAGGAAAGGCTGGAAGGAGAGGCTGGAAGGGAAGGCTGGAAGGAGAGGCTGGAAGGAAAGGCTGGAAGGAGAGGCTGGAAGGAGAGGCTGGAAGGGAAGGCTGGAAGGAGAGGCTGGAAGGAAAGGCTGGAAGGAGAGGCTGGAAGGAGAGGCTGGAAGAGGACTGGGCCCTTCTCCAGCCAAGGTAAACCCTGAGCTGTCTTTTTCCCACCAGTTATGGAATCTATGGATGCCATTGGGAAAAGCCTCGATGCCAAGATTGCATGATTTGCGTTTTGGGGAGACTCTGTTTTCACCAGTGATGAGTTTGAGAGGAAATCTCGAGAATGAGAAAGATGAAGCTCAATTTCATGTGAATGATCTTTTATTTTGGAAGGCAGGAAGGCTGATTTTTGGTCGTTTTCTTGGAAATTTGAAAATTGAGAAAAATTGCTGCTCCAGGTCGGTGGCTTTTCTACAACACTATTAGTCAAAAATTTTACACACAGCCTGCCTTGTGCGCTCCAGAAAAGCTATTTAGCTAGAGATTTCACCCAGATTTGCACTACATCCACCAGAAAAAGCGTCAGCCTAAACAACCGACAAAATTTGTCCGCCAGCGTTTCTGCTTGGACCCAAACTTGTTTATGCCCAAGATTATGCTGTAAACCTGCTTTGTGCCCTCCAGAAAAGCTAATCAGCCAAAATTTGACCCAATTTCACCACATTTTAGTTAGAAAACGGCTCAATTTCCTAGAGAAAAAAAAACCAAAAAACAAAAAAACAAAAACTTCAAAATTGAAACCGGAGAATTTTTGCTGTGAATTAGAAATTCTCGGGCAATCCCGGGATTGAATTTTTCAAAGAAAATTTTCTGGGGAAATCTTTTTGAAAGTCGAGGGGAAAATGGGGGGAAACTGCATGCAAAAAAAAGCGGGAAGGAAGAGGAAAACATGGAGAAAAGGGGGAAATGCGATACATTTCCCCAACTCAGCCCCAGTCCCAGTCAGCCATTGCACCAAACGAACCGGCCAGACCTTTCTTTTCACTTCCGTAGGCAGATTTGACCGGGATTTGCAAAAAAAAGCTGTTGTGCCTTCAAGTTTAGCTGGCTAGCCGCAGAAGGCGATCTAAAATCGATTTTCTAGAAATTAACAATCTGATCAATTGCAATTTTTATATGCTAAGAATAAGAGAAATCCAAATAAGAAAAATCCAAAGTTTGGTTCAAATCTGTCTACTCAAAAAAAAGTTAATAAGGTGAACACGTTTCCAGGCCAGATGGACACGGGGACAGGCGGACGGACAGACGGACACATGAACAGAAGGACATGTGGACAGACGAACGGACGGAGAGACGGACAGATGGACAGACGGACAGACGGACGGACAGATGGACAGACTGACGGACAGGCGGACAGGCGGACGGACAGACGGACAGATGGACAGACGGACGGACAGGCGGACAGGCGGACGGACAGACGGACAGATGGACAGACGGACAAACGGACAGACGGACAGACGGACAGAAGGACGGGCAGATGGACAGACGGACAAACGGACAGACGAACGGACGGACAGACGGACGGACGGACAGACGAACAGACGGATGGTCAGACGAACGGACAGATGGACAGACGGACGGACGGACAGGCGGACAGGCGAACGGACGGACAGACGAACAGACGGATGGTCAGACGAACGAACAGATGGAGAGACGGACGGACGGACAGGCGGACAGGCGAACGGACGGACAGACGAACAGACGGACAAACAGACAAACAAACAGACAAACAAACAAACAAACAGACAAACAAACAGAC
Organism: Mesorhabditis belari; assembly: GCA_958450365.1. Lineage (NCBI taxonomy): Eukaryota > Metazoa > Nematoda > Chromadorea > Rhabditida > Rhabditidae > Mesorhabditis > Mesorhabditis belari. Next base: position 337,592 of record CAUEEP010000911.1, read on the forward strand.
GGACAAACAGACAAACAAACAGACAAACAAACAGACAAACAAACAGACAAACAAACAGACGGACAAACAGACAAACAAACAGACAAACAAACAGACGTCTCTTTTGCTTCATATATCGTAGATTGTTCTTGTTCTTGTTTTCTTTCTATCGTGGTTCTAGTTATGTTTAAGTTAAAATTTAAACTAAAAGGTTTTTTTAGATCGCCAGTGCTTTTCTTGAAGTTGAAACGTTGCGGTTTTTGAAACAAATAGCCTAGAAACGTGTTCACCTTCTTAACTTTTTTTTTGAGTAGACAGATTTGAATAAAACTTTGGATTTTTCTTAGTTGGATAGCATCTAAAAATTGGTTTCGAACAGATTGTTAATTTCTAGAAAATCGATTTTAACGTTACCCGTGGATCGTTGCGCGCAACACCCTGAGTAGGCCAGCATGCTGTTGGTTGGTTGGTTGAGAGTGGTTGAGACTTTGAAGACCTATATCTCAAAAATGGCTTACGATGAGTAGGATTTGAAAGCAGTTTCGGGATGCTCTTAACCAGGTTTGCACCTCGGAATCCGTTTGCTCCTGAAATGTAACTTCATGGGGTTCCCTAGCTAAGCCCGACCAAGCCACTCTTGGATCGGGCTTCATCCTGATCGAGTTCAGCTCAAATAGATCAAGCCAATTAAGTGAAGTCAATCAAGTTAAACCTGATTGGGCTTTAGCTGGCTCATCTAGACAAGTTAAACTCGGATCGAGGTGGTTCAGCTTGATTGGACTTGGTCTGATTAGCTAGTCAAGCCAAGAAAACCAGGCCAGATTTCTCTGGGTTTTCTTGAGATTTTGAAGTGATCGGAGCTGATTTTTTAGGCCCTAAGACTCAGAAATCGGAAAATTTGTAATAACTCGGAAAGTTTACAATTTTTCCATCCCTTGAACACAGCTTTAGGTCAAACCTGTCCCAACAAAGCCAGGATTGTTTAAAAACAGGACCAACATTGGAAGAAGAACAGGGGCAAGATTGAAAGAAGAACAGGGCCAAGATTAGAAGAAGAACAGGGCCAAGATTGGAAGAAGAACAGGGCCAAGATTGGAAGAAGAACAGGGCCAAGATTGGAAGAAGAACAGGGCCAAGATTGGAAGAAGAACAGGGCCAAGATTAGAAGAAGAACAGGGCCAAAATTGGAAGGCCAAGATTGGAAGAAGAACAGGGCCAAGATTGGAAGAAGAACAGGGCCAAGATTAGAAGAAGAACAGGGCCAAAATTGGAAGGCCAAGATTGGAAGAAGAACAGGGCCAAGATTGGAAGAAGAACAGGGCCAACATTGGAAACAGGCCAACAAAACGACAATGAGAACTTGTAACAATGTGACAATGACAATGAGAACTAAAGACAGACATTTCAAAAAGTGTAAAGTGTGTAACTTTCAGTAAAAAAAACATAGGTCACTGTTGTTTTAGTAAAAAAACGACTCGATCGTTTTCTCGATGAGATCTCTTTTCACAAAAAAGAAAGAAGAAAAGAATACAATACACAAAAATCCCTTCTCATTTTCTCTCATTTATCCAGGGATGAAGCTGAAAAGTGTGAAAAGAAGAGAAAAAAAAGCACTCAAAAGTGTCGAGAGATCCAACGGGAGAATGGATTTTGAAACGCTGGGATTCCACACGTGGATTGAGTTGAGTGCTGGGGGAAAGTTCATCGGCCATTTGACGCTATTATTTATGTGTTTCATTCAAAAAAGCACGTTTTAGAAATGAATAAAAATAACAAAATGATATTTTAAATAACAAAAGTTCTTGAAAACGAGTTTACACCAAAAATAATCGTCATTAGTACACTTGCGACGAGAAAATCCTGAGTTGGCGCTTTAAAGGGTGGTAAAAATACCGTACCCTTCCTAATTTAAGCGAATTTTTTTTTTCATTCGTTGTTTTTGTTCTTTTTTGTTTCTTTTTGTTTCTTTTTTGTTTTTCATTCGTTCATTTCATTTTATTCTTTTTTCTGATTTGCTCGCGTTTCTTTTTTGCAGAAAACAAAGATGATCAAGCTAAGTTACGTTTTAATAGCATTTTCTCTGGCGAAAGCTTTGTTTGAGTTTTTTAGACCCACTTGCTTGACCTGTTGATCCCAGTGAGAAAGCTTCTTCTATCAAATGCAACGACTGCAATCGCCATTTTACAAATCATGAAAATATGGCCAAACACTTTTTTGGAACGCATTTTGATGAGAATATTAGATTGACTAACGTTTCTTTTAAAAAAAATTATTTTCTTTAGAGGGGATTCTAAGAATTTGAGCTTTTTGACCAAAGAAATACATACTATCGTTTTAGTCAGTCAGTTATTCCTAGATAAATTAAATAACACTTAATCTTTAACTTTAGTTGAAAAAAAACACAAAAAGAATAAAAGGAAATGAACAAGAATGAAGACGAAATGAAATTTCGCGCAAATTGGAGGGGTACAGTAGTTTGACCACACTTTAAAGCGTCAACCCAGAAAAAGGTCGCAAGTTTTAGTAAAGCCCACCGGTCGGGAGTATTGGCTATTAGCTATTAGCTATTAGCTATTAGCTATTAGCTATTAGCTATTAGCTATTAGCTATTAGCTATTAGCTATTAGCTATTAGCTATTAGCTATTAGCTATTAGCTATTAGCTATTAGCTCTGCCTATTCGCTATTGGCTAAAAAAGCAACTCTCCACATTGCGAATTCTCTAAAATGGGGAATTTCCTTTTCGTCCAGCTGGCACGCAAAGGCCAATTGGACAATTGGGCAAATTTTCGAAGAACTTTGTGGTTAAATTTTCAAAACAAAAGCCTAGCTTCACTGAAACATTTGCTCGGACTAAAAGACTGATATCACTCGTGCATTTCTACATCAAAATTGCCCAGTTATCCCGTTCGGTGAAGTGGAAACTCCTCGGGGAATTTTGTTCAAAATGGTTCAAGTGCTCAAAATTCAAAATTGGCTATCAAAAATATTGTGAAAGCTTTGTATAACAAAGTACGGAGCAGAATAGGCTTTCACTATGACATTTGTTTTGAAAGTTTAGAGTTTAGAGCTCTAAACTAACAAGTTTAGGCTCTAAACTAACAAGTTTAGACCCTAAACTAACAAGTTTAGACCCTAAACTAACAAGTTTAGAGCTTTAAAAGTATCAAATGCATTTCAGAACACGAAAAAAGCAAATTTTTACCGGAATTTGATGCTAATAGCCTTCACTTCCCCCTAAGAGCCCAAAAATTCCCTTCACACCTTTCAAAAATCAGATTTTTGCCCAATTCCGGTGATCATTAAGGGTTCAAAACACTCAAAAATCCTTTCCGACAATTCATGTTCTCACAAAAATCACTCAAAATCACTAACGTTTGATCGCCTTTCTCTTTTCATCTCAGAAAGATGTTCACACATTTTGTCGTGAGCAAACATTTCTCTTGACACGTTTTTTGTGCTTTTGATGGTCACCAACTGAATGACTCTAGTTTTATCCCAACGAACAGCTAGGGATCACTTTTTTAAAGATTTCAACCTTGTAACTTTCAGCATTCAAAGGCAAAAATAACGAAAAGCTAGTAATTTCATAAATCAACTTTTCAGCTAACGTATAATTGTACAATTTGATACTCGAGTTTTTCTCGAATTAGATTATGGCGCACCTGTCATTTTCCCTGTAATTTTTCCCTCAAATCTTATTTTTGGATTTATGAATGTATTTTTAAGAGGAATAAGAAACAATAATAGTCATACTTTATTCATGGCGCGTGAAAAAAAAGTGAGCCCAATATGTAAATATATTGGGTTGATGCATAATTATCCGGACTTCTTTTATAAATGATTTTATTTAACAAAAAATAACATAAATAGTTAGAAAAATATGTTTAATTGATTATTCTGGAGCATATTCACCGCCTACATCAATAACTGATTGCCATTTGCTTAGAAGACGATCGATTCCACGAGCGAAGAATAAACGATCTTTGGAGGCAATCCACGCTTTAACATCGTCTATCAAGTCATCCAAATCGTTGTAGATCTTATTTGTTTGCCAATTTTTGAGCGATCGATTGACGTGGTAGTCCGTTGGGGCTTCTCCAGTTCTTTGAGATCGCGAAACGACTCTGCGGCAGACCATCCCTTTTCAAAGTGGTAGAGCATGATATGGCGAAGATGGATATGATTGTCGACACGCATTTTGTTCACTAAAGAATAACGAATATTTTAAAAAAAGAAATAGACAAAAAGCTTTCAAAACAAAAAAGATACAAGCACGCAAAAAAGAAGTCCGGATAATTATGCATCAACCCAATATATAGCAGAAGCCGCTTTTGGCTTCGAAAACATAAACGTACAGAAAAGAATTGAAATTATATTTTAGTTTTGGACTTCTGTAAAGAAAGTCCAGAAATTCTGGTCTAGAAATAAAAATAAGTCAAATTCAAATATCTTAGGGAAAGGAATTAAATACAAAATCAATCTAAGACATTTAAAATCAAATCAACGGAGATTAAATTTCAAATTGAAACACGTATTAGACACAATGAATAAATAATCAACAAGTCACAAGAGAAGAGTCATGAAAAACTGGCATTAACCCCACAAACTTAAAATTTTCGGCTTGATAAATCTCCGAGTTTGAGATTAGTTAATGCTAGCTTAAAGGCAAAAACAGGATTTAAAGCACGCAAAGGCAATGTAAGGCCAGCAAAATATAGCCATAAAACATCAATGATCGATCATTTCATCTGGCTTGATGTAAACGGCGAGAAATTCATGCAAGGACAACATGTAGATGCAATCTCGGGTCGCATTGATATTTCGTCGAAAACCCAGAGTTTTCATCGTCAAAGTGCCTCTGCTTCTCTTCCAACGATCGTTTGCCAATGCAATGAATGGTCGACGATTTTTCCCGTTGATTTGTTTCATTCCTGGATATCCCTTGAGAAAAACAACGATCGTAGCCTTCATATCGTCCATAAAATCTTTGCAAACTGTCATAACCGCTGCGGGGTCTTTGCTTGGAATTCCGTGGCTAACAACCCTTTGAATCGCTGGAACGATGAGATCTTCGTCGTAAAAACGGCTTCCAACACATTTGATGTGGGTCTTTGCCCAAGCATTGTAATAAAACTGAAATTCATGATCATCCGAACAATCAAAATGGACTATTTCACATTCGTTGAGTTGAGCCTCAATGAAATGGTCAAGAAGATCAATAGGAATTGATGGAGCTTCGTCAAAGAAGCTGTGAAGACCCGCGTATCTCTTTATCTTGATTGACAAATGAGAAAGCAACTCCAAGTGCTGAGGCGCACAATAATACAAAGATAGTGAATTCACTGTCTTCAGCTGTTTCAGAAAAGCGGCGTCATCTTTGTCGATTGGGCTGTTGTAATCCTCGTCCATCAACAATCCATTGCACGATCGAATGTTTTTGATGAAAGGAAGATGACGAATGACATCCAGACTGACCCCACGTGACTCCGACTTCAGCTTCTTGATGTTGATTGCTTCAATTCCGTGTGAATCAAACCCAAATTCAATCGTATCCACATGATGTCCAAAAACTATTGACGGTCGACTCGAAATCATCGATTGGAATCCTTGATTGACTTTCCCCAATTCAATCACATCTTTTGCGTCCAATTGCTCCAAAACCTCCAACATCAGATCGAAGTAAAGACGTTCGATTGGAAATGTGGTCAGATTCCGCATCTTGAGTGGCGCCTTTCTACCTGCAAATGAAAAGAATTAGTCTTTGTAAGGAGCAGATCGATGCAATGGATCACTTTCAGCATTTTCAATAGTGAAAGCTTGTTTTCTAAAGCGTGAATGATAAATTTCCAATAAAAGATTTGTTAAAATGCTAAAAGTGATCCATTGCACGGCTCTAGTACCGAAAAAGATACTAAAAGATAAGAAAAAGATACAATGATGATTCCAAAACTCAAACGATCAGCTTAGATTCTATCGAGATATTAGAATCCGAAGTTGAAAGTAGCCATTTTTGGCCTACGGCTTTTGGCCTGAGGCTTTTTCGAAAAACAAAAATTTAGCTCTAGAAGACGAACAAACAAAAGCAGTTTTTTTAATGTTATTTTGAAATAATTTTCATTGGCGGTATTTTCTAACGGAAAAGCCGAGCATGGCTATTACCAGAAACACATTTTTCAGAAAATATTCATCTTTGGACCCTCCAACTTAAAAGTCACGTAAGTCTTCAATAAACAATTCAATTCTAAATCTTTTTGCACTATTTTGTAGAGGAGATTCAGGGGCTTTCAAACAGTTTACAACACTTATCGGATGAGGCTTGCAATTTTTTTAATTTTAGAAACATATGTGAGCGCTGCTTTCAATCCCATTGTCCTAATAGAATGAATATATGTGAATAAGACTTCCCGTTTTTGGATTTAATGGCATTTCTATCAATATTTTCCTCAAATTTACGCCATTTAGTCTACTTTTCGCTCTCAAGATGTGCGGCGGGCTCATTCAAGGAGAATGACCACACGTTAATTCGATGGATTTTAGGAGACTAGCGCAAAAGATCTCATAATCTTTGTCAATAGAATTTGAGCAGGCATAAAAATCTGATCGATTTAGAGAATCTAGTATACACACCGCCGCTTTATCATAATCCAAATCAAAATGTAAACAGACCTGATCATTTCCTTCGGAGTAAAACCAGTTGAACGAATTTCGAAACCGATTCAGAGATGGTCAGAGCCCGGAAGAGGCGGCAAACTTTCCAGATCGATTACGTCGTCCGGACCGTCACAAATCACCATATCTAAAATAGAAGAAGAGCGGCAGAAAGTAGGAAATGTATTTAAAAAGAAAAGAGAGCTCGTAACACGGAAGCTTTCAAGTGAAATAGTGGGGTGATGAGACTTCTCGAATGACAATAAAAGAAATCACCTATACGAAAAAGTTTTCAAACAAAACCCACACGAGACTAGAGTAGTCACAGCAAAACAATATGGATCAGGACAATGCAGAAGAAGAAAGCTCTATCAGATTAATTTTGTTTAACTCTCTTTTGTACAAAAAGGGAATGGAAAGTAATCGAATTGAGGTAAAACAAGTGGAATAAAACTCTATTTTTACCTCTTCCCTTCCAGACACACCTACGAATAGTGGACGAAGCCGCCAATTGAAACACTCAGACAAACCGACTCGTTTAAAATCGATAAACCAGCCAGTCAAACGAGTCACTAGGAACAATTTACAATAAAATGAAGGATTGCTTGAGAACAAACACATTTGGTAGATTCTGACAGATGCATTCATGAATGCCTAAAAAGATAAGCCTTTTTTTCAGCGATGTCTGACTCGAAACGAAGATAGCGGAAAGAAAGAATGATTCGGCGAAGAAACGTTTGGTATTCAGGCATTTTCCTCAGAAAACCTTATTTTTGGGTTTACATATTAGTTTTATCAGGAGTAACAAACGTTAAAAAACACTTTATTCATGGTGCATGAAAAAAGTGAGCCGAATCTGTAAATACGTAGAAGGAGCCGCTTTTGGCTTAGAAAGCATCAACGTACAGAAAAGAATTGAAACTATATCTTAATTTCGGACTTTTGTGTAGAAAGTCTAGAAAGTTTAGAAATTAATTCAAATTCAAATATCTTAGGTAAGGTAATTAAATATAAATTCAAACGCATACATCTAAATTCCAAATCTCGGAGACTGAAATTAGTCAATGCTAGCTTAAAGGCAAAAACAGGATTTAAATCACGCAAAGACACTGTAAAGCCAGCAAAATATAGCAATAAAACATCAATCATCGATCATTTCATCGGGCTTGATGTAGAAGGCGACAAAATAGATGTAACTCACTGCTTTGACCTCCTTCAAGTACAACATGTAGATGCAATCTCGCGTCGCATTGAAATTTCGTCGGAAACACAGAGCTTCCATCGTCAAAGCGTCATACACACTCCAATGTTCTTTTGCCAGTGCACACAATGGTCGACGATTTTTCCCGTCGATTTGTTTCATTCCTGGATATGCCTTGAGAAAAACGACGATTGTAGCCTTCATATCGTCTATATAATCTTTGCAAACTGTCAAAGCCCCTCTGGGGTCTTTGCTTGGAATTCCGTGGCTAACAATCCTTTGAATGGCTGGAAGGATGATATATGCGTTTTTACAAATGATTCCAACATATTTGATGTGGGTCTTTATCAAAGCATTGTAGTAAAACTCAAATTCATCATCATCCACACAATGAACTCCGACTCTTTCACATTCGTTTAGTTGAGTCTCAATCAAATGCCCAACAAGATCTTTTATTGATCTCTTTGAAGCTCTTTGAAGGTAGCCGGGAAGTGCCGCGAATCTCTTGACCTTGATTGACAAATGAGAAAGCAACTCCAGGTGCTGAGGCGGACACCAATACAAATAGAGTGAATTCACTGCCTCAAGTTGTTTCAGAAAAGTGGCGTGATCCTTGTCGATTGGGCTGTCGTAATCCTTGCCATACGTCCTCATCCACAATAGATTGCACGATCGAATGTTTTTGATGAAAGGAAGATGACGAATGACATCCCCCCTCATCCCACGTGACTTCTTGATGTTGATTGCTTCAATTCCTTGTGGATCAAGCCCAAATTCAATCATATCCACATGATGTGCAAAAACGATCGACGGTCGACTCGAAATCATCGATTGGAATCCTTGATTGACTTTCGCCAATTCAACGACATCTTTTGCCTCCAATTGCTCCAAAACCTCCAACTTCAGATCGAAGCAAAGACCTTCGATTGGAAATGTTTTCAGATTTTGCATCTTGATTGGCATCTTGAATGGCGCCTTTCTACCTGTAAATAAAAAGAATTAATCTTTGTAAGGAGCAGATCAATGAAATGGATCACTTTCAGCATTTTCAATAGTAAAGGCTTGTTTTCTAAAGCGTGACTGATGAATTTCAAATAAAAGATTTGTTAAAATGCTAAAGGTGATCCATTGCACGGTTCTAGTACCAAAAAAAGATAGAAACCCAAAGAAATAAGCATGAAATCATGTATTCTAGTGGAATTTAGCAAAAGTTTATTTTTTACATTATTGAGTGATATGCGGCACGGCATGGTATTAATAATGTTAAAAACAGAACAAAAATACCGAGATCTACCCAAATGAATTAAAAAATTAATATTTTAAACAGGTGATATGCTTTAAGATGGGGTCTTATGCGTAAACTAAGCTGGCTTTGTCAAATTCTAATCATTTTGCATTAAGAAATGGCGTTTAGTTGAGAAAATTTGGAAATTCTAGAATTTTAAACGTTTTAAAGCTTTGCGAATATGAAATTTGAAAGAATGGAAAATTTTGGACCGTATGCTATAATAAATGTTAAAAACGCGAGAAAAACACCGAAATCAAGAGAGATCAAAAAATGAAGAATGTCGCCAAATTCTTTCCTTAAATGCCAGCAGTTACAGTAGGATTTCCGACGAAACCTACCGTAATCCAGGTCATCCACGGGATAATTTACACACAACGAAGCAAAAAAACCAAAAACACTCAAATTTCCTCTAGAATCGTAGCGTTTTACCGTTTTAGTTAGTTTATCTAAAAAGAACCCCATTTTTAGTTGGTCATTTGGTGTTTTGCTTTATGAAATGTATTGTATAAGACCTAATTTCACGGAGATTCGCCCAAAATTGTATAGAGAAAGGAAGAGAATCACGAGAAGTATAATTACTTGCACTTCAGGTAAGAGTGGATCAATGGATTGAATCAAAAGTTTTCGATTTAGCAAGAACTACTACAAAGTGGTCGCTCAAGCTCCAAACGCTAATAATATTGCCTCAGATTTTGAGCATTTTTGATCTACCCGTTCTACACAGAACAAATGTCAGCTTTTTGGTTGTCTGTTAAGGAGCAACGAGAAACAGGGGAAATAAACACACGACTGAATTTGTCTGAAGACTTGACAAAGATTATATTTATTATTCAATAACATACACAATGTCCAAAAAGACCGTTAAACCATGGAATACAAGACAAGATGACCAGAAAATACGTGGAATTTTCAGGGAAATGGCGGCGAACCATCACTTTTGCTGCAAACGTGTTCTTCAGACCTTCCTTCAAGAGTTGCAGATGGTTTTGAACGTTATGCTTTGGCTCGATGGCAAAAATCTTTTCATCCGTGAACACCACTCGGTACAATCCTCGGTCAGCGACCAGACGTCGCATCACGCGCGCCTTTTGAAGTCTTTTCACTTTCTTCGCATCATTTAGAAAATGAGCTCGCGAAACTTTGTCGGTATTCATTTTCGAACTTAAATTGACTGTTAGAGACAAAAAAAATAACAAAAAATATATTTTGAGATTTTGACTCATGGGGGGACACATGGTGGAAATTTGGATTGCATTTTTTGTACTGCTTGGCCAGGGTTGTCAAAGTCATCAAAAAAATGTTACAGTTCTTCTATTCTATGTGAAATTACACGTAGATTTTACGATTAATTGTTGTTTTTTAGCTTAGGCTAATGTAGAAAGAATGTAGATTTTCTTAAAAAGCCAAAAAAATTTCCTTCCTTGCTTTTTCTTGCTAAAACTCTCTTCTTTCTTGCACTAACATTCATTTTTTAGGGACCGACACGAGGAGGAAGTTGAAGTCAGCCAATAAGTGTTGTAAACTGTTTGAAAGCCCTGAATCTCCTCTTCAATAAACAATTCAATTCGAAATCTTTTTGCACTATTTTGTAGAGGAGATTCAGGGCTTTCGAACAGTTTACAACACTTATTGGCTGAGGGTTGCAATTTTTTTAGTTTTGGAAACATATGTGAGCGCTGGTTTCATTCCCATTACCCTAATAGAATGAATATATGTGCATAAGACTTCCCGTTTTTGGATTTAATGGCATTTCTTTCAATATTTTCCTCAAATTTACGCCAAAATTTCGAGGGCTCATTCAGTTCCCTACTAACTAAAGGCTTGTTTAAGGGTTTTGAAAAACAGGAACGGGGCTAGGGAAAAACAGGAACGGAAAAAAGCCGATAGTCTACTTTTCGCTCTCAAGTTGTGCGGCGGGGTCATTAAAGGAGAATGACCACGCGTTAATTCGATGGATTTTAGGAGAGTCGCGCAAAAGATGGCATAATCTTTGTCAATAGAATTTGAGGAGGCATAAAAATCTGATCGATTTAGAGAATCTAGGATACACACCGCACGTCCGCGCGAAATAAGGCGAAAAATGCGATCGCCGTTAAATTTGCTCAAGGTAAGTGTTATTCGATGCGAAAAAATGTCCTGAATTCAAATTTGAAAGAATTTTTCGAATCCGTCTGACAGATTTTTTTTAAATCGAAAAAAATCGAAAAAATCACTATTTTTCCATATAAAGGCCAAAATTGCCTCTCTTTTACAGGCTGGTTCTCGGCGAAAAGGAAATTTTGGTGAGCGTCATATACCAAACTTTATGCTCAAGGGTCTTGTGCACATTTTGACACCAAAACGAGATCAATTGGGTGAATCTGTGAAAAGTTGATGCCTTTTGAACACAAAAGTAGCGTTTTTCAACTTTCTGCGCGCTAAAGCGTGGGTAAACTACCGGAACTGTTACAAAAAAAAAACAAAATTATAAAACAAACAAATGTGTTTTTATGAATTTTTTCAAAATTTATTGAATTTATACCCGTTTTAAACCCGATTCGATGAATTCAAAGACAACATAGAACAAATCAAAAAGGCAACTGATGGGGTCATCTACCTGTAAAACACAAATCATTCGTTGAAATCAAAATTATGTAAACAATAAAAAAAGAGCCAAAATTTTGATTGAAGTGAAGAAAAACAAAAAGAATTGAAAAAATTCATAAAAACACATTTGTTTGTTTTATAATTTTGTTTTTTTTTTGTAACAGTTCCGGTAGTTTACCCACGCTTTAGCGCGCAGAAAGTTGAAAAACGCTACTTTTGTGTTCAAAAGGCATCAACTTTTCACAGATTCACCCAATTGATCTCGTTTTGGTGTCAAAATGTGCACAAGACCCTTGAGCATAAAGTTTGGTATATGACGCTCACCAAAATTTCCTTTTCGCCGAGAACCAGCCTGTAAAAGAGAGGCAATTTTGGCCTTTATATGGAAAAATAGTGATTTTTTCGATTTTTTTCGATTTAAAAAAATCTGTCAGACGGATTCGAAAAATTCTTTCAAATTTGAATTCAGGACATTTTTTCGCATCGAATAACACTTACCTTGAGCAAATTTAACGGCGATCGCATTTTCGCGCGGATGTGCACCGCCCCTTTATCATAATCCAAATCAAAATGAAAACAGACTTCATCCCTTTCCTTCGGAGTAAAACAGGTTGAACGAATTTCGGCTCTAGATCTAGACTCTTCGACTCTAGAACGAATCTAGATTTATGCCTCGCTGTGCATTTCTCTATGATTATTTATTGAGTTTCACTTTATCATTGGAATAAAGTATCATTCTGATATTATTAAGAGAGAAGGTGGATTGTATATCTGGATTGCTATTTGAGATCTTTCGGCTTTTTGCATTTTTCATATTTCACCGAAGATTTAAGATTCACTAGAACGGGAAATTGGTTTGAGGCTGTTTTAGACTGAAAACAATTCAGATATTATAATTTTTTATTAGCAAAACTGTATCATTTCCGGGACGGCATGGCATGGGATCGCGAGCTGAGCGGGCACATTTCTTCAATGTATGCTCTATATTGCTCAAAAGGCTAGTCTAGGTGGATCCATTGGTGGCTCCCAGAGTCAAGGTTGAATCTGTCTAAAGCACCCCAGGGCAACACAGAAAACTGGTTAAAACCCCCAATGATATACATGAGCGCTTCTATTTTTCATGCAAAATTGCTTTTATTAGAGGCTGCTCTCCTATTTCTTGATGATTAAAAATTGACGATGACAAATTTAGCCTAACTTCAGCCCATGATTTAGAGCCATTTTTGCAATCAATTTTTAAAGAGCCTTATCTTTCAGGTATCCAAATGTTATTTAAAATTTAGAATTGCCGAACCTTAGAATAATCAAGACCTGGGTTAAAGTTAGTCTAAATTTGTTTGTGGTTGAAACGTCGAAATATTTAAAGTTGTCTGAATTTTATTGCCTAAATGATCTTAAGGTCGACGGAATTTTATTGCCTAGGTACCGTCCAAAAGTTTCCCAACTTTTCTGGCCAACCTTGGAAATCCACGTTGCGGCCAAAATCGAAGATTTCCACCGCCGTTTCCTTTTCAAAGATTGGATGTCGGTTATTTCAAGAGCAATGCTTATTTCTAAGGCATTTGCAAGGTCGAAAACCAAATGGCTTCACGATGGCTTCACGAGGAAGCTTGGAAAAACTACTACAAAGTATTGAAAGAAGCCGACTCTCTTGCAGCTGCCGACCTCAGCAAAATCATTCGCCAACACGAACAAATACTCGAACGAACCAAAATTTTTGCTTAATTTGGCAATTGGTGGACCAAACTTTAAGGTTAAATTTGCGAAACAAAAGCCTAGCTTCACTGAAACATTTGCTCAGACTACAATACCCAAATCACTTGTGCATTGCTACGTTTGTCGGAGAGCAAAGTACGTGGTCAGCATAAATTGCCGCAGCCAGGCAGCTTAAAAGCGATTAGCTAAGAACAAAGTATTATAAATGAAGAGTTGCTTAACAACAAACACTCGTTACAAACAAACACAAACACAACAAACAACGCTGAAACCGACACATCCGTTTGGTAGATTCTGACAGATGCGTTAATCAATGCCTAAAAAGGTTCGTACAAGAACAAACTTGGGATCTGAGGTGCCGATCGCACAACCAATCAAGTACCAAAAAGAGAGTCAATCCATTCTTTCAACAACGAACTTGGAGTTCGAAAAACAGTACCCAAACAAATCAAAACATGAGGGCTATTTGAACACCGAAATTTAGCTTTTCTTCATGATTTCGAGAAGCTAACCTTAAAATGACTGGTTGAAGAATTGGAACAATGGAAAGAGAGGCAAAAAGTCGGTATGGGCTTTGACAAGAACTAGATCTTTTGAAACTTTGAATTTAACTTATTACTGATGCATAAAACCCAATAGAATGCCGATATAAAATGAGTAGATAAGCCTCTTTTCAGCGACGTCTGACTCGAAACGAAGAAGGCAAAGTGGAAAGAAAGAATGATTCGATGAAGAAACGATTGGCATTCAGGCATTTTCCCCAGAAAGCCTTATTTTTGGTTTTACATATTAATTTTTCTCAGGAGTAACAAACGTTAAGAATCATACTTTATTCATGGTGCCTGAAAAAAGTGAGCCGAATATGTATATACGTAGAAGGAGCCGCTTTTGGCTTAGAAAGCATCAACGTACAGAAAAGAATTGAAATTATATTTCAATTTTGGACTTTTGTCAGAAAGTTTAGAATTTAAGTCAAATTCAAATATCTTAGGGAAAGGGAATTAAATACAAATTCAATCTCCGACATCCAAATTCAAATTCTCCGAGATTAAATTTCAAATTCACAAATGCTTGACAAATGAGAAAGCAACTCAAGGCGGATAGACGAACAGCCAATCAAATCGAGTGAATTCACTGCCTCAAACTGTTTCAGAAAAGGGGCACGATCCTTCTCGATTGGGCGGTCCCAATACCTGCCATACCACAATAGATCACATGATCGAATGCTTTCGATGAAAGGAAGATGACAAATGACATCCAGATTGACCCCACGTGACTCCGAATTCAGCTTCTTGATGTTGATTGCTTCAAATCCGTGTGGAGCAAACTCAAATGTAAACTCATGTACGTGATGTCGAAAAGCTATCCTGGTCGACTCGAAATCATCCGTTGGAATCCTTGATTGACTTTCCCCAATTCAATCACACCTCTTGCGTCCAATTGCTCCAAAACCTCCAACTTCAGATCGAAGCAAAGACGTTCGATTGGAAATGTTGTTAGATCTCGCATCTGGATTGGCGCCATTCTACCTGTAAGTAAAAAGAATTAGATTTTGTATGGAACAGATCGATGCAATGAATCCCTTTCAGCAATTCAGGCAGTAAAAGCTTGTTTTCTAAAGCGTGAATGATGAATTTCCAATAAAAGATTTGTTAAAATGCTAAAGGTGATCCATTGCACGGCTCTAGTACCGAAAAAGATAGAAAACCAAAGAAATAAGCGTAGAATCATGTATTCTAGTGGAATTTAACAAAACCCAAGTCTATTTTTTACATTATTCGGTGAAATTTGGCACGGGATGGTATTAAAAATGTTAAAAACAGCACAAAAACACCGAGATCTAGACAAATGAATTAAAAAATTAATAGAATTTAAAACAGGTGAGGTGCTTTAAGATGGGGTCTAGTACGTAAAATAAGCTGGCTTTGTCAAATTCTAATCAGTTTGCATTAAGAAATGACGTTTAGTTGGGGAATTTGGGAAATTCTGGAATTCTAAACATTTTAAAGCTTTGCGAATATGAAATTTGAAAGAATGGAAAATTTTGAACCGTATGCTATAATAAATGTTAAAAACACGAGAAAAACACCTAAATCTCGAGACATCAAAGAATGAAGGATGTCGTCAAATTCTTTCCTTAAATGCCAGCAGTTACAGTAGGTTTTCCGACGAAACCTACCGTAATCCAGGTCATCCGCAATATAATTTACACACAACGAAACAAGAAAACCAAAAACACTCAAATTTTCTCTAAAATTGTAGCGTTTTACCTTTTTCAATTTGTTTCAATCAATGCAGCACTCCTTGGCTGCAAAGAAGTTTAACGATTCAGACGGATTCGAATTTGTGTGACAAAGTTTTGTGAAGATCAAAAATGGAGGTTAATCACGGATTATCTTTATTAACTTTAAATAGTCTCTTTTCAGGCATCGGATTTTGGTTTATGTCGTTTCAGCAGTGAAATGTTCTATGAATCTCGTGGGGGTAAATTACCGTTAAAATGGATGTCTCCTGAAGCTATTGAATATGCACAATTATCGACGAAATCTGATGTGTAAATTGTCGTAGTTGGTTTATCTAAAAGAATCCCATTTTTAGTTGGTCATTTGGTGTTTGACTTTATGAAATGTATTCTTTTGGAAAACTCCATTTCATTCAATACAAAAAATGGGGAAACGATGTGTAAAAAATGTGTAAAAAATCATCATTGAAATCCTTGAAATACAAGATTCCCACAAAGATTCAGCTTCGATAACGGAACTTGATTCTAGAACACTTCATGCTCTTGTTTTGAATGTTTCGAGTGAACTGGGGTTGAAAAAGTAGCACTTGGATACTTTTGCATTTCAAATCCGATTCATTTTGCTTCTATTCAAAGGGGAAAACATTCAAAAAATTGCGTTTGAAGGCAGTTTGAAGGCAGTCTATTAAATGAAGTCTATCAATTGGAACACGGGCTGCAAATCTGGAACGCACGGAGCCCATTGACACCGATAAATTGAGCAAAACTATTCAAATCTTCAGAATTGCTTTTCTGGGCTCAATTCTGGAACGCACAGCACCCATTGGCATTCATTAATCGATCGAGAGTTAATTCCTCATCAATTCCCCCAAATCCCGTCGCAACCGACAAAATTGCGAGGGCTTATTCAGTTCCTTACTAACGAAAGGCTTGTTCAAGGGTTTCGCAAAACAGGAACGCCGGAAAAAAGGGGATAGTCTACTTTTAGCTCTCAAGATGTGCGGCGGGGTCATTAAAGGAGAATGACCACACGTTAATTCGATGGATTTTAGGAGACTAGCGCAAAAGATGTCATAATCTTTGTCAATAGAATTTGAGGAGGCACGAAAGTCTGATCGATTTAGAAAATCTAGTATACACACCGCCGCTTTATCATAATCCAAATCGAAATGTAAACAGACTTGATCCTTTCTTTCGGAGTAAAACAGGTTGAGCGAATTTCGAAGCCGATTCAGAGATGGTCAGAGCCCGGGAGCCGCAAAAGCAGAGGCGGCAAACTTTGCAGATCGATTACGTCGTCCAGACAGTCACAAATCGCCATATCTAAAATAGAAGAAGAGCGGCAGAAAGTAGGAAATGAATTTAAAATGAAAAGAGAGCTCGTAACAAGCAAGCTTTGAAGTGAAACAGTGGGGTGATGAGACTCATCAAATGACAATAAAAGAAATCACCTATACAAAAAAGTTTTCAAACAAAATTCAAACGATACTAAAGCAATCACGGCAAAACAATATGGATCAGGATAATGCAGAAGAAGAAAGCTCTATCAGATGGATTTTGTTTAATTCTCTTTTGTACAAAAAGGGAATGGAAAGTACCGTATTCTCTCTAATAGTAGTGCGCACTACTATTTTTTGAACCCCCTCTTGGACCGCAATACTATTAGAGAGTGCACTACTATTAAAGAGTTTTATCATTAAGACAGTAAGACAGTAAGACAGATATAAGATTTGTTCCAAAAATTCTTGCAATTCTTTCACGGGCTCCTTTGGCTCCTTTTCAAATACAGTTGTGGGCCGGCGAGTTGACAATTTGTGTCTTGACATGAATAAATTTGGCTATCCCTCTGATGCCGAAAATTCCTCGACACCTTTCCACATTAACAGAAATTATGTAATATTAAAATCGAACAAGATGGATTATTTTCTAGGATTGAGTTTTGATAACAATAAAGCTTAGCGCTGCAAAAGCTAAGTAAATTCTCAAACTTTATACAGGTATATAAGAGCAAAAAAATGACTATAGCTTTGCGCGAATCTCGTAAGCAAACTTGAGTTAATGTGCCACTAAAACAATGTGTGGAAACAACAAAAAGATGTTTTTGCACTTTGCACAACAATCTTAGATTTTTTTGCTAATTTTTTTATGAGAAGAATAGTTAATAAATGAATAAAAAAAGCCTCACTTTTGCTTGCTTGAATAGCTTTAGAATGTTACATAAACATAAAGTCAAAAAGGTTTAGATGAAAAAGAAGCACCAGAAATTCAAATTTTCGAGGGTGCACTACTATTTTTTTCAACCCCCTCTCGAACCGCAATACTATTAGAGAGTGCACTACTATTAAAGAGTGCACTACTATTAGAGAGAATACGGTAATCGAATTGAGGTAAAACAAGTGGAATAAAACTCTATTTTTACCTCTTCCCTTCCAGACATACCTACGAATAGTGGACGAAGCTGCTAATTGAAAAACTCAGACAATTTGAACTATTTGAAAGCTATTTGAACATTATTTCTTTACATTATAGAACATTATAGAGGGCTATTTGAACACCGAAATTTAGATCTTCTTCACGATTTCGAGAAGTTAACCTTAAAATGACTTGGGATCTGACCTGCCGATCGAACAACCGATAAGGTGTCTTTAAAAGGATCGAGTCAATCCATTCCAGCAACAACGAATTTGGAGTTCAAACAACAGAACTTAACTTCTTACGGATACATAAAGCGCATTAGAATGGCGATATAAAATGATCAGATTAGATAAGCCTTTTTTTCAGCGTTGTCTGACTCGAAACGAAGAAGGCAAAGCGGAAAGAAAAAGAATTCAGTGAAGAAACCATTGGTATTCAGGCATTTTCCCCAGAAAACCTTATTTTTGGTTTTACATATTAATTTTTAGCAGGAGTAACAAACGTTAAGAATCATACTTTATTCATGGTACATGAAAAAAGTGAGCCGAATATGTAGATAGACAGAACGAGCCGCTTTTGGCTTAGAAAGCATCAACGTACAGAAAAGAATTGAAATCATATTTTAGTTTTGGAATTTTGTGTAGAAAGTTTAGAAAGTTTAGAAATTAAGTCAAATTTAAATATCTTAGGGAAGGGAATTAAATACAAATTCAATCTCATACATCTAAATTCAAAATCTCGGAGATTGAAATTAGTTAATGCTAGCTTAAAGGAAAAAACAGAATTTAAAGCACGCAAAGGCAATTTAAGGCCAGCAAAATATAGCAATAAAACATCAATGATCGATCATTTCATCGGGCTTGATGTAGAAGGAGGCGAAAAAAATGATGCAACTCTCTGCATCGATCTTGCTTGCGGACAACATGTAGATGCCATCTCGCGCCGCATTGATATTTCGTCGGAAACACAGACTTTTCATCGGGAAATCTACATCTCTACTTTCCTTCCAAAGCTCGTTTGCCAATACAATGAATGGTCGACGATTTTTTCTGCTGATTTTTCTCATTCCTGGATATCTCGTGAGAAAACCAACGATTGTAGTCTTCATATCGTCCATAAAATTGTCCCAAACTGTCAGAACCCCTGCGGGGTCGCTGCTTGGAATTCCGTGGCTAACAATCCTTTGAATGGCTGGGAGAATGATATCTGCGTTGTCACAAACGATTACAACGTATCTGATGTGGGTCTTTATAAAAGCATTGTGGTAAAACTGAAAATCATCATCATCCTTACAGCCAAAACTGACCATTTTACATTCGTTGAGTTGAGTCGCAATGAAATGCTCAACGAGATCTTTTATTGATGGGGCTTTTTGAATGAAGCCGGGAAGTTCCGCGAATCTCTTGACCTTGATTGACAAATGAGAAAGCAACTCCAAGTGCTGAGGCGGACAATCATACAAATAGAGTGAATTCACTGCCTCTAATTGTTTCAGAAAAGTGACGTAATCCTCGTTGAATCCGTTGTCCACGATCAATAGGTCGCACGATCGAATGTTCTTGATGAAAGCAAAATGACGAATGACATCCAGACTGACCCCAGGTGACTCCGAATTCAGCTTCTTGATCTTGAGTTCTTCAAACCCAAATTCAATCGTATCCACATGATGTCCAAAAACTATCGACGGTCGACTCGAAATCATCGATTGGAATCCTTGATTGACTTTCCCCAATTCAATCACTTTTCTTGCGTCCAATTGCTCCAAAACCTCCAACTTCAGATCGAAGCAAAGACGTTCCATTGGAAATGTGGTCAGATTTCGCATTTCGATTGGCGCCATTCTACCTGCAAATAAAAAGAATTATTCTTTGTATGCGGATCGATGCAATGGATCACTTTCAGCATTTCCAGCAGTAAAAGCTTGTTTTCTAAAGCGCGAATGATGAATTTCCAATGAAAAAAATTTGTAAGGAGCCGATGAATGCAATAAAAGATTTGTTAAAATGCTAAAAGTGATCCATTGCACGGGTCTAGGTACCGAAAAAGATAGAAAACGAAAGAAATAAGCATAAAATCATCTATTCTAGTGGAATTTAACAAAACCCAAGTCTATTTTTTAAATTATTGAGTGAAATTTGTATAAAAATGTTAAAATATTGTATAAAAATGTTAAAAACAGCACAAAAACACCCAGATCTAGACAAATGAATTAGAAAGCTAATATTTTAAACAGGCGAGGTGCTTTAAGCTGGGGTCTCATGCTTAAAATACCCTGGATTTGTCAAATTCGAATCATTTTTCATTAAGAAATGGCGTTTAGCTGAAAAAATGGGAAATTCTAGAATTCTAAACATTTTAAAGCTTTGCGAATATGAAATTTGAAAGAATGAGAAGATTTTCATAAATAAATATTTAGCTTATTAATTGAATATCTTAAGTTCAAAAGGTTCACCTTCAAACGCGTGTGCCAGAGGCAGGGCGATTACGCGGCCAGACAAAGATTAATTTTACGATTAATTGTTGTTTTTCGACTTGGGCTAATGTATTTTCTTAGCATGGCAAAAAAATTTTCTTTTTTGCTTTTTCATGCTAAAACTTTCTTCTTTCTTGCACTAACATTCATTTTTTAGGGATCGACACGAGGAGGGAGTTGAAGTCGAGGAGGAAGTTGCAGTCGATCGAATGAAGCCAACTCGAGAAGAAATCCACGTCCTACTGCTAAGATCCATTTAGTTTCAGCTTAATCCCAGATGCTGACCTGAAGGACCTGAAGGATTTCCCTTTGAAGCGCAATACTATAAATGGGTCGAACCAACAACCCCATACTTTTGCGCGGGATTCACGTCGCCCGCCTTAGACCACTCGGCCACGGTTTCCCCTTATGGTTTTGGGGTATTTTGCAAAATTTCTTTAAAGATGTTATAACTTTTTGTAGAGTTGAGCGAATTTGATGATCTTTGTATCAAAATGTTCGTGAGAGTCTCTAGAATAAAAACAATCCCCTCGTTTTTCCTTCTAGAGCCTGATTGTCGAGTTACGAGCCCCAAACTGCAGGGTACCACAAAATTTCCCATACAAAATGACCAAAAAACCGCTAAAACTAAATTTAAAAAATTTCTGTCAAAGCGATTTGAAAAATTGCTTTAGATTTGGAATCAGCACAATTTTCCGCATCTGAAAAGGGTACTCCCGGAAAAATCCGATAGAAAGCGCATTTTTGCCTTATTTCGCGCCGATGTGCACCCTGTAAAAAGCGCAGTTCTGGAAAAAAAGCCGTTTAAAGTTTCCTTTTGGTGGAGCCAAATTAATTATTGCTCATATCTTCACACTAGAAGTCTTTTTTTTCATTAAAATCTGATGGTTGCTTTGATTTTTATGAACTTTTAACTAAATCTACTGGAATTTGCTTGTGTTGGAAAGTTTCAGCTTTGTAAACTCGAAAAAAACATTTCATTTCTTGAAAAAGGACACCAATTCTTAGTCTCTCGGGATCTCAAATGGAATTTTGTAAACACACGCTTTCTGGTGCACTGGATTCCTCATTTTCTCGCGAAATTTCACCAAATCGATGGATCTCGTGCATTCAGAAGGCGTTTCTATGGACCATCTTCGATAATATTTTGTATTTTGCCTAGTTGGAAGTCACATGAATTTCACATGCATTCAAAAGGCGTTTCTGGGGACAATTTTCGATAATACAGGGTGGGCCAAAATTACCGTTACAATGCTCACTCACGTGCAAATGCGAAAGCGAAATGAAAGAAAGCGAAATGGAAGAAAGCGAACGGTAACAACTTCAGCAACCGTCAGAAAAAAAGTGAGGAATCGTCTGTTGAGAACGCCAAACTAATCGGTGCGGAAAAATGGGGAATTAAGCGAACATCCATCATCAAAAATAAGATCAAGTTAAAGGCCTACAAGAAAAATAAATCACAAATGCTATCAGTTGACGCTATCAACCACACAAAACTGTTGATAGTGTGAAAAAAGCGTTCGAAAAGGCTTGGGAAGAGCTGGATCTCCTATACCTTCTCTCGAAGAGCTGGATCTCCTATAACTTCTCTGGAAGAGCTGGATCTCCTATATCTTCTCTGGAAGAGCTGGATCTCCTATATCTTCTCTGGAAGAGCTGGATCTCCTATATCTTCTCTGGAAGAGCTGGATCTCCTATACCACGATCAACGCTTTTCTACGACGTTTGGACGCCTGTGTAAAAGCTATTGAAGATCTGTTTGAAAAGGAATCGTTTTTATGAATTGTTATGAGACAATAAAAGTTATTTTTAAGAAAAATCGTTGATCTTTTGAGTTGCTTTTTATACAGAGTTGCTTTTTATACAGAGTTGCTTTTGAGTTGCTTTTTATATGTAACGGTAATTTTGGCTCACCCTGTAGTTTGTATTTTGCCTAGTTGGAAGTCACATAAAAACTTTCTGCGATTAACTTTTATGATTGCCGATAAAAGGGTTTACGGAGTGTGCCAGGAAGTGCGCCTTTTCGTCGAGCACAAAGTACACGTGCTTACAGGGATCTACGCGCGTCCGAACAGTGATTTCTGAATCAAGCTTCTTCAAAAAAAGTCTCCATTGAAATCCAATACAATAGATGAATACAATAGACAACGAAGAGAGAATGGAGATGACCGGGGAGGGTCATCAGACCGAAAAGGGGGCGGATGTCAGCTCCGAGCCAAACTGATATTTTAGTTACTATTGTTATTATTGAATGATTTGTCTAATCTTATGCAAATGTGTTCTCCTCTGTGCTTATCCTTTTTATTGCCGAGAAGGCGCGGTCCTTAGGATTGCCTAGGAGGGCAAGTGAGACTCTCATTTGGAGTCCCCCCTTTCCCTTACACTCATTTGTAATCTATTCATCTTATTGTATTACTGTAAATAAAGATACGTATCTTCCGGGTCTATGCAACTGCAGTACAGGTCGCTCATTTCACAGGGACTCCCCTCTATTACGTTGGAGGAGTTGAGTTGGGTTGTCGGGGTGTTAGAGATGGCGGGATATCAAAAGGGATCCACTCTCTTTAACTTAACCCAAATTCTAGTCCACATCCGTTTACACCTAGGAACGTATATTTCTGATGATTTCGAAAAGTTTTTACACAGGGAAGATTAGAGAAACGAGACGGTAATTAGCGAATATGTTCTTTGGGGATTTTTTGAGAAGCGGCAACACAAGATATTGTTAAGATCGACCGGATCTAAGTGGTCAAGCATTTACGGTAAGAGTTTAGGTTGGGATAAAGGATCGATCTAAGAAGACGGCTTCTAATTGCGAGCTGAATTTTTCTTTTTGACCTAGATTTTTGAGGAAAGATTGATAGACTAAAATAAGTTGAGAAGTGGCGGATTTATTTTTAAGAAAGCCAAACGGTTGGTCAGAGGAAAGATGGCATTTGTCAAAATAAAGAAAAATTTTATCTTTTATGATGATTTCGAAAAGTTTTTACACAGGGAAGATTAGAGAAATGAGACGGTAATTAGCGAATATGTTCTTGGGGATTTTTTGAGAAGAGGCAACACAAGATATTGTTTCCAATACGTTGAGACCTTAGAGACAAGTAAAATCTTATTCAAGAATTTAGCAAGAGGATAGACCAGAACTTTGCAGGCTTCTTTAGAGCCAAAGCAGTAATTTTGCCTAGACTAGGTGATTTTTGGCTCTCAACTGACAACTGCTGACAACGATTTTTGGGGCCACAACTTTTTAAAAGCAGCTTCGATGTCACTGGCCGTAAGGGGAAAATTTACTTATGGTGGGATCTGTTTAGATGGAAAAGCCGGAAAGGCTTCGTTAGGTTATTGTCAACGCTGTGAAAGAATTTAGCAAACTCAAGAACAATTTTTTTGGGATCTAAAAAGTTTTCACTATAGGATTGAATGAATCAAGGAAGGAATTTGAAGTTTAATTGGGGTCCTTAGTTTTATTAGGGTAATGGGAATGAAACCAGCGCTCGCATATCTTTCCAAAAATAAAAATTGCCAGTATATTAAGGATATACAGCACTCAATATCCTCTACAAAATAATGCAAAAAGATTTTGAATTGGATTGATTCTTGGGGACTTCGGTGTTAAAAAGTAGTCTCAACCTGGGTACCTGCGCCTGCTGGCTACTATCGCTTTCACGCCTGAAGTTCTTTCAGCTTTCAGCCTGAAATTTTGCCAGTATATTAAGCATATACAGCACTCAATATTTCGTACAATCATGAAAACTGATTCACAACATTTAAGTTTGTTTTGCTTTGGACAATTTTAAAACCTAATAGTAAGCCAGGACAGGGTCAGATCCAGGGCTGACCCACGTATTTCTTGATTGACCCGTTAGATCGGGGCTTCGTTTTAGAGTTAAGCTATTCAATTAATAAGCCAAATATTTAGAGTGATTGGAGTAATCTTCTCATTCTTTCAAATATCATATTCGCAAAGTTTTAAAATGTTTAGAATTCTAGGATTTCCCAATTTTCCCAACTAAACGCCATTTCTTAATGCAAAATGATTAGAATTTGACAAAGCCAGGGTATTTTATGCATGAGACCCGATCTTAAAGCACCTCGCCTGTTTAAAATATTCGCTTTCTAATTCATTTGTCTAGTTTTTGTGCTGTTGTTAACATTTTTAATACCATACCGTGCCACATATCACTCAATAATGTAAAAAATAGACTTCGGTTTTTGTTAAAATGTCACTAGAACACATGATTTTATGCTTATTTCTTTGGTTTTCTATCTTTTTTGGTACTAGAACCGTGTAATGGATCTTTTTTAGCATTTTAACAAATCTTTTATTGCAGATTCATCATTCACGCTTTAGAAGACAAGCTTTTACTATTGAAAATGCTGAAAAGTGATCGATTGCATTGATCTACTCCTTACAAAGAATAATTCTATTTGTTTACAGGTAGAATCGAGCTAATCAAGGTGCCAATGATGATCTGGAATATGACAACATTTCCACTCGAACGTCTTTGCTTCGATCTGAAGTTGGAGGTTTTGGAGCAATTGGACGCAAAAGATGTGATTGAATTGGGGAAAGTCAATCAAGGATTCCAACGGATGATTTCGAGTCGACCATCGATCGCTTTTGGGCATCACGTCCGTCAGATTGAATTTGGGTTTGATCCACACGGAATTGAAGCAATCAACCTCAAGAAGCTGAATTCAAAGTCACGTGGGGTCAGTCTGGATGTCATTCGTCATTTTGCTTTTATCAAAAACCTTCGATGGTGCAATGAATTGTGGATGGACGAGGATTACGACAGCCCAATCGACAGAGATCACGCCGCTTTCCTGAAACAACTTGAGGTAGTGAATTCACTCTGTTTAGAGTTACTTTCTCGTTTGTCAATCAACATTAGGATATACAATATAAAAAGCAAAGAACGAATGAGGGGAAAGACAGCACCTTAAAAACGCGCTACAAAAACATAATAGAATCTAGGAAGGTAGAAGAAAACTTAGCGGGACTCGGCATAAAAACCCGATAAAGTTTGCGATTCGATCATGGAACGAAGGAGAATGAAAAGAATGGCAAAAGGGGAATTTTTGTGCGGGATACCGTAGGACATCTATACTTTAGAAAGCAAGTTCCGCTACTCGAATCGAATCGAATCGGTTCAAATCGCTCAACTCGCTTCGAACCGATTCAACTTTTTAATTTAAAACCAAAGAAAAAGAAAGAAATTGGTATTGATACTTGCTTGCAAAAACTTAATTTTAAGAAGCATCTATTCGATTTTAACAAAAATTCTTAATTTTCATTTTTTTTTTGAAAAAAATTAGTACGATTTTTTCCTCAAAACCACTTTTTCTGGGATAGTTTTATGTGTAAATTCCGAAAAACACAACGAGAGCTTGGGAAAATGCGTTTTAAGCCCCAAAACTCGCCTTAAAACTCTCGCATTTCTTTTTTTGATCTCGGAAAGATGTTCACACTTTTGTCGTGAGCAAACATTTCTCTTGACACGTTCTTTTCGTGCTTTTTGATGGTCACCAACTGAATGATTCTAGTTTTATCCCAACGAACAGCTAGGGGTCACTTTCTTTTAAAGATTTCAACAATTTTGTAACTTTCAGCATTCAAAAGCAAGAATAACGAAAAGCTAGTAATTTCATAAATCAACTTTTCAGCTAACGTATAATTGCATAATTTTTCTCGAGCTAGATTCTGGCGCACCTGTCATTTTCCCTGTAATTTTTCCCTTAAATCTTATTTTTGGATTTATGAATGTATTTTTAAGAGGAATAAGAAACAATAATAGTCATACTTTATTCATGGTGCATGAAAAAAGTGAGCCCAATATGTAAATATATAGAAGAAGCCGCTTCTGGCTTCGAAAACATAAACGTACAAAAAAGAATTGAAATTATATTTTAGTTTTGGACTCCTGTAAAGAAAGTCCAGAAATTCTAGTCTCAAAATAGAAATCAGTCAAATTCAAATATCTTCGGGAAAGGAATTAAATACAAATTCAATCAAAGACACTTAAATTCAAATAAACGGAGATTAAATTTCAAATTCAAACACGTAGTAGACAGAATGAATAAATAATCAACAAGGCACAAGAGCAGAGTCATGAAAAACTGGCATTAACCCCCAAAATTCAAAAGTTTCGGTTTGATAAATCTCCGAGTTTGAGATTAGTTAATACTAACTTAAAGGCAAAAACAGGATCTAAATCACGCAAAGGCAATGTAAGGCCAGCAAAATATACCAATAAAACATCAATGATCGATCATTTCATCGGGCTTGATGTAAAAGGCAAGAAATTCATCCAAGAACAACATGTAGATGCAATCTCGGGTCGCATTGATATTTCGTCGGAAACACAGACTTTTCATCGGGAAAGCTACACCTCTACTTTCCATCAAACGATCGTTTGCCAATGCAATGAATGGTTGACGATTTTTCCCGTAGATTTGCTTCATTCCTGGATATCCCTTGAGAAAAACAAAGATTGTAGCCTTCATACCGCGTTGTACCAAATCGTGGTAAATTCTCACAACCGCTGGGTTTTGGTTTTTGCTCGGAATTCCGTGGCTAAGAATCCTTTGAATCGCTGGAACGATGAGATTTTCGTTGCAAACACTGATCCCAACACATTTGATGTGGGTCTTTATCAAAGCATTGTAATAAAACTGAGATTCAAGATCATCCGAACAATCAAAATGGACTTTCTCACATTCGTTGAGTTGAGCCTCAATGAAATGCCCAACAAGCTCTTTTATTGATGGGGCTTTTTGAAGGAAGCTGGGAAGATGCGCGTATTTCTTGATCTTGATTGACAAATGAGAAAGCAGCTCCAAGTGCAGAGGCGCACAATAATACAGATCGAGTGAATTCACTGCCTCTAATTGTTTCAAAAAAGCGGCGTGATCCTTGTTGATTGGGCTGTTGTAACCCTCGCGCATCCGCAATTCATTGCATGATCGAATGTTTTTGATAAAAGGAGAATGACGAATCACATCCAGACTGACCCCACGTGACTCCGAACTCCGAATGAAGTTGATTGCTTCAAATCCGTGTGCATCAAACCCAAATGCAATCTCATGGACATGATGTCCAAAAGCTATCCATGGTCGACTCGAAATCATCGATTGGAATCCTCGATTGACTCTCACCAATTCAATCACATCTTTTGCGTCCAATTGCTTCAAAACCTCCAACTTCAGATCGAAGCAAAGACGTTCGATTGGAAATGTTGTCTCATTCCACATCATCATTGGCATCTTGAATGGCGCCTTTCTACCTCAAAATAAAAAGAATTCGTCTTTGTAAGGAGCAGATCAATGCAATGGATCACTTTCAGCCTTTCCAGTAGTAAAAGCTTGTTTTCCAAAGCATCAATGATGAATTTCCAAAAGATTTGTTAAAAGGCTAAAGGTGATCCATTGCACGGTTCTAGTACCAAAAAGGATAGAAAACGAAAGAAATAAGCATAAAATCATGTATTCTTGTGGAATTTAACAAAACGCAAGCCTATTTTTTACACTATTGAGCGAAATTTGGCACGGTATGGTATCAAAAATGTTAAAAACCGCACAAAAACACCGAGATCTAGACAAATGAATTAAAAAACTAATAGAATTTAAAACAGGCGAGGTGCTTTAAGATCGGGTCTCATGCATAAAATACCCTGGCTTTGTCAAATTCTAATCATTTTGCATTAAGAAATGGCGTTTAGTTGAGAAAATTGGGAAATTCTAGAATTTTATACGTTTTAAAGCTTTGCGAATATGAAATTTGAAAGAACGAAACAATTTTACACCGGATGCTATAGCAAAGTTTAAAAACCCGACCAAGACACCGAAATCTGGACAGATTAAAGAATAAAGAATGCCGTCAAATTCCTTCCTTAAATGCCAGCAGTTACAGTAGGTTTTCCGACGAAACCTACCGTAATCCAGATCATCCACGATATAATTTACACTTCAAGCCGCAAAATACAAAACACTGGTACTCAAATTTGGAACCGCACCCGTGAAGCGCATTGTCGTGAAGGAGAACGATCTTTGACTTGTAGGGCCTATTCCTCTTTCGTAGTAGGTTCGTGTGAGACTCAAAAATGGAGGACTGGAGATGTCCCAGTTTGGGCACTTTTGTTCAAAAGAAACCCATTTTGGTGTCAATAGAAAAGTTGTAGAGAAGCAAAAATTAGGTTAATATCTAAATTTCCAAAAAGTTACACCGAGTAGTTTCGCTTAAAATGCAAGTTTTGTGAAAATTCGTAAATTTGGCATTTCTTGAAAATCAGTTTTTGAATCTAGGAAAATTTGGATATAAGCTTCATTTTTGATTCTCTATTCTTTTGATTTTTGATTAATCGCGGCCGGGTGACCATAGAAAATTTTTTACGGCTGTTTCTTGGCTTTCGAAAAAACAAGAGTATTTAGAAGACCATAAGCTAGCTCAGCTTAATGATCTTTTGCATTATCTAAAAATAAAATCTCCATCTTGAAAAAGGTATTTTTTCTTTCTTTGGCTTTTTTCTTTGGATTCTTTGGCTCTCAACTGACAACTGCTGACAACGATTTTTTCGGTCACAACTTTTTAAAAGCAGCTTCGATGTCACTGACCGCAAGGAGAAAATTTGCTTGTGGTGAGATCTCTTTAGATGGAAAAGCAGGAAAGGCTTCGTTAGGTTATTGTAAACGCTGTGAAAGAATTTAGCAAACTCAAGAACAATTTTGTTTGAGATCTAAAAAGTTTTCACTAGGATTGAATGAATCAAGGAAGGCATTTGAAGTTTAATTGGGGTCCTTAGTTTTATTAGGGCAATGGGAATGAAATCAGCGCTCACATATCTTTTAAAAAAATTACAAGCCTTAGCCACTAAGTGTTGTAAACTATGTTGTAAACTGTTCGAAGGCCTGAATCTCCTCCACAAAATAGTGCGAAAAGATTTCGAATTGAATTGATTATTGAAGACTTGGGTGACCTTTAAGTTGAAAGGTCCAAAGGTGACTATTTTCTGGAAAATGTGTTTCTGGTAATAGCCTTGCCCGGGTTTTTCATTAGAAAATGCCACTAATTAAAATTATTTCAAAATAACATTTAAAAAAAACTCCTTTTGTTCGTTCGTCTTCTAGAGCTAAATCTTTGTTTTTCCAAAAAAGCTTCATTTTGGGCCAGAAACGGCTACTTTCAACTTTGGATTCTCCTATCTCGATAGAATCTAAGCTGATCGTTTGAGTTTTGGTATAAATATTGAGTGCTGTATATGCTTAATATACTGGCAAAATTTCAGGCTGAAAGCTGAAAGAATTTCAGGCGTGAAAGCGATAGTTGCCAGCAGGCGCAGGTGCGCAGGTTCAGACTCGATCTGCGGTTACTTTTTAACACCGAAGTCCTCAAGAATCAATCTAATTCAAAATCTTTTTGCATTGTTTTGTAGAGGAGATTCAGGGCTTTCAAACAGTTTACAACACTTATTGGCTGAGGCTTGCAATTTTTTTAAAAAGATATTTGAGCGCTGGTTTCATTCCCATTACCCATTCCCAATATATGTGAAGAAGACTTCCCGTTTTTGGATTTAATGACATTTCTTTCAATATTTTCCTCAAATTTACGCCAAAATTTCGAGGGCTTATTCAGTTCCTTACTAACTAAAGGCTTGTTTAAGGGTTTTGAAAAATAGGAACGCCGGAAAAAAGGGGCTAGTCTACTTTTAGCTCTCAAGATGTGCGGCGGGGTCATTGAAGGAGGATGACCACACGTTAATTCGATGGATTATAGGAGACTAGCGCAGAAGATGTCATAATCTTTGTCAATAGAATTTGAGGAGGCACGAAAGTCTGATCGATTTAAAGAATCTAGTATACACACCGCCGCTTTATCATGATCCAAATCAAAATGTAAACAGACTTGATCCCTTTCCTTCGGAGTAAAACAGGTTGAACGAATTTCGAAACCGATTCAGAGATGGTCAGAGCCCGGGAGCCGCAAACGCAGAGGCGGCAAACTTTGCAGATCGATTACGTCGTCCAGACAGTCACAAATCGTCACAAGCAATAGTCACAGCAAAACAATATGGATCAGGACAATGCAGAAGAAGAAAGCGCTATCTGATTAATTTTGTTTAACTATCTTTTGTACAAAAAGGGAATGGAAAATGGAAAGGAATCGAATTGAGGCAAAACAAGTGGAATAAAACTCTCATTTTACCTCTTCCCTTCCAGACATACCTACGAATAGTGGACGAAGCTGCCAATTGAAACACTCAGACAATCCGACTCGTTTGAAATCGATAAACGAGCCAGTCAAACGAGTCACGAAGAGCAACTTACAATAAAATGAAGGATTGCTTGAGAACAAACACAACAAACAACGCTGAAATCCCTAAACTCGTTTGGTAGATTCTGACAGATGCATTCATCAATGCCTAAAAAGGTTCGTACAAAAACACACTTGGGATCTGACCTGCCGATCGAACAACCAATAAAGTATCCAAAAGAGTCAATCCATTCCTTCAACAACGAATTTAGAGTTCAAACAATAGAATTTAACTTCCTACCAATACATAAACCCCATTAGAATAGCGATATAAACTGATCAGATTAGATAAGCCTCTTTTTCAGCGATGTCTGATTCGAAACGAAGAAGGCAAAGCGGAAAGCAAAAGGATTCGGCAAAGAAACGTTTGGTATTCAGGCATTTTCCCCAGAAACCCTTATTTTTGGTTTTACATATTAATTTTTATCATACTTTATTCATGGTGCATGAAAAAAGTGAGCCGAATATGTAAATACGTAGAAGGAGCCGCTTTTGGCTTAGAAAACATCAACGTACAGAAAAGAATTGAAACTATATCTTAATTTCGGACTTTTGCAAAGTTTAGAAATTACGTCAAATTTAAAGATCTTAGGGAAGGGGAATTAAATACAAATTCAAACGCATACATCTAAATTCCAAATCTCGGAGATTGAAATTAGTTACTACTAGCTTAAAGGCAAAAACCGGATTTAAAGCACGAAAAGGCAATGTAAGGCCAGCAAAATACAGCAATAAAACATCAATGATCGATCATTTAATCCGCTTGATGTAAAAGGCGAGAAATTGATTCGAGAACAACATGTAGATCCAATCTTTCGTCGTATCGATATTTTGTCGATATTGGAAACGCAGAGCTTTCATCGTGAAACTTTGATATCTGCTTCTCTTGTCACGAAGTAGAAGGCTGTCGTAATACTTGCTCATCCACAATAGATCACATGATCGAATGCCTTGGATGAAACTAAGATGAATAATGACATCCAGACTAAATGACATCCGTGACCGTGACCCCGAATTCAGCTTCTGTTCTTCAAACATTTTGATGTTGAGTTCCTCAAAACGAGATCCAATATCATTCACATGACGTCCAAAAACGATCGACGGTCGATTCGAAATCATCCATTGGAATCCTTGATTGACTTTCACCAATTCAATCACATCTCTTGCCTCCAATTGCTCCAAAACCTCCAACTTCAGATCGAAGCAAAGACGTTCGAGTGGAAATGTTGTCATATTCCCCATCATCATTGGCATCTTGAATTGGAAATGTGGTCAGATTTTGCCCCTCGATTGGCGCCGTTCTACCTGCAAATAAAAAGAATTATTCTTTGTATGCAGATCGATGCAATGGATCACTTTCAGCATTTCCAGTAGTAAAAGTTTGTTTTCTAGAGCGTGAATGATGAATTTCCAATAAAATTTGTTAAAATGCTAAAATTAATCCATTACACGGGTCTAGAAACGAAAAAAAAATAGAAAACGAAAGAAATACGCATAAAATCACGTATTCTAGTGGAATTTAACAAAACCCAAGTCTATTTTTTACATTATTGGGTGAAATTTGGGACGGTAGCTATAAAAATGTTAAAAGCAGCACAAAAACACTGAGATCTAGACAAATGAATTAAAAAACTAACATTTTAAATAGGTGAGGTGCTTTAAGATCGGGTCTCATGCTTAAAATACCCTGGATTTGTCAAATTCTAATCATTTTGCATTAAGAAATGGCGTTTAGTTGAGAAAATTTGGAAATTCTAGAATTTTAAACGTTTTAAAGCTTTGCGAATCTGAAAATTGATAGAATGAAAAAATTTTGAACCGTATGCTATAATCAATGTTAAAAACACGACAAAAACACCGAAATCAAGACAGATCAAAGAATGAAGATTGTCGTCAAATTCTTTCCTTAAATGCCAGCAGTTACAGTAGGTTTTCCGACGAAACCTACCGTAATCCAGATCATCCACGATATCATTTACACACAACGAAACAAGAAAACCAAAACACTCAAATTTCCTCTAAAATTCGTACAAGAAAAAACTTGGGATCTGACCTGCCGATCGAACAACCAATACAGCATCTAAAAAAGATCGAGTCAATCCATTCCAGCAACAACGAATTTGGAGTCCAAACAGAAGAATTCAACTTGTTGCGGATACATAAAACCCATTAGAATGCCGACATAAAATGATTAAACAAGTCTTTTTTTAGCCATGTCTAACTCGAAACGAAGAAGGCGAAGCGGAAAGAAAGAATGATTCGGCGAAGAAACGATTGGTATTCAGGCATTTTCCTCAGAAAACCTTATTTTTGGGTCATATCCGCTTCCCTTCCAACGATCGTTTGCCAATGCAATGGATGGTTGACGATTTTTCCCGTTGCTTTGTTTCATACCTGGATACCCCTTGAGAAAAACAACGATTGTAGCCTTCATAACGTGCATAAAATCGTCGGAAGCTCTCACCACCGCTGCGGGGTTTTTGCTCGGAATTCCGTGGCCAACAATCCTTTGAATGGCTGGAACGATGTGATCTCCGTTGTAACATCCGATTTCAAAATATTTGATGTGGGTCTTTATAAAAGCATCGTGGTAAAACTGAAATTCATCATCATCCCAACAATTAAATCTGACTGCTTCACATTCGTTGAGTTGAGCCTCAATGAAATGTCCAACAAGATCTTTTATTGATGGAGCTTTTTGAAGGAAGCTGGGAAGATACGCGTCACCCTTGATCTTGACGGCCGAATGAGAAAGCAACTCCAACTGCTGAGGCACCCACCCATCCAAATAGAGTGAATTCACTACCTCAAGTTGTTTCAGAAAAGCGACGTGTTCCTTCTTGATTGGTCCGTAATCGTTTTTTATCCACATTTGATTGCACGATCGAATGTTTTTGTATGAAAGGAAGATGACGAATGACATCCAGACTGACCCGACTTGACTCATTCGACGAATTCAGCTTCTTGATGTTGATTGCTTTAATTCCGTGTGCAAACCCAAATTCAATCTCATGGACGTGATGTCCAAAAGCTATCCATCGTCGACTCGAAATCATCCGTCGGAATCCTTGATTGACTTTCCCCAATTCAATCACATTTCTTGCGTCCAATTCCTCCAAAACCTCCAACTTCAGATCAAAGCAAAGACGTTCGATTGGAAATGTGGTCACATTCCACATCATCATTGGCATCTTGAATGGCGCCTTTCTACCTGTAAATAAAAAGAATAAGTCTTTCTAAGGAAAAGATCAATGCAATGGATCACTTTCAGCATTTTCAATAGTAAAAGCTTGTTTTCTAAAGCGTGAATGATGAATTTCCAATAAAAGATTTGTTAAACTGCTAAACGTGATCCATTGCACGGGTCTAGTGCCGATAAAGATAGAAAACAAAGAAATACGCATAAAATTATGTATTCTAGTGGCATTTTAACAAAATCCAAGTCTATTTTTTACATTATTGAGTGATATGTGGCACGATATGGTATTAAAAATCTTAAAAACAGCACAAAAACATCGAGATCTAGACAAATGAATTAAAAAACTAATAAAATTTAAAACAGGTGAGGTGCTTTAAGATCGGGTCTCATGCCTAAAATATCCTGGTTTGTCAAATTCTAATCATTTTGCATTAAGAAATGGCGTTTAGTTGAGAAAATCGGGAATTTCTAGAATTTTAAACGTTTTAAAGCTTTGCGAAAATGAAATTTGTAAGAATGAAAAATCGCTGTTCATCGGGTTGTCGTGTCCATGGTCCCACACCGTCAATTGATTGCACGACCGAATGTTTTTGATAAAAGGAAAGTGACGAATGACACCCAGACGAACTGAACTGATCTCAAGTGCCTTCAGCTTCACGATGCCGATTGCTTCAAATAAGTGTGAATTAAAATAAAGTTCAATCGCATCCACATGATGTCAAAACAGGGTGAGTGAAAAGAGTGAGCCGAATATGTAAATACGTAGAACGAGCCGCTTTTGGCTTACATAAACTTAGAAAACATACCGAAAACATAAACGTACAGAAAAGAATTGAAATTATATTTTAGTTTCGGAATTTTGTAAAGAAAGTTTAGAAATTAAGTCAAATTCAAATATTTTAGGGAAGGCAATCAAAATCAAAGAAATACAAATTCAATCAAAGACATTTAAATTCCAATTAACGAAGATTAAATTTCAAATTCTAACACGTAGTAGACAGAATGAATAAATAATCAACAAGACACAAGAAAGAGTCATGAAAAACTGGCGTTAACCCCCAAATTGAAAATTTTCGGTTTGAGAAATCTCCGAGTTTGAGATTAGTTAATGCTAGCTTAAAGGCAAAAACAGGATCTAAATCACGCAAAGACACTGTAAGGCCAGCAAAATATAGCAACAAAACATCAATGATCGATCATTTCATCGGGCTTGATGTAGAAGGCGACAAAATAGATGTGACTCACTGCCTTGATCTCCTCTGAGTACAACATGTAGATGCAATCACGCGTCGCATTGATATTTCGTCGGAAAAACAGAGCTTGCATCCGAGTGGGATGTCCGCTTACCTCCAAACGATCGTTTGCTAATGCAACGATTGGTTGACGATTTTCCTCCTTGATTTGTTTCATTCCTGCATATCCCTTGAGAAAAACAACGATTGTAGCCTTCATATCGTCCATAAAGTAGGCCCCAACTGTCAGAACCCCTGCGGGGTAGCTGCTTGGAATTCCGTGGCTAACAATCCTTTGAATCGCTGGAAGAATGATATATACGTTGTTACAAGCGATCATAACATATTCGATGTGGGTCTTTATCAAAGCATTGTAGTAAAACTCAAATTCATGATCATCCCAACAATGCACTCCGACTATTTTACTATCGTTTAGTTGAGCCTCAATGAAATGTCCAACAAGATCTTTTATTGATGGAGTTTTTTGGAGGAAGCTGGGAAGACCCGCGTATTCCTTGATCTTGCTTGACAAATGAGAAAGCAAGCCCAGGCCGACAGGCGAACAGCCAATCAAATCGAGTGAATTCACTGCCTCAAGTTGTTTCAGAGAAGCGGCGTGATCCTTGTCGATTGGGCTGTTGTAATCCTCGTCCATCCACAATTGATTGCACGATCGAATGTTTTTGATGAAAGGAAGATGACGAATGACATCCAGACTGACCTTAAGTGACTTCCCATTCAGCTTCTTGATGTTGATTGCTTCAATTCCGTGTGGATCAAACCCAAATTCAATCTCATGGACATGATGTCCAAAAGCTATCCATGGTCGACTCGAAATCATCGATTGGAATCCTTGATTGACTTTCCCCAATTCCATCACATTTCTGGCGTCGAATTGCTCCAAAATCTCCAACTTCAGATCGAAGCAAAGACGTTCGATTGGAAATGTTGTCATATTCCGCATCATCATTGGCATCTTGAATGGCGCCTTTCTACCTGTAAATAAAAAGAATTATTCTTTGAAAGAGCAGATCAGTGCAATGGATCACTTTCAACATTTTCAGTAGTAAAATCTTCTTTTCTAAAGCCTGAATGATGAATTTTCCATAAAAGATTTGTTAAAATGCTAAAGGTGATCCATTGCACGGTTCTATTACCAAAAAAAGATAGTAACCCAAAGAAATAAGCATAAAATCATCTATTCTAGTGGAATTTAACAAAATCCAAGTCTATTTTTTACATTATTGAGCGAAATTTGGCACGGTTTGGTATTAAAAATGTTAAAAAAGCACAAAAACACTGAGATCTAGACAAATGAATTAAAAAACCAATCTTTTAAACAGGTGAGGTGCTTTAAGATGGGGTCTGGTACGTAAAATATGCTGGATTTGTCAAATTCTAATCATTTTGCATCAAGAAATGGGGTTTGGTTGAACAAATGGGAAATTCTGGAATTTGATACGTTTTAAAGCTGGTGAATATGAAATTTGAAAGAATGAAAAAATTTTGCACCGTATGATATCGTAAATCGTAAAAACACGACAAAAACACCGAAATCAAGACAGATCAAAGAGTGAAGAGTGTCGTCAAATTCTTTCCTTCAATGCCAGCAGTTACAGTAGGTTTTCCGACGAAGCCTACCGTAATCCGTAATCGTAATAATTTGAGGAGGCAAAAAATCTGATCGATTTAGAAAATCTAGTATACACACGGCCGCTTTGTCAGAATTAAAACCACAATGCAAACAGAGTTGATCCCTTTCCTTCGGAGTAACAGAGGTTGAACGAATTTTGAAGCCGATTCAGAGATGATCGGAGCCCGGAAGAGGCGGCAAACTTTTGCAGATCAATTCACTCGTCGCATATGTGGACATATTTGTAAATACATTTTTTTTCCGTCACAAATCGCCATAACTAAAACAGAAAAGCGGCAGAAAGTGGGGAATGTATTTAAAATGAAAAGAGAGCTCGTGACAAGGAAGCTTTCAAGTGAAACAGTGGGGTGATGAGACTTATCAAATGACAATAAAAGAAATCACCTATACAAAAAAGTTTTCAAATAAAATTGACCCGATACTAAAGTAATCACGGCAAAATAGGATGGATCAGGACAATCCAGAAGAACAAAGCTCTATCAGACTAATTTCGTTTAACCCTCTTTTGTACAAAAAGGGAATGGAAAGTAATCGAATTTCGTTAAGAAGAGAATTCCACAACTTATCAGCATGATCAGGCTTGATGTAGGGGGTCAAAAAATCCGATGTCAAATCTGCCCGATGACCATATGTAGTCGTAATCTCTCGTCGCATATGTCGACATATTTGTAAATACATTTTTTCCGTTCCTTATAAATTATTTGTACTTGCAAGTAATGTTGGCTATTAGAAATAAAGAAGAAAGCTATTTGAATACCGAAATTTAGATGATTTTCTCGATGATTTCGAGTTGACCTTCATACGATTGGTTGAAGAATTGAAACAATAAAAAGAGATACAAACTCTGGGTATTGGATTTGATAAAAATCATACTTTATTCATGGCGCGTGAAAAAAGTGAGCCGAATATGTAAACACGTAGAAGGAGCCGCTTTTGGCTTACATAAACTTAGAAAACATACCGAAAACATAAACGTACAGAAAAGAATTGAAATTATATTTTAGTTTCGGAATTTTGTAAAGAAAGTTTAGAAATTAAGTCAAATTCAAATATTTTAGGGAAGGGAATCAAAACCAAAGATAAACAAATTCAATCTCAGACATTTAAACTCAAATCAATGGTGATTCAAATT
The DNA here is from genome assembly GCA_958450365.1 of Mesorhabditis belari. Taxonomy (NCBI): domain Eukaryota; kingdom Metazoa; phylum Nematoda; class Chromadorea; order Rhabditida; family Rhabditidae; genus Mesorhabditis; species Mesorhabditis belari. The sequence goes on from CAUEEP010000911.1 coordinate 375,668, forward strand.
CAAATTAAGAGAGATTAAATTTCAAATTCAAACACGTAGTAGCCAGAAAGAAGAAATAATCAACTAGTCACAGGAAAGACTCAGGAAAAACTTGCATTAACCTACATTTAAAACTACTTGAAACTACATTTAAAGATTTAATGCACGCAAAGGCAATGTAAGGCCAGCAAAATACAACAAGAAAACATCAATGATCGATCATTTCATCGGGCTTGATGTAAAAGGCGAGAAATTGATTCGAGGGCAACATGTAGATGCAATCTCGCGTCGCATTGATATTTCGTCGGAAACACAGACTTTTCATCAAAGTGGGACATCCGCTTCTCCTCCCATGACCGTTTGCCAATGCAATGAATGGTTGACGATTTTTCCCGTAGATTTGTTTCATTCCTGGATATCCCTTGAGAAAAACAACGATTGTAGCCTTCATATCGCGGCGATGTACAAAATCGTGGTAAATTCTCACAACCCCCGCAGGGTTTTTGCTCGGAATTCAGTGGCTAACGATCCTTTGAATGGCTGGAACGATGTGAGCTCCGTCGAAACAAAGGATTCCAACATATTTGATGTGAGTCTTTGTAAAAGCATTGTAATAAAACTCAAAGTCATCATCATGCTCACAATCAAATTCGACTCTTTCACATTCGCTGACTTGAATCTCAATGAAATGCCCAACAAGATCTTTTATTGATGGAGCTTTTTGAAGGAAGCTGGGAAGATACGCGTCACCCTTGATCTTGACGGCCGAATGAGAAAGCAACTCCAACTGCTGAGGCACCCACCCATCCAAATAGAGTGAATTCACTACCTCAAGTTGTTTCAGAAAAGCGGCGTGATCCTTGTCGATTGGGCTGTTGTAATCCTCGTCCATTGACAATTCATTGCACGATCGAATGTTTTTGATAAAAGGAAAATGACGAATGACATCCAGACTGACCTCAAGTGACTTCGAATTCAGCTTCCCGATGTAGATTGCTTCAATTCCTTGTGAATCAAACCCAAATTCAATCGTTTGCATATAAGCTTCATTTTTGATTCTCTACAACTTTTCCATTGACACCAAAATGGGTTTCTTTTGAAGAAAGTGCTCAAACTGTCACATATGACAATAGCCGGCAGTTTTCAATTCACCAACCCAATAAATACACAGAAGGAGCCGCTCAGAAAACGTAAGGAAAAGAATAAATAGAAATCAAATTTTAATTCCAAACTTTTGTAATGAAAGTTTGGAAATTGAGTTCAATCCAAATATCTAAGGGAAGGGAGTTACTAAATACAAATCTAATGGACTAAAATTCAAATTTGCGGCACATTCAAATCAACCGAGCATAAGAAACATGTAGTAGACAGAAAGAATAAATAATCAACTAGTCACAAGAGAGAGTCAGGAAAAACTGAAAAATCAGGAGAAACCTTTTCTGAATTTTCTCCAAACGTTCAATGGAGACTTGTGAACAAGGAGACCAAACAATAGAAGCATATTCTAAAATGAACCTAAGATGGATCTAAGTGGTCAAGCATTTACGGTAAGAGTTTAGGTTGGGATGAAGGATCGATCTAAGAAGACGGCTTCTAATTGCGAGCTGAATTTTTCTTTTTGACCTAGATTTTTGAGGAAAGATTGATAGCCTAAAATAAGTTGAGAAGTGGCGGATTTATTTTTAAGAAAGCCAAACGGTTGGTCAGAGAAATGATTGCATTTGTCAAAATAAAGAAAAAATTTGTGCTTTATGATGATTTCGAAAAGTTTTTACACAGGGAAGATTAGAGAAATGGGACGGCAATTAGCGGATATGTTCTTGAGGGATTTGTCGAGAAGAGGCAACACAAGATATTGTTTCCAATAAGTTGGGGCCTCAGAGACAAGTAAAATTTTTGAATTTTATTCAATTTAGCAAGAGGATAGACTAGAACTTTGCAGGTTTCTTTAGAGCAAAAGCAGTCATTTTGTCTAGACTAGGCGATTTTTTGGCTCTCAACTGACAACTGCTGACAACGATTTTTTGGGTCACAACTTTTTAAAAGCAGCTTCGATGTCGGAGCTGTAAGAGAAAATTTACTTATGGTAGGATCTGTTCAGATGGAAAAGCCGGAAAGGCTTCGTTAGGTTATTGTAAACGCTGTGAAAGAATTTAGCAAACTCAAGAACAATTTTGTTTGAGATCTAAAAAGTTTTCACTAGGATTGAATGAATCAAGGAAGGAATTTGAAGTTTAATTGGGGTCCTTCGTTTTATTAGGGTAATGGGAATGAAACCAGCGCTCCCATATCTTTCCAAAAATAAAAAAAATTACAAGCCTCAGCCAATAAGTGTTGTAAACTGTTTGTAGGCCTTGAATCTTCTCTACAAAATAATGCAAAAAGATTTTGAATTGGATTGATTCTTGGGGATTTCGGTGTTAAAAAGTAACTGCAGGTCGAGTCTCAACCTGGGTACCTGCGCCTGCTGGCTACTACCGCTTTCACGCCTGAAATTTTTGCTAGTATATTAAGGATATACAGCACTCAATATTTATACTAAAACTCAAACGATCAGCTAGATTCTATCGAGATATGAGAATCCAAAGTTGAAAGTGGCCGTTTTTCGCCTAAAATGAGGCTTTTTGGAAAAACAAAGATTTAGCTCTAGAAGACGAACAAACAAAAGGAGTTTTTTAAATGTTATTTTGAAATAACTTTTTAAAAAAAAATTTTTAAGTGGCGCTGTTTTCTAACGGAAAAGCCGGTCTTGGCTATTACCAGAAACACATTTTCCAGAAAATAGTCATTGTTGGACCTTTCAACTTAAAAGTCTTCAATAATCAATTCAATTCGAAATCTTTTTCCACTATTTTGTGGAGGAGGTTCAGGGCTTTCGAACAGTTTACAACACCTATTAGCTTAGGCTTGCAATTTTTCTAAAAAGATATTTGAGCGCTGGTTTCATTCCCATTACCCATCCCGCAGGTACCCAGGTTGAGACTCGATCTGCGGTTACTTTTTAACACCGAAGTCCCCAATAATCAATTCAATTCGAAATTCAATTTTGCACTATTTTGTAGAGGAGATTCAGGGCTTTCAAACAGCTTACAACACTTATTGGCTCAGGCTTGCAATTTTTTTATTTTTAGAAACATATGTGAGCGCTGCTTTCATTCCCATTGCCCTAATAGAATGAATATATGTGGAAAATGTTTTTCTGGTAATAGCCATGCCCAGCTTTTCCGTTAGAAAATACCGCCAATTAAAATTATTTCAAAATCACATTTAAAAAAACTCCTTTTGTTTGTTCGTCTTCTAGAGCTAAATCTTTGTTTTTCCAAAAAGCCCCATTTTAGGCCAAAAACGGCCACTTTCAACTTTGGATTCTCATATCTCGATAGAATCTAAGCTGATCGTATGCGTTTTAGTAAAAATATTGAGTTAGAATTTGAGGAGGCACAAAAACCTGCTCGATTTAGAAAATCTAGTATCCACACCGCCGCTTTATCATAATCCAAATCAAAATGCAAACAGACTTGATCCCTTTCCTTCGGAGTAAAACAGGTTGAACGAATTTCGAAACCGATTCAGAGATGATCAGAGCCCGGAAGAGGCGGCAGACTTTGCAGATCGATTACGTCGTCCAGACAGTCACAAATCGCCATAACTAAAACAGAAAAGCGGCAGAAAGTGGGAAATGTATTTAAAATGAAAAGAGAGCTCCTAACAAAGAAGCTTTCAAGTGAAACAGTGGGGTGATGAGACTGATCAAATGACAATAAAAGAAATCACCTATACAAAAATCCAACGATACTAGAGTAGTCACAGCAAAACAATATGGATCAGGACAATGCAGAACAAGAAAGCGCTATCAGATTAATTTTGTTCAACTCTCTTTTGTACAAAAAGGGAATGGAAAGTAATGGTAAGAGGTAAAACAAGTGGAACAAAACTCTATTTTTACCTCTTCCCTTCCAGACATACCTACGAATAGTGGACGAAGCTGCCAATTGAAACACTCAGACAATCAGTTTTTATCAGGAGTAACAAACGTTAAAAACATACTTTATTCATGGTGCATGAAAAAAGTGAGCCGAATATGTAACTACGTAGAAGGAGCCGCTTTTGGCTTCGAAAATATAAAGGTACAGAAAAGAATTGAAACTATATCTTAATTTCGGACTTTTGTGAAGAAACTCTCGAAAGTTTAGAAATTAATTCAAATTTAAATATCTTAGGGAAGGGAATTAAATACAAATTCAAACGCATACATCTAAATTCCAAATCTCGGAGACTGAAATTAGTCAATACTAGCTTAAAGGCAAAAACCGGATTTAAATCACGCAAAGACACTGTAAAGCCAGCAAAATATAGCAATAAAACATCAATCATCGATCATTTCATCGGGCTTGATGTAGAAGGCGACAAAATAGCTGTAACTCTCCGCCTTGATCTTCTCTGAGAACAAGATGTAGATGCAATCTCGCGTCGCATCGATATTTCGTCGAAAACACAGAGCTTGCATCCAAGTCCATCCGCTTACCTTCAAACGATCGTTTGCCAATGCCACGAATGGTTGACGATTTTTCTCCTTGATTTGTTTCATTCCTGGAAATCCCTTGAGAAAAACAACGATTGTAGCCTTCGTACATATAAAATCGTCCAAAACTGTCACAAACGCTGCGGGGTTTTTGCTCGGAATTCCGTGGCTAACAATCCTTTGAATGGCTGGAAGAATGATATATGGGTTTTGACAAATGATTACAACACATTCGATGTGGGTCTTTATCAAAGCATTGTAGTAAAACTGAATCGCATCATCATCATAACAATGAACTCCGACTCTTTCACATTCGTTTAGTTGAGTCTCAATGAAATGCCCAACAAGTTCTTTTATTGATGGGGCTTTTTGAAGGAAGCCGAAAAGTTCCGCGAATCTCTTGACCTTGATTGACAAATGAGAAAGCAACTCCATGTGCTCAGGCGAATATTCATTCAAACAGAGTGAATTCACTGCCTCAAGTTGTTTCAGAAAAGCGGCCTGATCCCTGTCGATTGGCCTGGCGTAGAGCATCCTTAATTGATTGCACGAGCGAATGTTTTTGATGAAAGGAAGATGACGAATGACATCCAGACTGACCCCACGTGACTCCGAATTCAGCTTCTTGATGTTGATTGCTTCAATTCCGTGTGGATCAAACCCAAATTCAATCTCATCGACGTGATGTCCAAAAGCGATCCATGGTCGACTCGAAATCATCGATTGGAATCCTTGATTGACTTTCCCCAATTCAATCACATCTTTTGCGTCCAATTGCTCCAAAACCTCCAACATCAGATCGAAGTAAAGACGTTCGATTGGAAATGTGGTCAGATTTCGCATCTGGATTGGCGCCATTCTACCTGTAAATAAAAAGAATTAGTCTTTGTAAGGAGCAGATCAATGCCATGGATCACTTTCAGCATTTTCAATAGTAAAAGCTTGTTTTCTAAAGCGTGAATGATGAATTTCCAATAAAAGAATTGTTAAAATGCTAAAAGTGATCCATTGCACGGTTCTAGTACCGAAAAAATAGAAAACGAAAGAAACATGCATAAAATCATGTGTTCTAGTGGAATTTTAACAAAAATCGAGGTCTATTTTTACATTATTGGGTGAAACTTGGCACGGTATGCTATAAAAATGTTAACAACAGGACAAAAACTCTGAGATCTAGACAAATGAACTAAAAAGCCATTATTTTAAACAAGTGAGGTGCTTTAAGATGGGGTCTGTTATATAAATTACGCTGGATTTGTGAAATGCTAACCATTTTGCATTAAGAAAAGGTGTTTGGCTGAAAAAATGGGAAACTCCAGAATCCCAAACATTTTAAAACTTTGCGAATCGGAAATTTGAAAGAATGAAAAAGAATTGCACCGTATGCTATAATGAATTGTAAGAACAAAACAAAACCACCGAAATCTAGATAAACCAAAGAATGAAGAATGTCCTCAAATTCTTTCCTTAAATGCCAGCAGTTACAGTAGGTTTGCCGACGAAACCTACCGTAATCCAGCTCATCCACGATATAATTTACACACAGCGAAGCAAAAAAACCAAAAACCCTTAAATTTCCTCTAAAATTGTATCGTTTTACCTTTTTCAAAATGTGTCAATCAATGCAGTAATCCTGGGCTGGAAAGAAATTAACGATTCAGACGTGATTCGATTATTGCATTTCAAATCCGATTCATTTGGCATCTATTCAAAGGTGAAAACATTCAAAAAATTGCGTTTGCAGCAAGCGTCGATTTTGAAGGCAGTTTGAAGGCAGCGTCGGTTTTGAAGGCAGTTTGAAGGCAGTCTACTAAATGAAGTCTATCAATTGGAACACGGGCTGCAATTCTGGAACGCACAGCACCCATTGACGCCGATGAATTGATCAAAACTATTCAAATCTTCAGAATTGCTTTTCTGAGCTCAATTCTGGAACGCACAGCACCCATTGGCATTCATTAGTCGATCGAGATTTAATTCCTCATCAATTCCCCCAAATCCCGTCGCAACCCTGGAACAGATGTGTTTTTGATATAAAAAGTGGTCAATTCATCAATAATTTCCCAATTTTTGTCTCCATTTCGTAATTTTCTTCAGATTTTCCTGTCTAATCTTCATATTTGGAAGTTTGAGATTGAAAACTTCTTGAAAATGACAAGAAATGGTTGCTTTTCTTTCCCCGATTTTCTAAATTCATCCCTCAAAAACATTTAAACAGTTTTTCTTTGAAATTTCCAATTTTTCTAATAGAAGAACCAGGAATGGGGCGCAAAAATTTCGAAATAGAGAAATAGAGATCTCAACAAGTGTAACAAGTGTGATTTCATTTTGTGATGTGAAAGACGTGCTGGAATTGATGATGGTGAACAAAAGGCGATGGATCAATCGATCGTTTTTGGAAAGCAATGCGCTGTGGCTGCCCTGGGACAGAGCTCCCAACTGAAAAATTCAAGCCAAAAGTTCGTCGTTTCTCCTTCCCTTCAACTGAATGCAACTCTTCTTCCTTTCGTCAAACGGATCGATTTATGCGACGAGTTAGAATGTTTTAATGCCAAATGGCCCTATGGTATTTTCTTAGACCAGTTGAAATCTGTGAACCAACTCCAGTTCAGTTCAGACAACGAATACGAATATTTATGCGAGGATGGAAGGTGCTACACTGGAATGTTCCTAAACTAGTTGAAATTCGTGAACCAACTCGATGTCGGTGTTTACATGAAGGAAGATTATCTTTTAATCTTTGTCAATAGAATTTGAGGAGGCATAAAAATCTGATCGATTTAGGGAATCTAGTATACCCACTGCCGCTTGGTCAAATCACAGTGCAAACAGACTTGATCCCTTTCCTTCGGAGTAACAGAGGTTGAACGAATTTTGTAACCGATTCAGAGCCGGTCAGAGTCCGGAAGAGGCGGCAAACTTTGCAGAGCTATTAGGTCGTCTAGGCAGTCACAAATCGCCATAACTAAAACAGAAAAGCGGCAGAAAGTGGGAAATGTATTTAACATGAAAAGAGAGCTCGTGACCAGGAAGCTTTCAAGTGAAACAGTGGGGTGATGAGACTTATCAAATGACAATAAAAGAAATCACCTATACAAAAAAGTTTTCAAATAAAATTCACCTGATACTAAAATAATTAATTGAAATCAATTGAAATCAATTGAATTTATATTTTAGTTTCGCAATTTTGTAAAGAAAGTTTAGAAATTAAGTCAAATTCAAATATTTTAGGGAAGGGAATCAAACTCAAAGAAATACAAATTCAATCTCAGACATTTAAACTCAAATCAATGGTGATTCAAATTCAAATTAAGGGAGATTAAATTTCAAATTCCAACACGTAGTAGCCAGAAAGAATAAATAATCAACAAGGCACAAGAAAGAGCCATGAAAAACTGGCATTAACCCTCAAATTTCAAATTTTCGGTTTGATAAACCTCCGAGTTTGAGATTCGTTAATGCTAGCCTAAAGGAAAAAACAGAATTTAAAGCACGCAAAGGCAATTTAAGGCCAGCAAAATATAGCAATAAAACATCAATGATCGATCATTTCATCCGGCTTGATTTAGAGGCCGAAAAAAATGATGCAACTCTCTGCATTGATCTTCGTTGCAGACAACATGTAGATGCAATCTCTCGTCGCATTGATATTTCGTCAAATACAGAGTTTTCATCGTGAAAGCGTAACGTCTACTTCCCTTCCAATGAATGGTCGACAATTTTTCCTGCTGATTTTTCCCTTTCCTGGGTATCCCGTGAGAAAAGCAACGATTGTAGCCTTCATATCATCGTAAAAAGAATCTCGCCGTAAACTGTCACAAACGCTGCGCGGTTTTTGCTCGGAATTCCGTGGCTAACAATCCTTTGAATGGCTGGAAGAATGATATCTGCGTTGTGACAACCGATTACAACGTATTTGATGTGGGTCTTTATCAAAGCATTGTGGTAAAACTGAAAATCATCATCATCCTTACAGCGAAAACTCACTATTTTACATTCTTTGAGTTGAGTCGCAATGAAATGCTCAACGAGATCTTTTATTGATGGGGCTTTTTGAATGAAGCTGGGAAAAGCTGCGTATCTCTTGATCTTGATTGACAAATGAGAAAGCAAGTCCAGGCGGACAGGCGAACAGTCATCCAAATCGAGTGAATTCATTGCCCCAAGTTGTTTCAGAAAAACGGCACGATCCTTGTCGATTGGGCTGTCGTAATACTTGCTCATCCACAATTGATTGCACGATCGAATGATTTTGACAAAAGGAAGATGACGAATGACACCCAGACTGACCCCACGTGACTCTGAATTCAGCTTCTTGATGTTAAGTTCTTCAAACTGCAATCCAATTTCATCCACATGATGTCCAAAGACGATCGACGGTCGATTCGAAATCATCCATTGGAATCCTCGATTGACTTTCACCAACTCAACGACATCTTTTGCCTCCAATTGCTCCAAAACCTGCACATTCAGATCGAAGCAAAGACGTTCGATTGGAAAGGTGGTCAGATTTCGCATCTCGATTGGCGCCATTCTACCTGTGAACAAATAGAATTAGTCTTTGTCATCAATGCAATAATAATAATACTTTATTCAAACGATAAAGTAAAAGAAATCATAGAGAAATGCAGAGTGATACTTAATCATACAATACATATCATACAATGGATCACTTTCAGCATTTCCAGTAGTAAAAGCTTGTTTTCTAGAGCGTGAATGATAAATTTTCAATAAAAGATTTGTGAAAATGCTAAAAGTGACCCATTGCATGGGTCTAGGAACGAAAGAAATAGAAGACGGAAGAAATAAGCATAAAATCATCTATTTTGGTGGAATTTAACAAAACCCAAGTCTATTTTTTACACTATTGGGTAAAATTTGGGACGGTATGCTATAAAAATGTTAAAAAAACACAAAGAGACTGAGATCTAGACTAATGAATTAAAAAAACTAATATTTTAAACAGGTGAGGTGCTTTAAGATGGGGTCTAGTACGTAAAATATTCTGGATTTGTCAAAATCATTTTGCGTTAGGAAATGGCGTTTAGTTGATAAAATCGGGAAATTCTAGAATTTTAAATGTTTTAAAGCTTTGCAAATCTGAAATTGGAAAGAATGAAAAAATTTTGCACCGGATGCTATAACAAACTTTAAAGACCCGACCAAAACACCGAAATATGCACAGATCCAAGAATAAAGAATTACGTCAAATGCTTCCCTTAAATGCTAGCAGTCACAGTAGGTTTTCCGGCGAACCCTACCGTAATCCAGATCATCCACGATCTCATTTACACTTCAAACCACAAAATACAAAACACTCGTACTCAAATTTGGAACCACACCCTTTCTAGTGCGCTCATTTCATGAACTTCTTCGGCTGCATATTCCTCTATTTTCTCCCTACATAAAAGCGCCGCTCGACTCGCCGCGTAGAGCAGTGTTCAGCAACAAAAAGCAAAACCTATCCGAGCTTGTGTCCGGCAATGAGATTCACAATCCCCAGTCACTTAGAAGATTTGGGGTTGCTATACTTAGTCTTTGTCACCCTTACTATAGCAACTTTTCCCCTTGATACCAAATAAAAAAACAAAAGAAAAACAAAAAGCGGCGGATCACGGTAGAATTTTTACGTCATTTTGCGATGCTTTTGTTTTGACTGGAGAAAACAATATTTCAGTTTATTTCAAAATTTTGGAAATTTCACGATTTTGCGCCCGTTTTCCCCATTTTTAACAGCGCAACTTTGTGACGGTGAGAACCACTCTTGAGACAGCGACACGCAAAGCAAGGTTTGTTTCAGGGTCCGGTCCGTTTTTTCGTATTATCAACTTTTAGAGAAGAGTTCTTGGATGAGATTGATTTCATGAAAAAACTAGACTATCATCCACATATTTTATCATTGATTGGATGATATCATTGGTAATATCAACTATCCACTGCTTTTGACCGAACTTTGTGAATTGGGAGATTTGTTGAGTTTGATCGGAGATGCGTTGGTTAAGGTAAAACTGACAGTTTGCTTATGGCTAAGTTTTTACGTACAGGTGACTCTATCTATAACGGAATGGAAGGTACCCTTTTTACGTTATATAGAGCACAACCGATAAGGTGTCTTTAAAAGGATCGAGTCAATCCATTCCAGCAACAACGAATTTGGAGTTCAAACAACAGAATTTAACTTCTTACGGATACATAAAACCCATTAGAATAGCGATATAAAACGATCAAATTAGATAAGCCTTTTTTGCAGCGATTTCTGACTCGAAACGAAGAAGGCCAAGCGGAAAGAAAAAAGAATTCGGTGAAGAAACGATTGGTATTCAGGCATTTTCCTCAAAAAACCTTATTTTTGGTTTTACATATTAATTTTTATCAGGAGTAACAAACGTTAAGGATCATACTTTATTCATGGTGCATGAAAAAAGTGAGCCGAATATGTAAATACGTAGAAGGAGCCGCTTTTGGCTTAGAAAACATAAACGTACAGAAAAGAATTGAAAGTAAATCTTAATTTCGGACTTTTGTGTAGAAAGTCTAGAAAGTTTAGAAATTCAGTCAAATTTAAATATCTTAGTGAAGGGAATTAAATACAAATTCAATCTCATACATCTAAATTCAAAATCTCGGAGATTGAAACTAGTTAATGCTAGCTTAAAGGTAAAAATTGGATTTAAATCACGCAAAGACACCGTAAGGTCAGCAAAATATAGCAATAAAATATCAATCATCGATCATTTCATCGGGCTTGATGTAGAAGGAGGCGAAAAAAATGATGCAACTCTCTGCATCGATCTTCCTTGCGGACAACATGTAGATGCCATCTCGCGTCGCATCAATCTTTCGTCGGAAACACAGAGCCTTCATCGTCAAAGCGGGATATCCGCTTCCCTTCAAACGATCGTTTGCCAATGCAACGAATGGTTGACGATTTTTTCCGTTGATTTGTTTCATTCCTGGATATCCCTTGAGGAAAACAACGATTGTAGCCTTCTTATCGTCCATAAAACCGTCCCAAACTCTCACAACCGCTGCGGGGTTTTTGCTCGGAACTCCGTGGCCAACAATCTTTTGAATGGCTGGAACGATGAGATTTTCGTCCCAAAGACTGATTCCAACATATTTGATGTGGGTCTTTCTCAAAGCTTTGTAGTAAAACTGAAATTCATCATCATGCTTACAATAAAACTCGACCTTTTCACATTCCTTGAGTTGAATCTCAATGAAATGCCCAACAAGATCTTTTATTGATGGAGCTTCTTGAAGGAAGCTGGGAAGTTCCGCGAATCTCTTGATCTTCATTGACAAATGAGAAAGTAACCCTAAGTGCTGAGGCGCACACCAATACAAACAGAGGGAATCCAGTGCCTCAAGTTGTTTCAGAAAAGGGGCGTGATCTCTGTCGATTGGGCTGTCGTAATCCTTGCCCATACACAATTTATTGCACGATCGAATGTTTTTGATGAAAGGAAGATGACGAATGACATCCAGACTGACCTCAAGTGACTCCCAATTCAGCTTCTTGATGTTGATTGCTTCAAAACGAAATCCAATATCATCCACATGATCTCCAAAGACGATCGACGGTCGATTCGAAATCATCCATTGGAATCCTTGATTGACTTTCACCAATTCAACGACATCTTTTGCCTCCAATTGCTCCAAAACCTGCACATTCAGATCAAAGCTAAGACGTTCGATTGGAAATGTTGTCATATTCCACATCATCATTCGCATCTTGAATGGCGCTCTTCTACCTGCAAATAAAAAGAATTAGTCTTTGTAGGGAACAGATCGATGCAATGGATCACTTTCAGCATTTTCAATAGTAAAAGCTTGTTTTCTAAAGCATGAATGATGAATTTCCAATAAAAGATTTGTGAAAATGCTAAAGGTGATCCATTGCACGATTCTAGTACCAAAAAAGATAGAAAACGAAAGAAATACGCATAAAATCATGTATTCTAGTGGAATTTTAACAAAAACCGAGGTCTATTTTTTACATTATTGGGTTAAATTGGGCGTGGTATGCTATAAAAATGTTAAAAGCAGCACAAAAACACTGAGATCTTGATAAATGAATTAAAAAACTAATATTTTCAAAAGACGAAGTGCTTTAAGATGGGGTCTGACACGTAAAATATGCTGGCTTTGCCAAATTCTAATTATTTTGCATTAAGAAGTGGCGTTTAGTTGAGACAATTGGGAAATTCTAGAATTTTCTACGTTTGAAAGCTTTGCGAATATGAAATTTGAAAGAATGAAAAAATCCTGCACCGTATGCTATAATAAATGTTAAAAACACGACAAAAACACCGAAATCAAGACCGACCAAAGAATGAATAATTTCATCAAATTCTTTCCTTAAATGCCAGCGGTCACAGTAGGTTTTCCGGCGAAACCTACCGTAATCCAGGTCATCCACGATATAATTTACACACAACGAAGTAAAAAAACCAAAAACCCTTAAATTTTGATGTGTAAAAAATCATCATTGAAATCATTGAAATACAAGATTCCCACAAAGATTCTGCTGCGATCACGAATTTGATTCTAGAACACTTCATGCTCTTGTTTTGAATGTTTCGAGTGAACTGGGGTTGAAAAAGTAGCACTTGGATACTATTACATTTCAAATCCGATTCATTTGGCTTCTATTCAAAGGTGTAAACATTCAAAAAATTGCGTTTGAAGGCAGTTTGAAGGCAGTCTATTAAATGACGTCTATCAATTGGAACACAGGCTGCAATTCTGGAACGCACAGCACCCATTGACGCCGATAAATTGATCAAAACTATTCAAATCTTCAGAATTGCTTTTCTGAGTTCAATTCTGGCACGCACAGCACCCATTGGCATTCATTAATCGATCGAGAATTAATTCCTCATCAATTCCCCCAAATCCCGTCGCAACCCGGGAACAGATGTGTTTTTTAATATAAAAAGTGGTCAATTCAGCAATAAGGATTTTCCGACGAACCCTACCGTAATCCAGATCATCCACGATATAATATAAAGATTTGGCGTTGCGAAACTTAGCCTTTATCATACTTATTATAGCAACTTTTCCGCTTGATACCAAACAAAAGCAAAAAACGAAAGCAAAACAGAAATAGGCGGATTAAGGCTGAATTTTGACGTCATTTTGCGATGTTTTTGTTTTGACTGGAGAAAAGAATATTTCGGTGTAGTTCAAAATTTTAGAAATTTCACGATTTCGCGCCCGGTTTCCCCTTTTTAACAGCGCAACTTTGTGGCCGGGAAAACCACTCATGAGACAGCGACACGCATAGAATGATCAGAGTTTGATCAGAGATGCGTTGGATAAGGTAAAAACTGACAGTTTGCTTATGGCTAAGTTTTTACGTACAGGTGACTCTATCTATAACGGAATGGAAGGTACCCTTTTTACGTTATATAGAGCACAACCGATAAGGTGTCTTTAAAAGGATCGAGTCAATCCATTCCAGCAACAACGAATTTGGAGTTCAAATAACAGAATTTAAATTGTTACGGATACATAAACTCCATTAGAATGGCGATATAAAACGATCAGATTAGATAATCCTTTTTTTCAGCGACGTCTGACTCGAAAGGAAGAAGGCTAAGTGGAAAGAAAATCGGATTCGGTGAAGAAACGATTGGTATTCAGGCATTTTCCCCAGAAAACCTTATTTTTGGTTTTACATATTAGTTTTTATCAGGAGTAACAAACGTTAAGAATCATAATTTATTCATGGTGCATGAAAAAAGTGAGCCGAATATGTAAATAGACAGAACGAGCCGCTTTCGGCTTAGAAAGCATCAACGTACAGAAAAGAATTGAAACTATATCTTATTTTCGGACTTTTGTGTAGAAAGTCTAGAAAGTTTAGAAATCAAGTCAAATTTAAATATCTTAAGGAAGGGAATTAAATACAAATTCAAACGCATACATCTAAATTCCAAATCTCGGAGACTGAAATTAATAGGTTGATGCATAAGTCTTTTTGTTCCTTTTCGTCTGCCGTTTCAAGCCAACAAATGCACCAATTAAACTACGGTTGATTTCATTAGAAAAACCAATTATTTTTCTGCAAAATAACATTAAAACGGGTTTAAAAATATTTAATGCCTGGATTTTCTTGAGAGTATGAAGTCGGGTAGTCAAAAAGGGCTAACTCGATGATGCGGTTTAGACACCTTAGCTAAAGATGCGGTTTAGACACCTTAGCTAAAGATGCGGTTTAGACACCTTAGCTAAAGATGCGGTTTAGACACCTTAGCTAAAGATGCGGTTTAGACACCTTAGCTAAAGAAAACCTATCTTCGTGTCAATAGATAAAAGATAGAGAAAAAAAGTTTGATATTTCGCCAAAATTTCAGAGAAATTCATTCAATTTTTTTCAATTTCCAATTTTTCCGTAGAGTTTTTATAGATTTTTACGAAAAAGGCGTTTTTCACTCTCGAATTTGCTTGCAAGTGAACCGAAATTGATTTTAAAAGATTGAAATTGAACAAAAAAACACTTTTTTTATAGAGCAAACTATAGATTAATTGGTGAATTTTTTTAAAATTAAGATATTCCATTAATAAGCTAAATATTTAAAGCGATTGGAGAAATCTTCTCATTCTTTCCAATTTCATATTCGCTGTTGTTTGTCCTGCTAAATCACCAATTCGATCACATCTTTTGCGTCCAGTTGCTCCCAAACCTCCAACTTTAAATTGAAGCAAAGACGTTCGATTGGAAATGTTGTCATATTCCACATCATCATTGGCATCTTGAATGGCGCCTTTCTACCTGTAAATAAAAAGAATTCGTCTTTGTAAGGAGCAGATCAATGCAATGGATCACTTTCAGCATTTCCAATAGTAAAAGCTTGTTTTCTAAAGCGCGAATGATGAATTTCCAACAAAAGATTTGTTAAAATGATAAAAGTGATCCATTGCACGGGTCTAGTACAGAAAAAGATAGAAAACGAAAGAAATAAGCCTAAAATCATGTATTCTAGTGGCATTTTAACAAAAACCGAAGTCTATTTTTACATTATTGGGTGTAATTTGGCACAGTATGGTATAAAAATGTTAAAAACCGCACAAAAACACTGAAATCTAGACAAATGAATTAAAAAACTAATATTTTAAATAAGGTAAAGTTCTTTAAAATGGCTAAATTGAAATTTCCCGAGCCAAAATGGATTCAAAACCAGTTTTTATGTTTTACGATGCCTAGTTATAAAAACATATCATAAAAATAAAAAGATAGCTAATTTACATGAATTAAAAACGAATTTTCGCTAGCCAAAGAATATTTGGTACTTCGTGGGTTGGGGGGCACCGATATTTTTGATTTTTTCACTTTTCTATAGCTAATCGAAGGCACTGGGCAAGAATTTGACAGTTTTAGCATACCGTAAATACTCCAATAGTACCCCACTCCCATAATGACGGTGCGGAGTGTTGCGTAGTCTAGCTTTGAACGAGTTTTTCTAAGATGGGACCTCAGAGACAAGTAAAATTTTATTCAAGAATTTAGCAAGAGGATAGACTAGAACTTTGCAGGTTTCTTTAGAGCAAAAGCAGTCATTTTGTCTAGTCTAGGCGATGTTTTGGCTCTCAACTGACAACTGCTGACAACGATTTTTTGGTTCTCAACTTTTTAAAAGCAGCTTCGATGTCACTGACCGTAAGGGACTCGATCCTTTTAAAGATCCCTTATCGGTTGTGCTCTATATAACGTAAAAGGGTACTTTCCATTCCGTTATAGAGAGAGTCACCTGTACATAAAAACTTAGCCATAAGCAAACTGTCAGTTTTTACCTTATCCAACGCAACATGAACGCTCACATATCTTTCCAAAAATACAAAGATCGCAACCCTAAGCCAATAAGTGTTGTAACCTGTTTGAAAGCTCTGAATCTCCTCTACAAAATAATGCAAAAAGATTTTGAATTGGATTGATTCTTGGGGACTTCGGTGTTAAAAAGTAACCGCAGGTGCGAGTCTCAACCTGGGTACCTGCGCCTGCTGGCTACTATCGCTTTCACGCTTGAAATTTTTTCAGCTTTCAGCCTGAAATTTTGCCAGTATATTAAGCATATACAGCACTCAATATTTATACCAAAACTCAAACGATCAGCTTAGATTCTAGGTGATTCTACTCTTATGTGTTTCTGTTAACAGCCATGCCCGGGTTTTCCATTAGAAAATACCGCCAATTAAAATTATTTCAAAATAAAATTAAAAAACATCCTTTTGTTTGTTCGTCTTCTAGAGCTAAATTTTTGTTTTTCCAAAAAAGCACAATTTTAGGCCAAAAACGGCCACTTTCAACTTTGGATTCTCATATCTCGATACAATCTAAGCTGATCGTTTGTGTTTTAGTATAAACATTGAGTTAGAGTTTGAGAAGGCATAAAAATCCGATCGATTTAGAAAATCTAGTATACACACCGCCGCTTTATCATAATCCAAATCAAAATGCAAACAGACTTGATCCCTTTCCTTCGGAGTAAAACAGGTTGAACGAATTTCGAAAACGATTCAGAGATGATCAGAGCCTGGAAGAGGCGGCAAACTTTGCAGATCGATTAGGTCGTCCAGACAGTCACAAATGGCCATATCTAAAATAGAAGAAGAGCGGCAGAAAGTAGGAAATGTAGTTAAAATGAAAAGAGAGCTCCTAACAAGGAAGCTTTCAAGTGAAACAGTGGGGTGATGAGACTTATCGAATGACAATAAAAGAAATCACCTATACAAAAAAGTTTTCAAACAAAATTCAAACGATACTAGAGTAGTCACAGCAAAACAATATGGATCAGGACAATGCAGAAGAAGAAAGCTCTATCAGACTAATCTTATCTAACCCTCTTTTGTACAAAAAGGGAGTGCAAAATGGAAAGTAATCGAATTCGGTAAAACAGTCAATCCACATTCTTCAACAACGAATTTAGAGTTCAAACAACAGAATTTAACTTGTTGCGGATACATAAATTCCATTAGAATGGCGATATAAAATGATCAGATTAGATAAGCCTTTTTTCAGCGATGTCTGACTCGAAACGAAGATAGCGGAAAGAAAGAATGATTCGGCGAAGAAACGATTGGTATTCAGGCATTTTCCTCAGAAAACCTTATTTTTGGTTTTACATATTAGTTTTTATCAAGAGTAACAAACGTTAATAATCATACTTTATTCATGGTGCACGAAAAAAGTGAGCCGAAGATGTAAATACGTAGAAGCAGCCGCTTTTCACTTAGAAAGCATCAACGTACAGAAAAGAATTGAAATTATATTCTAGTTTTGGACTTTTGCAAAGAAAGTTTAGAAATTAATTCAAATTCAAATATCTTAGGGAAGGGAATTAAATAAAAATTCAATCAAAGACATTTAAATCCAAATTGACGGAGATTAAATTTCGGTTTGATAGATCTCCGAGTTTGAGATTAGTTAATGCTAGCTTAAAGGCAAAAACAGAATTTAAAAGCACGCAAAGACACTGTAAGACCAACAAATTATAGCAATAAAACATCAATGATCGATCATTTCATCGGGCTTGATGTAGAAGGCGAAAAAATAGATGTAGCTCAGTGCATTGACCTCCTTTGAGGATAAAATGTAAACGCAATCTCGCCTCGCATTGATATTTCGTCGGAAAAACAGAGCTTGCATCCAAGTCCATCCGCTTACCTTCAAACGCTCGTTTGCCAATGCAACGAATGGTTGACGATTTTTCTCCTTGATTTGTTTCATTCCTGGATATCCCTTGAGAAAAACAACGATTGTAGCCTTCAGATCCTCCGTAAAATCGTCCCAAACTCCCACAACCGCTGCGGGGTTTTTGCTCGGAATTCCTTGGCCAACAATCCTTTGAATGGCTGGAAGATCGATATTTACGTTGTCACAAATGATTACAACACATTCGATGTGGGTCTTTATCAAAGCATTGTAGTAAAACTGAAAGTCATCATCATCATGACAATGAACTTCGACTTCTTCACATCCGTTGAGTTGAGTCTCAATGAAATGCCCAACAAGCTCTTTTTTTGATGGAGACTTTCGAAGGAAGCTGGGAAGAATCGCGTTACTCTTGATCGACAAATGAGAAAGCAACTCCCGGGGCCATGGCGCACAGTGAAGCAAACAGAGTGAATTCACCGCCTCTAATTGTTTCAGAAAAGCGGCGTGGTCCTCGTCAAATGTGCTGCCGTAATTGCCTATACACAATTGATTGCACGATCGAATGTTTTTGATGAAAGGAAGATGACGAATGACATCCAGACTGACCTCAAGTGACTCCGAATTCAGTTTCTTGATCTTCAGTTCTTCAAAACGAAATTCAATCTTATGCACATGACATCCAGAAACGATCGACGGTCGACTCGAAATCATCGATTTGAATCCTTGATTGACTTTCACCAATTCAATCACATCTCTTGCGTACAATTGCTCCAAAACCTCCAACTTCAGATCGAAGCAAAGACGTTCGATTGGAAATGTTGTTAGATTTCGCATCTGGATTGGCGCCATTCTACCTGTAAGTAAAAAGAGTAATCTTTGTCAGGAACAGATCGATGCAGTGGATCATTTTCAGCATTTTCAATAGTAAAAGCTTGTTTTTTGAAGCGCGAATGATGAATTTCCAATAACAGATTTGCTAAAATGCTAAAAGTGATCCATTACACGGGTCTAGTACCAAAAAAGATAGAAAACGAAAGAAATAAGCATAAAATCATGTGTTCTAGTGTATTTTTAACAAAAACCCCATTCTATTTTTTACATTATTGGGTGAAATTTGGCACGGTATGGTATCAAAATGTTAAAAACAGGACAAAAACACCGAGATCTACACAAATGAATTAAAAAAACTAATATTTTAAACAGATGAAGTGCTTTAAGATGGGGTCTAGTACGTAAAATACGCTGGCTTTGTCAAATTCTAATCATTTTGCATTAAGAAATGGCGTTTAGCTTAGACAATTGGGAAATTCTAGAATTTTATACGTTTTAAAGCTTTGCGAATATGAAATTTGAAAGATTGCGAAGATGAAATTTGAAAGAATAATTTTTCGCTTTAAATATTTAGCTATGATCGGTTTATCATGAATTGCATATCTTAAGTTCAAAAGGTTCACCTTCAAACGCGTGTGCCAGAGGCAGGGCGATTACGCGGCCAGACAAAGATTAATTTTACGATTAATTGTTGTTTTTCGGCTTGGGCTAATGTATTTTCTTAGAAAGCCAAAAAAAATTTCTTTTTTTTTTCATGCTAAAACTTTCTTCTTTCTTGCACTAACATTCATTTTTTAGGGATCGACACGAGGAGGGAGTTGCAATCGATCGAATGAAGCCAACTCGAATGAAGCCAAGAAGAAATCCACGTCCTACTGCTAAGATTCATTTAGTTCCAGCCCAATCCCAGATGCCGACCTGAAGGACCTGAAGGACTTGAAGTTCTAGTTCTGAATCTGGCTCTGGACATGGCTCTGGTCCTAGATCTGACTCTGGTTCTAGATTAAGCGAACATCCCTTAGCAGAATCATCAAAAACAAGCTTAAGTTAAAGGCCTACAAGAAAAATAAATCACAAATGCTATCAGTTGACGCTATCAACCACACAAAACTGTTGATAGTGTGAAAAAAGCGTTCGAAAAGGCTTGGGAAGAGCTGGATCTCCTATAACTTCTCTGGAAGAGCTGGATCTCCTATACCACGATCGACGCTTTTCTACGACGTTTGGACGCCTGTGTAAAAGCTATTGGAGATCTGTTTGAAAAGGAATAGTTTTTATGAATTGTTATGAGAAAATAAAAGTTATTTTTAAGAAAAATCGTTGATCTTTTGAGTTGCCTTTTACAGGGTGCGTCATAATTATTGCAACAAGAGTTCAAAGACCGTTTTCCAAACAGCTTTCTTATTTTTTTGGCCCCTTTTTTGTTGTGTTGCGTTCTATCTTCTTTATTCTTGCCTAATTGCCTCCCGCTCACACGAAAAAGACGGTTCAGGACTGGTGTGTGGCCAACTTTCCCTCAGTGATCACCAAGGATGAATGGCCTCCAAACTCACCGGTTCTCAATGTGATGGACTTTTCCATTTGGGCAATCTTAGAGGCTAATGTCTGCTCTTTGACCTGGAAGAAGTCTTTGTCTTGAGGAGTCGCCTTCCAAAGGATGGAGGCGACTCCTCCAGATGACATTCCGGAGTGGAGGCATATCCGAACCGATGAAGGGCTGTTATCAAGGCAAAAGGCGGTCATATCGAATGATCTCTTGTTTCCTTATTTGTTACTGTTAAATAAAGCTATTTCTGTTTAAAAATCTTCTTCCAGTGAAACTTCTTGGTGTGCAATGCCTTGAGTATCTTGTTGCAATAATTATGACGCACCCTGTATATGTAACGGTAATTTTGGCCCACCCTGTATTTGGTATTTTGCCTAGTTGAAAGTCACATAAGTCATCTGCGATTAGCTTTTATGATTACCGATAAAAGAGTTTACGGAGTGTGCCAGAAAGTGCGCCTTTTCGTCGAGCACAAAGTACACATGCTTACAGGGATCTACGTGCGTGCGAACAGTGATTTCTGAGTCAAGTTTCTTCAAAAAATGTCTCCATTCAAGTCCATTCAATTCCATTGTGAAAATTCCATTCAATTCCAATTCCAAACTCAATATGAAAGTATAGAAGTCTAGCTGGTATTAATTTGAAAAAAAATCGCATAAGCAAAGAACTGCAAAAATTGCCAACAACGGGAATTCAAAACCGACTACTTTTTCCGACTTACTTTTTCCTCAAACTAATAATTGAAGAAAATCTCTTAGGTGAAGCACGCTGGGAAGAAAGTCTCACGAGCTGAGGCATAGCTTTTGATTCAGGTTGGGTAATTAAATAGATTTGTTTTTTTTTGCCTTTATTAGAAAGTTAAAGAGCTAGACTAGACTAAAGAGATTAGACTTTTACACTTCCAAAAATTCAAATTGGATAACTAAACCAGTAGCTAGCTTCAAATGGGCAACTAAACCAGTAGCTAGCTTCAAATTGGATAACTAAACCAGTAGCTAGCTTCAAATAGGCAGCTAAACCAGTAGCTAGCTTCAAATGGGCAACTAAACCAGTAGCTAGCTTCAAATGGGCAACTAAACCAGTAGCTAGCTTCAAATTGGATAGCTAAACCAGTAGCTAGCTTCAAATAGGCAGCTAAACCAGTAGCTAGCTTCAAATTGGATAGCTAAACCAGTAGCTAGCTTCAAATTGGATAGCTAAACCAGTAGCTAGCTTCAAATCGGCAGCTAAACCAGTAGCTAGCTTCAAGTTGGATAGCTAAACCAGTAGCTAGCTTCAAATAGGCAGCTAAACCAGTAGCTAGCTTCAAGTTGGATAGCTAAACCAGTAGCTAGCTTCAAATCGGCAGCTAAACCAGTAGCTAGCTTCAAATGGGCAGCTAAACCAGTAGCTAGCTTCAAGTTGGATAGCTAAACCAGTAGCTAGCTTCAAATCGGCAGCTAAACCAGTAGCTAGCTTCAAATGGGCAGCTAAACCAGTAGCTAGCTTCAAGTTGGATAGCTAAACTAAACCTATTTGGACAATGACTTGGCTGGCAAAACAATTCCGTGATGGGTAAATGAACCACACTTTAGTCAATCCTCTAATTAGGAATTGTAATAAATCAAAATTCTTCAAAAAAAGTCTCATTTCCATTTCCATGAAATCTTTTCCAAAAATCTTTCATCTCCGTTTGTCACCCAGTAAAAAATGAAACGCGAAAAAACGGGGTTTTGAAAAATTCGAATCCCCGGGGGAAAAGCGATCATCTTTCAGCTAAAAATAACCAAAATTTCAACAAAATTCAAAATCTAAATCAATTTTTAAATGCAAATTTCCCCATTTAAATGCAAATTTCCCCATTTAAATGCAAATTTCCCCATTTAAATGCAAATTTCCCATTTAAATGCAAATTTCCAATTTAAATGCAAATTTCCCCATTTAAATGTAAATTTCCCCATTTAAATGCAAATTTCCCATTTAAATGCAAATTTCCAATTTAAATGCAAATTTCCCCATTTAAATGCAAATTTCCCCATTTAAATGCAAATTTCCCCATTTAAATGCAAATTTCCAATTTAAATGCAAATTTCCCCATTTAAATGCAAATTTCCCCATTTAAATGCAAATTTCCCATTTAAATGCAAATTTCCCCATTTAAATGCAAATTTCCCCATTTAAATGCAAATTTCCCATTTAAATGCAAATTTCCAATTTAAATGCAAATTTCCCCATTTAAATGTAAATTTCCCCATTTAAATGCAAATTTCCCATTTAAATGCAAATTTCCCATTTAAATGCAAATTTCCCCATTTAAATGCAAGTTTCCCATCAATTGGTCTCTTTTCAGTACAAAGAATTTATTCAAATCACCTCGAATCTTCATCGAACATAAAACAATTCACTCTGTATGTTAAATGATAAAAATTTCAAGCGCTTCTTTGGTCATGGAGCGCACAATAGGGAACCGACGTGAAATTGATACGGTAGCATGAAAACTGGGAATGTACAAAGGTGAAAAACCTATTCGAGTGGAAAACTTGGCTTAAAAATGGAAATTTTCGAGATTTATTAAATGCGAATTTCGTTCTGGAAGGCACAAAGACGTTTCGAAATAAAAAATTTGAATTTTTGAGAATTTTTGTGAATTTTAAAATTTTCCATTTTTCAGCCAAATTTCCATTAAAATCTCGGAAATTGGAGGTTCTGGCAAAGATTTAAAATGATAAAAAATGAAAATGAAAAGAAGATCATCGAATCAAACCCGTTTTTCGTCAAAAATGTGATAAATTTTACAAAAAAATCAAAAAAAATCAAAAAAATCGAGAAAATGACCAGTTGAAAAGGGAAAATTGGAGACTGATTGATTTAGGGCAAAAATTATAAGGTTGAACCGTTAAAAACGAGAAATTCTTCAAAGCTGGAATGCATTGGAAAAGTTTCCAACAAAAAAAAGAAGAAGAATTGAATTTAAAAAAAAATCGAATAATTTTCATCATTCATCGAAATTTGGATTTAAAAACGAAGGCCTCGGTGAGGGGAATTTACATTTTTTATCAAATTTGCATATGAACTTGCATTCTATTTGTTTATATCTGTTTCTGGACGTCTAGGCGGAGATTCGGATCGCTATTGCTGTGATTGCTGACTGGTGGCTGGCTGCGGGGAGGGATGGGACTCTGAAAAAGTTCACTTTGCTTATTTAGACCGTTTTATTTGATTTTTGAAATTTATCGTATCGAAATCTTCTTATCTGGAACGCACAACAACTAACATTTCCCATTTGGGCACTTTTCGGAGCCCGGTTTAGTTACCCAACTCTGTCAATTTCATTCGCCTCGTAAACTCTCAAAAATTTTCGAACAACTTTTCATTTTTACTGGTTTTCTGAGCGATCTGGAACGCACAACAACTAAAGATTTCAATTTTTTGACAATTCAGTCAACTCTAGATTCCGGCTTAGTTAACCAACTCGTCACAAAACTCGGAAAACATAAAAAAAGACCAAAAACCCCCTGGCTCTCGGCTTTGCATAAATTCCCAATCCGCAAATATTTTCCTGGGGTGCTCGATGAGAAATGACCACCAAAAATCAAGGGAAAGCCTCGAAAAAGATAGAGAAATTTATGTGTTCTTTTTTTCGAGAATGGAATACACGACTTATGCAAAATTCGAATCTGATATAAGCGGTTTGAGTTTATTTCGGGTAGAGGTTTCGGGTTTTCCAAAATGATCACAAGAATTAACGACAATTTCATCTCAAATTCGTATCCAATCCTAAAAAATGCCCATTCTACAGTACCCAATCGTTAGCTGGGCTTAAAAACAATGTTTTAAATGTTAAAACGAAACGAAATCAGTCTAGAGTCCCATTCTGGAATGCACAGCACTGAATAGCTGAACTGGATCACTGTTTGGATGAGAAACGAACAGGAGGCTTGTCGAATCCGTTTTCTCAACCGTTTCCCCTTACTTCCATAATCGGTTTTAGTCAGAAAACGGTTTTTTGTCGGTTCTGGAAGTCACTAGGGATTTTCCAAAGCTTAAAAGTTTAAAATTAGCAATTTCATCCTTTGGTACCGTACCGATTCCTAAACCGTGCCCTTTTCCCTTTCTACCGTAATCCAAATTCGTCAGTAAACGGTTTTTTTGGCTAATCTGGAAGTCACTAGGCTTTTTCCAACGCTTAAAACTTTAAAATTAGCGATTTCATCCATTGGCACCGTACCGGTTCCTTTTCTCCCTCTACCGTAATCCAGATTCGTCAATAAACGGTTTTTTGACTAATCTGGAAGTCACTAGAGTTCTTCTCAAGTTCAGAAATTCAAAATTTGCCATTTCATCAAGCTGTGCTGACCCTGATTCCTAAAGCATGCCCTTTTCTCTTTCTACCGTAATCTTGCCTCTTTTTTTACCCAAATCTCTCCATTTTTTGGATCTTTCGATGTCCTGTATAGAATTGTACAAAAAAAAAATGGTTAAATTGAATAAAAATGGTCAGGAACATCGAATTTTGCAAAATTTTCCCGTTTTTGAGTGTTTCGCGTTTTTTTGAAATACTTGTGACTTGTCAATTTGAATTACCCCGAAAATCTATCAAAAATCGAAACGATTAAACGCTCGATTTTAGTGTTTTTTTTAGTAAAAAGTGATTCGAAAAAGAAAAAAAAGCGAAAGCAACGAAAACAACAAAAATTTTGGTGAATTTTTATTTTTGTTGATCTTTGGCGCCTCGTCACAGCTCACTGGGAAACCCCAATTCACTTTTTAATCCGAATTCGAGTGCACAACATTGTAAAAACATTGTAAAACACTGTAAAACTTAGTAAAACCAGCCAGTTACCGGGATAAAGCGTACAGTGTACTCGTATAGTGTACTCTTACTCCTATAGTGTACTCTTACTCCTATAGTGTACTCGTACTCGTATAGTGTACTCGTACTCGTACAGTGTACTCGTACAGTGTACTCGTACAGGGTACTCGTACAGTGTACTCGTACAGGGTACTCGTACAGTGTACTCGTACAGGGTACTCGTACAGTGTACTCGTACAGGGTACTCGTACAGTGTACTCGTACAGGGTACTCGTACAGTGTACTCGTACAGGGTACTCGTACAGTGTACTCGTACCGGGTACTCTGGACAGGGTACTCGTACAGTGTACTCGT
This sequence comes from Mesorhabditis belari, assembly GCA_958450365.1. Taxonomy (NCBI): domain Eukaryota; kingdom Metazoa; phylum Nematoda; class Chromadorea; order Rhabditida; family Rhabditidae; genus Mesorhabditis; species Mesorhabditis belari. Next base: position 401,352 of record CAUEEP010000911.1, read on the forward strand.
ACAGGGTACTCGTACAGTGTACTCGTACAGTGTACTCGTACAGTGTACTCGTACAGGGTACTCGTACAGTGTACTCGTACAGTGTACTCGTACTCGTATAGTGTACTCGTATAGTATACTCGTATAGTGTACTCGTACTCGTATAGTGTACTCGTATAGTGTACTCGTACTCGTACAGTGTACTCGTATAGTGTACTCGTACTCGTATAGTGTACTCGTATAGTGTACTCGTACTCGTACAGTGTACTCGTATAGTGTACTCGTACTCGTACAGTGTACTCGTATAGTGTACTCGTACTCGTATAGTGTACTCGTTCGTGATCAGTCGTTAAAATAAGTACCTAGTTAACTAAAAAAGATCGAGTTTTGATTTTTGACTGATCTGGAGCGCATAGAAGATAAAAATTTAAAGAAATGATATTTTGATGAGCTTTGAAAGAACCGCATTCAAGTCCGACACTTATCCCCAGAATTGATTGGATCTGAGAGATCTAGAAGTGACAATTATTTAATTTTCCTGTGATCTGGATGTCACAACAGTCAAAACTCTCGTAAAATAAACATTTTAATTTATTTGGAAAATTGGGGTTCAGGGTGGGTCAGAGTTGGACACTAGAAACAAATCAAAAATGACCATTCACTAATTCAAGTTTCATTTTTGTTCGATCTGGTACGCACAGAGACCAAAATCTCGTAAAGTAACCAATTTCGTGTTTTTAGTGAATCGGGGTTCGTGGGAAAGAGGGCAATGTTGCTTGTTGCTCCCATTTTTTTGTTTGCTTTCTTCCTTTTCCAGTCTGCCGTCCATTTCCCATATTGGATCGCATTGAATTCATTCGGAAAGCGAAAAAGGAAGCTTTTCAATATCTAGGGTGACTAGCTTTAGCCAAACTACAGCTGTTCGAAAAAGGGAATTGAGCAGAGAAGAATGGGAGTACTTTGAGTTTCTGAAATTAATCGAATCACCGTGAAATAGAGAATTTTGGTTGTGCTGACTTCCAGATCGCTTGAAAATGAAAAAAAAATAAAAGGCTTTCTACAAAATTGAGCTTAAAGTGGTGTAAACTGGAAAGTTGCGTAATTGAACCGATCTTATCTTTGCCTAGTCGTCGTGAAATAGAGAATTTTGAGTGTTGTGCGTTCCAGATCGCTTGAAAATGATAAAAAAACAAAAGGCTTTCTGGAAAATTGGGCTTAATTTCCGGTAAACTGAAAAGTTGCGTAATTGAACCGAGCTTTTTTTGCCTAGTCATCGTGAAATCGAGAATTTTGGCTGTACTGACTTCCAGATCGCTTGAAAATTTTTAAAAAACTAAAGGTTTTCTGGAAAATTGGGCTTAAAGGAGCGTAAACTGGAAAGTCGGGTAATTGAACCGAGCTTATCTTTGCCTAGCGGTCGTGAAATAGAGAATTTTGGCTGTACTGACTTCCAGATCACTTGAAAATGTTGAAAAAACAAAAGGTTTTCTACAAAATTGAGCTAAAAGTAGCGTAAACTGTAAAGTTGCGTAATTGAACCGAGCTTTTTTTTGCCTAGCCGTCGTGAGATAGAGAATTTTGAGTGTTGTGCGTTCCAGATCGCTTGAAAAAGCCAAAAAAGTTAGAAGTTTTTTTGGAAATCATCGAATTAAAGCTAGGATAAGCCTAATCTATACTATGAATTTCTGAAATTAACCGAGTCACCGTGAAATCGAGAATTTTGGTTGTGCTGACTTCCAGATCGCTTGAAAATGATGAAAAAAGTTAAGAGATGTGTTGAAATCATCAAACTAACGTTATGATAAGCTATCTTTAGGTAAGTAAACCGAAATTTGAATGTTTTCGATGTTTTCTTTTGCTTTGCCTGCACAGTCGGATTTCTTTAAAAATGAAATTTTCTCATTTTTCGATAATCCGGGAGAAGTTATGACGCAATTCTTAATCCCAGATTCACCTGGGATTTCCAAGAGATTTTGTTTTCAAATTTATAGAAAACAAAACATTGATCAAAGTTTTTTCCGTATCCAATTCTCGTAAATCTCTCATTTTTGGATGAAATAATGAGAAGAAATTGATCGGGGAGTGACGGGAAAAGGACGGGAAAAGGAAACGGAGAAAGGAGAGAACAGCTGAAGTGACACAGGTGGATTGGATTGGTTGGAGTGGATTGGATTAGTTGGATTGGGTTGACTGGATTGATTGGAATGACTTTTACCCACTCATAAAGGTAGGCAAACGTAAACGCACTCATAAAAGACCATAAGAGGCGAAAAACGATCGTTTCTCCGTGATGACGTCATTTTCAAAAAATCAAAATCAAGTCCCCCCTCATTTAAGCAAATTTTTTCCAAAAAACTATTTGTTTTTTCATCGTTTTCAGCCGATCTGGAAGGCACAACAGCTAGAAAGCGCAATTCCAAGTGATTCCAGGTGATCTGCATTTTCAGCATTTCTATCTTTAGCTCTGTGGAGCCTTGATTGGATTAGTTGGATTGGGTTGACTGGTTTGGGTTGCCTGGATCGATTGGAATGACTAGATTGATTGGGTTGACTTTTGGCAAAGGTAAACGCACTCATAAAAGACGATTCCGCAGTAAAAACGATCGTTTCTCCATGATGACGTCATTTTCAAAAAATCGAAATCAAGTTCCCCCTCATTTAAGCAAATTTTTTCCAAAAAACTACTTGTTTTTTCATCGTTTTCAGCCGATCTGGAAGGCACAACAGCTAGAAAACGCAATTCCAAGTGATTCCAGGTGATTTGGGTAATTTTCAGCATTTCTATATTTAGCTCTGAGGAGCCTTGATTGGATTGGATTGCTTGGCTTGACTGGCTTTATTGGATTGACTGGATTGACTGGAATGCCTGGATTGACTTTTGGTAAAGGTAAACCCACTCATAAAAGACGATTCCCTAGTAAAAACGATCGTTGACCGGTAATGACGTCATTTTCAAAAATCAAAATCAAGTTCCCCCTCCTTTAAGCGGATTTTTTCCAAAAAACTACTTGTTTTTTCATCGTTTTCAGTCGATCTGGAATGCACATCAGCTAGAAAACGCAATTCCAAGGTGATTTGGGTAATTTTCAGCATTTCAGTATTTCTATGTTTAGCTCTGTGGAGTGTGAAGCTGCCCGAGGCCGAAAATTACCCTAATGGCTGTGAGATACGAAGAAAAATGGCCAAAAAATAGAATGCAATCGAATCCGGCTCTCTAGCCACATAATTGATTCGTTTTCTACCGAAAAACCGAGCGCAAAACACGCGACAACAATTCCCGCGGCTAATTGCTCGGGGATTTCGTGATCGACGCGAAAAATTGCTCTCAGAAATCCCTCGCCGCGAAATTTCCGTCACCAAACGCCTAATTGGAACGCAGTTTTTCAAGAAAACGTCAAATATTTGAGAAATTTTTGATTTTCGCTCGGTTCAGTTACGCAGCTTCTTGCTCGCCGTGTTTTAAGGGCATTTTTCGAATAGAATTTTTATTTTAACACTCACCGTTGCTCAAGCTGGAGCGCACGCTAATCAAAATTTGCAAAAAAAGAAAAATTCGATTCAAAAATTCAAAAAATCGGTTTAGTTACCCAACCGGGAGCAATTGATAGTCAAAATAAAGGAATTCGCAAAATAAAACTCTGATTTTATTATTTCATTGCTCTAGCTGGAGCACAGGACATCCAAATTTAGTATTAGATTTCAGAAAGTACGTCATTTGGTTAAGTCTCGTAGCCTGGGCGGCCTTGGAGTCGGATACTCCAGCTCCCCAGGGCCGACCCTCCAAAAACCGAAAAACACCTGCCCATACTTATAATTCTCGTAAAGTGCGCTCCAGCTTTTAGCTTTCCATTGAGAAAATGAGAAACCGACCTGCTAGAACTAATCAAATTAACCAGCTATGATTCGAGATATCGATTTTCGAGGAATCGCAGTCAAAATAAAGGAATTCGCAAAATAAAATCCTGATTTTATTAGCTTATTGCTCTAGCTGGAGCACAGGTCATCCAAATTTAGCATTAGATTTCAGAAAGTACGTCATTTGGTTAAGTCTCGTAGTCTGGGCAGCCTCAGAGTCGGGTAGACCCCCAGGGACTCCAGCCACCCAGGGCCGACCCTCCAAAAACCGAAAAACACCTGCGCATACTTATAATTCTCGTAAAGTGCGCTCCAGCTTTTAGATCTCGATTGGGAAAACGAGAAATCGACGCGCTAGAACTAATCAAATTAACCAGCTATGATTCGGGATATCGATTTTCGAGAAATCGCAATTCCTGTGGAAATTATTCGATCATTCTCGTAAAGTGCGCTCCAGCTTTTAGCTCTCCATTGAGAAAATGAGAAATCGACGCGCTAGAACTAATCAAATTAACCAGCTATGATTCGAGATATCGATTTTCGAGGAATCGCAATTTCTGCGGAAATTATTCGATTTTTGGCCTCAATGCCTTCCAATTCGATGGCCCCGGGCTGCAATTTGGCGAAAAATGGCAGACTCCTGCAAAATTTTTGAGTGAAAAAATTCGCGGGTTAAAAGGAAAGAGAGGCGGAGAACCAATTCAATCCAAAACCGCAAAACGGGGCTCCAAGCCGGTTGAAAACGATTGAGAATGCATTTCAGAAAAGTTGTTAGCTTTGAGGAAATAGGTGTTAAAGAAAGGAAATGGAAAGAAAAAAAAAGAAAAAGGCGAAAAATTCGGTTTAGTTACGCAATAAAAGTGATTGTTGGTTTAAGTTCGGAAATTTGAAAATGAAAGTCTCATTTCTTCATTTTAACATGCGAATTGGAACGCACAAGGAGGGAATTTAAAGAAAAGAAAAGAATTTGAAAGAGTTGAAAAAAGTCGATTTGGGTTTTGGCATTTTGGGGCTTTAAATGGAAATTTTCATTGTTTAGCTCTTTTGTTAATTTAATTTTTGTGAATCCTGGATTTCAACAAATCAGGACTGGACCTTTTTCCAGGAATTTCCACACTTTTCAAATCCAATCTTTCAAAAATATTGAATCCTGGAAGGCACTTGGAAAGAATTTAATCTTAAAATGAGAGAATTTCCAATTTTCAAAAAAACTTTTTTCAACAAATCAGGACTGGACCTTTTTCCAGGAATTCCGACACTTTTCAAATAAAATCTTGTAAATTTTTATGCTAATTGGAGCTCATTCAAGACTAGAATTGAGTGATTAAACCGTAAATTTCACTTCAGAGAAATTTTGGGTAAGCTGTACCTTTAGGGTCGAGAAGGAAATCAAAAAATGGTTTTATTGTGGAAATGTCTTTCCACATAAGCTCAAAGTACAATAATTCACTTTTTTATGTCCAAGACTTGACTAACGAAGGTTTTCCCCCCATTTGGTTTTTCTATTTATTTTTATGAATCCAATTATGGGAGTCGTGCTTGATTCTCATTTTAGATCCAGAGATTTCAGAAAAATATTCTCATGCTGCAAAAAGGATTGTACTTTTGCAATGAAAATTGATCAATTAGATCATTTCCTCAAGAGAATTTAAGGGAATTTCGTAAAATTTCATTTTCTTTTAAAATCGAAACTTTTTAACGAAATCCGCCTACATTAGGCCACTTTTTAAAAACGTGAGAATCGGGATATTTGGGAATTTTGTGAGTTTTAGTCATGTCATTTCATCGATCGACTACTTTTAAATGCTCTTCTTTGAAAATTTTCTCAATTCTTGACTCTAGTCCTACAAATTTACGCCAAAAAGCCAAATTTTTAGATTTGTTTTTCTTCTTGAAGAAAAATTTCCTTAAAAACTTCGAAATAGAAACGAAATTTTGTTTTTAATGGCCAATCTGGATATCACAAAAGACTTTTAGAAAGGAAAATCTGAGTTTTATAACTTTCCGAAAATTTCAGAGAATCGCTGCGAGCGTGACGGGCAACATTGCGCTAAATGTGATGCTTTTCTTGCCGATGATCATTTTGTGAGTTGAATTGGAAGTCACAACGTGTTTCTAGATAAAAGATAATCGCTAAAATAGCGGATTTCTAATTCGGTATACGGTAATGAGAGTGTTTTATAGAAACGCCATCATCGTCTACCTTTGCTACCAATTTTTACCCCTACAGGCACTTTGTAATCAGGTAAAAATGTGATTGGAACTTACAAATTAGCGAAAAGAATCTGTTTTTGACGTTTATCCAACAAATTTTCTCATTTTTACAGAAATTCCACGAAGAGGAGATTTCGAATCTGGTTTGCTTCGGGAATACGGCTCAGGTGAGGGAATTTCGAGAAAATTTTGAGCTTAATGGCTGATCTGGATGTCACACAAGAGATTTGGAAAGAAAGATTTGAAATACATAGACTTTCACAGATAGCGCAGTGGTTAAGCGCTTAGGTAATGGTAAGCGCGCGACCCTGGTTCGACCCCGGTGCTGGTTTTTTGAGCCGCTGATCTGGCTGTCACACAAGAGTTTTGGAAAGTGAAATTTGAAATACATAGACTTTCACAGTTAGCGCAGTGGCTAAGCGCTTAGCTAATGAGCGGTTCGACCTAGCGGTTACCCTGGTTCGACCCCGGTGCTGGTTTTTGAGTCTAAATTTTTTGGAAACAAGCCTAGAGGTCTTTGTGACATCCAGAATGACCAAATCCAGAATGACCAATTTCAAAGTTCAATTTAGCTCTGGCTTTTCGTTGCATTGGCCATACTCCTTCTCAACTCTGCATATCTATTCATTTCCGCCGCTTGCGGGGTCCCTTTTTTCATCTCCGGGAATCAGAATCACTACGAGATTTCGAGAAATTGTCCAGAAAAACAGGAAGAGGGTGAGAATTTCTTGATTCTCTCGTCAACGGTGACGAAAGCTGAGGTGAGCGAAGAGTTTGAGAGGAAAAGTTGGTCAAAAAAGAGAGCTATGCTAGTTTTATTTTGAAAAATGGTATTTCTGGGATACACAGTTGCATGCAAATAGCTTATTGTAGCCTGAAAGCAAAAGAATTGTAGAAGACTGCACCCGGGATTGAACCCGGGTGGAAAAAATCGTTAGAAAAGAGCCTAGCTTAATTTTATCTATGAAAGTGCGGGTTCTGGGAGGCACACTAGAAATTGGATAATTTTTTAATTCATTTAGATGACCGAGGAGTCTCCGTTGTGACAGAAGCCAAAGACGCGATTTCAAAAAATTTCAAAAATTTCAAAATTGTCAAAAATTTCCCATTTTTTGTTTAAATCCCTTCATGCCCTCCAGGATTTCGAATTTTCGAGTCAGAATTTGTTTTCCGAATTTCAGAAGCTTTAAAAAGGCCTGAATTCGTTCTTTTTTTTGTTTTTTCGTTTTTGAGCTTAAAAGCTTTGAATTTTTTACAAAAAAAGACACAAAAATTGTCAAAAATTGGCTGAAATCCAAAAGCTTTCATATTTCTCTCATCATTTTCTCTGTTCTTTTCCTAGAACACTAAAATTCTCCGTTTCTATTTTTGTTGGATGAAAATTTTTCCTTATTTTTTGCTAGGCGACCCGTTTGAAAAATGAGGAAACTGCAAGAATTTTGCGAATTTTTTTGAATTCTGGCTTTTATTCTGTAAATTTTTTGCATTTGTCTGGAAATAGGCAAAAAAAAATTGCATAAATTTTGAGAAAATAAAATTTTCAAGGAAAACCTGGATAATTTTCTGCTTTAGTGTCTCGATGATGTCGCTTTGAGCCTAAAAATTGATTGCTGTAGGTTTAAAAAAGATTACTGTAGCTACAGTAGCCTAAAAGGTGCTCTTTTTGAATGAAAAAGGGTTACTGAGGGGTTCTCTTAGCCTAAAAAGTGCTAATGGATAATTTTCTGCTTTAGTGTCTCGGTGATGTCGCTTTGAGCCTAAAAATTGATTACTGTAGGTTTCAAAAAAGATTATCGTAGCTACAGTAGCCTAAAAGGGGCTCTTTTTGAATGAAAAGGGGTTACTGAGGGGTTCTCTTAGCCTAAAAAGGTTCTCTTAGCCTAAAAAGTGCTCTGTTTAAAAGCAGAATACTGTAGCTTCTTCTTGAAGCTAAAATTTGCTCTTTTTTACAGAAAAGAGGACTATTGTTGCTTTTTTTCGTTGATCTGGATGTCACACTAGAATTTCTGAGAATCAAATTTTGATTTCCGACAATTTTGTAGTTTACGTTATCAAATGGTTACTGTAGATTTTGCTGCACTTTAGACTGACTTTACTTTACTTTACTAGACTTTACTAGGTTGCCATAACTGACAGTAAGTGATTTATCTATATCTATAGCTCTATAGCTAGCTCTATAGCTCTATAGCTAGCTCTATAGCTCTATAGCTAACTCTATAGCTCTATAGCTAGCTCTATAGCTAGCTCTATAGCTAGCTCTATAGCTAGCTCTATAGCTAGCTCTTTAGCTCTATAGCTTACTCTATCTTTTGGCTGACTGAATTGTCTCACTTGGAATTGCCGCTCCAAATGCTCATTGTAGGTTTTGATCTCGAGAATCTCCTCTTGCAAACTCTCGACGATTCCCTTCGATTCGCGTTTCTTGGCCGCTTCGATGAAGATCTGCAAAGTTATATTCGATTATGCATTTGATAGATCAAAAAAAAGGCGTCATCCGGTATTTGGCGTGTTGTTGGTTTGGTTGAGCCTCCTGGTCACATCCTGGTCGACAAATCATAAGCCACTCACCTCGTACTGATGGCACTTCTCTAGAGTGCTCGCCAGCCTGTACTTTGTCTCTTCATATCTTCTCTCCAAATCCGTTTTCATCGTCGGTCTTTCCGCGTCTTTTAGCCGTTTTACTTCGGCCTCAAGGCGAGCGACTTCCTCACGAAGCTGGAAATAAGCAATTAGAGTTTAAAGAGTTTAATAGGCTTCAAAATTTTCGCAAAACCATTTTTCTAACAAAGGAATGAATCGTGTAATCATCGCCAAACTGGCATAAACGTTTTGAGCTCTTCTAAGCCTTCTAAGCTCTCCTTTTAAGCCTCTCCTTCTAAGCCTTTCCTTCTAAGCCTCTCCATCTAAGCCTCTCCTTTTAAGCCTCTCCTTTTCAAGACGTTCATTGTTGGCCGAATGGCTGACTGCTTGTGCAACAAGCTGAGGGTTAAGAGTTCGAGCCCAATCCGTCGCACTTTTTTTGCTTTTTTCCATTATACGTTCTTTTGTGTTCTTTTTGGGTTCACATAAACGCTTTTCTCCTGTTCGATTGTAGTTTGTCATTCTTGTTAAACATTTAATAGCTTGTCAATGTACAGGGTACGGCATAATTGTCGCAACAAGTTATCACGCGCTTGCTACTCTGCGATCAGGAGCACATCAATCGCTACGAAAGGGATGATCTCAAAATAACGATCAAGGTGGGGGTTCTGGAAAGTACCTTGTACATTGACAAGCTATTAAATGTTTAACAAGAATGACAAACTACAATCGAACAGGAGAAAAGCGTTTATGTAGACGCACAAAGAACACAAAAGAACATAGAATGGAAAAAAGCAAAAAAAGTGCGACGGGTTGGGCTCGAACTCTTAGCCCTCAGCTTGTTGTACAAGCAGTCAACCATTCGGCCAACAATGAACGTGTTGAAAAGAATCGGCTTAAAAGGAGAGGCTTAAAAGGAGAGGCTTAAAAGGAGAGGCTCAAAAACCTTTAAGCCAGTTTGGCGGTGATTACGCTCCATTCGGCAGCTCACTTTTACAGCATTGAAAACAGCGTAAAATTCTGCGTCGAATAGTCTATATGTCGTAGCCGATTATGAATGAAATTTTTTGGTAAATCTTTCTAGTAGAGCAACCCTTTAATGTATGAGGACAATATTATATCATCCTGTAGCGAATTAAATTCTGCGTCGATTGGTACCAAATTTGTGAGTTTAGGTTAAAAATTACCGGCGCTACAACGTTTCATTCAAAATCGGCGGGATCCCCGTAGCCGATTATGAATGAGTGGGTCTAGGAGCGTCCAACCATCAAGTATTTGGTATCATTCAACGCAGAATCATTATTAATTATGTTAAATTTTTAAAATTAGAAAGATTTGATAAAAAGAAAAAAAATTAGAGCAAAAAAACTGTTTGTTCAAGAGGAAACTTTGAGGCCCCATAATTTTTTTTCTTTTTATCAAATCTTTCTAATTTAAAAAATTTAACATAATTATTAATGATTCTGCGTTGAATGATATTAAATACTTGATGGTTGGACGCTCCTAGACCCACTCATTCATAATCGGCTACGACATATATATCATTGAAAAAGGCCACGGGATTCATTCTTCCTATTCATTCTTCCTATTCATTCTTCCTATTCATTCTTCCTATTCATTCCTCCCATTTTCTTATCCAAAGCTTTTAATGACATCCAAAATTGCCAAAAGTTGTTAAAAGCTATAGAAATCCTAATCGAATTCTAAAAATTCGAAACTTTCTTTGACACACCGTTTCCTTCTCCTCATCATTCTCATTTTGCGCTCCTTTCTTCGCCAAGAGGTCCTCCTTTTGTTGCAGAACGATTTTCAGCTTCTCGATATCTTTTAGGTGCTGAAATTTTGGCATTTTCTGAGATTTTTTATTTTCAGAGATTAAAATTTACCCCATCTTTAGCTCTCTCCAATTCAAGAGTGGTCTGCTTCATCTCTGACAGTTGAATCTCTAGCCGAAACGCTTGTTTCCATTTTTGGTTTGACGAGTCGACTTCTTCCTGAAAAATATGAAATTCATATTTTTCTAGTTCTAGTCTAGTTCAATTAACCTGCAATCGGTGGATTCGATCCACGTAATCCTCCTCCCGTTTGCCCCAATCGCGTGACTGAGCCGTGGTTGCTTGGAAAGCCTAAAAAGAGGATAAAGTTGCGCGTTTGAGAGGTTTGCATTCGCAAGTTATTGGGAAAATGCACATGAAATTGCTAAATTTCCAGATCTCCTCAACCAGATTTATCCAGATTTCCTCAACCAAACATCAGATTCCAAAAAGTTTTATGCTCTCCAGCTCAAAAGAGAATCAAAGTTGAGTTGATCGAATGACCAATGACCGAAAAGTTTCTCTATCATTTCATGTCAAAAAAAGTTGTCCCGCTGTTATTAGCTTAAGAGGCAAGAGTGCAGTTTCCCCACGAAAACTTTTGGAAAATAATTTTTTGGAGGTTTTCGACTATGCTGAATCCGAATAATAAAGTCTCGATCACCAAAAACAAAAAATCCTTAGCTTTTTTGGCAAATTTTGCCTTTGTGGGCTAACTAGGAATGCTTTTGGGTTCATATCTTGGTTTTGGGCACAGCACAGCACAGCTTGGCATAGCACAGCTTGGCACAGCACAGCTTGGCACAGCACAGCTTGGCATAGCACAGCTTGGCATAGCACAGCTTGGCACGGCATAGCTTGGCTCAGCATAGCTTGGCACAGCACAGCTTGGCATAGCACAGCTTGGCATAGCACAGCTTGGCACGGCATAGCTTGGCTCAGCATAGCTTGGCACAGCACAGCTTGGCATAGCACAGCTTGGCACATAAAAACGGTGTGACGCAGGTCACTTTCCGGCCTATCACCGGCTAGCACAGGTCGCCGCTATCGCTGTAGTTAACAAATCATCAAACAACTCACTAATCTCCGTCATCCTAGAAGAAAAAAGTAATTAGGTAGTAGTAAAATTGGTATAAGATCAACAAAAAAGAGAAACTAAAAAAAGGGTTTAACTTTTTTGCCTTTGTTCCCGCAAACAAACTTTTCTTTTCCGGTAATCGGGACTATGTTATTCGGATTCAGCATAGTCGAAAACCCCTAGAAAAGTGATATTCAGAAAGTTTTCGTTTCCGGTAATCGGGACTATGTTATTCGGATTCAGCATAGTCGAAAACCCCTAGAAAAGTGATATTCAGAAAGTTTTCTTGGGGCGGAGGTAAACTGCACTCCAGTTTAAACGGTGTTTTAGCGAATAACACAACGTTTTAGTCAAAATCTTTAAAACGGTGTTTTTAAGCTAAAACAATGTGGTGATACCGGGCCCAGGATTCTTGTCAGGGTTAAAATTGACGTCACGATCAGGGTCAGGGTCAGAGCACGTCAATCAAAAAGCTAGTTCTAATCAGTCTGGTTCAAGAGTTCAAGTTGATCAGTGTTCCTAAACAAGACAGGTTGATCAGGTTCTAATCAGACTTCCTTAACAATACTGATTTCAGGATCAGCCCAGAAGCCAGTCTTGGTCAGAATTTGTGTCAGAATCAGGCCTGACCCGATCATGCTTAGGGTTAAGCCAGAACTGGTTGATCCTGGTCTGGACTAGCTCTGGCAGCTCTAGGACAGATCTAGAACAGCTCTAGGACAGCTCTAGAACAAACGCACCTCTTCCAAATTCTCCATATACGCCAGCAGATTCACCACGGATTGTCGATCAGCTAACGGAAGGGATTTCGAGTTTTTCAAATCTTTCAATCTCTCCTTGAGCTCTTTCACTTGTTTTTGATTCTGAAACTTGAGAAATTTAAAAGTTATTCAAGAATTTCTCACCAAATTGCTCCCTGTGGCCTCTTGAGTCTCTTCAAAGGCCTCTTCGGCAACGCTGCCTTCAAGCATTGACTCCTGAACAGAGTTTGAATAGAAATTTACAGTTTCTTAATAATTCCATACTATTTTGAGCAGTTATTTCTCAAATCTGGATGTCACACTAGAATCTCGTACCTGTAAAACCTCCATTTCTGTCGATTTCTCGAGCATCTGGAACTCGATGAGCTCGTTTTGCTCGCGCGAGGCGATCAGCTGAAAGGAAAGAGAGTTTTTAGACTTTAGAAGTGCAAGCTGGAGTGCACAAGGGTTTATGGCTACGTTACAGTACTCTGCGTACATCGCTTTCATAAACTGGACGCTCACCTCGGCTCTCAAATTCTCGACACACTCCTCTAGCTGCCGAATTTTCTCGTGTTGTCGCCCAAGCTTCTCCTGCATCGTTGCAAGCATACCAATCTAGAAGTCTTGGTCTTGTCTGACAATGAGCTGGCTGGCTGAGCTGGCTGGCTGAGCTGGCTGGCTTGGAATTGCTATGAGCCCAGACTCGTAAAAACAACTAATTTACATTAGATCAATCTTGCAAAGACCAAAATTGTAAACATGCTGTTAAGATCGAAATCATTCAATGAATTCAACGAAATGACATCCAGATCTATCAAAAAACACACTTGTTCCTGCTGTCCGTTCAGTTGAATTTGCTGTTGGGCGACTGTTGAGTGGGCCAAAGAGAGTTGTTTTCTAAACAATTGAATTCAAAGCATGCAAAAATCTCAAAAACAGAGAATGACATCCAACTAGGCGAATGAGTCAAAAAAAGGTGTCAGGTTGATGTTTCGAGGTGGGGAAAATTTAGAGGTCATTCTTTTTTTTCTCAAATCCAACCGTTTTGGTGGCCTTTTCTTTCGGAAAGTGCTACTCTTTGTCTTTTTCAGTTCTTTCGCTAGAAATTGAGGCTTGGGGATGAATGAGAGAAAAGATCCGTAAAGAGATTAACAAAAGTCTTACTATTAGTCATGTTTAAGACGTAAATCCAAGAGTACGGTAGCTTTTCGTGAGAGTATCTTTTAGGAAACGTCTCAAGGAAAAAATAGACCAAATTTTGATAAAAAAACAATCAAATGATTCAGGGAATCTCATAAATAAGAGATGAACAGTTTGAAGATTCCGAATCGGCCCGGCATCGGCCCCGAATGGGAACCGAAAAGGAACCAAATGGCAACTGAATCGGCCCTAAATGGGGAATCTGATGGGAACCGAATAGGAACCGAATCGGCCCCAAATGGCGAATCCAATGGGAACCGAATTAGCCCCGAATCAGTCCTGAATCAGCCCTGAATCAGCTCTGAATCAGCTCCGAATAGGTCCCAAATTGGGCCCGAATCAGCCCCAAATCAGCCCTCAATCGGCCCCGAAACAGCGCCGGATCAACCCTGAATCGCTCCGAATTGGGCCCGAACCGGTCCTGGATCAGCTCCGAATCAGCCCGGGTCAGCTCCGAATCAGCTCCGAATCAACCCCGAATCAGCTCCGAATCAGCTCCGAATTGAGCTCCGAAACGGTCCCGAGTCAGCCTTGAATCAGCCCCGAATCAGCCCCGAATCGGTCCTGAATCAGCCCCGAATCAGCCCGGGTCAGCTCCGAATCAGCTCCGAATCAGCTCCGAATCACCTCCAAATCAGCTCCGAATCAGCCCCGAATCAGCTCCGAATCAGCCCCGAATCGGCCCCGAATCTGCCCGGGTCAGCCCCGAATGAAAAGGTGCCAAGTCTTCAAAAAGGCTCATCAATCTTGTCTTCGCTCACCTCAACATTTCCACTTCATCAAGTGTCGGTGCGCTTTCCTTCAATTGTTGAAGTGCACTCTGCAACTCCTCGTTTTCTCGAAACAATTGCCGGAAAGACGCGTCCACGTCCTCACGGAGACACTACAAGAACATGCAAATTAAAGAAAGAAATGGAAATGATGTGTTAGAAATTAGAAGAAAGTTTGGGACTCTGTTTGCGTTAACTTTTAGCTAAATCAATTTAAGCTCTTGTGTATTTTTGAATTAGTAGGCTGAATGGCTCAGATCTTTGCTCAGAGTTAACATTTTGCTTTGTTTTGCTTTGCTTTGCTATATTTTGATAGAATGGTTTATTGATATATTCTAGGGTATCTAATGAGACTAATTAAAGACACATTGGACGATCAGTCTTGAAAAAATCGGGCTAGGGTCATCAATTTAGTCATCTTCAAATGTTGAAACTTAAGAAAGAGAAAAGTCACCAAAATCTAAATCAAAATCAAATTTAGTATGAAGATTTCAAATAGTGCTTTCCAGAAAACAAGTTTTTAAACTTAAACCTGGAATTTCTTAGCTTTCTTAGAAATTATTGATACGGCAATCAAAAATAAAGATGATGATGAAGAGATTTATTGGGTGAAGAGAAAGTGGTTGGGATAAAAGAAAGAGAGAAAGAGAGAGAAAGTGTTCCCAATTTGTTCCCCAATCAATCTCATCCATTCATCCAAATGACATCCAATTAGTGATCATGGGGATACATCAAATGATTGATAGGGGAAACGGGAAAGATTGTCGGAAAACTTGGACGGGTAAAACTTGAAGAAAGATGAAAACGCTTTGGATCTGGTGCACTGGATTTGTGAATCCTGGAACGCACAGAGATTAATAAATAAGAAAAAATTGCGGAAAGCTTCAAAGGAGCAATTCAGAATTTCGAGTTGGCTTGGAACGAGAAATTGGATTGAAAATGGAAACGCAACGGACCTAGTGCACTGGATTTGTGAATTCTGGAATGCACAGAGGCTAATGGAGAAAAAAAAAATAAGGAAATCGTCAAAGTAGCGGTCAAGTTTTTTGGATGATCGAGTACAGCTAGATTTCAGACAGTTTATAGCATGAAACGCAAAAATACGTCAGTCTTTAGTAGTTCTGGAGCTCACAGAATGGATTGGAGTATCAAAAAATGGGTGGTATCGAGTTTTGACAATGTCAATACAGGTGTTGGAGCTGGAGCCAGAGCTAGGCTCCTTTTTCTCCACCTTCACCCTGATCCGTAACTCCTTACTCACAAAAGCAAGGGTTTATTTGCTTTCACAAAGCCTCTTCAGCTCTTTTCAGGGGTTTCGGCAAAAACTGGGTAGCTCAACAGTGGTAAATTCACTCTCTGCACCCCTCCCGCTTCCCCAAAAACCCTTCTCACCCCAATTTCGGGCTCAGCGGGATGCCAAAAAGTGTTAATCCTTTGATCAAATATTCATTTTGGGAAACACTTTCGCGAAATATTGAAGCAAAATGAGTAAAAACGAGGGCGAATGAGTAAAAACGGAAATTGGCGCCGAGAAAAAGAGATCTAAGCCGAAAATTGGCGATTTTGAAATGAAAAAATTCTCTCCGAAAAATAAAATTGTGATCTGGAAAGCACAGTGGGCAACAAGTTAGAGAAAATAGGAAAATGTTAAATTTTGAGTAGTGTAAGTAGTACATGCACGTAGCTGTTATGTCAAAGTGACGCTTTTTGGGTTGAAAAGTGTCTCAATAGCTTCTGTGACATCCAGATTCGATGTTTTCGCAAAGAAATTTGATATTTGGAGGTAAATTTTTGCCGAAAACGTCACCGACCTCTTCAAAGTCCTCCAAAATCGGGTCCAACGACAGTGAGCTTTCCTCAGAACATGTAGACTCCACAGTGCTCCGATTGTCGTCACCGGGTTCTTCGGACGTTTTTCGGATGCATTTCTTGAGTCGTTTGAATTTTTGGACCATCACATCGTAGCGGCGGTCTTTTTCCTGGAATCGGGAATCAGAAATGATAAAACTCAACTTTTAATTGAGAAAAGCTAAGCCAAAGCTTTCAGTTAGTCAATCTTAGCTTGAATTTTGATGCAGCTAGCTTTGAGGCAAGTTTATAAACAAGTTTTATAACCATCAACGGCTTAGAGTAGTGTGCTAGATTCCAAAACCTATCCCTTTTTGCTCGCGGGTTCAATTCCGCTTGCCGCTTGCCGCATGCTGCCAAATTACTTGCTTTTTTTGAAAAAATTCCGAAAAACTTTTTCTTTGCGGTTCTTTTGCACTTTTGCGATAGTGCTTTTAAAGTAGTAATTAGTTATTTATTAAAGTTTTTTTTGTTTTTGCATAGCTTTCAGAGCTTACGGGTGATTTACTAGCAAACGCCTTTGAAACAATAAATAATCTACTATATATAAAAGAGAAGTGTCCGTCTGTTTGTCTGACCGTCCGTCACATTCTGGATCTTGGCTCCACATTAACCGATTTCGACAGACTTTTTTTTTGATCGATAGGGAATTAAAAATGAATAGGTAAATAGAACAAGTTTTTCTTCAAAAACCCGTAAAAAAATCAGAAAAACCACATGCGCTTTTTTACCATCGGCGGCCCTTGGGGGCGGAGGGCGCGCCCAACCGCCTCGACCACGCCCGGACGTGGTCGAGGTGTTTGGCGTCCCGTCTACCGTCCCAGTATAAATGTCGGTGGTGCTTCGAAGGGTACTAGAGTTGGTTCCGATCTTGCTTTGAAGGATTAAGATATTTGATCCCAGTATTGTTACAGGGGGTGCAGAAAGGGGCGCAGGAGGGGAGAGGAGAGGTGAGGAGAGGAGAGGAGAGGAGAGGAGAGGAGGGGAGAGAAGAGGAGTGAAGGGGAGGCACTACGGGTACGTTCCTACCTTTGGCGGCCCTTGGGGGCGGGGGGGGGCGCCCAACCGCCTCGACCACGCCTGGACGTGGTCGGGGTCCTGGAGGGGGCGCAGGAGGGGGCGCAGGGGGGGAGGGGAGAGGAGAGGAGGGAAGGGGAAGCACTACGAGTACGTTCCTGAGTAAAAATGCGATAACGACAGATCAAAAATCTGAATCCTGTGAAATGTTGTGTGCACTCAAGCTAAGAAATTCGGAAAAAAAATAAAACAATTCTGAGCACTCACAAAAGAGGAATAAGCGCTCGAAGATTTGAGGGTCTGCGCGCTAACATGTGGGCAAATTATCGTAACCTAAAAGGGTCAAATCGCTGCGAAATTGCTGGACTGATTGGGCTGGAATCCAATTTATTTTGCTTTAATAATGAATACAATTAGATTTTTTTATTTTATTAACTGATCATTTATCCTTTAAACAAAGCAATCTACTACAGAAGTGAAAACTTAACTTTTTTGTATCACTCACTGAAGGAATTATCACAAAGTATTAAATTTGGAAAGAACTAAAAAAGTCTAGCGATTTCGCAACCATTTGATCCTTTTGGGTTACGATAATTTGCGCCAGATCCGCGATCCGCCAGATCCGCGATCCGCCAGATCCGCGATCCGCCAGATCCGCGATCCGCCAGATCCGCGATCCGCCAGATCCGCGATCCGCCAGATCCGCGATCCGCCAGATCCGCGATCCGCCAGATCCGCGATCCGCCAGATCCGCGATCCGCCAGATCCGCGATCCGCCAGATCCGCGATCCGCCAGGTCCGCGATCCGCCAGATCCGCGATCCGCCAGATCCGCGATCCGCCAGATCCGCGATCCGCCAGATCCGCGATCCGCCAGATCCGCGATCCGCCAGATCCGCGATCCGCCAGATCCGCGATCCGCCAGATCCGCGATCCGCCAGATCCGCGATCCGCCAGATCCGCGATCCGCCAGATCCGCGATCCGCCAGATCCGCGATCCGCCAGATCCGCGATCCGCCAGATCCGCGATCCGCCAGATCAGACCCTCAAATCTTCGGGCGCTTATTCCTCTTTTGTGAGTGCTCAGAATTTTTTTTATTTTTTGTGAATTTCTTAGCTGAAGTGCACACAACATTTGACAAGATTCAGATTTTTGATCTGTCGTTACAAGTTTTTGTACTTGTAGTGGGAGGGGAGGGGAAGGGGCCCTTTCACTTGAGAGATCAAACTATGCGTTAGCTCCAAAACATCTAGCCAGAAAAACCCGTCTAACCGCTGGTAAACAATAAATGGAACAATAAACGGGAAAATAAATATTTATTTGAACTTTTTATACTTTAAAATCATCTTACTACTGACAAGAAACGTTTTTTTATACTTGTGACAAAAAAAACAAAATTTGGCGGCAAGCGGAATTGAACCCGTAAGGAAAAAAACTGGATAGGTTTCAGAGTCTAGTGCACTATCCCCTAGACCACCGCCAATCGGTGGTAAGTTGAAAAAGTTCTTTAGTAAGTCTAGTTCTCTAGACTAGTCTCTAGAGACTACTGCTTTTTTGACCGTTCGATTTTGTGTCCAATTTAAGTCAAATATGACGGAAATTTAAGCCTAGACGAAAATCGGTGAACTTTTGATTCGCAAAGTGTCAAGTGCAGAGTTCTAGCTATTTTAGCGCCAGCTATTCACCCACCAATCCACTCTGTCGCAACGCGGTGATGCATTTCGAGTGCTCCAAGATCTGTGTCCTCAATCGCTCCAGCTCGTCCATTTTCTCTTGTGGGAACACGCGTTTCTCTCGTAAATGAGCGTTCTCTTTGATCAACCGATCGTGCGAGTCACGCTGGAAGAAAAGTTAGAGTAAAAATCAATACTAACACTAACAATGGTGATCAACGCGTCTTTCATCTCAGCCATCTCTTTTTCGATTCGCTTTTGTTCATGCGAGAGGTTTTTGTTTCGTTCCGCCAACTTTCGATTCTGATCGCCGATCGGTTTTTGTGTTTTTTCCAATTCGACGATTTTCTTGTTCTGAAAGACAAGGTTTTGATAGAGTTTAGAAAATTTTGTTTAGAAATTTGGTTTAGAAATTTTGTTTAGAAGTTTGGTTTGGAAGTTTGCAGGATTCAAAACCTGGACTACACTAGACTGTAGGATTCATGGAGCTAGATCAAAGCTTCATGAAGCTTCATGGAGCTAGACCAAAGCTTGGTACACACTTTACTACAGGTCTAATCAAGGACTGTCATCATCAAGGCAAAGCCAGATCTAAGCCTGACCTGTCCTAACCCAGAAAAATTGTCTTTGACAATGACAAAGACAATCGCAAACACGACAATGTCGGAAGCGCAAAAAGAATTTTCAAGAGAAATTCGTTTTTGCATACGGGAAACTGATTAAAGTTAATAATTTTCTGAAAACTTTTACAACTTGGTTACTTTACGAGATTTTGGGGAGCTGTGCGTGCCAGATCGAACAAAAATGAAGCTTAAATATGTGAATAGTCGTCTTTGGTTTGTATCAAGTGTCCAACTCTGACCGACCCTGTACCCCAGTTCTTCTTCAAATAAATGAAAATGTTTACTTTACGAGAGTTTTGCGTGATGTGACATCCAGATCTTAGAAAAATTAAATAATTACAGCTTCTAGATGTCTCAGGTCCAATCAATTCTGGGGATAAGTGTCGAACTTGAATGCGGTTCTTTCAAAGCTCATCAAAATCGGATTTCTCTAGATTTCTAGCTTGTATGCGCTCCAGATTCTTCAAAAATCAAAACTCCATCTTTTTTAGTTAACTAGGTACTTATGAACGAGTACGCACTAGTTTTCATGGCAGTTTTCCGTCGACCAATTTAAGTCTCAGCTTCCTATTGGCAAGCTGACATTTCTAACTTAGAATTGAAAGGTTTTCGATGTTTAATATTGCAATGAGTAATGAAATCTCGTACTTAAAAGCGCTCACCAAATCTGCTTTGATATTGTTCATGTCAGAGTTGAGCGTCTCCGACAGTGCCAGCCTCTCCTCGATCTCTTCCATCCTCGTTTGCCATCGTTGTCTTTCTCTTTCGTGCTCGTCTTTCATCATCTGAAAATCATCGTATGCAAATTGGGATTTAGATTTAAAGCCATCAAATCACATTCTAGCTATCGCATCAATTTCTTTGAGCAGCTTAAAGAAAAAAAGCCTAAGTTCGACTTTGAGCCCGTAACTCCGTCAATTTTTCTCATTTTCATAAAATCTCTTTTGCATTGGCTTTTCTGGAAAGCACAGGTCAATTTCTGCTTAAATTGTTCAGCTTTCAAGAAATTCGCATATCTGAATGGGATTCCCGGTGTAGCGTTGGCTCGTCGTTCGACGCAATTTCTCCGGTCGAGCGGTCATTTTTCAAAATTTTCGAAAAGGAATGATAAATCTGGAAAGCACAGGTGTATTTGAAAGGAAAAAAAGATCAGAAGCATGAGTTTAAATTTCCGGAAAGAAATTCGCAATTTCGAGGGGAATTGGTAAAATCTGGAATACACAGGGATGGATTTGGAAAGGGAAAAAAGGTTTTTTCAGAAGCTTTTCAAGCGAAATTTATTGTTTAATTGATTTAATTTGTTTATACAATTGGGGAAATTGGGGAAATTGGGGAAATTGATTTAATTGATTTAATTGATTAAATTGATTTAAATTGATTAAATTGATTAAATTGATTTAATTGATTAAATTGATTGATTAAATTGATTAAAATGATTAAAGATTGATTGATTAAAGATTGATTGATTAAAGATTGATTCAGAAATTGATTAAAGTTGATAGTTTTTTTGAATAATTTCTGTTGAATTCTGTCAAAGTTTTGTCGAGAATTTACGGCTTTTATCTCGCACATCGTTTGTCCGCAAATGTGTTTACTTATCGTTAAGTTTTTTGGGGTTTTTTTGTGGAGTTTTTTCGAGTCAAATGATTACTCATTGTCAGAAGTTTTTTTAGGGAAATCGCGAAAAAATATGGAAATTTTTTGGGTAAGAAGCTCCGACAAAAAGCGATAGCAAAAAAGAAGATTTTGTCTACGAAATCAATACGTTTTAACTTTATTATTAGCTAAAAGAGAAGAGTATTACGGTAGTTTAATAAAGAAGTCAAGACATTGGCAAGAAAAAGTAGTAAAAAAGTGATGGAATTGGCAAGAAAAAGTGGATTTCCGAGAGTGAACCCTCAATCTTCTGCTTTCCGGGTAATTGAGAGCAATGGGTCGAACCAGGAATGCAAAAACGAACGCTTAGCGGACTAACAAGACACTTCTTTGTCGTCTGTGCCCGCAGAGGACGTACTTTGACGTACCTCGATGTACATCGATGTACTTTGTACTTCGACGTGCTTTGTACTTCGACGTGCTTTGTACTTCGACGTGCTTTGTACTTTGGCGTGCTTTGTACTTCGATGTACTTTGTACTAGTTTGTACTTCGACAAGCCTTGGAGAGCGAAAAAACGCCAGTTGATTCAAAATTCATGCGTTTGATGAAAACGAAAACTATTGCTCGTTAGCAAAAACGGATTTCACCATTGTTTGCGGGTTTGCATGTTATTTTCAGGTTAAAATCCCACCGCCAGCTCTGATCATTCCCTTGTCAGCAATCCGATCCCTTACTACCTTACTACCTACACCTTACTCACCGACTCACCATCCTTTGCCTTCTTAACTCGCCAGGAGAAAGAGGGAAAGACAAGGTGAACGAAGGAAGAAAGAAAGAGGGAAAGACAAGGTGAAAGAAGGAAGGAAATACCCGATCTTCAGAACCGTCGGCTCCCTTCCTACATGAAAATCAAACCTACTGTATTAGTAATAAAGAAGTGAAGGAGTTGGCAAGAAAAAGTCGATTTTCGGAGAGGGGATTGAACCGTCGACCTAGGATCGGAGAAAAAAGTGCAAAAGCGAAATTCGCGTATACTAGAACTACCGGATATCAAGAAAAGCGAAAAATGGAATTGGCTGTAAAATCAGGGCAACAATTGACAAGTGAAAGGTGCTCGGGAAATGGATGAGTTAAATATGGAAATTCTCCCCATGGAGCGGATATGATTTGATCTCTCTTTTCAAAAGAGAATATGAAAAGATTGACCTAAATGCGATGTGTCTCTAGAATAGATTTGACAATGATTGAAGTCACCGGGAGATTTCGAGAAGGGAAAGGAGTGGAAAGGTGAAAGTTTATCAGCTCAGGCTTTCACCTGTGGATCGTAAATTTGCATACATGATGGTAAAAGCCATTTCTGACTTCTTTAGATCGAAAAGCAGCTTAATGGCCCTTGTGACATCCATAATTGATAATTTTCTGGAAAACGGGATTGTAAGTAGCACATGCACGTAGCTGCTATGTCAAAGTAGCGCTTTTTCGGTTGAAAAGTGTCTCCCATCATTTAAAAGTGACTTCTTTAGGTCAGAAAGCAGCTCAGTGGCCCTTGTGATATCCATAATTGATAATTTTCTGGAAAACGGCACTGTAAGTAGCACATGCACGTAGCTGTTATGTCAAAGTAGCGCTTTTTGGGTTGAAAAGTGGCTCCCGTCATTTAAAAGCGACTTCTTTACGTCGGAAAGCAGCTTAATGGCCCTTGTGACATCCATAATTGATAATTTTCTGGAAAACGGGATTGTAAGTAGCTGCTATGTTTAAGTACAGTCGAACCTCTCTATAACGAACCTCGATATAACGTAAACCTCTCTATAACGTAAGGCGTGACCGGTCCCGGCCGACGTTAAACTATATAAAACGGCACTCTATATAACGTAAACCTCTATATAACGTAAGCTATAGCCGTCCCGTGAGTTACGTTATAGAGAGGTTCCACTGTATGTCTAAGTATAGCTAGTATCCGCGTAGCTGTTAGGTCAAAGTAACGCTTTTTTGGATTAAAAAGTGTCTCGATAGCTCTCGTGACATCCAGATTCGATGATTTCGCAAAGAAATTTGGTAATAGGGCTAATTTTTGCTAAAAAATTCCATCAACCTCCTCAAAGTCCTCCAGAGTCGCCTCCTGGCACACTGAAATGGGTAATGCCAGAAACTGGGTCTGCCAGAAACTGACTCTGCCAGAAAGCGCGCGTTTACGAGCGAACATGAAGTATCGGCCGAGTTTTATCGATTTTTCGTATAAGTTCGTTGAAAAACGGATAAAACTCACATAAATAGTGCCTCCAAAAGCTCGTGGCGGTGTTGGGGTTAGCATTCGGCTGGTTGTCGCAGATCTGGAGAGGAATTTTTGGATGTAAATATGTCAAAAAAAAAACGTCAAAACAATCCGTTTTCAACTCACCGATGCAACGGCGAATCCAAAGTGCTAGCCTTGGGCTCAAATGGGGAGAATGGTCTATAAATTTTGGATATTTTTTGTTTCTCGCATTTTTTGAGCTGTAGTCAGTTTCTCTAAATTGTGCCTTCTCTTTCTCTTTCTACCGTAATCTTGTCTCTATTTTTCTATCATTTTTTTGGTTTAATTCTAAGCGGGGTTTACGAAGAAGATCGAAAGATATAAAAAGTGGATAGATTGGAGAAAAAGTAGAGACAAGATTCTGGTAGAAAGAGAAAAAAGGGGTTTAGGGAAACAGGTACGGTGCTTACTGGATAAAATGGCAAATTTTGAATTTCTGAACTTGAGAACAACCCTAGTGCCTTCCAGAATAGCTAAAACACCGTTTATTGACTATTTGGATTATGGTAGAAAGCGAAAAGAGCACGGTTTAGAAAACGGGTACAGTGCTGTTCAATCAAAATGACAAATTCGAATTTCTGAACTTGAGAACAATCCTAGTGACTTCCAGAATAGCCAAATCACCGTTTACGGACTAATTTGGATTACGGTAGAAAGCGAAAGAGCACGGTTTAGAAAAGGGGTATAGTGCTGCTGGATAAAATAACAAATTTGAATTTCTGAACTTGAGAACAACCCTAGTGCCTTCCAGAATAGCCAAAACACCGTTTATTGACTAATTTGGACTACGGTAGGAAAAGAAAAGAGCACGGTTTAGAAAACGGGTACAGTGCTGTTGAATAAAACGGCAAATTTTGAATTTCTGAGCTTGAGAACAACCCTAGTGCCTTCCAGAATAGCCAAAATACCGTTTATTGACTAATTTGGATTACGGTAGAAAGCGAAAAGAGCACGGTAGGAAACGAAAAGTAGGAAACGAGTACAGTTTTAGGAAACCAATCAAACTCTAATTTCTACCTTGACGAGTTCATCGATGAGGCGATTGATCTCGCGTCCATCGATTGACCTTGCTGCTGTTGATCCTGTAAGTCGAAATTTTCAATTTCTGAAAATTTGACTAGCCTTCTTGCGTAGTGAACGAAAGCCACTACTTCGAAAAACCTAAAATAAAATTTTTTTTATTAAAATGGCAAAATTGTAAGTACTGATATCCATAATTGATCAGAAAGAGTTCAATTTTTCGAAATCGATAAAATTGGAGAAGTTAAACTTATGAACTCATTTGGTGCTATCCAGCATTGCTCGAAAAGTGCTAGGTGTTGGGGAATTGTTTGATTTTTACGGAGAATGAGGTCCATAATTGGTCAAAAGGTGACCGGTTTTCGGAAAACTATACATTTGGAAGAGTTTAGGCTTAGAACTCGTAAAATGCTATCCAGGATCGATGAAAAACAGATAAATTCTTGAAAATCTGTAAACTTCCAAATGCTAAGGTCACAAAGTCGAAACCTTTCATTCACATGGTCTAAAGAAGAAAGAAAAGGCATGGTTTTGAATGGGGTGACAAATGGGATTGCAAAAAAGAATGTCAAAACAGAATGGAGAAAAGGAAGGAAAAAAAAGATTGGCGCCAGTTTTTGTGGCCAAAAGAACGATGGAATGGAAAGAAAGAGAGCGGGTCATCATACACTCGAATATCAACTATCGAGGTCAATCATAGCTAGGGATTAGCAATTAGCATGTCAAAGGTAAGACTAGAGGATATTGGTGGAATCGATGGGTTATTTGCGTGGTTTAAAACCCAGGTCAGACAAGAAGCAGATCCTAGCCTGGCATACAAAAACGAAGCTAGGTATAAGCTGGCTGGACCTGGTCCAAGCTCCAGACCTGGCCCAGGCCCCAGACCAAGCTCTAGACCTGACCCAAGCTCCAGACCTGACCCAAGCTCTAGACCAAGCTCCAGACCAAGCTCCAGACCTGACCCAAGCTCCAGACCTAGCCCAAGCTCCAGACCTGACCCAAGCTCCAGACCTGGCTCAACCTCCAGACCAAGCTCCAGACTTGACCCAAGCTCCAGACCTGACCCAAGCTCCAGACCTGACCCAAGCTCCAGACCTGACCCAAGCTCCAGACCTAGCCCAAGCTCCAGACCTGACCCAAGCTCCAGACCTGACCCAAGCTCCAGACCTGGCCCAGGCTCCAGCTCCAGAACTGACCCAAGCTCCAGACCTGGCTCAAGCTCCAGACCAAGCTCCAGAACTGACCCAAGCTCCAGACCTGACCCAAGCTCCAGACCTGACCCAAGCTCTAGTTCAGATTGGAACCGTGTTCACTTGGTACTAACAACTAAATCCAGATCTTTTCTGAGCTGGTTTTACTCTAGAACAAGTTTAGGTCTGGCATGGTCCTGACTGCTGGCCAGACTCTAGAGACTCAGCGTGGCAAATTTCATTGGTTAAGCTTAAAGTTAACTTAAAGAATTACCTAAATCTTACTCTTAAAGCTTAAATTCATCAAAAAAAGCTATAAAACTGATTACAGTCTGAAAATGAACTAAAAAAAGTTTGAATAATGTTGCGTGCCAAGGGTTTTTTTGAGCACATCTTCCAAGCCTTTAATAAAAATCTTAAAAGCATTCTACAATTTGTATAAAAAAATTCTCGATAGAAAATTATCGCAATTTTCATAATAAAAAGGAATAAAACCGGTTCGCGAAGTTACAGCCAAGATATAGCCGAAAAACTATGCGATAAATTGCGGTGCTTGCCGCTTGCCTTGTGCTTGCCTTATAAACCCAGCTCAAAGCCTTTTTCAAGAGTCTAGATAAAACCAAAAACCGTGGCCAGTCAAGAAATGCCAAACTATTGACTGAATCTTGCAAATGGTGGTAGGAAAAGGTTGGGAAAATCAAGAAAAACTGTTTCCAAATAAAAATAGCTCAAAAACGCGCGTGATGCGACAACCAGATGGTGGCTTGGCTAAAACCCAAAAATTTGCGATATGATTGATGGAGAAAAGGGAGACCAAGACCCAGAAAAAAGGAAAAGAAAAAGAAGAACAAAAAGGCCCGATGTTCTGTGGATGGAGTGATTGAAAGGGAAAGGAGGGGTCAATGGGTCATTTGAGAACAACGAAACGACGATTAAGTGATCAAGCTCCTAAAAAAAGGAAGAAATAAAGTTCTGAATCGTTCGATCTGGAGCACACACTACTCAATTTTATCAAGAAATTATGAAAATCATCGGAAAACTAGACTTGGTCCTGATGAAATGAAACCCCAACCCATTCTGTATCCAAAAAACCCCAAAATAAAAATTTGTACACTTTCTATTCGATCTGGATAGCATAGTGCTGAAATTCAGCAAAAAAAAATGGAGAAGTTAGATTTTTTTGGTTGTTTTGGATGGCACCCACGTCAAAACTGGGTAGGGTACAAAACTGGTTTACAAAAAAATTGTTTAATAAGCTGGATCTCCAAAAATCTCCCCTTTCTGTCATCCAGATATGATTTTTCGGCGAAAAGTTTGTGGATCGGCGGGCACCAAAGTGTAAATTTCTTTGCGATCTCATTTCCTTTTCCCCTTTTTCTCTTTCAGTCGATCTCTTTATTGACTACCAATCGGCCAGGGTGTGTGGGAAAGCAGAAAAGGGATAAGGAATAAGAATAAGAAAAGAAAAATGGGCAAGGATGGGATTTTTTGAAGGACTTCAATTTAGAGGATCTGGGTTTTGATCTGAAAAATAAAAGCAGAGAAGAAGGAAAGAAGGGGACGACCGAACAACTACCCCCGCCACCCAAGAATCGCCACCCAAGAAATTGAAACTGACTAATTTCAAAATACTGCAAAAGCTTTTTTTGAACAAAATCCTGGACAGCACGAGAGCCATCAAGCGAGAACAGGCGTTCTCAAATTTTCCCAGACTCGACTAGTGCAAGTCCGCGGAAGATTTATGACCACTCATCTCAAGCTTTCGAAAAAGAACACCCAGCCGCTAATGGACGATTTGGTGATCATGGATCTCACAACACAAAAAGAGGGAACAAGTTTTGTGGGGCGAAGAGATTTTCGAAAAAGTGATGAATGGAACCATTCTTCAGAGTGAAAATGTTAAATCTAAATTTTGGAAAATTCCAAAATCATTGCCAGACCAAAACCAGAATCCAAAATCATTGTCAAAGTGCTAAAAAGTAAAAATTATCTATCAATGCTATCCATAGCTTCTAAAAAATGTCTCGGTTGACTGAATATTCGATTCTTTGTCCCCGATCACTCACCATCGCAAATCGGTGAGTCAAGCGGTGGTAGCCGTTCGCCCCGTTGGCTGCACTCGTTTCAATAACGCTTCCAGTCATGCTATGACCTCCAGGAATCGTGATTTTCAATAGAAAATCCAGTGAATAGCTTCTTAAAGCAGTAAATGACTACGGTAGTGTCAAATCAAGGTATAGCAATTTCCAGAAATTTATCGATTATCTTTCAAATCTTGTTTCAAACTAAAGTATGCGTTCCAGGATTGAGTAATTTTTTGTAGAAACTTCTAGAATCTCAGAGAAATTTTGAGTTTTAGCTTTCAACTTATTCTAGTAGGTCGAATTACCTTTTTCTCAACGTTTTCTGTTAGTACAATACGAAAGTAAATATTGGGGAAATGTTTGGAATGAAGAAATGAATGGGAAAGGGATTAATTGAAATGGAAAAATTGAGGAAAAAGCAAGCAGAGAGGGGAATTTTAGATTTCAGACAAGATTTTGATAGCTGTTAAATTGAGGCTTTTGAGTTAAATTGAGGATTTGGGCTTTTTTTTAGTAAAAATCAGATTTTCGAATGGAATTTCGACAATATAGAATTCAGAGAACTGAAAAAATAAATGAAATTTCAAAAGCTGACATGAAAACAAAGATTTCCTTCTCAGCTTTTCCTCAAGATTTCCTCAAAACAATCGAATTTTGCGATCAAGACGCGATTCCGGGATTTACGAGACATTTGCATGCTCGAATCTCGAAGAAATCGCATAGAAAAACGAGAAAACGATGATTTTAGCATTTTCCGATCGCCGGGAACGATATCGAATATTGGATTTGATCAAAAAGAGGAAAAGAAAAGGAAAAACAAATGTTGAGTGTGCTCTGAGATATCGAAAATGAAAAGCTTTTCAAAATCCAATTTTGATTTTTTGAATTAAATTGTTTCAAAGGAGAAACTAAATTCCTTTTGAAAGTCGCATGTACTTTGTGCGCTCACATACACGCTCACTTTCTGACGTACGCCCGTCATTTACGCTCACAACCCCGGAAATTCCCAAGGCACAAAGTATCATTACTGAGCCTATCAAAATATTCAAAAAACCCTATCAAACCGCATCAAAATAACCGGCGAGGCGTTCTTTGTGCGGCCGTGTAATCTGAAGATGGTCCTTTTAACATTAATGGAGATATTCAATTAACAAGCTAAATATTTAAAGCGATTGGAGAAATCTTCTCCTTCTTTCAAATTTCATCGTCGCAAAGCCTTAAAATATTTAGAATTCTAGAATTTCCCAATTTTCTCAACCAAACGCCATTTCTTAATGCAAAATGATTAGAATGTGACAAATCTGGCATATTTTGCGTACTAGACGACGTACGACCGTACGACCGCGTACGACCCCATCTTAAAGCGCCTCACCTGTTTAAAATATTAGTTTTTTAATTCATTTGTCTAGATCTCAGTGTTTTTGTGCTGTTTTTAACATTTTTCATACCATACCGTGCCAATCTCACCCAATAATGTAAAAAATAGACTTGGGTTTTGTGAAATTCCACTAGAATACATGATTTTATGCTTATTTCTTGCGTTTTCTATCTTTTTTTGGTACTAGACCCGTGTAATGGATCACTTTTAGCATTTTCACAAATCTCTTATTGGAAATTCATCATTCACGCGTTTGAAAACAAACTTTTACTATTAAAAATGCTGAAAGTGATCCATTGCATTGATCTGCTCCTTACAAAGAATATTTCTTTTTATTTACAGGTAGAATGGCGCCAATCAGGATGTGGAATATGACAACATTTCCAATCGAACGTCTTTGCTTCGATCTGAAGTTGGAGGTTTTGGAGCAATTAGACGCAAGAGATGTGATTGAATTGGTGAAAGTCAATCAAGGATTCCTATGGATGATTTCGAGTCGACCATCGACCGTTTTCGGGCACGATGTCCATGATATTCAATTTGGGTTTGGTCCACGAGGAATTAAAGTAATCAACATCAAGAAGCTGAATGGGAATTCACTTAAAGTCAGTCTGGATGTCATTCGTCATTTTCCTTTCAGCAAAAAGATTCGATCGTGCAATCAATTGTTGATGGGCATGGATTGCAGCTACAGCCCAATCGACAAGGATTACGCCGCCTTTCTGAAACAACTTCAGGCCGTGAATTCACTCTATTTGGATTGGTGTCCGGCTCAGCACCTGGAGTTGCTTTCTCATTTGGCAGTCAAGATCAAGAGATACGCGGCTCTTCCCAGCTTCCTTCAAAAAGTTCCATCAATAAAAGATCTTGTTAGGGATTTCATTGAGACTCGACTCAACGAATGTGAAATAGTCATTTTTGGCTGTAAGGATGATGATGAACTTCAGTTTTACTACAATGCTTTTATAAAGACCCGCATCAAATATGTTGTAATCGATTGTTACGACGAAAATCTCATCGTCGCAGCTATTCAAACGATTGTTAGCCACGGAATTCCAAGCAAAAACCCTGCAGTGGTTGTGAGAATTAGCGACGATTTTGTATACTATAGGAAGGCTACAATCGTTGTTTTTCTCAAGGGGTATCCAGGAATGAAACAAATCAGCAGGAAAAATCGCCAACCATTTATTGCATTGGCAAACGATCGTAGGAGGGGAAGCAGATATCCCGCTTTCACGATGAAAACTCTGTGTTTCCGACGAAATATCAATGCGACCCGAGATTGCATCTACATGTTGTCCTTGCTTGAATTTCTCGCCTTCTACATCAAGCCGGATGAAATGATCGATCATTGATGTTTTATTGTTATACTTTGCTGGCCTTACATTGCCTTTGCGTGCCTTAAATCCTGTTTTTTTCTTGAAGCTAACATTAACTAATCTCAAACTCCGAGATTTAGCAAACCGAAACTTTTGGGAGGTTAATGCCAGTTTTTCATGAGTCTTTCTTGTGACTAGTTGGTTATTTATTCTTTCTGTCGACTACATCTTTGAATTTGAAATTTAATCTCCGAGAATCTGGATTTAGATGTCTGAGGTTGAATTTGTATTTAATTCTCTTCCCTGAGATATTTGAATTTGACTTAATTTCTAAAACTTCTTTGCAAAATTCCTAAACTAAAATATAATTTCAATTCTTTTCTGTTCGCTTATGTTTTCTAAGCCAAAAGCGTATGTATTTACACATTCGGCTCACTTTTTTCATGCACCATGAATAAAGTATGATTTTTGTCAAACCCAATACCCAGAGTTTGTATCTCTTTTCATTGTTTCAATTCTTCAACCAATCGTATGAAGGTCAACTCGAAATCATCGAGGGAATCATCTAAATTTCGGTATTCAAATAGCTTTCTTCTTTATTTTTAATAGCCAACACTACTTGCAAGTACAAATAATTTATAAGGAACGAAAAAAAATGTATTTATAAATATGTCCACGTATGCGACCGGAGATTGCGTCTACATATTGTCCCCGGGCAGATTTGACATCGAATTTTTTGATCTTCTACATCAAGCCTGATCATGCTGACACATTATACATTGATTAAGTTGTGGAATTCTCTTCTAAAGCAAATTCGATTACTTTCCGTTCCCTTTTTGTACAAAAGATAGTTAAACAAAACTAATCTGATAGAGCTTTCTTCTTCTGCATTGTCCTGATCCTTATTGTTTTGCCGTGATTACTTTAGTATTGGTGAATTTTGTTTGAAAACTTTTTTGTATAGGTGATTTCTTTTATTGTCATTCGATAAATCTCATCACCCCACTATTTCACTTGGAAGCTTCCTTGTTACGAGCTCTCTTTTCATTTTAAATACATTTTCTATTTTAGTTATGGCGATTTGTGACTGTCTGGACGACGTAATTGATCTGCAAAGTTTGCCGCCGCTTCCGGGCTCTGACGAACTCTGAATCGGTTTCAAAATTGGTTCAACCTGTGTTACTCCGAAGGAAAGGGATCAAGTCTGTTTGCATTGTGGTTTTGATTCTGACAAAGCAACGGTGTGTATACTAGATTCTCTAAATCGATCAGATTTTTATGCCTCCTCAGATTCTGACGAAGATTATGACATCTTTTGCGCTAGTCTCCTAAAATCGATGCGCTAGTCTCCTAAAATCTCCACATTTTGAGAACTAGAAATGGACTAACCGATTTTTTTTGCCGTCGTTCCTATTATTGAAAACCCTTAATCGACCCTCTGGTTAGTAAGGAACTGAATAAACTCTCGAAATATTGTCGTAAATTTGAGGAGAATATTGCTAGGATAGGCTTGTTCTTTGGAGAATAGACTTGCTCTTTTTGAACTAAAAACTTTACAACATCGTCGCTTTGTCATTGATCTACTCGAAACTTACAAAATCCTGCGTTGCAAGCAGATTAGCCCTTTGTTTGTTGAATTTTTCAAATTTAAATCGAGTTCAGGGTCCAGAAGTGGTTCATTCCTTTTGCAGATTCCTTTGCGTCTGATGCTTCTTTATGAAACTCATTTCCCGTTAGAGCCGCTAGGTTATGGAACTTGCTCTCAGATGGCATACAAGAAATTCAGTCACTTTCCATTTTCAAGAAATAAATCTATGCTCTGGATCTAACGCCTACTTTTAGCCTCTCTAGCATAGGTAATCCGATTTTTTGCATATTCACTAAATTTAGCATCTTCGTATCTTTCTTTTGTATCTACTTTTAGGCATGTCGGGGCATGGCATGGGATCGCGGGACATTTCTTCAATGTTTACTGTATTTACATTATTGACTGAGAACTTTGTCAAATTCTAATCATTTTGCATTAAGAAATGGCGTTTAGTTGAGAAAATCGGAAAAATCTAGAATTCTCAACAATTAAAGAACACCTCCCTAGTCATTTTGATAAGGATTTTGCTTTCGCTTTGAAGATGGCACAAAAGGAAGCCATCCACCTCTAATTTTGTACTCGGGGGTTTTCGAGGTCGGTGAATCGAGTGACCGATTTATTTTGCTTTATCTGTCAAACAAAACCTCTAATTTGTGTTGATGGGCCTTGATAGTGTGACGAAACCGTTCAAAAACCCGTTTAAGTCTGTTTACTGAATAAAAAATTTACTTAAAATTACTTGAATTGACGATAAAATTGAAGGATTAGGTCAATTTTGAGAGAAAAAATAGCTTTTGAACCAAAGCCAACACCTTCAACGGAAAATTGCTGGCGGAAAACTATGGGAAAGCTTTGAACGGCTCAAGATTTATACGATTTTCTGCCTATTCAATCGATCACCATATTCTTGGTCGAATGCTTTGGAACACTGGAAAAAAAATTCAAAGGTTAGGGTTGTTTTATTAATCATTAATCATCACCAATGAACCCCCAAATTTTCAGTTCAAAACGCAAATCCTGTGAACGGAGGAACCGAGGCAAAAGAAAAGCGATCGGCAATGCGAAAAACCTTGATGAAGCCTAAAAACATGAGTTGAAAGTTAACCGTCGCCGGAACAAGCGGCGATATTGATATTCCGTTACTTGACATCACAAGTTACTGTTTAAGCAAAGACGAGATTTCACCATATTTGTCTCCTGAGGATCCCAGATTTGATAGCGGTTGAGTTTCGTCCTCGGCAACAATATGATTCATATTTTTGACAATCCATCAATCAAAAATCTTGGCTGAATGATTAGAAACATTAAAAAGAATTCCAAAAAGTTAGTTTTTCTTTGCCAAAAATCCAATTTTCAGAAATGACACTTGCCTTTACGGGACTGGCTGTAGAACCACTCATTTGCTTGGCAACGATCTCCACTTGTGGCCCAAAAGTTGATTTTAAACCGAAAGAGAGAATTAGGCTAAAGAATTAGGCAATTTAGATTCCCAACTGTGCCACTGTACAGTTCCAACTTTCAGCCGTTTTCTGTATTTGTCATCGCGTTTAAACGTGTCTATTGAGCGTCCCATTTGTCGACGCCATCTTCAGAATATCATGTTTCATGCTCAGATCTCATCGTTGTTTGCTCTGGCTTTCACCAAACCAAATCGCATGTTTTGTGCAAAGTTTTTTCCATTTCATAACTCATTAGAATGCAAATTATGTAATACTTTAGATTTCCAACCATCAGGATCAGTAACTGGCCATTCTGGCGACAGAGTTCTAGCTGTAGATCTGAAAATTTTTATCTAGCGGTTTTTTGGAGTCATGGTTCGAATGCGGTTTTAGTTTTCAACTACAGTAACCCCTAATGGAAACAGTAGTAGCGCCTACTTTAACTGGAAAATGGATTAGAACAAGCTGAAAGTGCGCACCAGTGGGTTTTCCGGAACGGAAAAACCGAATGCGGCCGAAATACCTATGCAAACACTACATTTTGTGTTGCTAAAGCAAAGCTGGGTAATAAAACCGAAAGTGATCAAAATGATGAGGAACTTTTTACTTTTATAGTGCATATATTTCAAAACCCTGTACCAGAAGCTGCGCGCTTACCTCAACATGAAACTCTCAGTTTTTTGCATAAACGCACACGGTGGAGGCAAAATTCTTCCCAAGAATTTGGGGATAATGACGCCCAAAGAGGCGAAGCCGGCTCAGTCGCTCACGGCTCCTTCGAGCCTTTGGTGATTCCAAAGTGTTTCATTGAATCCGCCAATATGAACATGGGCTGCCAATTTTGGAACGCACAGAACACATTGACAATGATAAATTGATCAACACTGTTCAAATCCTCTGAATTCCTTTTCTGAGCTCAATTCTGGAACACATGAAACCCTTTGGAAGTCATTTATCGATCGAGAATTAATTCCCCATCAATTCCCCCAAATTCCAGTCGGGACCCCGGGGCAGATGCGTTTTCGATATAAAAAGTGGCCAAATCAACAATAATTTCCCAATTAGTGTCTTTTTAGGAAATTGATCTCGACGAGCCGTTCATTGTGAATTTCCCTATAGTAACCCTTGTAAGAATTCTGGCCGAAGTGATTGGAAACCCAAGGCTCCAACACAATTCATTGTGAATTTCCCTATAATAACCTTGCAAGAATCCAATTTCAGATGAAGGGCTTTTTGGTGAACTGAACTGCCTAAAAGTTTTTCAACTTTTCTGGCCAACCTTGGAGATCCACGTTGCGACCCACCTTGGAGATCAAGTCAAGATTCTGACAGATGCGTCAATCAATGCCCAAAAAGCTTCGTACATCTCTGAGGTGGGATCTCTGAGCTGCCGATCGAACAACCAATAAAGTATCTCAAAAAGATTGAGTCAATCCATTCCTTGAACAACGAATTTGGAGGTCAAACAACAGAATTTTGAATTCAACTTGTTACGGCTACATAAAACCCATTAGAATGGCGATATAAAATGATCAGACTAGATCAGCCTTTTTTTCAGCAATGCCTAACTCGAAACCAAGAAGGCAAAACCAAAAGAATGATTCAAAAACAAAACGATTGGTATTCAGACATTTTCTCCAGAAACCCTTATTTTTGGGTTTACAAATTAATTTTTGACAGGAGCAACAAACGTTAATAATCATACTTTATTCAGGTGCATGAAAAAAGTGAGCCGAATCTGTAAATACATAGAAGAAGCCGCTTAGAAAAGATAAACGTACAGAAAAGAATTGAAATTCTATTTTAATTTTGGACTCTTGTCAGAAAGTTTCGAAATTAAGTCAAATTTAAATATCTTAGAGAAGGGAATTGAATACAAATTCAATCAGAGACACTCAAAATCAAATTAACGGAGATTAAATTTGAAATTCAAACACGTAGTCGCCAGAAAGAGAATAAATAATCAACTAGTCACAAGAAAGAGTCATGAAAAACTAGCAATAACCGGAAAATCTAAATTTTTGATTCGGTAAATCTCCGAGTTTGAGATTAGTTAATGCTAGCTGAAAGGCAAAAAGAGAATTTAAATCGCGCAAAGGCAATGTAAGGTCAGCAAAACATAGCAATAAAACATCAATGATCGACCATTTCATCGGGCTTGATGTAGAAGGCGAGAAATTGACCCGAATACCACATGTAGATGCAATCTCGCGTCGGATTGATATTTCGTCGGAAACACAGAGTTTTCATCGTCAAAGCGCGATATCCGCTTATCTTCCAAAATTCGTTTGCCAATGTAATGAATGGTTGACGATTTTTCTCGTTGATTCGTTTCATTCCTGGATATCCCTTGAGAAAAATAACGATTGTAGCCTTCCTATAGTCTACACAATCATCGAAAACTCTCACAACCGCTGCGGGGTTTTTGCTTGGAATACCGAGGCTAACAATCCTTTGAATCGCTGGAACGATGTGATTTTCGTTGTAACAACGGATTACAACATATTTGATGTGGGTCTTTATCAAAGCATTGTAGTAAAACTGAAATCCATCATCATCATGACAATTAAATCTGACTATTTTACATTCGCTGAGTTGAGCCTCGATGAAACGCCCAACAAGATCTTTGATTGATCGAGTTTTTTGAATGAAGCTGGGAAGACCCGCGTATCTCTTGATCTTGATTGACAAATGAGAAAGGAACTCCAAGTTCTGAGCCGCAAACCAATCCAAATGGAGTGAGTTCACGGCCTCAAGTTGTTTCAGAAAGGCGACGTGATCCCTGTCGATTGGCGTGTCGTAAATGCGAAACATGTTCAATTGATTGCACGAGCGAATGTTTTTGATGAAAGGAAAATGACTAACCTTCCCATTCAGCTTCTTGATGTTGATTGCTTCAATTCCTTGTGGATCAAACCCAAATTCAATCGCATGCACATGATGTCTAAAAACGATCGAGGGTCGACTCGAAATCATCCATTGGAATCCTTGATTGACTTTCACCAATTCAACGACATCATCTGCGTCTAATTGCTCAAAAACCTCCAACTTCAGATTGAAGCAAAGATGTTCGATTGGAAATGTTGTTAGATTTCGCATCTGGATTGGCGCCATATAGCTGTAAATAAAAAGAATTAGTCTTTTTCAAAAGCAGATCAATGCAATGAATCACTTTCAGCATTTTCAGTAGTAAAAGCTTGTTTCTAAAGCGTGAATGATGAATTTCCTATAATAGATTTGTTCAAATGCTAAAAGTAATTCATTGCACACGTCTAGTATCGAAAAAAATAGAAAACTAAAGAAATAAGCATAAAATCATGTATTCTAGTCGAAATAACAAAACCCAACTCGTTGTCGTTTAGTTGCGAAAATTGGGAATTTCTAGAATTTCATACGTTTTAAAGCTTCGCGAATATGAAATAGGAAAGAATGAAGAAATTTATGAATAGCTTTAAACATTTAGTTTATTAATTGAATATCTTAATTTTAAAAGGGAGCACCTATCTAACGGGTGCCTGTGCCAGGAGGGCGATTATGCGGCCCCACAAAGAACACCAGTCATTTTGTTCGCATTGGTCAGAAAAGTGAATTCGGGGTTTGACGGCCATTTACGAAAGACATTGCCCGCAAACCCCGAAAGTCACTGTTAGAACAGTGAATTTGGGGGTTTGCCGGCCATTTACAAAGAAAACTACCTGTAAAGCCTGTAACACGATTTTCAGAAAACTGAATTCCGGGGTTTGCCGGCCATTTAGCAAGAAAAGTGCCGGTGAACCCCGAAATTGACCGTTCAGAAAAGTGAGTTCGAAGCTTTGCCGGCCATTTACTAAGGAAAAGTGCCAGCAAACCCCGGGGAGGACTGTTAAAAAAGTAGCCGCGAACCCCGTCAGAACATCAAATTCGGGGTTGGGGGTTTTGCCAGCCAATTACTAAGAAGTGCCGGCAAATCCCGTCAGAACAGCGAGTTTGGGGTTTGCCGGTCATTCGCCGGAGGCACTAGTGATGTAAATTTCTTCTTTGGCTCCTTTTGAGGTGAACTCCTTAACAAAAAGCGAAGTCTATTTTTACAAGTCTATTTTTTACATTATTGAGTGAGATTTGGCACGGTATGGTATTAAAAATGTTAAAAACTGCACAAAAACACTGAGATCTAGACAAATGAATTAAAAAACTACAATTTTGAACCGGTGAGCTGCGTTAAAGGCAATGTAAGGCCAGCAAAATATAGCAATAAAACATCAATGATCGAACATTTCGTCGGGCTTGATGTAAAAGGCGAAAAAATCGATGTAAGTTGCTGGATTGGACTTTGTTGAGAACAACATGTAGATGCAATCTCGAGTCGCATTGATATTTCGTCGGAAACACAGAGTTTTCTTCATCAAAGCGCGATATCCGCTTCCCTTCCAACGATCGTTTGCCAATGCAATCAATGATTGAAGACTTTTCCCGTTGATTTGTTTCACCCCTGGATATCCCTTGAGAAAAACAACGATTGTGGCCTTCATACCGTGTACAAAATTGTCTAAAACTTTCACAACCGCTGCGGGGTTTTCGCTAGGAATTCCGTGGCGAACAATCCTTTGAATGGCTGCAACGATGAGATTTTCGTCGTAACAACAATCGATTAAAACATATTTGATGTGGGTCTTTATCAAAGCATTGTAGTAAAACAGAAATCCATCATCATCATCACAGTCAAATCTGACTATTTTACATTCGTTGAGTTGAGTCTCAATGAAATGCCCAACAAGATCTCTTATTGATGGAGCTTTCCACATGAAGCGGGGAAGACCCGCGAATATCTTGATCTTGGTTGACAAATGAGAAAGCAAGTATCTGCGGGCAGGCGAATAGTCAAACAAACAGAATGAATCCACTGCCTCTAATTGTTTCAGAAAAGCGCCGTGATCCTTGTTCATTAGGCTCCCGTAACCGTCGCCCATCCACAATTTATCGCACGATCGAATGTTTTTGATGAAAGGAAAATAACGAATGACATCCAGACTGACCTTAAGTGACTTCCCATTCAGCTTCTTGATGTTGATTACT
Organism: Mesorhabditis belari; assembly: GCA_958450365.1. Lineage (NCBI taxonomy): Eukaryota > Metazoa > Nematoda > Chromadorea > Rhabditida > Rhabditidae > Mesorhabditis > Mesorhabditis belari. The sequence goes on from CAUEEP010000911.1 coordinate 439,710, forward strand.
TCAATTCTTTGTGAATCAAACCCAAATTGAATCGTATCCACATGATGTCCAAAAACGACCGAGGGTCGACTCGAAATCATCCATTGGAATCCTTGATTGACTTTCACCAATTCAATCACATCTTTTGCGTCCAATTGTTCCAAAAGCTCCAACTTCAGATCGAAGCAAAGACGTTCGATTGGAAATGTTGTCAGGTTTCGCATCATGAAGGGCACCTTGATGGGCGCCATTCTACCTGCAAATAAAAAGAATTATTCTTTGTAAGGAATCCACTGCAGATCAATGCAATTTGGCCTCTTGTAAAGAAAGTTTAGAAATTAAGTCAAATTCAAATATCTAAGGAAAGGGAATTAAATACAAGAAATAAATATAAGAGTCAGGAAAAAAAACAGAATTTAAAGCAGGCAAAGGCCATGTAAGGCCATCAAAATATAACAATAAAACATCAATGATCGACAATTTCATTTGGCTTGATGTAAAAAGCGAGAAATTCATTTAAAGACAACATGTAGATGCAATCCCTCGTCGCATTGATATTTCGTCGGAAACACCGTCAAAGCCCGATATCCGCTTCCCTTCAAACGATTGTTTGCCAATGTAATGAATGGTTGACGATTTTTCCTGTTGATTTGTTTCATTCCTGGATATCCCGTGAAAAAAGCAACGATTGTAGCCTTCACATCGTCCATATAATCGTCGGAAATTGTCACAACCGCTGCGGGGTTTTTGCTCGGAATTCCGTGGCTAACAATCCTTTGAATGGCTGGAAGAATGATATCTACGTAGCAACAACCAATTACAACATATTTGATGTGGGTCTTTATCAAAGCATTGTAGTAAAACTGAACTTCATCATCATGCTCACAAAAAAATTCGACCATTTTACATTCGTTAAGGTGAGCCTCAATGAAATGCCCCACAAGGTCTTTTATTGATGGAGTTTCTTGAAGGAAGCTGGGAAGACCCGCGTATCTCTTGATCTTGATTGACAAATGAGAAAGTAACTCCAAGTGCTGAGGCGCACACCAACACAAATAGAGTGCATCCACTGCCTCAAGTTGTTTCAGAAAAGCGGCGCAATCCTTGTCCATGTCGTATGTGGGCTGTCGGTATGGGCTGTCGTAGTCCTTGCCCATCCACAATTGATTGCACGTTCGAATGTTTTTGATGAAAGCAAAATGACGAACGACATCCAGACTGACCTCAAGTGACTCCGAATTCAGCTTCTTGATGTTGATTGCTTCAATTCCGTGTGGATCAAACCCAAATTCAATCGTATCCACATGATGTCCAGAAACGATCGACGGTCGACTCGAAATCATCGATTGGAATCCTTGATTGACTTTCAACAATTCAATCACATCTCTTGCGTCCAATTGCTCCAAAACCTCCAACTTCAGATCGAAGCAAAGACGTTCGATTGGAAATGTTGTCACATCATCATTGGCATCTTGAATGGCGCTTTTCTACCTGTAAATAAAAAGAATTATTCTTGGTAAGGGGCATATCAATGCAATGGATCACTTTCAGCATTTTCAGTAGTGAAAGCTTGTTTCTAAGGCGTGAATGATGAATTTCCAATAAAAGATTTGTTAAAATGCTAAAAGTGATTCATTGCATGGATCTAGTACGGAATAAGGAAAACGAAAGAAATCCGCATAAAATCATGTGTTCTAGTGGAATTTTAACAAAACCCAAGTCTATTTTTTACCTTATTGAGTGAAATTTGGCACGATATGCTATTAAAATGTTGACAACAGCACAAAAACACTGAGATCTAAGCAAATGAATTAAAAAAATTAATATTTTAAACAGGTCAACTGCCTTAAGATGGGGTCTCATGCGTAAAATATCCTGGATTTGGCAAATTCTAATCATTTTGCATTAGCAAATGGCGCTTAGCTGAAAAAATGGGAATTTCTAGAATTAGCCAGAAAGAATAAATAATCAATTAGTCACAAGAAAGAGTCAGAAAAAACAGGCATTAGCCGCCAAAATTTAAAAGTTTCGGTTTGGTAAATCTCCGAGTTTGAGATTAGTTAATGCTAGCTTAAAGAAAAAAAAACAGAATTTAAAGCACGCAAAGACTATGCAAGGCCAGCAAAATAGAACAATGCAATCGATCACTTTCAACATTTCAGCATTTTCGCTAGTAAAAGCCTGTTTTCTAAAGCCTGAATGATGAATTTCCAATAAAAGATTTGTTAAAATGCTAAAAGTGATTCATTGCATGGATCTAGTACGGAATAAGATAGAAAATGAAAGGAATACGCATAAAATCATGTGTTCTAGTGACATTCTAACAGAAAGCGAAGTCTATTTTTACATTATTGGGTGAAACTTGGCAGGGTATGCTATAAAAATGTTAAAAACAGCACAAAAACACTGAGGTCTGGACAAATGAATTAAAAAATCAATATTTTAAACAGGTAAGGCTTAAGAAAACTATACTTAGCGGCTCGACTATTATTACCCGAATTAATCAAAATGTGGAAATCGCCAAATTCCCATCTTAAAGACTAGCAGCTACAGTAGGTTTTTCGACGAAACCTACCGTAATCCAGATTATCCTGGATATAATTTACACACAACGAAGTAAAAAAAACCAAAAACACTCAAAGCTCCTGTAAAATTGTAACGTTTTACCTTTTTACCCTTCTTACCTTGTAACCTTTTTACAACGTGCACAAAATCATATTTTAAACAGGTGAAGTTCTTTAAAATTGGTTCTATTACGTAAAATATGCCGGATTAGTCAAATTCTAATCATTTTGCATTAAGAAATGGCGTTTAGCTCAACGCTGAAACTACTTCTTTTAGATCTCAACTCTAAATTTCAAATTGTAATCCAAATAGGCTGGAAATCATAGAAACTCTTTGAAAGCTAAAGTTTTTTTTGCAAGTTTTCTGTGCCAGCTTGGCTAAAAATAACTCTTTATTCGAATCGGATATCACAGGCTCAATAACCATTATCGTTGTTGTAAAAAAAGACAGTTAAAGCAGAAAAGAAAGGTATGGAATCTAGAATTGACTCTACTAAAACAAAAAAAACACATAGTCAAACGATGAAAATGAATTTCCTATGTGGGAAAGTCGAGTTTGAACCAAAAAGATTTCCTGGTTCTACCAGATTTTGATGTAAACCGAGCATTCTAGCCGTTTTTGGAAGTAAATCATTGAAAAGGGTGAGTTTTTAAGCAAAAATTGTCTCATCCTGGATGTCATTCTATTAAAAATTGATAGAAAAAACGAAAAAAACGAACAAAAATGATTTGATTTTTCAAATTCGACCTTCCAATCATCACAAAAAGCATCGAAAGCCAGCAAATGAGACCCGTTATCGATAAATATGCGTAAATTTTGTAAATAAATACGAGGTTGGGGAGAAATTCTTAAAAGCGATAAGGCACGTGATTCTCCGAAAAAGGAAACCAAGGATAGGGCTAAGAATTGTGAGACGGTAATTGATTTACTTATCAGCCACTTATCAGCCACTTATCAGCCACTTATCAGTCACTTATCGGTCAATTATCAGCCACTTCTCGGTCTTCTCAAATCGAAAACAGGTTCTAGCGTGATTTTACGTTTTTTCTACCGTAATCTGTTTCCTATTTTGCACTTAATTTGGCCAAAAAGCAAGTCTGCACAGTGAAGAGAGCACAGTGAAGTTAAACTCTTGAAGTGAAGTGATTTCTTTTTTAGGTGGCCCATTTTCTAGTGTGAGCTCCAGCTTTGAGAACTACCGGCTTCCCGGCTTTCAAGCTGATCACGGAAATGAGAAACACATCCAAAGCTTTCAAAGAAAAGATTTTCAAAGAAATCACAGGAAAAAGAGCACTTCAAAGACAGAAATACGATAGCTTTTTACCAAGTCTTTTAGAAAAACGGTTCAGTCAAAGCAACAAGTTATTGGGCAAAGGAAAACGAGTTCCAGAATTGACAAAAACGGGCATCTAGAAATTGATATGGGCATTTCAGAATTGCACACAGAAACAAGCAAAATCCTAATAGCAAAATCGAAAAAGGTCCTAAAGGATAAATAAAGAAAAAGGATAAATAAAGGTTTTCTAAAGTTTGGCACAACGCGTCTAAAATCGATTTTCTAAAAATTAAAAATGGATCTGATCTGATCAATATCAATTCTTACATGCTATCCAACTAAGAAGAAATCAAAGTTTTATTAAAATCTGTCTCCTTAGAAAAAAAAATAATAGGGTGAACGGGTTTCCAGGTTTACATCTATTACGTAATGACGTCTGATCTGATCAATACTAATTTCTGGATGAAATGGTCTGGAAACACGTTCACCCTATTAACTTTTTTTTGAGTAGACCGATTTTGATGTAACTTTGGCTTTTTCTTAGTTGGATAGCATGTAAAAATTGGTATTGATCAGATTTGAAGAAAATCGATTTTAAGTTTTCTCGTGGATCGCTGAGTCGGGATATTTACTAGAGGAAAACGTTTAAAAAGAGTAATTTCGAAAACTTTCAACCAATGCGCCAATGACTCCACAGGGAAGTCTGAACATCTTAACGCAGCTTAAAAGGACTACCGTAGCGGCTATTATGCCAATGAGGGTGCCGGTTTATAAGTGGTATAGTTGGGGTAATAGTCGTCTTGTTGTAGCATCATATATCCCCATAAAGACGGCTCTCTTCGCATGCCTTTCCCGGAAGATTGCGATGATCTCTGCCGATTCCAAACGAAAAAGAAATATATGACAGCCGCCACGCAAGCAATGACAAAAATCGCCTCGACCTGTGGAAAGAATGGCGAAGTGGAGTGTGTGATCTGAAATCGCGAATTTCATTGGGACTCTATTTTCAGCATTATTCCTAAATCCTGGATGTCACGCTAGGCAATGGTATACAGTATGCTCTTTTTAGCGCGTTTTCTAAAACGTGTCTCGACTACCGTAACCCAGGCTCTATCCAATCTTTCTCCAATCTATCATTGTGATTGGCTTCCGTGAGTTCCAGCTTAGCTTTCCGTGAGCTTAGGAACTCATTTTCTCAATGAAATCTCCATTTTACAGTCTACAATCCGAAACTGCCTAGTAAAATCGATATTTGGTCGGTTTGGTTACCAAAGATTTCAGTTACGCAAAAAAATCGCTATCAACCCAAAAATCAAAGCGAAACAAGCGTAAAAAGCTATAAAAATCTCCACTGATCATGCAAAAAGAAAAGAAAAACGTATAAAACTCATTCAATAGCTAAGCCTTGCCTTTTTCTCTATTCTTGAGTCAAAGATTTAGGGAAGTTTTGCAATACCTAAGCTTTTCGAGTTTCAAATTCGAAAAGCAAAGATCAAAAAACCAACCGATCCCCTGGCGGTGACTTTCTGCGAGTCGCGAAGTGGGAAGTATCTGAAATTCGTTGGTTTTGATTTGAATTTTGATCAGACTCATTTTTAGGCTTTTAACAGTTTCTCAAGTTCTTTAGATGTACTTCTAACTCTATAAGGGCCAAGGACAGGACACGAAGAGTTACAAGCAACAAAGGAAGCTATGGAAAACGTGTCTTCTTTGACGACTTGTCAATTAGATTCAAGATAATGTTGGAACTGATGTGGCAAAATGAATTTCATGCATTTTAGACAGGATATAAAGAAATTGAGTTACAGTAGCGAACCCATGGCTGAAATAGTTTGAATAACTTATTGTAGTGACAGTTGAGTGAGCTAGTAGATATTTTTGGTGTCTCCATCTACGATCAATAACAGCTCAAAGATATAGATTGTAGCCAAGCGTCGTAACGACCAAGATTCAAGCAATCGAGTGGAATTAAAGTACAATATAGCGAATATACAGCTATAGTATCCTGCTCGCCAGAATAGAATATTCGTCTCCAACTCGACGCTGGTACTCTACTCCTCATCCGTCGACCCATCCTCATAGAAGCAAAATTTTATAACATAAGTAATCACAACAACGAAAGCAATCACAAACTATCTCTATATTCCTATTCATTTCCTATATTAACTATTCAGAATGAAAACCTCGACGTAAATTGAAAAAGCGACTTCGCACACAGAAAAAGCAACTTAATATGAAAAGCAGCAAAATTTGACATTGACACAACATTATTTTCTTGATTTTCTTTTGACTTTCTTTTCTAAATGTAAAAATAAGGCGGTTGTATTCCGGTATGAAATCAATAAAGTACCTCAAATGGTAGATCATAGCACCGAGAGCCCATTGCACTTCTTGACCATCGAGCATCATCACCGATTGGAATCTAAAACAAGACCAATTTAAAATGAATCGTTTAGTCAATTTTTATGCTAAAGATTCGAAACAGAAGCTAGCCAATGCTTGCTGAAAACGGAATGTAGTTAGATTTGTATTTATACGCATAGACTCGAATCATTGCGTCAAGAAAACCACTTTACGGTTAAATTCTGCTTTGTTCCATTTAGCAGGCTTGAAGTTTATTGCAACTACCTTATTTTATTAAGGTAGTTTTATTGCAACTATTGGTATATAGAAGTTTTTAATTTATCAAAACCACTCACTTATTCTTTTGCTCATTGATGTCGAAGCCAGAGTGGAGAGCGGCCGTGATCCACGCACTCTTGAAACATTCCGTTCTTATCCGATCCTCATCAGCCTTTGGATACAATTTGCTGCGCCATTGTGACTAAAACTGAACTTTAGATTCGGTTGAAGCAAGCATTATGTGAAATTAGTCAAATTTAGTTGTTCAACCGTTTTAGAAACTAGTTATTTCACAGGTTTTGATGATTGAGTTGAGTCATGCTTCAATTCGATCAAAAATCAAATTTGTTCAACCAAAATCTCACCTGAATAACACTCCATCGTTGATTACAGAATTGCCGACCCTTCTCGGTGACCTGCGAGTAATTGTATTGACCGCCGAGTTGCAACACGTTGTCCACCGAGTACCAAAATTCCGAGAAGCCGAAGAATTGCATTTCTAAACTTTAAATTGTAGATAGGCTTCAGCTTGAAATATACCTGATAAATTCAACTCTGGCGCGGCCACATTGCCAAAGAAACATTGCGGTAGACAAGTTTGCGAAGAGCCCGGATCAATCAATGCTGAAAGGCGATTCACGCACGAATCCCAATCACCGACTCCCTGGAAAATGGAAGTTTTTAAAAAGGAGTTACAGAGAAATTTTGCGACTCGTGCCATCTAATGGCTTTCATGGTTTTGGCAAATCATTAGTTGTTGTTACTTGACTCAGCACAACAACAACGTTTTCTTTAACTTTACCTTCTTCATGAATTGTGATCCATCATCGTTTGTCGCAAGTTGTTGAAGATTCACCGGCAAACACTCATCGCGAACATATGATCCATTCGTCTCACCGTTCGTCTTGTACAGGTATTGCTCGTACCTAAAAATGATTTACTTCTCAAAACATTGTAATTCACAGACACGAGGTCTTTTTATCTTAAACTAATCCATTTAATTGCTCAAACCCAGACTTTTGGGTTCACTGAGCTTCTCTAGGCTAACTTATCATTATTCTCGCCTTTTCATCCCCTCATTCACACCAAATCCAAGAAAAGTCGTCACGAAGAGTTTGTACTTGAAAAGCCGGCTCTCATCTCGACATCCCAAGTTCACCTAACAAAGTGATTATAGACGTTTAAGTTAACAATTTTTACATTTTCCACATGTTCAGACAAGAAAGGCGATGTTTGGGGCAACTCGAAAGCGATTTGTACAGAAGCTCCACCCTTGTCCATCTAAAATTAAATACTTTAACGATGAAACCTCTCTACAAGTTAAAAATCCAGATCATTGTGTACTCTAAAAGTTAAAAATTACTTACCATTCCAACAGTGTCCTTTCTTGTAGTGATCAACGGGACCGGAAAGCTGGGATTTTCGGAGCTCGTGGATTTGAAGCGAACAAGAGAGGTAAGCCTTAAATTGAACGAAACATTTATTTCAACCATCCTGCAAAGATAAAACCAAACTTTACCCACCAAGAATGTAATTTGCGGCAATCCAACTGTAGATGCCCTCCCATTTGCCTTCAATAACACGTATATGTTCTTTCATTATCTGAAATGCAAAAAATTAGAAAATGTTCCGGAAATGGTCCAACTTTAGTCAAATTTTGGTCGACAGAAAGTGCAATGCTAGACAAATCAAATCCAAATCACCATCATTAACCAGTTTTTAATATAATATAATTATAATATATAATATTATTTTTTATTATAAGTTTTTAAGTTTAATGTATATAATATAATACTTAACGTTCAAGCTTAACTTTGGTAGTATCACATAGCTTTTACCTAAGCTTTCTACGCAGGCAAATCCAGCAAAATCCGTAAGATTTGAACGTTCGAAACTCAAAACTATCAAAACCGTCCAATTCAACTCAAATATGTCATCTTCGACATTTACGTTCGAAACTAAAACACAATCAAATCCAAAAACCCACCACCATCCGTTCTGAAAAAACTCGGATGATCGGCGTGATTGAGGATCAAATAGAGCGGGATGGCGATGATCAACAAAGCCAAAAGCAGCACCACCCGGCTGTTCACGCGGACCATCGTTTCCCCTCTCATCTCCTTCGGGGCATTGTCTGAAATATTGAAATTTGTAAGAATATTGAAATTTATGCAAAACTGTCATAAGAAACAATGAAAAAACCCAAAAATTGATCAAATTTTTTAAGGCTAAAGTCAACGTTCTACCTGTTCCCAACGAATTTCGGCCAAAAACACGATTTCCAATAGTTCAAATGGGTAAATGACAAGTTTTTCAAGACTTTCAAAAGTTGAAAATTTAAAAACAACAGATAGAATGTAAAAATTCGATCAGTGAGCTCTAGTTGAGTCAAAAACTGTCAACAAAACAGCAAAACACCGCTTCCACATTTACGTTCGAAACTCAAACACAATCAAATCCAAAAACCCACCACCACCCGTCCCGGAGAAACTCGGATGATCGGCGTGAGTCCGGAAGAGGCGACAAACTTTGCAGATCGATTACGTCGTCCAGACAGTCATAAATCACCATAACTAAAATAGAAGAAGAGCGGGAGAAACTAGGAAATGTATTTAAAATGAAAAGAGAGCTCCTAACAAGGAAGCTTTCAAGTGAAACAGTGGGGTGATGAGACTTATCAAATGACAATAAAAGAAATTACCTATACGAAAATGTTTTCAAACAAAATCCACACGTTACGAATGTAATCACAGCAAAACAATATGGATCAGGACAATGCAGAAGAAGAAAGCTCTTTCGTTTGAAATCGTTAAACGAGTCCGTCAAGCAAGTCACTAAGAACAACTTACAATAAAATGAAGGATTGCTGAGAGCCTCACTTGTCCTCCTAGGCAATCCCCAGGACCGCCCCTTCTAGATACTAGATACTAGAGTAGTATGCAAAACAATATGGATCAGGACAACGCAGAAAAAGAAAGCTCTATCAGATTAATTTTGTTTAACTCTCTTTTGTACAAAAAGGGAATGGAAAGTAATCGAATTGAGGTAAAACAAGTGGAATGAAACTCTATTTTTACCTCTTCCCTTCCAGACATACCTAGGAATAGTGGACGAAGCTGCCGATTGACACACTCAGACAATCCGACTCGTTTGAAACCGATAAACGAGTCAGTCAAGCGAGCCACTAGAAGCAACTTACAATAAAATGAAGGATTGCTTGACAACAAACAACAGTAAAACTGATACACTCGGAGGTAGATTCTGATCGATGCGTTCATCAATCCCAAAAACGTTCGTACAAGAACAAACTTGGGATCTGAGCTGCCGATCGAACAACCAATAAAGTTTGTAAACAAGATTGAGTCAACCCATTCCTTCAACAACGAATTTGGAGTTCAAACCAAAGAATTTTGACTGCAACTTGTTACATACATAAAAACCATTAGAATGGCGATATAAAATGATCAAATTAGATAAGCCTTTTTTTCAGCGATGTGTAACTCGAAACTGGGTTTGACAAATCTCCGAGTTTGAGATTAGTGAATGCTAAACCCAATAGAATGCCGATATCAAATGATTAGATAAGGCTTTTTTCAGGGATGTCTAACTCGAGCGAAGAAGACAAAGCGGAAAGAATGATTCGGAGAAAAAACGATTGGTATTCAGGCATTTTCCCCAGAAAACCTTATTTTTGGTTTTACATATTAATTTTTAACAGCAGTAACAAACCTTAAGAATCATACTTTATTCATGGTGCATGAAAAAAGTGAGCCAAATATGAAAATACATCGAAGGAGCCGTTTTTGGCTTAAGAAACATAAACGTACAGAAAAGAATTACTATTATTTAAAGTTTGAATTTAAGAATCATACTTTATTCATGGTGCATGAAAAAAGTGAATCGAATATGTAAATAAATGGAAGGAGTCGCTTTTGGCATAGAAAAAATAAACGTACAGAAAAGCATTGAAGTTATATCTTAGTTTTGGACTTTTGTCAGAAAGTTTAGAAATTGATTCAAATTCAAATATCTTAGGGAAGGGAATTAAATACAAATTCAATCTCAGCCATTTAAATTCCAATTAACGGCGATTAAATTACAAATTCAAACACGTAGTAGCCAGAAAGAATAAATAATCAACTAGTCACAAGAAAGAGTCAGGAAAAACTAGCATTAACCTCCAAAATTCATTAACCTCATTAGATTAGTTAATGCTAGCTTAAAGGCAGAAACAGGATCTAAAGCACGCAAAGGCAATGTGAGGCCAGAAAAATATAACAATAAACCATCAATGATCGACCATTTCATCGGGCTTGATGTAGAAGGCGAGAAATTCACCTAAGGACAACATATAGATGCAATCCCGCGTCGCATTGATATTTCGTCGGAAACATAGGGTTTTCAGCGTCAAAGCGGGAGAGCTGCTTCCCTTCGAACGCTCGTTTGCCAGTGCAATCAATGGTTGACGATTTTTCCTGCTGATCTGTTTCATTTCTGGATATCCCTTGAGAAAAGCAACGATCGGGTCGGGCGATCGTTGTTTTTGTTCGCTCCAAATTCTCACAACCGCTGCGGCGTTTTTGCTTGGAATTCCATGGCTAACAATCCTTTGAATGCCTAGAAGCATGATATTTTTGTTATAACAATCTAATACAAGATATTTGCTGTGGGTCTTTATCAAAGCATTGTAGTAAAAGTGAAATTGATCATCATCCTCATAATCTAATTTGACTCGTTTACATTCGCTGAGTTGAGCCTCAATGAAATGCCCAACAAGAGCTTTTATTGATGGAGCTTTTTGAAGGAAGCTGGAAATACGCGCGTATCTCTTGATCTTGATTGACAAATGAGAAAGCAACTCCAGGTGCTCAAGCGAACACCAATACAGATAGAGTGAATTCACTGCCTCAAATTGTTTCAGAAAAGTGGCGTGTTCCTTGTCGATTGGGCCGTCGTAATGGTGACGCACCCACAATTCATCACACGATCGAATGTTTTTGATGAAAGGAAAATCACGAATGACATCCAGACTGACCTCAAGTGACTTCCAATTCAGCTTCTTGATGTTGAGTGCTTGAAACGCAAATTCAATCGCCTCCACATGATGTCCAAAGACGATCGACGGTCGACTCGAAATCATCCATTGGAATCCTTGATTGACTTTCACTAATTCAATCACATCTCTTGCGTCCAATTGCTCCAAAACCTCCAACTTCAGATCGAAGCAAAGACGCTCGATTGGAAATGTTGTCATATTCCACATCATCATCGGCATCTTGAATGGCACCTTTCTATCTGTAAATAAAAAGAATTAGCCTTTGTAGGGAGCAGCTCAATGCAACGGACCACTTTCAGCATTTTCAGTAGTAAAAGCTTGTTTTCTAAAGCGTGAATGATGAATTTCCAATAAAAGATTTGTTAAAATGCTAAAAGTGTTCCATTACACGGGTCTCCTACCGAAAAAAATAGAAAACGAAAGAAATACGCATGAAATCATGTATTCTAGTGGAATTTAACAAAACCCAGCCTATTTTTTACATTATTGGGAGAAATTTGGCAAGGTATGCTAAAAAGATGTTAAAAATAGCACAAAAACATTGAAATCTAGACAAATTAATTAAAAAAATTAATATTTCAAACAGGTGAGGTGCTTTAAGATGGGGTCTCATGCGTAAAATATGCTGGATTAGTCAAATTCTAATAATTTTGCATTAAGAAATGGCATTTAGTTGAGAAAATTGGGAAATCCGAGAATTCTAAACATTTTAAAGCTTTGCGAATATGAAATTTACAAGAATGAGAAGATTTCTCCAATGGCTTTAAATATTGAGTTTACTAATTGAATATCTTAATTTGAAAAGGATCACCTTCAAATGCGTGGGCCAGATGGAGAGCGATTACCCGGTTATTTTGATACGCTTTTTTTTGCTTTTATAGATCACACAAAAAGAAATTGTTCAGCTGTAAATTTGTAGAAACCATTCAGCTCTTGGAGTTATCACGTACCGTTGTCGCTCAAAATTTTCGTAGAGTCCGGGAAACCTTCTCAATTCTTACAGACACTAATCTCTTTAAAAACCTGAACATCCGACTTTTTTTCTATGCAAAAGTAAGATCCTTATCAAAATGACTGGCGAGGTATGCTTTGTGCGGTCGCTCTCCATCTGGCACACGCATTTGAAGGCGATCCTTTTAAAATTAATGAAGATACTCAAGAAGCTAAATATTTAAGGCGATTGGAGACATCTTCTGATTCTTTCCAATTTCATATTCGCAAAGCTTTAAAATGTTTAGAATTCTCATTTTTTCAGCTAAACGCCACTTCTTAATGTTACAGCAAAACAATATGGATCAGGACAATGCAGAAGAAGAAAGCTCTTTCGTTTGAAATCGTCAAACGAGTCCGTCAAGCAAGTCACTAAGAACAACTTACAATAAGATGAAGGATTGCTGAGAGCCTCACTTGTCCGCCTAGGCAATCCCAAGGACCGCCCCTTCTCGGCAATAAAAGGGATAAGCACAGGGGAGAACACATTTGCGTAAGAATAGACAAATCATTCAATAATAACAATAGTAACTAAAATATCCGTTTGGTTCGGAGCTGACAGTACTTAAAATAGGGAAAACTTGTGATTAAGGTAAATTTTATCTAATGCTTTAACTTTTCAGAATCACCTATTTTAGCAAACACTCAGTGCCGAGAAGTTGACATCAAAAAATTATTACGTTAAGTTTGCGTTGAGTTAACAAACACAAACACAACAAACACAACCCAAACCGATACATTCGTTTGGTAGATTCTGACAGATGCGCTAATCAATGCCTAACAAGGTTCGTACAAGAACCACCTTAGGATCTGAGGCGCCGATCGAACAATCAATAAAGTATCTAAAAAAGAGTCAATCGATTCCGTCAACAACGAATTTGGAGTTCGAACAACAGTATCCAAACAAGTAAAAAAATGAGAGCTACCTGAACACCGAAATTTAGATTTTCTTCATGATTTCGAGACGTTAACCTTAAAATGCCCGGTTGAAGAATTGAAACAATGGAAAGAGATACAAAACGTGGGTATCGGGTTTGATAAGAAGTAGACGAGTTGAAATTTTGAATTCAACTTGTACAGACAAAACCCAATAGATATAAAGCGATTTCTGACTCGAAACGAAGAAGGCAAAGGCGAAAGAAAGAATGATTTGGTGAAGAAACCATTCAGGCATTTTCCCCATCAAACCTCATTTTTGGCTTTACATATTAATTTTTAACAGGAGTAACAAGCGTTAAGAACCATACTTTATTCATGGTCCATGAAAAAAGTGAACCGAATATGTAAATAAATGGAAGGAGTCGCTTTTGGCATAGAAAAAATAAACGTACAGAAAAGCATTGAAATTATATCTTAGTTTTGGACTTTTGTCAGAAAGTTTAGAAATTGATTCAAATTCAAATATCTTAGGGAAGGGAATTAAATACAAATTCATTCTCAGACATCTAAATTCAAATTAACGGCGATTAAATTACAAATTCAAACACGTAGTAGCCAGAAAGAATAAATAATCAACTAGTCACAAGAAAGAGTCAGGAAAAACTGGCATCAGCAGCCAAAATTTAAAAGTTTTGTTTTGATAAATCTCCGAGTTTGAGATTTGTTAATGCTAGCTTAAAGGGAAAAACAGAATTTAAAGCACGCAAAGGCAATGTAATATAACAAAATATAACAATAAAACATCAATGATCGATCATTTCATCGGGCTTGATGTAAAAGGCGAGAAATTCATCCAAGGACAAGATGTAGATGCAATCTCGGGTCGCATTGATATTTCGTCGGAAACACCGACTTTTCATCGTCAAAGCGGGATCTCTATTTCCCATCCTACGATCGTTTGCCAATGCAATGAATGGTTGACGACTCTTCCCGTAGATTTGTTTCATCCCTGGATATTCCTTGAGAAAAACAACGATCGTAGCCTTCATATCGTCCATATAATCGTCAAAAACCCTCACAACCGCTGCGCGGTTTTTGCTCGGAACTCCGTGGCTAACAATCTTTTGAATGGCTGGAAGAATGATATCTGCGTTGCAACAACCGATTACAACATATTTGATGTGGGTCTTTATCAAAGCATTGTAGTAAAACTGAAATTCATCAATCGTATGCACATGATGTCCAAAAACGATCGACGGTCGACTCGAAATCATCCATTGGAATCCTTGATTGACTTTCACCAATTCAATCACATCTTTTGCGTCCAATTGCTCCAAAAACTCCAACTTCAGATCGAAGCAAAGACGTTAAACGTGTCTATTGAGCGTCACATTTGTCGACGTCATCGTTAGAATATCATGTTTCATGGTCAGAACTCATCGTTGTTTGCTCTGGCTCACACCAAACCAAATTGCATGTTTTGTGCAAAGTTTTTTTTCCATTTCATAACTTATTAGAATGCAAATTATGTAATACTTTAGATTTCCAACCATCAGAATCAGTGACTGCCCATTCTGACGACAGCGTTCTAGCTGTAGATCTGAAAATTTTTATCCAGCGGCTTTTTGGAGTCATGATTCGAATGCGGTTTTGGTTTTCAACTACAGTAAACCCTAATGAAAACAGTAGTAGCGCATACTTTAGCTGAATTTCGGGATAATGACGCCCAAAGAGGCGAAGCCGGCTCAGTCGCTCACGGCTTCTTCGGGCCTTTGGTGATTCCAAAATGTTTCATTGAATCCGCCAATTTGAACATGGGTTGCCAATTTTGGAACGCACAGAACACATTGACAATGATAAATTGATCAACACTGCCTAAATCCTCAGAATTCTTTTTATGAGCTCAATTCTGGAACACACGAAACCCATTGGAATTCATTTATCGATCGAGAATTAATTCCCCCAAATTACAGCCGGGACCACGGAGCAGATGTGTTTTCCATATAAAAAGTGGCCAAATCAACAATAATTTCCCAATTAGTGTCCTTTTAGGAAATTGGTCTCGACGAGCCGCAATTCATTGTGAATTTCCCTATAATAACATTGCAAGAATCCAATTTCAGATCAAGGCTTTTTTGGTGAACTGAACTGCCCAAAAGTTTCCCAACTTTTCTGGCCAACCTTGGAGATCCACGTTGCGGTCAAAGTCAAGATTATGACAGATGCGTTAATCAATGCCCAAAAAGGTTCGTACAAGAACAACCTCTGAGCTGCCGATCGAACAACCAATAAAGTATCTCAAAAAGATTGAGTCAACCCATTCCTTCAACAACAAATTTGGAGTTCAAACCAAAGAATTTTGACTTCAACTTGTTACGGATACATAAAACCCATTAGAATGGCGATATAAAATGATCAGATTAGATAAGCCTTTTTTTCAGCGATGTGTAACTCGAAACGAAGAAGGCAAAGCGGAAAGAATGATTCGGAGAAAAAACGATTGGTATTCAGGCATTTTTCCCAGAAAACCTTATTTTTGTTTTTACATATTAATCTTTAACAGGAGTAACAAGCGTTAAGAATCATACTTTATTCATGGTGCATGAAAAAAGTGAACTGAATATGTAAATAAATGGAAGGAGCTGCTTTTGACTTAGCAAGCATAAACGTACAGAAATGAATTGAACTTATCTTTTAGTTTTGGACTTTTGTATAGAAAGTTTAGTAATTAGGTCAAATTCAAATTCAAGCAAAGACATTTAAATTCAAATTAACAGAGATCAAATTTCACTTTCAAACAGCCAGAAGTAGCCAGAAAGAATAAATAATCAACTAGTCACAAGAAAGAGTCATGAAAAACTGGCATTAACCGCCAAAATTTAAAAGTTTCCGTTTGATAAATCTCCGAGTTTGAGATTTGTTAATGCTAGCTTAAAGGCAAAAACAGGATTTAAATCATGCAAAAGCAATGTGAGGCCAGCAAAATATAGCAATAAAACATCAATGATCGATGATTTCATCGGGCTTGATGTAAAAGGCGAGAAATCCATCTAAGGAGAACATGTAGATGCAATCTCGCGTCGCATTGATATTTCGTCGGAAACACATAGTTTCCACCGTGAAAGCGGGATATCTGCTTCCCCTCCCAAGATCGTTGGCCAATGCAATCAATGGTTGACGCTTTTTCCCGTTGATTTTTTTCATTCCTGGATACCCTTTGAGAAAAACAACGATTTATATCGTCCATAAAATCGTATAAAACTCTCACAACCGCTGCGGGGTTTTTGCTCGGAATTCCGTGGCTAACAATCGTTTGAATGGCTGGAAGTATGGGATTTTGGTTGTAAAGAAGGATTCCAAGAAATTTGATGTGGGTCTTTATAAAAGCATTGTAGTAAAACTGAAATCCATCATCACAGTCAAATTTGACTATCTTACATTCGTTGAGTTGAGTCTCAATGAAATGCCCAACAAGATCTCTTATTGATGGCGCATCTTTTATTGATGAGGCTCCTCGACGGAACCAGCTAAGAACCGCGTATCTCTTGATCTTGATTGATAAAAGAAATAGCAACTTCAGGAGCCCAGGCGAACAGTCCCCCAAATCGAGTGAATTCACTGCCTCTAATTGTCTCAGAAAAGCTGCGAGATCCCTGTCGATTGGGCTGTCGTTGTAAAGGTCACTGAAATGATTGCACGATCGAATGTTTTTGATGAGAGGAAAATGACGAATGACATCCAGATTGATATTAAATTAATTCCCATTCAGCTTCTTGATGATGATGATTGCTTCAAACCAAAATTCAATCATATCCACATGATCTCCAAAGACGATCGACGGTCGACTCGAAATCATCCATTGGAATCCTTGATTGACTTTCACTAATTCAATCACATCTCTTGCGTCCAATTGCTCCAAAACCTCCAACTTCAGATCGAAGCAAAGACGCTCGATTGGAAATGTTGTCAGATCTCGCATCTGGATTGGCGCCATTCTACCTGTAAATAAAAAGAATTAGTCTTTGTAAGGAGCACATCAATGCACTGGATCACTTTCAGCATTTTCAATAGTAAAAGCTTGCTTTCTAAACCTTGAATGATGAATTTCCAATAAAAGATTTGTCAAAATGCTAAAAGTGATCCATTGCACGGTTCTAGTACCAAAAAAGATAGAAAACAAAAGAAATAAGCATAAAATCCTGTAATTTAGTGGAATTTAACAAAACCCAAGTCTATTTTGTACCTTATTGAGTGATATGTGGCACGGTATTGTATTAAAAATGTTAGAAACAGCCCAAAAACACTGTGATCTAGACAAATGAATTAAACAACTAATATTTTAAACAGGTGAGGTGCTTTAAGATGGGGTCTAATGCGTAAAATATGCTGGATTTATCAAATTCTAATCGTTTTGCAATAAGGAATGGCGTTTAGTTGAAAAAATTGGGAAATTCTAGAATTTTAAACGTTTCAAAGCTTTGCGAATATGAAATTTGACAGAATGAAAAAATTTTGCACCGTATGCTATAATAAATGTGAAGAACCCGAAAAAAACACCGAAATCTACACAGATCAAAGAATAAAGAATTTCATCAAATTCTCCGGTTAAGTCCTAGCGGTTACAGTAGGTTTTCCGACGAAACCCACCCTAATACAGATCATTGACGATATAATTTTTAGGCTTTCAAAATTTCCTCTTCCCAACTTCTTTAATGCTATTTAACCAAAATTTTCATAATCTCAGGTTTTTGAAACATACTTGTTGTCAATCTTCTTGAAAATTTCTTGGAAATTACATCTAGGATCTAGATTCTAAGCTAGTCTTGTGTTCTAGAAAAGGCACTTATACTGAAATGTCCTGAATACTATTTTTGGAGAATTGTTTATTGTTATTGTTTGGTTTTGGTCTGTTTTGGTTTTGGTTTTGTTTGCCGAACTCTAGTTTAAACTGTTATAACTTGTTACTGGTATACCCACTTTTTGTACTGTTTCTTTTAGAATGAAGATTCATGGCAACGAAACTTATCCATTGATAAGACGTAATTTTCTGTTTTTGATGAAATATGGGCATCAAAAGAGATTGCATCTACATGTTGTACTTCACTGAATTTCTCGCCTTTTACATCAAGCCCGATGAAATCATTGATCATTGATGTTTTATTGCTATATTTTGCTGGCCTTACATTGCCTTTGCGTGCTTTAAATCCTGTTTTTGCCTTTAACTTAGCATTAACAAATCTCAAACTCGGAGATTTATCAAACCTAAACTTTTAAATTTTGACGGTTAATGCCAGTTTTTCATGACTCTTTCTTCTGACTAGTTGATTATTTATTCTTGCTGTCTACTACGTGTTTGAAATTGAAATTTGATCTCCGTGAGTTTGAATTTGTATTTAATTCCCTTCCCTAAGATATTTAAATTTGACTTAATTTCTAGATTTCTTTACAAAATTCCAAAACTAAAATATAATTTCAATTCTTTTCTGTACGTTTATTTTTTCTAAGCCAAAAGTGGCGCCTTTTATGTATTTACATATTCGGCTCACTTTTTTCATGCACCATGAATATAGTATGATTTTTGTTAAAAACTCAAGAGATTTGACAGCGCAGACTTGACATCGAATTTTTTGCTCTTCTGCAGCAAGCCTGACCATGCTGATACATTATATTAGGTTGATGCATAAGTCTTTTCGTTTTTTTCGTACTTCTGTTAAAAAGTAACAAATTCACCAAATGATCTATAGTTTGCTCTATAAAAAAAGTGTTTTTTTGTTCAATTTCCATCTTTTTAAATTTCGGTTCACTTTCAAGCAAATTCGAGAGTGAAAAACGCCTTTTTCGTAAAAATCTATAAAAAACTCTACGGAAAAATTGGCTGAATGAATTTCTCTGAAATTTTGGCGAAATATCAAACGTTTTTTTTTCTCTATCTTTTATCTATTGACACGAAGATAGGTTTTCTTTAGCTAAGGTGTCTAAACCGCATCATCGAGTTAGCCCTTTTTGACTACCCGACTTCATACACTCAAGAAAATCCAGGCATTAAATATTTTTAAACCCGTTTTAATGTTATTTTGCAGAAAAATAATTGGTTTTTCTAATGAAATCAACCGTAGTTCAATTGGTGCATTTGTTGGCTTGAAACGGCAGACGAAAAAAATGAAAAAGACTTTTGCATCAACCTAATACATTGATTAAGTTTTGGAATTCTCTTCTAAACGAAATTCGATTAATTTCCATTCCGTTTTTGTACAAAAGAGAGTTAAACAAAAAAGGAATCGGATAGAGCTTTCTGGAAATATAATTGATCAAGCTTTGGAGAAAGAAGCTCCTCTATCGAATCAACAAGTGATCGACATTTTCACAGAGTTGACGAACAAATTAGGATTCCCCAAGAGTTTTCAATCGGACAATTTGAATGAGCCGAAGTTAGCAATATTGTGCAAAAACAAAGTTTTGTTTCGACAAGTAGTTAGTTCGATTAGATATGAGCCATGAAAAGAGATACAAACTGTGGGTATTGGGTTTGACAAAAATCATACTTTATTCAGGGCGCGTGAAAAAAGTGAGCAAAATATGTAAATAGACAGAAGGAGCCACTTTTGCCTTAAAAAACATAAACGTACAGAAAAGAATTGAAACTATTTTAATTTCGGACTCTTGTATAGAAAGTTTAGAAATTAAGTCAAATTCAAATATCTTAAGGAAGGGAGTTAAATACAAATTCAAGCAAAGACATTTAAATTCAAATTAACGGAGATCAAATTTCACTTTCGAACACGTAGTAGACAGAATGAATAAATAATCAACAAGAAAGATTCATGAAAAACTGGCATTAAGCTCCCAAATTTAAAAGTTTCGGTTTGATAAATAAATAAATTGATAAGATTAGTTAATGCTAGCTTAAACGCAAAAGCCGAATTTAAATCACGCAAGACAATGTAAGGCCAGCAAAATATAACAATAAAACATCAGTGATTGATCACTTCATCGGGCTTGATGTAGAAGGCGAGAAATTGATCGACGGACAACATGTAGATGCAATCTCGCGTCGCATCGATGTTTCGTCGGAAACACAGAGTTTTCATCGTCTCACAGGGATAGATGATTCCCATCCAACGATCGTTTGCCAATGCAACGACTGGTTGACGATTTTTCCCCTTCATTTGTTTCATTCCTGGATATTCCGTGAGAAAAGCAACGATTGTAGCCTTCACATCGTCCATATAATCGAAAATTCTCACAATCGCTGCGGGGTTTTTGCTCGGAATTCCGTGGCCAACAATCCTTTGAATGGCCGGAACGATGAGACTTTCCCTGCAACAATCGATTACAACATATTTGATGTGGGTCTTTATCAAAGCATTGTGGTAAAACTGAAATTCATCATCATCTTGACAATAAAAATCGACCATTTCACATTCGTTGAGTTGAGCCTCAATGAAATGCCCAAAAAGATCTTTTTTTGCTGGAGCTTCTTGAAGGAAGCTGGGAAGACTCGCGTATCCCTTGACCTTGCATGACAAATGAGAAAGCAAATTCAGGCGCCCAGGCGAACAGGCACCCAAATAGAGTGAATTCACGGCCTCAAGTTGTTTCAGAAAGGCGGCGTGATCCCTGTCGATTGGCCTGTCGT
The DNA here is from genome assembly GCA_958450365.1 of Mesorhabditis belari. Classification (NCBI taxonomy): domain Eukaryota; kingdom Metazoa; phylum Nematoda; class Chromadorea; order Rhabditida; family Rhabditidae; genus Mesorhabditis; species Mesorhabditis belari. The sequence goes on from CAUEEP010000911.1 coordinate 460,713, forward strand.
AAAAGCCAACCTTCCTCAATTGATTGCACGTTCGAATGTTTTTCATGAAAGGAAAATGACGAACGAGATCCAGACTGAGCTCCAGTGACTCCGAATTCAGCTTCTTGATGTTGATTTCTTCAATTTCGTGTGAATGAGACCGACATACAATCGAATCCACATGCTGTCCAAAAGCGATCGATGGTCGACTCGAAAGCATCGATTGGAATCCATGATTGACTTTCACCAATTCAATAACATCATTTGCGTTCAATTGCTCCAAAACCTCCAACTTCAGATCGAAGCAAAGACGTCCGATCGGAAAGCTTGTCAGATTTCGCATCATCATTGGCATCTTGCTTGAATGGCGCCTTTCTACCTGTAAATAAAAAGAATTATTCTTTGTAAGGAGCAGATCGATGCAATGGATCACTTTCAGCATTTTCAGTAGTAAAAGCTTGTTTCTAAGGCGTGAATGATGAATTTCCTATAAAAGATTTGTTAAAATGCTAAAAGTTATCCATTACACGTGTCTAGTACCGAAAAAAAATAGAAAATGAAAGAAATATCGGTAAAATCATGTATTCTAGTGGAATTTAACAAAATCCAAGCCTATTCTTTACATTATTGGGAGAAATTTGGCAAGGTATGCTTTAAAGATGTTAAAAACAGCACAAAAACACTGAAATCTAGACAAATGAATTAAAAAACTCATATTTGCAACCGGTGAGGTCCCTTAAGATGGGGTCTCATGCAGAAAATATCCTGGATTCTAATCATGTTGCATTAAGAAATGACGTTTGGCTGAAAATGCGCTCGTGGGTTTTCGAGGTCGGTGAATTGAGTTATGGTGTTTATCTTGCTTTATCTTTCAACAAAGCCCTAATTCGTGTTGATGGACCTTCAAAGCGTGACGAAGCGGTTCAAAAACCCGGATGCGAACTTTTTTTGCTGATTTCAAAATTTTCCGAAACAAACTTTAGTTCAAATTCAGCTTGAAAAGCGGCGTGATTCTTGTCGATTGGGCCGTGGTAATAGTTGCCCATCCACAATTCATTGCACGTTCGAATGTTTTTCATGAAAGGAAAATGACGAACGAGATCCAGACTGACCTCAAGTGACTCCGAGTTCAGCTTCTCGAGGTTGATTACTTCAGTTCCGTGTGGATCATTTCGGTATGAATCAAACCGAAATTGAATCGTATCCACATGCTGTCCAAAAGCGATCGATGGTCGACTCGAAAGCATCGATTGGAATCCATGATTGACTTTCACCAATTCAATCACATCATTTGCGTCCAATTGCTCCAAAACCTCCAACTCCAGATCGAAGCAAAGACGTTCGATTGGAAATGTCGTCAGATTTCGCATCTTGATTGGCGCCATGCTACCTGTAAATAAAAAGAATTAGTCTTTGTAAGGAGCAGTTCAATGCAATGGATCACTTTCAGCATTTTCAGTAGTAAATGCTTGTTTCTAAAGCGTGCATGAATTTTCAATAAAAGATTTGTTAAAATGCCAAAAGTGATCCATTGCACGGGTCTAGTAGGTCTAGTAAAAAAATAGAAAACGAAAGAAATTCGCATAAATTCATGTGTTCTAGTGGTATTGTAACAAAAACCGAGATCTATTCTTTACATTATTGAGCAAAATTTGGGAAGTTATGCTATAAAGATGTTAAAAACAGCACAAAAACACTGAGATCTAGACAAATGAATTAAAAAAACTAATATTTTAAACAGGTGAGGTCCTTTAAGATGGGGTCTAATGCGTAAAATATGCTGGATTTATCAAATTCTAATCATTTTGCAATAAGAAATGGCGTTTAGTTGAGAAAATTGGGAAATTCTAGAATTTAAACGCTTCAAAGCTTTGCGAATATGAAATTTGACAGAATGAAAAAATTTTGCACCGTATGCTATAATAAATGTGAAAAACACGACAAAAACACCCAAATCTACACAGATCAAAGAATTTTGTCAAATTCTTCGGTTAAATCCTAGCAGTTACAGTAGGCTTTCCGACGAAACCTACCGTAATCCAGATCATCCACGATATAATTTACACACAACGAAGCAAAAAAACCAAAAACACTCAAATTTCCTCTAAAATTTTCTCATTCGCAAAAAAAATCATTCGCCACAAAATCATTCGTCAACGTGCACAAAATCATATTTTAAACAGGCAAAGTTCTTTGAAAACTTTCAAACAATGTAGTGAAATTAAAGGATGTTCTAAGTGCTGTTACTTTTCGTTTGAATCTTTTATCAGAAGACGAAACACGATGATTAGTAATTATAGGAGACAAGGGGTGTGACACTACAAAATCAACGTTGATGTTGCCTGATAGTTAAAATAAAACCCAATCTCTGCACAACCAGTTTTCACCTTCAAAGCGCTATCTTCCCTTTTCTTCAAACGATCGCTTGCCAATGCAATGAATGGTTGACGATGTTTTCTGATGGTTTGTTTCATTCCTGGATATCCCGTGAGAAAAAAAGATTGTAGCCCTCGATTGTAGCCGTGCGTTAATCCGCCGCAAACTCCCACAACAGCTGCGGGGTTTTTGCTCAGAACTCCGTGGCTGACAATCCTTTGAAAGGCCGGAACGATGAGACTTTCGTTGTCACAGCTGATTACAACATATTTGATTTCCGCTCGCACAAGTAAATGCAACATTTGAATGGCTGGAACGATGAGATTTTAAGAAAGCACTAAGAAATGGCGTTTAGCTGAAAAAATGGGAATTCTAAACATTTTAAAGCTTTGCGAATATGAAATTGGAAAGAATGAGAAGATTTCTCCAATCGCTTTAAATATTTAGCTCATTAATTGAATATCTTAATTTAAAAAGGATCACCTCCAGATGGATAGCGATTACACGACCGCACAAAGAACACCTCGCCGGTTATTTTGATAAAGCTTTTACTTTTGCATAGAATAAAAAGTCGGATGGTGAAATTTTTAAAGAGATTGGTCTCTGTCAGAATTGAGAAGGTTTTCCGGACTCAACGAGAATTTTCAATGTTTTTCAATTTTTTTCAATTTTTTTTATTTTTCAAAGCTTTATCAAAATGACTGGCGAGGTGTTCTTGGTGCGGCCGTGTAATCGCTCTCCATCTGGCACACAAGTTTGAAGGTGATCCGTCTCAAATTGAGATATTCAATTAAAGCTAAATATTTAAAGCGGTTGAAGAACTCTTCTCATTCTTTCAAATTTCATATTCGCAAAGCTTTACAATGTTTAGAAGTCCCATTTTTTCAGCTAAACGCCATTTCTTAATGCAAAGTGATTAGAATTTGACAAAGCCAGCATATTTTACCAACTGCACCCCATCTTAAAGCACCTCACCGGTTTAAAATATTAATTTTTTTAATTCATTTGTCTAGCTCTCAGTGCTTTTGTGCTGTTGTTAACGATTTAATAGCATGTCGTGCCAAATTTCGCCCGATAATGTAAAAAATAGACTTCATTTTTTGTTAAAATCCCACTAGAATACATGATTTTGTGGTTATTTCTTTCGTTTTCTATCTTTTTTGGTACTAGAACCGTGCCATGGATAACTTTTAGCATTTTAACAAATCTTTTAATGGAAATTCATCATTCACGCTTTAGAAAACAGGCTTTTACTATTGAAAATGCTGAAAGCGATCCATTGCATTGATCGGGTTCTGAAAAAGACTAATTCTTTTTATTTACAGCTATATGGCGCCAATCCAGATGCGAAATCTGACAACATTTCCAATCGAACGTCTTCGCTTCGATCTGAAGTTGGAGGTTTTGGAGCAATTGGACGCAAGTGATGTGATTGAATTGGCGAAAGTCAATCAAGGATTCCAATCGATGATTTCGAGTCGGCCATCGATCGCTTCTGGACATCATGTCCATCAGATTGAATTTGGGTCTCATCCACACGGATCTCATCCACATCTCATCCACATCCACCAATCGACATCAAGAAGCTGAATTCGGAATCACTTGAGCTCAGTCTGGATGTCATTCGTCATTTTCCTTTCATAAAAAACATTCGATCGTGCAATCAATTGTGGATAGGCAACGATTACGGCCCAATCGACAAGGATCACCCCGCTTTTCTGAATACACTCTATTTGTATTGTTGTGCGCCTCAGGACTTGGGGTTGCTTTCTCATTTGTCAATCAAGATCAAGATATTCGCGGAACTTCCCAGCTTCCTTCAAAAAACTACATCAATAAAAGATCTTGTTGGGCATTTCATTGAAACTCAACTCAACGAATGTGAAATGGTAGAATTTTATTGTCAAGATGATGATGAATTTCAGCTTTACCACAATGCTTTTATAAAGACCCACATCAAATACGTTGTATTAGATTGTTACAACAAAAATCTCTTCGTTCCAGCCATTCAAAGGATTGTTAGCCACGGAATTCCGAGCAAAAACTCCGCATCTGTTGTTCGAATACTCTCCAACTACGACGTAGACTATATGAAGGCTACAATCGTTGTTTTTCTCAAGGGATATCCAGGAATGAAACAAATCTACGGGAAAAATCGTCAACCATTCATTACATTGGCAAACGATCTTGGGAGGGGAAACAGATATCCCGCTTTCACGATTGAAACTCTGTGTTTCCGACGAAACATCAATGCGACGCGAGATTGCATCTACATGTTGTCCTTGGATGAATTTCTCGACTTCTACATCAAGCCAGATGAAATAATCAATCATTGATGTTTTATTGCTATATTATGCTGGCCTGATCTTGCCTTTGCCTGATTTAAATTCTGTTTTTGCCTTTAAGCTAGCATTAACTAATCTCAAACTCGGAGATTTATCAAACCGAAACTTTGAAATTTGGGAGGTTAATGCCAGTTTTTCATGGCTCTTTCTTGTGCCTTGTTGATTATTAATTCGTTCTGTCTACTCGGGTTTGAGGTTAAAATTGAATCTCCGCTGATTTGAGTTTAATTCTCTTAGATTGAATTTGTATTTAATTCCCTTCCCTACTATTTCACTTGGAAGCTTCCTTGTTACGAGCTCTCTTTTCATTTTAAATACACTTTCTACTTTCTGCCGATTTTCTATTTTAGTTATGGCCATTTGTGACTGTCTGGACGACGTAATTGATCTGCAAAGTTTGCCACCTCTGCCAGACTCTATGCACCTCTCAATCAGCTTCAAAATTGGTTCAACCGGTTTTACTCCGAAGGAAAGGGATCAAGTCTGTTTGCATTGTGGTTTTAAGCCTGACAAAGCGGCGGTGTGTATACTAGATTCTCTAAATCGATCAGATTTTTATGCCTTCTCAAATTCTGACGAAAATGATGTCATCCTTTGCGCTAGTCTCCTAAAATCAATGGAATTAGCATGTGGTCATTCTCCTTTAATGACTCCATCACACATTTTGAGAGCTAGAAATGGACTAGCCGATTTTTTGCCGTCGTTTCTATTATTGAAAACCCTTAATCGACCCTCTGGTTAGTAAGGAGCTGAATAAACTCTCGAGATATGGTCGTAATTTGAGCAAAATATTGCTAGAATAGGCTTGCTCTTTTGAGGATAGGCCTTCTCTTTTTGAACTAGAAACTTTACAACATCGTCGTGTTGTCATTGATCTATTCGAAACTTTCCAAATCCTGCGTTGCAAACAGATTAGCCCTTTGTTTGTTGAATTTTTCAAATTTAACTCGAGATCAGAGTCCAGAAGTGGTTCATTCCTTTTGCAGATTCCCTTTGCGTCTAATGCTTCTTTATGCAACTCATTTCCCGTTAGAGCCGCTAAGTTATGGAACTTGCTCTCAAATGGCTTACGAGAAATTCAGTCACTTTCTATTTTTAAGAAATAAATCGATGCTCTAGATCTAACGCCTCTCTAGCATAGGTAATCCGATTATTTGCATATTCACTAAATTTAGTATCTTCATATCTTTCTTTTATATCTACATTTATGCCTCGCGGTGCATTTTTCTATGATTTATTTATTGAGTTTCACTTTATTATCAGAATAAAGTATCATCCTTATATTTTAATTAAGAGAGAAGATAGACTGTATATTTGCATTGACATTTTAGATCTTTCGGCTTTTTGCATTTTTCATATTTCACCGAACATTTTAAGATTCACTAGAACTTTCGTTTCCGTTTGGTTCGCCTTTCGGGTTACAAAGAACCGAATCGAAGTTTAGGATTCGGCACAGATTTCACATTAAAAACAGACATTTTTTTGATGAGTCATACCAAAAAAATTTTTATGCTGCACCGAAAAATTGCAAATTTCTGCTAAACCAAAGGAAATCGAATTTTCAAAAAATCGAAGATTAAACCAAAAAGCGAATCGAATAACTCCGAACATTTTGGATTTTGGTGTTTACATCGATTCGAAAAGCCCCAGATCAAATGAATCTTTTGGTACCCAGGCCTCGTCCACTTCGACTCCCGCATTAGCGTAGCACTGGCGAATGTGTGTCTTGATATTGACTCGTGGATGATGGCACACACCGCAAAGACTGCATCTGAAATAGGAAAATATTGGAATCTGAAATAGGAAAATATAATATATGAAAAATAAATACGTACGATTGGAAATGTTGTCATATTCCACATCATCATTGGCATCTTGATTGGTGCCTTTGTACCTATAAATAAAAAGAATTGGTCTTTGTAAGGAGCAGATCAATGCAATGGATAACTTTCAGCATTTTCTTTAGTAAAAGCTTGTTTCTAAGAGGTGAATGATGAATTTCCAATAAAAGATTTGTTCAAATGCTAAAAGTGATTCATTGCACGGGCCTAGTACCGAAAAATAGAAAACGAAAGTAATACGCATAAAATCATGTATTCTAGTGGAATTCCACAAAACCCAAGTCTATTTTTTACATTATTGAGTGAAATTTGGCACGGTATGCTATAAAAATGTTAAAAACAGCACAGAAACACTGAATTCTAGACAAATCAACGAAAAAATAATATTTTAAAAATATTATTAAAAAGAAAAAATAATATTGCTTTGAACCACTGGAATATACTATCTAAAGTAGTGGCCAAAAGTTTGGACACACCCATCTGCCCCAACTTCTCGCTGTGATCTCGCTGCTAGTTGATGTTCTGTTGCTTGGCATTGATGTTGCTTCCCAACGATCTCCAGTTGTGGCGCAAAAGTTGTTTTTAACCCGAAAGAGAGAATTAAGCTAAATCTGGATTGTTTACAGTTGAAATCAACCTCAAACCAATTTCAAAAAGGCTTTTTTAAGCAGAGCACTTTGTTGACACCAAATTCTGTCGTCACCGGCCAAAATGTGTACGTTTTTTTTCTACAAAGCTGTACATTTTCGATGCCCAATTGTGCCACAGTACATTTCCAAATTTCAGCCGTTTTCTGTATTTATCGTGTATTTATCGTGTACTAAAACGTGTCTATTGAGCGTCACATTTGTCGACACCATCGTCAGAATATCATGTTTCATGGTCAAATATCTTCGTTGCTTGTTTTGGATCTCACCAAACTTCTGATCTGCTGATTTCACCAAATCATTCTCCATGTTTTGTGCAAAGTTTTTTCCATTTCATAACTCATTAGAATGCAAATTATGTAATACTTTAGATTTCCAACCATCAAAATCAGTAACTGGCCATTCTGACGACAGAGTTCTAGCTGTAGATCTGAAAATTTTATCCAGCGATTTTTTGGGGTAAGGATCCGAAGGCGGTTATAGTTTTCAACTACAGTAACCCCTTAGGCCGGAAACGGTAGTGGCGCATACTTTAGCTGGAAAATGGATCAGAACAAGCTGAAAGCGCGCACCGGTGGGTTTTCCCGAACGGAAAAACCGAATGCAGCCGAAATACCTATGCAAACACTACATTTTATGTTGCCAAGGCAAAGCTGGGTAATTAAACCGAAAGTGATCAAAATGATGAGGAACTTTTTACGTTTATAGTGCATATACATCAAAACCCTGTACCAGAAGTCGCGCGTTTACGTCAACATAAAACTTCTCAGTTTTTTTTGCATAAACGCACACGGTAGAGGCAAAATTCTTCGGGCCTTTGGGGATTCCAAAATGTTTCATTGAATCTCCCAATTTGAACATGGGTTGCCAATTTTGGAACGCACAGAACACATTGACACTGATAAATTGATCAACACTATCCAAATCTTCAGAATTCTTTCTATGAGCTCAATTCTGGAACACACGAAACCCATTGGCATTCATTTATCGATCGAGAATTAATTTCCCATCAAATCCCCCAAATTCCAGTCGGGACTCCGGAGCAGATGAAACCGATAAACGAGTCAGTCAAGCGAGTCAATAAGAACAACTTACAATAAAATGAAGGATTGCTTGACAACAAACAACACTGAAACTGACACACTCGGAGGTAGATTCTGACCGATGCATTCATTAATGCCCAAAAAGGTTCGTACAAGAACAAACTTGGGATCTGAGCTGCCGATCGAATAACCAATAAAGTGTCTCAAAAAGCTTGAGTCAATCCATTCCTTCAACAACGAATTTGGAGTTCAAACAACAGAATTCAATTTGTTACGGATACACAAAACCCAATAGATATAAAGCCTTTGACAAGCCTTTTTTTCAGCGATCTCTGACTCGATACGAAGTAGGCAAAGCTGAAAGAAAGAATGATTCGGTGAAGAAACGATTGGTATTCAGGCATTTTCCCCAGAAATCCTTATTTTAGGTTTTACATATTCTGGATTACGGTAGGTTTCGTCGGAAAACCTACTGTAACTGCTAGCATTGAAGGGAAGAATTTGACGACGTTCTTCATTCTTTGATCTGTCTAGATTTCGGTGTTTTTGTCGTGTTTTTAACCTTTATTATAACATACGGTGCAAGATTTTTTCATTCTTTCAAATTTCATATTCATAAAGCTTTAAAACGTTTAAAATTCTAGAATTTCCCAATTTTCTCTACTAAGCGCCATTTCTTAATGCAAAATGATTAGAATTTGACAAAACCAGCTTATTTTACGTGCTAGACCCCATCTTAAAGCACCTCACCTGTTTTAAATATATTAGTTTTTTAATTCATTTGTCTAGGTCTCGGTGCTTTTGTGCTGTCGTTAACGATTTAATAGCATGCCGTGCCAAATTTCACCCGATAATGTAAAAAATAGACTTCGTTTTTTGTTAAAATCCCACTAGAATACATGATTTTGTGGTTATTTCTTTCGTTTTCTATCTTTTTTGGTACTAGAACCGTGCAATGGATCACTTTTAGCATTTTAACAAATCTATTATGGGAAATTCATCATTCAAGCTTTAGAAAACAAGCTTTTACTATTGAAAATGCTGAAAGTGATCGATTGCATCGATCCGTTCCTTACAAAGACTAATTCTTTTTATTTACAGGTAGAAAGGCCCCATTCAAGATGCCAATGATGATGTGGAATATGACAACATTTCCAGTCGAACGTCTTTGCTTCAATTTAAAGTTGGAGGTTTTGGAGCAACTGGACGCAAAAGATGTAATCGAATTGGTGATTAACAGGACAAACAACACTGAAACTGATACACTCGCAGGTAGATTCTGACGATGCGTTAATCAAAGCCGAAAAAGGTTCGCACAAGAACAAACTTGGGATCTGGGCTGCCGATCGAACAACCAATAAAGTATGTAAACAAGATTGAGTCAATCCATTTCTTCAAAAACGAATTTGGAGTTCGAAAGACAGTATCCAAACAAATAAAAAACATGAGGGCTATTTGAACACCGAAATTTAGATTTTCTTCATGATTTTGAGAAGCTAACCTTAAAATCACTGGTTGAAGAATTGGAACAATGGAAAGAGAGGCAAAAAGTGGGTATTGGGTATGACAAGTACTAGATGTTTTCAAACTTTGAATTTAACTTATTACTGATGCATAAAACCCAATAGAATGCCGATATAAAATGAGTAGATAAGCCTCTTTTCAGCGACGTCTGACTCGAAACGAAGAAGGCAAAGCGGAAAGAAAGAATGATTCGGAGAAAAACGATTGGTATTCAGGCATTTTCCAGAGAAAACCTTCTTTTTGGTTTTACATATTAATTTTTAACAGGAGTAACAAGCGTTAAGAATCATACTTTATTCATGGTGCATGAAAAAAGTGAGCCGAATATGTAAATACATAGAAGGAGCCGCTTTTGGCTTAGAAAACATAAACGTACAGAAAAGAATTGAAATTATAATTTAGTTTTGGAATTTTGTAAAGAAAGCCTAGAAATTCTAGTCTAGAGATAGAAATAAGTCAAATTCAAATATCTTAGAGAAGGGAATTAAATCAAAATTCAATCAAAGAGATTTAAATTCAAATTAACGGAGATCAAATTTCACTCGCAAACATGTAGTAGATAGAATGAATAAATAATTAAGAAAACACAAGAAAGAGTCATGAAAAACTGGCATTAACCCTCCAAATTTAAAAGTTTCGGTTTGATAAATCCTGGATAAATTGATAAGATTAGTTAATGCTAGCTTAAAGGCAAAAACGGAATTTAAAGCACGCAAAGACAATGTAAGGCCAGCAAAATACAGCAATAAAACATCAATGATCGATCATTTCATCGGGCTTGATGTAGCAGGCGAAGAAATTCATGTGACTCTTTGCATTCAACTTCCTGAAGGATAACATGTAGATGCAATCCCGGGTCGCATTGATATTTCGTCGGAAACACAGAGTTTTCATCGTCAAAGCGGGATATCGACCTTCATTCCAACTGTCGTTTCCCAATGCAATAAATGGTTGACGATTTTTCCCGTAGATTTGTTTCATTCCTGGATATCCCTTGAGAAAAACCAAGATTGTAGCCTTCATCTCGCGGCGATGTACAAAATGGTGGTACATTCCCAGAACTGCTGCAGGATTTTTGCTCGGAATTCCGTGGCTAAGAACCCTTTGAATGGCTGGAACGATGAGATTTTCGTCGCAACCACTGATTACAACACATTCGATGTGGGTCTTTATCAAAGCATTGTAGTAAAACTGAAATTCATCATCATCTTGACAAGCAAATCTCACTGTTTTACATTCGTTGAGTGGAGTCTCAATAAACTGCCCAACAAGATCTTTTATTGCTGGAAATTTTCGAAGGAAGATGGAAACGTACGCGTAGCTCTTGATCCTCATTGACAAATGAGAAAGCAAATCCAGGTGCACAACCGAATCGTGATCCAAACCGAGTGAATTCACTACCTCTAATTGTTTCAGAAAAGCGGCGCTGTCCTTATCCATGTCGTATGTGGGTTGTCGGTATGGCGTAATCATTGCGTCGTAATCATTGCGCATCCGCAATTGATTGCAGGATCGAATATTTTTGATGAAAGGAAAATGACGGATGACATCCAGACTGACCCCACGTGACTCCGAATTCAGCTTCTTGATCTTGATTGCTTTCATTCCGTGTGGATCAAATCCAAATTCAATATCATCCACATGATGTCCAAAAACTATCGATGGTCGATTCGAAATCATCCATTGGAATCCTTGATTCACTTTCACCAATTCAATCACATCTTTTGCGTCCAATTCCTCCAAAACCTTCAACTTCAGATCGAAGCAAAGACGTTCGATTGGAAATGTTGTCATATTCCACATCATCATTGGCATCTTGAATGGGGCCTTTCTACCTGTAAATAAAAAGAATTAGTCTTTGTAAGGAACAGATCGATGCAATCGATCACTTTCAGCATTTTAAATAGTAAAAGCTTGTTTTCTAAAGCGTGAATGATGGATTTTGCAATAAAAGATTTGTTAAAATGCTAAAAGTGATCCATTACACGGGTCTAGAACCGAAAAAGATCGAAAACGAAAGAAATCATGTGTTCTAGTTGCATTGAACAAAAAACGAAAGAAAGCCGCATAAAATCATTTATTCTAGTGGAATTTAACAAAACCCAAGTCTATTTTTTACATTATTGCGTGAGATTTGGCACGGTATGCTATAAAAATGTCAAAAACAACACAAAAACACTGTGATCTACACAAATGAATTAAAAAACTAATCTTTTAAACAGGTGAGGTGCTTTAGGATGGGGTCTAATGCGTAAAAAATCCTGGACTTGTCAAATTCTAATCATTTTGCATTAAGAAATGGCGTTTAGTTAAGACAATTGGGAAATCATAGAATTCTAAACATTTTAAAACTTTGCGAATTTGAAAAAGGAAAGAATGAGAAGATTTCTCCAAACGCTTCAAATATTTGGCTTATTAATTGAATATCTTAATTTTAAAAGGGAGAACAGATCTAAAGGGCGCGTGTGTCAGATGGAGGGCGACTACCCTTATACGTTTTAAAGCTTTGCGAATCCCAAATTTGCAAGAATGAAATCTTGCACCGCATGCTATAAATGTTAAAAACACGACAAAAACACCGAAATCTAGACAGATCAAAGAATGAAGGATTTCGTCAAACTCTCCCTTTAAATGCTAGCAGTTACAGTAGGTTTTCCGGCGAGACCTACCGTAATCTAGGTCATCCACGATATAATTTACACACAACGAAGCAAAAAAAACCAAAAACGCCCAAATTTCCTGTAATATTGTAACGTTTTACCTTTTTACCCTTTTTACCTTGCAACCTTTTTACAACGTAAACAAAATCATATTTGTAACAGGTAAGGTTCTTTAAAATGGGTTCTATTAGGTGAAATATGCTGGATTTATCAAATTCTAATCATTTTGCATTAAGAAATGGCGTTTAGCTCAACGCTGGAACTACTTCTTTTAGATCTCAACTTTAAATTTTAAGTTGTAATCGAAATTGGCGGAAAATCATAGAAACTCTTTGGAAGCTAAAGTTTTTTTGCAAGTTTTCTGTGCCAGCTTGGCTAAAAATAACTCTTTATTCGAATCGGATATCACAGGCTCAATAATCATTATCGTCGTTGTAAAAAAAGACAGCTAAAGCAGAAAAAAGGTATGGAATCTAGAATTGACTCTACTAAAACAAAAAAAACACATAGTCAAACGATGAAAATTAATTTCCTATGTGGGAAAGTCGAGTTTGGACGAATGCTCGATGCTTTGAACAACAAGATTTCCTCCTTCTAGCAGGTTTTTATGTAAACCGAGCATTCTAGCCGTTTTTGGAAGTAAATCATTGAAAAGGGTGAGTTTTTAAGCAAACATTCTCTCATCCTGGATGTCATTCTATTAGAAATGGATGGAAAAAAATGGTTTGATTTTTCAAAGTCGACTTTCCAATCATCACAAAAAGCATCGAAAGCCAGCAAATGAGACCCGTTATCGATAGATATACGTAAATTTTGCAAATAAATACGAGGTTGGGGAGAAATTCTTAAAAGCGGTAAGGCACGTGAATCTCCGAAAAAGGAAACCAAGGATAGGGCTAAGAATTGTGGTACGGTAATTGATCCACTTATCAGCCACCTATCGGCCACTTATCAACCAATGATTGGCCACTTCTCTGTCTTCTCAAATCAAAAGCAGGTTCTATCGTTATTTTATGTCTTTTCTACCGTAATCGGTTTCCTATTTTGCACTTAATTTGGCCAAAAAAGCAAATCTGCAGTGGAGAAAGTTAAATTCTTGAAGTGAAGTGATTTCGTTTTGAAGTGACCCATTTTCTAGTGTGAACTCCAGCCTTGTGAACTACCGGCTTCCCGGCTTTCAAGCTGATCACGGAAATGAGAAACACATCCAAAGCTTTCAAAGAAAAGATTTTCAAAGAAACCACAGGAAAAAGAGCACTACAAAGACAGAAATACGATAACTTTTTACCAAATCTTTTCGAAAAACGGTTCAGTCAAAGGAACAAGTTATTGGGCAAGGGAAAACGAGTTCAAGAATTGACAAAAACGGGTATCTAGAAATTCAGCAATTGATATGGGCATTTCGGAATTGCACACAGAAACAAGCAAGATCCTAAAAGCAAAGTCGAAAAAGGTCCTAAAGGATAAATAAAGAAAAAGGATAAATAAAGGTTTTCTAAAGTTTGGCACAACGGGTCTAAAATCGATTTTCTAAAAATTAAAAATTGATCTGATCTGATCAATACCAACTCTTACATGCTATCCAACTAAGAAGAAATCAAAGTTTTATGAAAATCTGTCTACTTAGAAAAAAGATGATAGGGTGAACAGGTTTCCAGGTTTACATCTATTAGGTAATTACCTCTGACCTGATCAGTACGAATTTCTACATTGTTAAATATAGGATAGATGTGAATCTGGAAGAAATAGTCTGGAAACACGTTCACCCGATTAACTTTTTTTTGAGTAGACCGATTTTGATGGAACTTTGGCTTTTTCTTAGTTGGATAGCACGTAAAAATTGTTATTGAACAGATTTGAAGAAAATCGATTTTAACTTTTCTCGTGGCTCGCTGAGTCGGGATATTTACTAGAGGAAAACGTTTAAAAAAAGAGTAATTTCAAAGTTGAATAATTGAGCGACTCCACAGGGAAATCTGAACATCTTAACGCAGTTTAAAAGGACGACAGTAGCGGCTATTATGCCAATGAGGGTGCCGGTTTATAAGTGGTATAGTTGGGGTAATAATCGTCTTGTTGTAGCATCATATATCCCCATAAAGACGGCTCTCTTCGCATGCCTTTCCCGAAAGATTGCGATGATCTCTGCCGATTCCAAACGAAAAAGAAATAGATGACAGCCGCCACGCAAGCAATGACAAAAATCGCCTCGACCGGTGGAAAGAATGACGAAGTGGAGTGTGCGATCTGAAATCGTGAATTTCATTGGGATTACTCTATTTGAAGCAATTATTCCTTAGTCCTGGATGTCACGCTAGGCAATGGTATACAGTATGCTCTTTTTAGTGCGTTTTCTAAAACGTGTCTCGACTACCGTAACCCAGTCTCTATTCTTTCTCCAATCAATCATTGTGATTGGCTTCCGTGAGTTCCAGCCTAGCTTTTCGTGAGCTTAAGAACTCATTTTGTCAATAAAATCTCCATTTTACAGTCTACAATCCGAAACTGCTTAGTGAAATCGACTATTTGGTTCGGTTTGGTTAGCAAAGATTTCAGTTACGCAAAAAAATCGCTATTAATCCAAAAATCAAAGCGAAACAAGCGTAAAAAGCGATAAAAACTTCCACTGATCATGCAAAAAGAAAAGAAAAACGTATAAAACTCATTCAATAGCTAAGCCTTGCCTTTTTCTCTATTCTTGAGTCAAAGATTTAGGGAAGTTCTGCAATACCTAGACTTTTCGAGTTTCAAATTCGAAAAGCAAAGATCAAAAAAACCAACCGATCCCCTGGCGGTGACTTTCTGCGAGTCGCGAAGTGGGAAGTATCTGAAATTCGTTGGTTTTGATTCCGACCTTGTTCAGATTCATTTTTAAGCTTTTAACAGTTTCTCAAGTTCTTTAGATGTACTTCTAACTCTATGAGGGCCAAGGACAGGACACGAAGAATTAGAAGCAACAAGGAAGACTATAGAAAAGGCGTCTTCTTTGACGATTTGTCAATTAGATTCAAGAAAATGTTGGAACTGATGTGGCAAAATGAATTTGATTCATTTTAGACAGGAGATAAAGAAATTGAGTTACAGTAGCAAGCACATGGCTGAAATAGTTTGAATAATTTATTGTAGTGACAGTTGAGTGAGCTAGTAGATATTTTTGGTGTCTCCATCTAGGATCAATAACAGCTCAAAGATATAGATTGTAGCCAAGTGTCGTAATGAGCAAGATTTAAGCAATCGAGTGGAATTATAGTACAATATATCGAATATATAGCTATAGTATCTTGCTCGCCAGAATAGAATATTCGTCTCCAACCCAACGCTGGTACTCTACTCCTCACCCGTCGACCCATCCTCATAAAAGCAAAATTTTATAACATAAGCAATCACAACAACGAAAGCAATCACAAACTATCTCTATATTCCTATTCATTTCCTATATTAACTATTCAGAGTGAAAACCTCGACGTAACTGGAAAAAACGACTTCGCACACAGAAAAAGCAACTTAATATGAAAAGCAGCAAAATTTGACATTGACACAACATTATTTTCTTGATTTTCTTTTGATTTTCTTTTCTAAATGTAAAAATAAGACGATTGTATCCCGATATGGAATCAATAAAGTACCTCAAATGGTAGATCATAGCACCGAGAGCCCATTGCACTTCTTGACCATCAAGCATCATCACCGATTGGAATCTAAAAAAAGACCAATTTAAAATGAATCGTTTAGTCAATCTTTATGCTAAAGATTCGAAACAGAAGCTAGCCAATGCTTTCTTAAAACGGAATGTATTTAGATTTGTATCTATAGACTATAGATCGCATAGACTCGAATCATTGCGTCAAGAAAACCACTTTACGGTTAAATTCAGCTTTGTTCCATTTAGCAGGCTTGAAGTTTATTGCAACTATATAGGTTTTTAATTTATCAAAACCACCCACTTATTCTTTTGCTCATTGATGTCGAAGCCAGAGTGGAGAGCGGCCGTGATCCACGCACTCTTGAAACATTGAGTTCTTATCCGATCCTCATCAGCCTTTGGATACAATTTGCTGCGCCATTGTGACTAAAATTGAACTTTAGATTTGGTTGAAGCAAGTATTAAGTGAAATTAGTCAAATTTTAAAAACTAGTTATTTCACAGGTTTTGACGATTGAGTTAAGTCATGCTTCAATTCAATCAAAAATCAAATTTGTCCAACCAAAATCTCACCTGAATAACGCTCCATCGTTGATTACAGAATTGCCGACTCTTCTCGGTGACCTGCGAGTAATTGTATTGACCGCCGAGTTGCAACACGTTGTCCACCGAGTACCAAAATTCCGAGAAGCCGAAGAATTGCATTTCTAAACGTTAAATGGTATATAGGCTTCAGCTTGAAATATACCTGATAAATTCAACTCTGGCGCGGCCACATTGCCAAAGAAACATTGTGGTAGACAAGTTTGCGACGAGCCCGGATCAATCAATGCTGAAAGGCGATTCACGCACGAATCCCAATCACCGACACCCTGGAAAATGGAAGCTGTTAAAAAGGAGTTACAGAGAATCTTGCGACTTGTACCATCCAATGGCTTTCGTGGTTTTGGCAAATCATTAGCTATTGTTATTTGACTCAGGACAACAAAAACGTTTTCCTTAACTTTACCTTTTTCATGAATTGTGATCCATCATCATTTGTCGCAAGTTGTTGAAGATTCACCGGCAAACACTCATCGCGAACATGTGATCCATTCGTCTCACCGTTCGTCTTGTACAGGTATTGCTCGTACCTAAAAATGATTTACTTGTCAAAACATTGAAATTCATAGACAAGAGGTCTTTTTATCTTAAACTAATCTATTTAATTGCTCAAATCCAGACTTTTGGGTTCACTGAGCTTCTCTAGGCTAACTTATCGTCATTATTCTCACCTTTTCATCCCCTCATTCACACCAAATCCAAGAAAAGTCGTCACGAAGAGTTTGTACTTGAAAAGTGGGCTCTCATCTCGACATCCCAAGTTCACCTAAATAACAATGTGATTATAGACGTTTAAGTTAACAATTTTTACATTTTCCACATGTTCAGACAAGAAAGGCGATGTTTGGGGCAACTCGAAAGCGATTTGTACAGAAGCTCCACCCATGTCCATCTAAAATTAAATAATTTAACGATAAAACCTCTCTACAAGTTAGCATTGGCCTAATCCAGATCATTGTGTACTCTAAAAGTTAAAAATTACTCACCATTCCAACAGTGTCCTTTCTTGTAGTGATCAACGGGACCGGAAAGCTGGGATTTTCGGAGCTCGTGGATTTGAAGCGACCTAAACAAGAGATGTAAGTTTTAAATTGAACGAAACATTTATTTCAATCATCCTGCAAAGATAAAACCAAACTTTACCCACCAAGAATGTAATTTGCGGCAATCCAACTGTAGATACCCTCCCATTTGCCTTCAATAACACGGATATGTTCTTTCATTATCTGAAATGCAAAAAATTAGTGCTGATCCTCGGTTTTCATCAAACAAGCTGAGCGTTTCGAGCTTTAAACTTTATTTTTATCTCTTTAAAGTGAAACTTGTACCTGCATGACGGTCATTTGAGGAAGTTTCGCGTGCAAATCGGCCAAGATCGTCCGTTGTTGTCTAAAATGGCAAATTTGTAAGTGATTCGTGTCAATTTCAATTTTACGCAAACTATCAACACCTTTTAGCGGTATTTTTCTAAACTTTTCTTACTCCATTAAAGACTCCATCATTAAACCCACTCTTCAGGCACCAATCTCATCCCGGCCGTCGCAAAGATGAACACTGGTGTGTAGGGCCGTTTCGCCTCGGGCACAAACTCGATCGCGTAGTCCAACAATGGCTTGATGTATTCTAGAATTTGAAGAAGATAGAAGTTGTACTTAAATCAACTAACCAGCAGCATCTTGGGGATGATCGGCAAACGTTGAGAGACCAGGGTGTGCCTGGAAAAAAGAATTACTAAATCTGTCTTGATTTAAAGATAAAGCTACTTATTGGTATAATTTTTGGTAACATTGACCTTTCTTTTGTTATCAACGTATTTATTGAGCTCTGAACATGCTAAAAAATTGCATTTGCATTTGAAATTACTGAGCAAAGAACAACTGTGCTTGTTTTTCTTCAACTAGGTGGTCTCAGCAAGAAAAAAAGCCAAGCATCGTGATTCTTGCCACAAGCTTATCTAATTTATCGAGTTCGCATAAAACTTTTTAAAGAAATCGGACAGTTTTAATTCACCCATCCTCAATTCCATCTCTAATTCTTTCATAAAAGTGACCTTTTTCACGACCGGTTCATTCTTGTGATCGAGTGCCGGTCGAATGTCAATCAATTGGGTGTCCGAGTATGAAGTCCATTGATACAAAAACATTCGTGTTCCCGTTGAGCCGGCGTCCAAAATCAGACCATACGATGGATCGTCCGCATCTAAACAATCAGTGTTGTATTTGATCAAAAAGTTTGCTCAACGTTACACGAAACAAAGATAATATTTGGTTAGCTTAGAAAATGTCCCGGAAATGGTGCAACTTTAGTCAAATTTTGGTCGACAGAAAGTGCAATGCTGGACAAATCAAGTAAAAATCAACAGCATCAACCAGTTTTTAACGTATAATACTTAACGTTCAAGCTTAACTCTGGTAGTATCACATAGCTTTTACCTAAGCTTTCTACGCAGGCAAATCCAGCAAAATCCGTAAGATTTTAACGTGCAAAACTCAAAACTCAAAACTATCAAAACCGTCCAATTCAACTCAAAAATTTCAGCTTCAACATTTACGTTCGAAACTAAAACACAATCAAATCCAAAAACCCACCACCATCCGTTCTGAAGAAACTCGGATGATCGGCGTGATTGAGGATCAAATAGAGCGGGATGGCGATGATCAACAAAGCCAAAAGCAGCACCACCCGTCTGCGGACCATCGTTTCCCCTCTCATCTCCTTCGGGGCATCGTCTGAAACTTTGAAAATGGTAAGAACATTGAAATTTACGCAAAACTGCCAAAAGAAACAATGAAAAAACCCAAAAATTGATCAAATTTTTAAGTCTAAAGTCAACGTTCTACCTGTTCCCATCGAATTTCGGCTAAAAACACGATTTCCAATAGTTCAAATGGGTAAATGACAATGTTTTCAAGACTTTCGAAAGTTGAAAATTCAAAAACAACAGATAGAATGCAAAAATTCGATCAGTGAGCTCTAGTTGAGTCAAAAACTGTCAACAAAACAGCAAAACACCGCTTTGTGGGCGCGAAAAGCGCAAAATTGATGTTTTTTCACACTTTTTCATGGTTTAAAGCTTAAAAACAGGTCAATAACGCGGAATTTTCTTTGAAAACCAATCAAAGCCATCAAAAAATTAAGAATTTTGCTAAAAGAATGAGGGAATGTGGTCATTTCATGCCTAAAAACGCTAACAATAGCCTGATTTTTACTAACCTTGTGCTAAAAGACAGCTTTTAATAAATTTCCGATAGAATTGCTGTTAAAAAGGAGGAAAACGGGCGCAAAATCGTGAAATTTCTAAAATTTTGAACCAAACTGAAATTCTTTTCTCAAGTCAAGACAAAATCGCAAAATGACGTCAAAATTCTACCGTAATCCGCCGCTTTTTCTTTTCTAAAAGATGCTCCTTTCAAAGCTGCTATAAAGTGGCTTTTGGACTCAAAGCATCAAAAGCAATTGCTTTTTACCTTTCTGTCGATAGATTTCGACGGGTTGACTGAATACAGTGAAAATCATTGTCAGAAACAAAAAAGTTCGCGATCCCAGATGCCCAAATGAAAGAAATGGTAAAGATCAAGATCGAGAAACTTATATTCATTTGATCGAAAAGGTGAAAAAAAAACTGATCGAAGTGATCTGAATGGTTTTTGGAGAGTTTCGCCCCTGAGACTGAGTCGTGGATGATCCGATGGCATAAAAATCGAAAAGAAAAAGTGAAAAGATGGAGGAGAACTAAATGAAAATGGACATCAAAGGGTAGACATGGGGAATAAATGTCGTGGGTGGTGAGAGAAGAGTGACGGGAGGGGAAAGAGTACGGTAGGATAAGTGCCTTTTCCAGAACACAAGACAAGCCTAGAATCTAGGTTCTAGATGTAAATTCCAAGAAGTTTTCAAGAAGATTGGCAACAAGTATGCTTCCAAAAACTGGGGTTATGAAAATTTTGGTTAAATAGCATTAAAGAAGTTGGGAAGAGGAAATTTTGAAAGCCTAAATTCTTATCGCAATTTGGTATCAAGCGGAAAAGTTGCTATAATAAGTGTGATAAAGACTAAGTGTAGCAACCCTAAATCTTCTCAGTGACTGT
Organism: Mesorhabditis belari; assembly: GCA_958450365.1. Classification (NCBI taxonomy): domain Eukaryota; kingdom Metazoa; phylum Nematoda; class Chromadorea; order Rhabditida; family Rhabditidae; genus Mesorhabditis; species Mesorhabditis belari. Next base: position 481,462 of record CAUEEP010000911.1, read on the forward strand.
GGGATCGTGAATCTCATTGCAGGGCACAAGCTCGGATAGGTTTTGCTTTTTGTTGTTGAACACTAGCTCTATGCTGCGAGTCGAGCGGCGCTTCTATGTAGGGAGAAAATAGAGGAATATGCAGCCGAAGCAGTTGAGCAAATGAGCGCGCCAGAAGGGGTGCGGTTCCAAATTTGAGTACAAGTGCTTTGTATTTTGTGGCTTGAAGTGTAAATTATTTCGCGGAAGATCTGGATTACGGTAGGTTTCGTCGGAAAACCTACTGTAACTGCTAGCATTTAAGGGAAGAATTTGAAGAAATCCCTCATTCTTTTCTATCTAGATTTCTGTGTTTTTGTCGTGTTTTTAACATTTATTATAGCATACGGTGCAAAATTTTTTTTTTTCGTTTGTTCAAATTTCATATTTGCGAAGCTTTAAAACGTTTAAGATTCTAGAATTTCTCAATTTCCTCAACTAAACCCCATCTTAAAGCACCTCACCTGTTTAAAATATTAATTTTTTTAATTAATTTGTCTAGATCTCGGTTTTGTGCTGTTTTTAACATTTTTAATACCATGTCGTACCAAATCTCACTCAATAATGTAAAAAAAAGATCGATGCAATGGATACACTTGGGTTTTGTTAAATTCCACTAGAATACATGATTTTCTGCTTATTTCTTTCGTTTTCTATCTTTCTATGCGCTGTAACCGTGGAATGGATCACTTTTAGCGTTTTAACAAATCTATTATGGGAAATTCATCATTTACGGTTTAGAAACAAGAGTTTGCTACTGAAAATGTCGAAAGTGATCCATTGCATCGATCTGCTCCTGACAAGAATAATTCTTTTTATTTACAGGTAGAATGGCGCCAATCCAAATGCGAAATCTGACAACGTTTCCAAGCGAACGTCTTTGCTTCGATCTGAAGTTGGAGCTTTTGGAGCAATTGAACGCAAAAGGTGTGATTGAATTGGTGAAAGTCAATCAAGGATTCCAAGGGATGATCTCGAATCGACCGTTGATCGTTTTTGGAAATCATGTGGATGATATTGGATTTGGGTTTGATCCACACGGAATTGAAGCAATCAACATTAAGAAGCTGAATTCGGAGTCACGTGGGGTCAGTCTGGATGTCATTCGTCATTTTCCTTTCATCAAAAACATTCGCTCGTGCAATGAATTGTGGATGGACGAGGATTATAACAGCCCAATTGACAAGGATCGCGCCGCTTTTCTGAAACAACTTCAGGCAGTGGATTCACTCTATTTGTATTGGTGTCCGCCTCAGCACTTGGAGTTGCTTTCTCATTTGTCAATGAAGATCAAGAAATACGCTTCGCATTTCATGTTCGCAAAGCTTTAAAACGTATCAAATTCTAGAATTTCCCAATTGTCTCAACTAAACGCCATTTCTTAATGCAAAATGATTAGAATTTGACCAAGCCAGCATATTTTAAGCATGAGACCCCATCTTAAAGCACCTCACCTGTTTAAAATATTAATTTTTTTAATTAATTTGTCTAGATCTCAGTGTTTTTGTGCAGTTTTTAACATTTTTAATACCATACTGTGCCAAATCTCACTCAATAATGTAAAAAGTAGAATTGGGTTTTGTTAAATTCCACTAGAATACATGATTTTATGCTTATTTCTTTGGTTTTCTTTCTTTTTTGGTACTAGAACCGTGCAATGGATCACTTTTAGCATTTTAACAAATCTATTATGGGAAATTCATCAATCACACTTTAGAAAGCAAGCTTTTATTATTGAAAATGCTGAAAGTGATCCATTGCATTGATCTGCTCCTTACAAAGACTAATTCTTTTTATTTACAGGTAGAATGGCGCCAATCCAGATGCCAATGATCATGTGGAATATGACAACATTTCCAATTGAACGTCTTTGCTTCGATCTGAAGTTGAAGGTTTTGGAGGAATTGGACGCAGAAGATGTGATTGAATTGGTGAAAGTCAATCAAGGATTCCAATGTATCATTTCGAGTCGACCATCGATCGCTTTTGGACATTACGTCCATGAGATTGAATTTGAGTTTGGACCGTTTAATTCACACGAAATTGAAGCAATCTACATCAAGAGGCTGAATGGGGACTCACTTAAGATCCCTCTGGATGTCATCCGTCATTTTCCCCTCATCAAAAACATTCGATCGTGCGATCAATTGTTGATGTGCCGCGAATACTACCGCCCGATCGACAAGGATCATGCCGCTTTTCTGAGACAATTAGAGGCAGTGAATTCACTCGATTTGAAGGACTATTCGCCTCAGTGCCTGGTGTTGCTTTTTCATTTGTCAATCAAGATCAAGATAAAGAGATACGCGGGTCTTCCGAGCTGTTATGTAGGAGCTCCATCAAGCAAAGAACTTGTTGGGCATTTCATTGAGGCTCCACTCAACGAATGTCAAATAGTCGAATTTGATTGTTGGGATGATGAGGTGTTTCAGTTTTACTACAATGCTTCGAAAAAGACCCACATCAAATCTGTTGGATTCGGTTGTCGTTTCATCGTTCCAGCCATTCAAAGGATTGTTAGCCACGGAATTCCGAGCAAAAACCCCGGAGCGGTTGTGAAAATTTCGGATGTTTGTATAGCGAGTATATGGAGGCTACAATCGTTGTTTTTCTCACGGGATATCCAGGAATGAAACAAATTAACGGGAAAAATCGTCAACCATTGTTTGCACTGGCAATGGAACGTTCGATGGGAAGCCGCTATCTCGTTTTGACGACGCAAACTCTGTGTTTCCGGCGAAATATCAATGCGACGCGAGATTTCATCTACTTGTTGTCTTCAAGGAAAATCAGGCAGGCAAGTGAAATCGATTTTTTTCGCCTTCTACATCAAGCCAGATGAAATAATCGATCATTGATGTTTTATTGCTATATTTTGCTGGCCTTACATTCTCTTTGCGTGATTTAAATTCGGTTTTTGCGTGGAAGCTAGCATTAACAAATCTTATCAATTTATCGGAGATTTATCAAACCGAAACTTGGGGGTTAATGCCAGTTTTTCATGAATCTTTCTTGTTGATTATTTATTCATTCTGTCTACTATGTGTTTGAAGGTGAAATTTGATCGCCGTTAATTTGAATTTAAATGTTTTTGATTGAATTTGTATTTCATTCCCTTCCCTAAGATATTTGAATTTGACTTAATTTCTAAACTTTTTTTGCAAAAGTCCGAAATTAAAATAATTTCAATTCCTTTCTGTACGTTTATGTTTTCGAAGCCAAAAGCGGCTCCTTTTATCTATTTACATATTCGGCTCACTTTTTTCATGCACCATGAATAAAGTATGATTCTTAACATTTGTTACTCCTATTAAAAATTAATATGTAAAACCAAAAATAAGGTTTTCTGGATAAAATACCTAAATACCAATACTTTTTTCGCTCAATCATTCTTTCCGCTTTGTCTTCTTCGTTTCGGCTCAGATATCGCTGAAAAAAAGGCTTATCTAATCATTTTATATCGGCATTCTAATGGGTTTTATGTATTCGTAATAAGTTGAATTCAAATTTCAAAGTATGAAGGCCACCTTGTTTTCGTCTCATTTCACTTCTTTACTCTTAACAAAAACCGAAGTCTGTTTTTTGCGTTATTGGGTGAAATTTGGCACGGTATGCTATTAAAATTTTAAAAACAGCACAAAAACACTGAAATCTAGACAAATGAATTTAAAAAAAATTAATATTTTAAGCAGGTGAGGCCCTTTAAGATGGGGTCTCATGCGTAAAATAAAATATCCTGGATTTGTCAAATTCTAATCATTTTGCATTATGAACTGGCGTTTAGTTGGGAAAAGTGGGAAATTCCAGATTCTAAACAATTTAAAGCTTTGCGAATATGAAATTGGAAAGAATGAGAAGATTTCTCCAATCGCTTGAAATATTTAGCTCATTAATTGAATAAGTTAATTTTAAAAGGAGCACCGATCTAATGGGTGCGTGTGCCAGATGGATGGCAATTACGCCTCCACACAAAGAACACCTCGCCAGTTATTTTGTTCACATTGTTCAGAACAGTGAATTCGAGGTTTTCCTGGCCATTTACCAGGAAAAATGCCTGTAAAGCCTGGAACACGGTCTTCAGAAAACAGATTTCCGGGGTTTGCCGGCAAATTACCAAGAAAAGTGCCAGCAAACCCCGTCAGAAGAGTGTATTCGGCGCTTACCAGCCATTTACTAAGGAAAAGTGCCGCCAAACCCTGGGAATGACTGTTAGAAAAGTAGCCGCGAAACCCGTCAGAACATCAAATTCGGGGTTGGGGGTTTTGCCAGCCAATTACTAAGAAGTGCCGGCAAATCCCGTCAGAACAGTCAGTTCGGGGTTTGCCGCCCATTCGCCGGAGGCGCTAGTGGGGTCAATTTCTTCTTTGGCTCCTTTGGAGGTGACTTGTCGATGAACAGGTCTACCGGAGGGACCGATTTTTTGTTGAGCCTTTCTCCTCTTTGCAACCTTCTCTACAATTTCCGGATTCAAGCCAGGACATTTGGTAACAAGTTGTTTCGGAGGCACGGGTTTCTCCAAGGCAGGGTATCTGATAGATCGCAAGGGGCTCAGCTGAGTTTGTTGACATTCATATTAAGGGGTCTAGCATTGTTTTAAGGTTCCGAAAATCTTATTAATCTTATTATTTACGCAATTTAACCACGGCAAAACGAACATTTCATCAACATTGTCTCGAATCAATTAAATTCATCAACATTGAAAAAAACAAAATTTTTATGAAACTTCACAAATCGTTCCGGGTCCTTCACCCCAACCAATGAAAAAACTTCAAATCATTTTCGCGCAAAATTTTCCTCACCTTCAAACCCGGCAACCCTCAGAAATTAATTTTACAGATTTTCACATAATTCAACCATTACCAATGGTTACTTGAGATAGGTAACAGTTCTGGCCTCATTAATTAAACCAACTAACACACGACTAATAGTACCATGGGCCAAACAAGATTTCTATTCATCACTTCCTCAAAATTCATTATTACTTCTACCTTCTTAAGTTTACTAACACTCTCCAATCCTTCCATTTAAGAAAACAATACAAAATTCATCACCTTTGCTTTCGCTTAATGAATCACGCAATTTAACTCGCGCAGAACTGACACTGTCAACAACATCATCAACATCTCCAATGAATTAACTTTATCTGATTGATAATAATAAATCATTTTCAGACATTTTCATCGTCGCAGCTCAGGTCAAAAGTTCGCTAAAACTTACAAATTTTAAAATGCTATGTAAAATTAAAGAAAACATATTTAAAAGGGAAAAAGTTAAGAAACACTATTAAAAAATGATATTATTTAAGAATTTACCGGGCTTGTTGTCTACATTTGCACTAGAACTATTCAAAAACAAATTCCACGCCCTAAAAAACCTAAATCCTTAAATAAAACTAACCATTACTACATTTTAAGAAAATTTCGCACATTCTTTTTCGCGCGGCCTTTATAGCTTTGCTTAAAAAGCACACCTTTTAGAAAGCGCGTTGTCGGAAGTTGTGGGATCAATTGTCCGACAAAAAACTTGTCAAGACAAATTTGTCTGACAAATTGTCTGTCGACAAGGAGCACACTCTAGTTCCACCCGCGGGTGCTACAAACTATTGACACTAGCCGCTAGCCTCGTACTAATTCTTTACTCAACAAATTGATTCTATTTTTATTTTCAAAAACTACATTTGGGCTGCTAACACAGTCCAATAAAAGCCCTGAAATCCTAAACCTGAAGCCTGAAGTCTAAGCTTTTTAAGGTTAAGGCTTTTGGTTGGGTAAAACCCAACGAATAAAAGAGTTATTTGAGTTTGGTCTCAACCCGTTCCAATTTTTGATCCAATAAAAGTACAGAAATCAAATTGCAAGGATCCCCCACTAACCCAAACCCAAATAGCCGCCTTTTTTGGGGAGGGAGGCCTGACTACTTGAGGGCCCTTAAAAGAGTTTGACAATTGCTAACGCTTGGTGAGAATTCTGATAGTAAGCGAAAGTGAGCATTCTAAAGGAATTTAAGAATCGTTTAATATCGACTATATTTCTTAAGCTATTCGCTATAGATCGATCATATGGTTCATTATAGAATCGGACATCAAAGGAATTTAGTAACCATGAATTTCAAACTGGTCCGTTGGCTCGAACAGCTTATACTAAATCATAATCTAACATTAATCTCGCAAAATATCTTTCCGCTCCCTTGATTGCAAGCACATGGAATGCAAGTAAAGCGGACGTTGAGCGGACGGTCCTAATCCCACATGAAAGCTGGACCAAACCCAAATAACTCTTTTATTGGTTGGGTTTTACCCAACCAAAAGCCTCAGCCTTAAAAACCTTAGGCTTGAGGCTTTAGGTTTAGGATTAGGCTTAGGCTTGGACTTAGTGCGAAGGCTAGCAGCTAGCGGCTAGCACCTCGCACTAAATCTATTTGGGTTTGGGTTGAACCCCCATTTTCTGGATCTCAGCCAGTTCTCGGAGGTAAAGCACACCTGAGTGCCACCCGGCACACCCGATAGCTATCAAGATGTGCGGTGGGGTCATTAAAGGAGAATGACCACACGCTAATTCCATCGATTTTGGGAGACTAGCGCAAAAAATGTCATAATCTTTGTCAGAATTTGAGGAGGCATAAAAATCTGATCGATTTAGAGAATCTAGTATACACACCGCCGCTTTGTCAGAATCAAAACCACAATGCAAACAGACTTGATCCCTTTCCTTCGGAGTAAAACAGGCTGAACGAATTTTGAAGCCGATTCAGAGATGATCGGAGCCCGGAAGAGGCGGCAAACTTTGCAGATCGATTACGTCGTCCAGACGGTCACAAATCGCCATATCTAAAATAAAAGAAGAGCCGCAGAAAGTAGGAACTGTATTTAAAAAGAAAAGAGAGCTCTTAACAAGGGAACTTTCAAGTGAAATAGTGGCGTGATGAGACTTATCGAATAAAAGAAATTACCTATACACAAAAGTTTTCAAACAAAATTCACAAGATATTAGAGTAGTCACAGCAAAACAATATGGATCAGGAAAATGCAGAAGAAGAGAGCTCTATGAGATTAATTTTGTTTAGTTCACTTTTGTACAGAAAGGGAATGGAAAGTAATCGACTTGAGGTAAAACAAGTGGAATAAAACTCTATTTTTAGCCTTCCAGACATACCTACGAATAGTAGACGAAGCTGCCGATTGAAACACTCAGGCAATTCGACTCGTTTAAATCGATAAACGAGTCACTAAGAACAACTTGCAATAAAATGAAGGATAGCTTAACAACAAACAACGCTGAAACCGATACACTCCTTTGGCAGATTCTGACAGATGCGTTAATCAATGACTAAAAAGTTCGTACAAGAACAAACTTAGGATCTGACGTGACGATCTAACAATCAATAAAGTATCTAAAAAAGAGGCAATCGATTCCGTCAACAACCAATTCGGAGTTCGAACAACAATATCCAAACCAGTAAAAAAACGAGAGCTATTTGAAAACCGAAATTTAGATTTTCTTCTCGATTTCGAGAAGTTAATCCTAAAATGATTGGTTGAAGAATTGGGACAATGGAAAGAGATGCAAAAAGTGGGTATAGGCTTTAGCAACAAGAGCTAGAAGAGTTGAAATTTTGAATTCAACTTGTTACGGATACATAAAACCCATTAGAATGCCGATATAAAATGATTAGAAAAGCCTTTTTTCGGCGATGTCTGACTCGAAACGCAGAAGCGAAAGCGGGAAGAAAGAATGATTCGGAGAAAAAACGATTGGTATTTAGGCATTTTCCCCAGAAAACCTTATTTTTGGTTTTACATATCTATTTTTAGCAGGAGTAACAAACGTTAAGAATCATACTTTATTCATGGTGCATGAAAAAAGTGAGCCGAATATTTAAGACAGCCAAATAAGACATTTAAATTCAAATTCTCGGAGATTAAATTTCGGTTTGATAAATCTCGGAGTTGGAGATTAGTCAATGCTAGCTTAAAGGCAAAAACAAGATTTAAAGCACGCAAAGGCAATGTAAGGCCAGCAAAAAATAGCAATAAAACATCAATGATCGATTATTTCATCGAGTTGATGTAGAAGGCGAAAAATTCATTAAAGGACAACATGTAGATGCAATCTCGCGTCGCATTGATATTGCGTCGGAAACACAGAGTTTTCATCGTCAAAGCGGGATATCTGCTTTGCTTCAAACGCTCGTTTGCCAATGCAATGAATGGTTGACGACTTTTCCCGTCGATTTGTTTCAATCCTGGATATCCCCTGAGAAAAACAACGATTGTAGCCTTCATAAGGTATACAAAATCGCTGCAAACTCTCACAAACGCTGCGGGGTTTTTGCTCGGAATTCCGTGGCTAACAATCCTTTGAATCGCTGCGACGATGACATCTCCGTTGTAACAATCGATTCCTACATATTTGATGCGGGTCTTTATAAAGGCATTGTAGTAAAACTGGAATTCATCATCATCTTGACAAAAAAATTCGACCATTCTACATTCGTTGAGTTGAGTCTCAATGAAATGCCCAACAAGATCTTTTATTGATGGAGCTTTTTGAAGGAAGCTGGGTAGACCCGCGTATCTCTTGAGCTTGATTGACAAATGAGAGAGCAACTCCAGGCGCACAGGCAAACAGTCAAGCAAATAGAGTGTATTCACTGCCTCTAATTGTTTCAGAAAAGCGCCGTGATCCTTGTTGATTGGGCTGCCGTAATTCTTGTCCATCCACAATAGATTGCACGATCGAATGTTTTTGAAGAAAGGAAAATGACGAATGACATCCAGACTGACCTCAAGTGACTCCGAATTCAGCTTCTTGAAGTTGATTGCTTCAATTCCTTCCGGATCAAACCCAAACTGAATCGCATGCACATGATGTCCAAAAACGATCGATGGTCGATTCGAAATCATCCATTGGAACCCCTGATTGACTTTCACCAACTCAATCACATCTTTTTGCGTCCAATTGCTTCAAAACCTCCAACTTCAGATCGAAGCAAAGACGTTCGATTGGAAATGTTGTCATATTCCACATCATCATTGGCATCTGGATTGGCGCCATTCTACCTGTAAATAAAAAGAATTAGTTTTTGGAAGGGCAGAGCAATGCAATGGCTCACTTTCACTATTTTCAATAGTAAAAGCTTGTTTTCTAAAGCTTGAATGATGAATTTCCAATAAAAGATTTGCTAAAATGCTAAAAGTGATCCATTGCACGGTACTAGTACTAAAAAAGAATGAAAACGAAAGAAATCCGCATAAAATCATGTGTTCTAGTGGAAATTAACAAAACCCAAGTCTATTTTTTACATTATTGAATGATATGTGGCACGGTATGGTATTAAAATGTTAAGAACAGCACAAAAACACTGAAATCTAGACAAATGAATTAAAAAATAATATTTTAAACAGGTGAGGTGCTTTAAGATGGGGTCTGGCACGTAAAATATGCTGGCTTTGTCAAATTCTAATCATTTAGGATTAAGAAAAGGCGTTTAGCTGAAAAAATGGGAAATTCTAGAATTCTAAACATTTTAAAGCCTTGCGAATATGAAATTGGAAAGAATGAGAAGATTTCTCCAATCGCTTTAAATATTTAGCTTATTGATTGAATAACTTAATTTTAAAAGGATCACCTTCGAAGGCCTGTGCCAGATGGAATGCGATTACGCGTCCGCGCAAAGAACACCTCGCCGGTGATTTTGATAGGGATTTTTTGCTTTTTTAGATGGGGATCGCACAAAAAGAAACTGTAAATTCAGCTGTAAATTTGTACTCGGGGGGTTTCGAGGTCGGTGAATTGAGTGGGGGGCGTTTATCTTGCTTTATCTTGTATTTTTGGTGATTTTAAAATTTTGCGAAACGAACTTTAGTTCAAATTCAGCTGTTATTCTGTTGTTGTTGTTGTTCAAATTCTTAACAGACAACCAAAAAATCTTTGAGGACTTGATTTATTTTTTTTGTTTTTCAAGTTTATTTTTCTTTAAAGTTTGCTTTGTTCAATTTTCTCTGATAAAAGTTGATAGTTTTGATTTTCTTCTCTTCTCACAACATTTGAAAAATTTCCACGTATTTTCTGGTCACCTTGCATAGTTTTCCATGGTTTAACGGTCTTTTTGGACATTGTGTATGTTATTGAATAAATCCCTTGAGAAAAGCAACGATTGTAGCCCTCATCTAGTCCAAAAAATCGATCGTTAGTGGTTTTTTTCCGCCGCAAACCCTCACAACCGCTCCGGGGTTTTTGCTCGGAATTTCGTGGCTAACAATCCGTTGAATGGCTGAAACGATGTCATTTACGTTGGAAGGTTTGCAGATTTTCCGAAGTGACTTCCCATAGATCGCCAAGGCTAAATAGAGATCTCCCAATTTGATTACAAGTGTTTTGTATTTTGTGGCTTGAAGTGTAAATTATATCGTGGATGATCTGGATTACGGTAGGTTTCGTCGGAAAACCTACTGTAACTGCTAGCATTTACAAGAAGAATTTGACGAAATCCTTCATTCTTTGCTCTGCCTAGATTTCTGTGTTTTTGTGGTGTTTTTAACCTTTATTATAGCATACGGTGCAAAATTTTTTCATTCTTTCAAATTTCATATTTGCAAAAATTCTAGAATTTACCAATTTTCTCTACTAAGCGCCATTTCTTAATGCAAAATGTTTAGAATTTGACAAATCCAGGATATTTTACGCATGAGACCCCAACTTAAAGCACTTAAAGCTTAAAGCCCCAACTTAAAGCACCTGTTTAAAATATTAGTTTTTTAATTTATATGTCTAGATTTCAGTGTTTCTGTCCTGTTTTTAACATTTTTATAGCATACCGTGCCAAATCTCACTCAATAATGTAACAAATAGACTTGGGTTTTGTTAAATTCCACTGGAATACATGATTTTCTTTCGTTTTCATTCTTTTTTGGTGCTAGAACCGTGCAATGGGTCACTTTTAGCATTTTAACAAATCTTTTATTGGAAATTCATCATTCACGCTTTAGAAAACAAACTTTTACTATTGAAAATGCTGAAAGTGATCGATTGCATTGATCTGCTCCGTACAAAGACTAATTCTTTTTACTTACAGGTAGAATGGCGCCATTCAAGATGCCAATGATCATGTGGAATATGACAACATTTCCAATCGAACGTCTTTGCTTCGATCTGCAGTTGGAGATTTTGGAGCAATTGGAGGCAAAAGATGTGATTGAATTGGTGAAAGTCAATCAAGGATTCCAATGGATGATTTCGAGTCGACCGTCGATCGTTTTTGGACATCATGTGGATGATATTCGATTGGAGTTTGAAGAACTCAACATCAAGAAGCTGAATTCGGAGTCACTTGAGGTCAGTCTGGATGTCACACGTCATTTTCCTTTCATCAAAAACATTCGATCCTGCAATCAATTGAGTATGCGCAAGGATTACGACAGCCCAATCGACAAGGATCTTGCTGCTTTTCTGAAACAATTAAAGGCAGTGAATTTACTCTATTTGGATAACGATTCGGTTCTGCACCTGGATTGGCTTTCTCATTTGTCAATGAAGATCAAGAGATGCACGGGTCTTCCCAGCGACCTTGAAGAAGCTCCATCAATAAGAGATCTTGTTGGGCATTTCATTGAGGCTCAACTCAACCAATGTGAAATGGTCAGATTTTCCTGTAATGATGATGATCGATTTCACTTTTACTACAATGCTTTGATAAGGACCCACATCAAATATGTTGTAATCAGTGGCTGCGACGAAGATCTCATGGTTCTAGCCATTCAAAGGATTCTTAGCCACGGAATTCCGAGCAAAAACCCTGCAGGGATTGTGAGTATTTGCAGCCTTGATTTTTTTCGCGACGATACGAAGGCTACAATCGTTGCTCTTCTCAAGGGATATCCAGGAATGAAACAAATCAGCCGGAAAAATCGTCAACCAGTGATTGCATTGGCCAACGATCGTGGGAGGCGAAGCAGATATCCCGCTTTGACGATGAAGACTCTGTGTTTGCGACGAAATATCAATCCGACGCGAGATTGCATCTACATGTGGTATCCGCGTGAATTTCTCGCCTTTTACATCAAGCCAGATGAAGTAATCGATTATTGATGTTTTATTGCTATATTTGGCTGGCCTTACATTGCCTTTGCGTGCTTTGAATCCCGTTTTTGCCTTTAAGCTAGCATTAATTAGTCTTATCAATTTATCGGAGATTTATCAAACCGAAACTTTTAAATTTTGGTGGTTAATCCCGGTTTTTCGTGACTCTTTCTTGTGACTAGTTGATTATTTATTCTTTCGGGTTACTACGTGTTTGAATTTGAAATCTAATCTCCGTGAATTTGAACTTAAATGTCTTTGCTTGAATTTGTATTTAATTATCTTCCTTTAGATATTTGAATTTGCCTTAATTTCTAAACTTTCTTTACAAGAGTCCAGAAGTTAAATATAATTTCAATTCTTTTCTGTACCTTTATGTTTTCTAAGCCAAAAGCGGCTCCTTCGATGTATTTTCATATTCGGCTCACTTTTTTCATGCACCATGAATAAAGTATGATTTTTAACGTTTGTTACTACTGTTAAAAATAAATATGTAAAACCAAAAATAAGGTTTTCTCTGAAAAATGCCTGAATACCAATCGTTTCTGCACCGAGTCATTCTTTCTTTCCTCTCTTTGCCTTCTTGGTTTCGAGTTAGACATCGCTGAAAAAAAGGCTTATCTGATCTGATCATTTCATATCGCCAAACATCAGTAATAAATTTAATGGAAAATTCTGTTGTTTGAACTCCAAATTCGTTGTTGAAGGAATGGATTGAAATGTACTGTGGCACAGTTGGGAATCGAAAATGTACAGTTTTCTGGAAAAAAACGTACAAATTTTGGCCGGTGACGAAAGAATTTGGTGTCAACAAAGTGCTTTGCGTAAAAAGTCCTTTTGGAAATTGGTTTTAGGCTGATTTCGACTGTAAGCAAGCCAGATTTAGCTTACCGTAATAATTCTAATAGAAGACCATGGTCTTCTAATTTTCAACCCCCCAAAATTGATCGGTCAAAAAAGTAGGTAAGGGTCCCCTACATAAATCAAAAAATTAAAAATTGTTAAAAACTATCTCAAACGATAGCTCTTGGCCCAAAACATGCCAAAAACATGTCTAAAAGTGAAATTATTTTCTTGCCCGGACTCCATAGAAAATCTTTAAAAAAAAATCCATGTGGGGGACCACATAAAATTTTTTCTAAAAAGTTATTTTTTCAAAAACTACGTCTCCAATTTAACTGCCGAGGCTAAAATATTACTATCTGGACCGAAATCTATCATTCTACTTAAAAAGAAGTTTTAAAAAGTCCCGATTTCAAGGGGTCAGGGGGTGGTCTTCTATTAGAGACTGGTCTTCTATTAGAATTATTACGGTAATTCTCTTTTTCGGTCTAAAGTCAACTTTTGCGCCACAACTTGAGATCGTTGCCAAGCAAATGAATTGTTCTACAGCACTCCCATGAGGGCAAGTGTCATTTCTGAAAATTGAATATAACAATTGGATTTTTGGCAAAGAAAAACTAACTTTTTGGAATCCTTTTCAATGTTTCTAATCATTCAACCAAGAAATTTGATTGATTATTTGATTGTCAAAAATATGGATCATATTGTTGCCCGGACGAAACTCAACCGCGATCAAATCTGGGATGCTCGAGAAATAAATATGGTGAAATCTCGTTATTTTATAAACATTAACTTGTCATATCAAGTAACGGAATATCAATATCGCCTCTTGTTCCGGCCACGGTTAACTTTGAACTCATGTTTTTAGGCTTCACCAAGAGTTTTCGCTTTGTCGATCGCTTTTCTTTTGCCTCGGTCCCTCCGTTCACAGGATTTGCGTCTTGAACTGAAAGTTTGTGGGTTCATTGATGCTGATTAATGATTAATAAACCAACCCTGACCTTTGAATTCTTTTTCATCGTTTCGAAGCATTCGACCAAGAATATGGTGATCAATTTAATAGGCAGAAGATCCTACAAATTTTGGGCTGTTCAAAGCTTCCCCATAGTTTTCCGCCAGCAATTTTCCGTTGCAAGTGTTGGCTTTGGTTGAAAAGTTGCTTTTTTCTCTCAAAATTGACCTAACCCATCACTTTTAGCATTTTAACAAATCTTTTAAAACAAAAACAAGCTTTTACTATTGAAAATGCTGAAGTTGACCCATTGCATCGATCTGCTCCTTGCCAAGAATAATACTTTTTATTTACAGGTAGAAAGGCGCGATTCAAGATGCCAATGATGACCTCAGCAAAATCATTCTTCAAAACGAACAAATACTCGAACGGACCAAAAATTTTGCATAATTTAGCAGTTGGTGAGCCCGGGCCCTGATCTCAAAGCGTTGCCGCTCAACTCTGAGACGCAGGGCAGCAAACTTGTTTTGACACATCTCAAACTTCCAACATTAAAGTATGAAGGCCACCTTGGGTTCGTCTTATTTCGCTTCTTTACTCTTAACAAATACTGAAGTCTAGTCGTATGAAGGTTAACTTCTCGAAATCATGAGAAAGTCATCTAAATTTCAGTTTCCTTTTTTCTACTTTTTTTTACTTGTTTGGATACTATTGTTCGAACTCCAAATTCGTTGTTGACGGAATGGATTGACTCAATCTTGTTTAGAGACTTGATTGGTTGTTCGATCGACACCTCAGATCCCAAGTTTGTTCATTTACGAACCTTTTTAGGCATTGATTAACGCATCTGTCAGAAACGACCAAACGAGTGTATCGGTTTCAGTGTTGTTTGTTGTGTTTGTGTTTGTTAACTTAAAGTGTTTGTTTGTAACGAGTGTTTGTTGTTAAGCAATTCTTCATTTTGTAGTGAGTTGTTCTTAGTGAATCGCTTTTAAGCTGCCTGGCTGCGGCAATTTATGCTGATCACGTACTTTGCTCTCCGACAAACGACAAACGCTTTCTGGCACACCGCTTTCTTTGATTTTTGCGGGATAACTGGGCAATTTTGATGTAGCAACGCACAAGTGAGTTGAGTATTGTAGTCTAAGCAAATGTTTCAGTGAAGCCAGGCTTTTGTTTCGCAAATTTAACCTTAAAGTCGGGTCCACCAATTGCTAAATTCAGCAAAATTTTAGGTTCGTTCGAGTATTTGTTCGTGTTGGCGAATGATTTTGCTGAGGTCGGCAGCTGCAAGAGAGTCGGTTTCTTTCAACACTTTGTAGTAGTCGTTCCAAGCTTCCTCGTAAAGCCATCATTTAGTTTTCGTCCTTGAAAATGCATTAGAAATAAGCATTGCTCCTGAAATAACCGACATCCAATCTTTAAAAAGGAAACGGCGGTGGAAATCTTCGATTTTGGCCGCGACGTGGATCTCCAAGGTTGGCCAGAAAAGTTGGGAAACTTCTGGACGGTACCTAGGCAATAAAATTCCGTCGACCTTAAGATCATTTCGGCAATAAAATTCAGACAACTTTAAACATTTTGACGTTTCCATAAGAAAAATTACAAAAATTTAGGCTAACTTTCACCCACGTCTTGGTTATTCTAAAGTTCGGCAATTCTAAATTTTAAATAACATTTGGATACCTGAAAGATAAGGCTCTTTTTAAGCCTTCAAAAAGCTTTAAAAACCGATTACAAAAATGGTTCTAAATCATGGCTTGAAGTCAGGCCAAATTTGTCCTCGTCAATTTTTGGTCATCAAAAAACAGAAGAGCAGCCTCTAATAAAAGCAATTTTCTGCATGAAAAATAGACGTGCTTATGCTTGTCATTGTTTGTTTTAACCAGTTTTGTGATTTGCCTTGAGGTGTTTTGGACAGATTCAAACCTGGCTCTAGGAGCCATCAGTGGATCCACCTTTGGAGCAATATACAGTAAACGTTGAAGAAATGTGCCCGCTCAGCCCGCGATCATGCCATACCGCGACTATCCGAGTTGTGAATGTTGGCGAAAATTATAATATCTGAATTGTTTACAGTCGAAATCAGCCTCAAACCAATTTCCCGTTCTAGTGAATCTAAAACGTTCGGTGAAACATGAAAAGTGCAAAAAGCCTGCAAAAAGATCTAAAATGTCAATGCCAATATATAATCTACCTTCTCTCTTAATAATAATATAAGTCTGATATTTTATTCAGATGATAAAGTGAAATTCAATAAATAAATCATAGAGAAATGCACAGCGAGGCAAAAATGTAGATACAAACTTTGAATTCAACTTGTTAAGGATAAATAAAACCCGACATAGCATGCCGACATAAAATGTAAGGCCAGCAAAACATTACAATAAAACATTAATGATCGATCATTTCATCGGGCTTGATGTAAAAGGCGAAAAATTCCTTCAAGTACAACATGTAGATGCAATCTCGCGTCGCATTGATATTTCGTCGGAAACACAGAGTTTTCATCATGAAAGTTTTCATCGTTGTAACGTCATCGTATCTGCTTCCCTCCCACGATCGTTTGCCAATGCAATCAATGGTTGACGATTTTTCCCGTAGATTTGTTTCACTCCTGGATATCCCTTGAGAAGAACAACGATTGTAGCCTTCATATCCTCCATAAAATCGTCGCAAAATGTCACAACCGCTGCGGGGTTTTTGCTCGGAATTCCGTGGCTAACCATGCTTAGAATGGCTGCAACGATGAGATTTCGGTCGTGATTACAACTGATTACAACATATTTGATGTGGGTCTTTATAAAAGCATTGTAGTAAAACTGAAATTCATCATCATCTTGACAATAAAATTCGGCCATTTCACACTCGTTGAGTTGAGTCTCAATGAAATGCCCAACAAGATCTTTTATTGCTGGAGCTTTTCGAAGGAAGCTCGGTAGATCCGCGTATCCGATCTTGATTGACAAATGAGAAAGCAACTCCAGGCGCACAGGCGAACAGTCTCCCAAATAGAGTGAATCCACTACCTTCAATTGTTTCAAAAAAGCGGCGTGATTCTTGTCGATTGGGACGTCATAACCGACGTCATAACGGACGTCGATTGGGACACCATCCATCCACAATTCATTGCAGGATCGAATGTTTTTAATAAAAGGAGAATGACGAATGACATCCAGACTGACTTTAAGTGACTCCGAGTTCAGCTTCTTCAGGTTGATTACTTCAATTCTCTGTGGATCAATTTGGTATGGATCAAACCCAAACTGAATCGCATGCACATGATGTCCAAAAGCGATCGATGGTCGATTCGAAATCATCCATTGGAATCCCTGATTGACTTTCACCAACTCAATCACATTTTCTGCGTCCATTTGCTCCAAAACCTCCAACTTCAGATCGAAGCAAAGACGTTCGATTGGAAATGTTGTCATATTCCACATAATCATTGGCATCTTGAATGGCGCCATTCTACCTGTAAATAAAAAGAATTAGTCTTTGTAAGGAGCAGATCAATGCAATGGATCACTTTCAGCATTTTCATAGTAAAACCTTGTTTTCTAAAGCGTGAATGATGAATTTCCAATGAAAGATTTGTTAAAGTGATAAAAGTTATCCATTGCACGGTTCTAGTACCAGAAAAGATAGAAAACGAAAGAAATAAGCATAAAATCATTTATTCTAGTGGAATTTAACAAAACCAAAGCCTATTTTTTACATTATTCGGAGAGATTTGGCAAGGTATGCTACAAAGATGTTAAAAACAGCACAAAAACACTGTGATCTAGACAAATGAATTAAAAAACTAATATTTTAAATACGTGAGGTGCTTTAAGATGGGGTCTCATGCGTAAGATATCCTGGATTTGTTAAATTCTAATCATTCTGCTTCAAGAATAGGCGTTTATTTGAGAAAATTGGGAAATTCTAGGATTTTAAACGTTTGAAAGCTTTGCGAATATGAAAGTTAAAAGATTGAAAAACATTTTGCACCGTATGCTATAATAAATGTTAAAAACAAGACAAAAACACCGAAATCTAGAGAGACCAAAGAATAAAGAATGTCGTCAAATTCTTCACTTAAATGCTAACAGTTACAGTAGGGTGAAATTGGCATGGTGTGCTATTAAAATGTTAACAACAGCACAAAAACTCATACAAAAACTAGACAAATGAATTAAAAAAGCTAATATTTTAAACAGATGAGGTGCTTTAAGATGGGGTCTCATGCTTAAAATACCCTGGATTTGTCAAATTTTAATCATTTTGCATTAAGAAATGGAGTTTAGCTGAAAAAATGGAAAATCCCAGAATTCTAAACAATTTAAAGTTTTGCGAATATGAGATTTGAAAAAATGAAAAAATTTCACCAATCGCTTTGAATATTTAGCTTATTAATTGAATATCTTAATTTCAAAAGGTTGCCCTTCAAGGGTGTGTGCCAGACGGAGAGCGATTACGCGCCGCATAAACGACACCTCGCTAGTAATTTTGATCAGGATTTTACTTTCGCTTTGAAGATGGGACAAAAAGAAACTATTCGCCTCTAAATTTGTACTCGGAGCTTTTCGAGGTCGGTGAATGGAGTGACCGGTTTATTTTGCTTTATCTGTCAAACAAAACCTCTAATTTGTGTTGATGGGCCTTGAAAGCGTCACGAAACCGTTCAAAAACCCATGTAAGTCTGTTCACTAAATAAAAAATTTACCTAAAATAAAACATTTTGAATTGATATGTGCCAGATTGATATAAAATTGAAGGATTAGGTCAATTTTGAGAGAAAAAAAGCAGCTTTTCAACCAAATCCAACACTTGCAACGGAAAATTGCTGGCGGAAAACTATGGGAAAGCTTTGAACGGCTCAAGATTTATACGATTTTCTGCCTATTCAATCGATCACCATATTCTTGGTCGAATGCTTTGAAACACTGGAAAAAAAATTCAAAGGTTAGGGTTGGTTTATTAATCATTAATCATCACCAATGAACCCCCAAATTTTCAGTTCAAGACGCAAATCCTGTGAACGGAGGAACCGGGGCAAAAGAAAAGCGATCGGCAATGCGAAAATTCTTGGTGAAGCCTAAAACCATGAGTTGAAAGTTAACCGTCGCCGGAACAAGAGGCGATATTGATATTCCGTTACTTGATATGACAGGTTACTAGTTATAAAAATACGAGATTTTACCATATTTGTTTCCTGAGCATCCCAGATTTGATAGCGGTTGAGTTTGTGCAAAGTTTTTTTCCATTTCATAACTTAAGCTACAATCGTTGATTTTCTCAAGGGATATCCAGGAATGAAACAAATCAGCCGGAAAAATCGTCTACCAGTGATTGCATTGGCAAACGATCGTGGGAGGCGAAGCAGATATCCCGCTTTGACGATGAAGACTCTGTGTTTGCGACGAAATATCAATCCGACGCGAGATTGCATAATCTTATTATTTACGCAATTTAACCAGGGCACAACGAACCTTTCA
The DNA here is from genome assembly GCA_958450365.1 of Mesorhabditis belari. Classification (NCBI taxonomy): domain Eukaryota; kingdom Metazoa; phylum Nematoda; class Chromadorea; order Rhabditida; family Rhabditidae; genus Mesorhabditis; species Mesorhabditis belari. The sequence continues at coordinate 500,832 of CAUEEP010000911.1, forward strand.
TCAACATTATCTCGAGTCAATTAAATTTATCCACATTGAAAAAAACAAAATTTTTGTGAAACTTCACAAATCGTTCCCGGTCCTTCACCCCAACCAATGAAAAAATTTCAAATCATTTTCGCGCAAAATTTTCCTCACCTTCAAACCCGGCAACCCTCAGAAATTAATTTTACAGATTTTCACATAACTCGACCATTACTAATGGTTAGTTGAGATAGGTAACAGTTCTGGTCTCATTAATTAAACCAACTAACACACGACTAATAGTACCATCCGTCAAATACTATTTTCATTCATCACTTCCTCGAAATTCATTATTACTTCTACCTTCTTAAGTTTACTAACACTCCCAATCCTTCCATTTAAGAAAACAATACAAAATTCATAACCTTTGCTTTCACTTAATGAATTACGCAATTTAACTCGCGCAGAACTGACACTGTCAACAACATCATCAACATCTCGAATAAATTAACTTTCTCAGAATGATAATAATAAAATTTCCACGAATCTTGTTACTGTCTTGTTACTAACTCGAATTTTCATTTCTTTATCATTACCAACACGCCACCAACCATCTGTCAGAAACCATAATAGAATTCTTCATTAATCATTGATTTCTCTTATTACTTATTATTATTATTTATCTAATTACTCACAGAAGTTTTGAGTAGCTTTGAGTGCACCCTTTTATTGTTCCACACGCGCTGTGGGTGGAACAGAATATAATGTAAGCCACAGCCTTAAATGTAGGATTTTCTGCCTATTCAATTGATCACCATATTCTTGGTCGAATGCTTTGAAACAATGAAAAAAATTCAAAGGCTAGGGTTGATTTATTTTGGTTTATTTTGTTTAGTTTATTAATCATCAATCATCACCAATGAACCCCCAAATTTTCAGTTCAAAACGCCAATTCTGTGAACGGAGGAACCGAGGCAAAAGAAAAGCGATCGGCAATGGGAAAATTCTTGGTGAAGCCTAAAAACATGAGTTGAAAGTTATCCGTCGCCGGAACAAGAGGCGATATTGATATTCTGTGACTTGATATGACAAGTTACTGTTTATAAAAAGACGAGATTTCATTATGTTTGTTTCCTGAGCATCCCAGATTTGATAGCGGTTGAGTTTCGTCCCGAGCAACAATATGATTCATATTTTTGACAATCAATCAAACAATCAATCAAATTTCTTGGTTGAATGATTAGAAACATTGAAAAGGATTCCAAAAAGTTAGTTTTGCTTTTCCAAAAATTCAATTTTCAGAAATGACCCTTGCCTTTATGGGACTGGCTGTAGAACAACTCATTTGCTTCACAACGATCTCCAGTTGTGGCGCAAACGTTGATTTTAAACCGAAAGAGAGAATTAGGCCAAATCTGGATTGTTTACATTTCAAATCAGCGTAAAACCAATTTCCAAAAGGACTTTTTACGCAAAGCACTTTGTTGAGACCAAATTCGGTCGTCACCGGTCAAAATTTGTACGTTTTTTTCCAGAAAACTGTACATTTTCGGTTCCCAGCTGTGCCACAGTACATTTCAATCCATTCCTTCAACAACGAATTTGGAGTTCAAACAACAGAATTTTCCATTCAACTTATTACTGATGTTTAAAACCCATTAGAATGGCGATATAAAATGATCAGATTAGATAAGCCTTTTTTTCAGCGATGTCTAACTCGAAACGAAGAAGGCAAAGCGGAAAGCATAATTCGGAGAAACAACAATTGGTATTCAGGCATTTTCCCCAGAAAACCTGATTTTTGGTTTTACATATTAATTTTTAATAGGAGTAACAAGCGTTAAGAATCATACTTTATTCATGGTGCACGAAAAAAGTGAGCCGAATATGTAAATATTGGGTTGGGGACTATGACTCAGCGGCTAGTTTCCCAACACTCTCTTAAATTGTAAACAACAATCGGCTTCCTGCCATTTTGACGAGCAGATAAGAACAGATCTATTCTCTCAAAAACAATGATGAATCAAACCTTATCTCTTTATTTTATTCATTTTTTATTCTGCTTTGTTGCGACCATCAATAATCTGCCACCCGGACATCTGAGACATGCTATGTTATACGAGTTCCTGCAAGGTCACAATGGAGCCCAATGTTCTGCTAACCTTGGCAAGATTTACGGTGAAGATGCACCTGCAGAACGCACTTGTCAAACCTGGTTTGCTAGGTTTCGTTCTGGGGATATGTCTCTTGAAGATGAAGGAAAGGGTCCTTCAGGGGTCTCCTTTGACGATGCTAAGTTGCTTGAAATTCTCCAAAGAAACAATAGGCTCTCTTCACGGGAAATAGCAGAAGAACTCTCAGTTGATCACAAAACAGTATTGAATCATTTGCATGCAAATGGCTTTAAATCAAAACTTGGGGTTTGGGTCCCTCATGATCTCACGGACACCCAGAAGTGGCAACGAGCTTCAATCAGCGCCGCCCTTCTCTCTCGTTACATCAGTAATAAGTTGAATGGAAAATTCTGTTGTTTGAACTCCAAAGTCGTTGTGGAAAGAATGGATTGAAATGTACTGTGGCAGAGTTGGGAAACGAAAATGTACAGTTTTCTGGAAAAAAACGTACAAATTTTGGCTGTTGACGACAGAATTTGGTGTCAACAAAGTGCTTTGCGTAATAAGTCTTTTTGGAAATTGGTTTGAGGTTGATTTCGTCGGTAAGCAAGCCAGTTTAGCTTAATTCTCTCTTTTGGTTTAAAATCAACTTTTGCGCCACAACTTGAGATCGTTGCCAAGCAAATGAATTGTTCTACAGCAGCCCCATAAAGGCAAGTGTCATTTCTGAAAATTGAATATAACAATTGGATTTTTGGCAAAGAAAAACTAACTTTTTGGAATCCTTTTCAATGTTTCTAATCATTCAACCAAGAATTTTGATTGATTGTCAAAAATCTGAATCATATTGTTGCTGAGGACGAAACTCGGCTGCTATGAAATCTGGAAACAAATATGGTGAAATCTCGTCTTTGCATAAACAGTAACTTGTCATATCAAGTAATGGAATACCAATATCGCCTCTTGTTCCGGCGACGGTTAACTTTCAACTCAGGTTTTTCGGCTTCACCAAGAATTTTCGCATTGCCGATCGCTTTTCTTTTGTCTCGGTTCCTCCGTTCACAGGATTGGCGTTGTGAAGGCGTTTTTTGACAGATAAAGCAAAATAAATCGGTCACTCGATTCACCGACCTCGAAAACCCCCGAGTACAAACTTAGAGGTGAAGAGCTAATTACCGAAGATATGATTCATTCAAGGCTTGTGGATCGGGATTGCCTTAAATGGAGATGAGGATGATTTGATTAATGGTTTCAAGCGGATGGATTGATTCCTTCAGGATTGCAGGTTCGATTTATTAATTTAATTATCTTTGTAATTATCGATTTAATTAATTCAATTATCTTTAATTATTACTTATTTTTATTTTTGCGTATTTTTGCGAAACATTTTTCTATTTTAAGCCTTTGGGAGACAATGTTGCAAGACTTTTTTTTCTGACTGTATTTCACCGAACGTTTTAGATTCGCCAGAACGGGAAATTGGTTTGAGGCTGATTTCGACCGTAAACAATTCAGATATTATAATTTTTTATGAGCAAAACTGTATCGTTTCCGGGACGAGTAAGTGGCGGCATGGCATGGGATCGAGGGCTGAGCTGGCACATTTCTTCAATGTTTACTGTATATTGCTCCAAAGACTAGATTAGGTGGATCCATTGATGGCTCCCAGAGTCAAGTTTGAATCTGTCCAAAACATCCCAGGGCAAATCACAAAACTGGTTAAAACAAACAATGATATACATAAGCGCTTCTATTTTCCATACAGAAAATTGCTTTTATTAGAGGCTGCTCATCTATTTTTGCTGACTAGCCTAACTTCAACCCATGCTTTAGAGCCATTTTTGTAATCAATTTTTAAAGTTCTATAAAGGTTAAAAAAACCTTATTTTTCAGGTAAACAAATGTTATTCAAAATTTGGAATTGCCGAACTTTAGAACGATCAAGATGTGGGTTAAAGTTAGCCTAAATATGTTTGTTGTTGAAACGTCGAAATGTTTAAAGTCGTCTGAATTTTTTGCCTAAATAATCTTAAGGTCGACGGAATTTAATTTCCTAGGTACCGTCCAAAAGTTTCCCAACTTTTCTGGCGAACCTTGGAGATCCACGTTGCGGCCAAAGTCGAAGATTTCCACCGCCGTTTGCTTTTCAAAGATTGTGGGTGCGTTATTTCAAAAGCAATGCTTATTTCCAATGCATTTTCAAGGACGAAAACCAAATGATGGCTTCACGAGGAAGCTTGGAACGACTACTACAAAGCGTTGAAAGAAACCGACTCTCTTGCAGCTGCCAACCAAAGGCAGCTTAAAAGCGATTCACTAAGAACAACTTACAATAAAATGAAGAATTGCTTAACAACAAACACAAACACAATAAAGACAAACACAACAAACAACACTGAAACCGATACACTCGTTTGGTAGATTCTGACAAACCGGACCCTGAAATAAACCTTTTCTTGCGTGTCGCTGTCTCATGAGTGGTTTTCACGGCCACAAAGTTGCGCTGTTAAAAATGGGGAAGACGGGCTGGGAAGACTGGAAGAAAATGGGGAAAACTCGTGAACTCGTTTTCCGTCGAACGAATCCGTCGTACGCAAACGCAAGTTATTCAGCCAGGTCCAGTGTCTTTTTTTGTGTCAGACTTACCCTAAAGCCGGACAAATCGGAAGTGAGATCGGGATTTGGCTTAGGATCAGTCTTGGATCTCATCCTGTATTACCTGGCTTACTATTAGGTTTTAAAAATTATCCTAAGCAAAACAAAATTCAGAGAGAACCTAGCTATTCCCGTTTCGTCCAATTATCCGAGAAAATTCAACAAAAAAGTAGCTTTAAAAAAATTGCATCAAATGCTCAAAATTGCTTGAAAAATCAAAATGGCCTCCCTGGGTCTCGATACACTTCTTGCGTCGCTTGAGGAAGTTGCGAATGATGGTCGCAGACTCTTTCACAGTAATATCATTCCAGGTATCACAGTAATATCATTCCAGTATCAGTCCGGGCCAATGCGACTTTCAAACCCGGCACTGTGTTGTATCGGCAATTTAGAAGCTTTTCTTGAAGCAGAGATCACACGGAGGAGTCGAGGGGCTTCAAATCGGATGCATTTCCTGGCCAAACTGTCCCAAAAGCCTGGACAGAGTTGTTGACAAAGCTGAAGCAAAACGAGCGGACTGGGCAGGCGCCCAACCTTGTTCAAGCACAAGGCCATTCTGGCCGAAGTGATTGGAAGCCCAAGGCTCCAACACATCTTTTATGACCTTCTGTTGATAGACCTGAGCGTTAATTTTAACATTTCGATCGATGAACACGAGGGGTCTTCCCGGTGGAACGAATTCCGGCCCAAACGATGCAGGGAAATGGCGATGGCCCAGACGGGGGACTGGCCCGGACGCAGGGAAATGGCGGTGAACCATCACTTTTGCTGCAAACGTGTTCTTCAGACCTTCCTTCAAGAGTTGCCGATGGTTTTGAACGTTGTGCTTTGGCTCGATGATAAAAATCTTTTCATCTGTGAACACCATTCGGTCCAATCCTCGGCCAGCGACCAGACGTCGCATCACACGCGCCTTTCTTGCACCTCTTTTCTTGACTAGAGATGCTTAACGGTGAATCGATCTTAACGTCAGCCTTTCTTACTTTAACGAAAACTGTAACATTTTAGAGATCTTTCACTCGACTTTCACTCCGCAATAACCCTTGGTTCAAGCTTTCGATTCCAACCCCACACCAATAGTTTGACTTCAACATCTGAACATCTGATCAGGTGAACAAATCTCAATCATTTTTGCCCTTTTGCAGCTACATATTCACGCTCAAGCATTCCGTTGAAATCTATATTCGTTTGGTAGATTCTGACAGATGCGTTCATCGATGCCAAAAATGTTCGTACAAGAACAAATTTGGGATATGAGCTGCCGATCGAACAACCAATCAAGTATCTAAAAAAGATTGAGTCAATCCATCCCCTCAACAACGAATTTGGATTACGAACAACAGGATCCGAACAATTAAAAATGAAGAACAAAGCTATTTGAATACCGAAATTTAGATGATTTTCTCGATGATTTCGAGTTGACCTACATACGATTCGTTGAAGAATTGAAACAATGAAAAGAGACTGTGGGTATTGGTTTTGACAGTAATCATACATTTATTCATGGTGCGTGAAAAAAGTGAGCAGAATATGTAAATACATTCTAGAAGCCGCTTTTGGCTTAGAAAACATAAAGGAAAAGAAAAGAATTGAGACTATACTTTAATTTAGGACTTTTGTAAAGAAAGTTTAGAAATTAAGGCAAATTCAAATATCTTAGGCAAGGGAATTAAATACAAATTCAATCTAAGACATTTAATTTCAAATTTACGGAGATTAGATTTCAAATTCAAATACGTAGTAACCCGAAAGAATAAACAATCAACGAGTCACAAGAAAGAGTCATGAAAAACCGGGATTAACCACCAAAATTCAAAAAAAGTTTGGATTTGATAAATCTCCGAGTTTGAGATTAGTTAATGCTAGCTTAAAGGCAAAAACAGAATTTAAATCACGCAAAGGCAATGTAAGGCCAGCAAAATATAGCAATCAAACATCAATGATCGAGCATTTCATCTGGCTTGATGTAGAAGGCGAGAAATTCATCCAAGGACAACATGTAGATGCAATCTCGCGTCGCATTGATATTTCGTCGGAAACAAAGATCTTTCATCGCGAAAGCGGGATATCCGCCTCCCCTCCCACCATCGTTTGCCAATGTAATGAATGGTTGACGATTTTTCCCGTTGATTTGTTTCATTCCTGGATATTCCTTGAGAAAAGCAACGAGTGATGGTTCGTTTTGTTCGCGGCTAACTCTCATAACTTGGAATTCCTTGGCTAACCATCCGTTGAATGGATGGAACGAATCCGCCGTAACAAAAGATTCCAACATATTTGATGTGGGTCTTTAACGAAGCATTGTAGCAAAACTGAATTTCATCATCATGCTTACAATAAAACTCGACCATTTTACATTCGTTGAGTTGAGCCTCAATGAAATGCCCAACAATATCTTTTATTGATGGAGCTTCTTGAAGAAGGACGGGAAGACCCGCGTATCTCTCGATCTTGATTGATAAATGAGAAAGCAAATCCAGGTTCCAAGCCGAACAGTAAACGAAATCGAGCGATTTCACTGCCTCTAATTGTTTCAGAAAAGTGGCGTAATCCCTGTCGATTGGGCTGTCGTAATCGCGACACACCCTCAATTCATTGCACGATCGAATGTTTTTCATGAAAGAAAAATGACGGATGACATCCAGACTGACCTTACGTGACTCCGAATTCAGCTTCTTGATGTTGAGTGCTTCAATTGCGTGTGAATTATACCTCTCAAACCTAAGTTCAATCTCATGGACGTGATGTCCAAAAGCGATCGATGGTCGACTCGACATGATACATTGGAATCCTTGATTGACTTTCCCCAATTCAATCACATCTCTTGCTTCCAATTGCTCCAAAACCTCCAACTTCAGATCGAAGCAAAGACGTTCGATTGGAAATGTTGTTAGATTTCGCATCTTGATTGGCGCCATTCTACCTGTAAGTAACAAGAATTATTCTTTGTAAGGAGCAGATCGATGCAATGGATCACTTTCAGCATTTTCAATAGTAAATGCTTGTTTTTTGAAGCGCGAATGATGAATTTCCATAAAAGATTTGTTCCAATGTTAAGAGTGATCCATTGCACGGGTCTAGCATCGAAAAAAATAGAAAACGAAAGAAATACGCATAAAATCATGTGTTCTAGTGGCATTTTAACAAAAACCAGAGTCGATTTTTACATTATTGGGTTGAATTGGGCATGGTATGCTATAAAAATGTTAAAAGCAGCACAAAAACACTGAGATCTAGACAAATGAGTTAAAAAACTAAAATTTTAAACAGGTGAGGTGCTTTAAGATGGGGTCTCATGCGTAAAATATGATGGATTTGTCAAATTCTATTCATTTTGCAATACCAAATGTCGTTTAGCTGAAAAAATGGGAAATTCTAGAATTCTAAACATTTTAAAGCTTTGCGAACATGAAATTTGAAAGAATGATAAGATTTCTGCAATCGCTTTAAATATTTAGCTTATTAATTGAATAGCTTAATTTGAAGGAATTATTGCTCATATGAGAAGAAGATATGAGCAATTTTTCATTTGCTAAACCTAAATGGATTTTAGTTGGATTAATTTGATTAATTTGCTTCACCAACAGGAAACTTTTCAACGGCTATTTTTCCAAAATAAGCTAAATATTTAAAGCGATTGAAGAAATCTTATTATTCTTTCAAATTTCATGTTCGCAAAGCTTTAAAATGTTTAGACTTCTAGAATTTCCCATTTTTTCAGCTAAACACCATTTCTTAATGTAAAATGATTAGAATTTGAAAAAAACCGGCATATTTTACGTACTAGAACCCATCTTAAAGCACCTCACCTGTTTAAAATATTAGTTTTTTAATTCATTTGTCTAGATCTCAGTGTTTTTGTGCTGCTTTTAACATTTTTATAGTATACCATGCCCAATTTAACCCAATAATGTAAAAATCGACTTTGGTTTTTGTTAAAATTCCAATAGAACACATGATTTTATGCCTATTGCTTTCGTTTTCTATTTTTTTCGATGCTAGACCCGTGCAATGGATCACTCTTAGCATTGGAACAAATCTTTTATTGCATTGATCGGCTCCTTACAAATTTTCTTTGATTGGAAATTTATCATTCACGCTTTAGAAAACAAGCTTTTACTGCTGGAAATGCTGAAAGTGATCCATTGCATCGATCTGCTCCTTACAAAGATTAATTCTTTTTATTTTACAGGTAGAAAGGCCCTAATCAAGATGCCATTCGAGAAACGAAATCTGACAACATTTCCAATCGAAAATCTTTGCTTCGATCTGAAGTGGGAGGCTTTGGAGCAATTGGAGGCAAAAGATGTCGTTGAATTGGTGAAAGTCAATCAAGGATTCGAATGGATGATTTCGAATCGACGATGGATTGTTTTTGGACATCACGTGCATGCGATTGGCTTTGCGTTTGCTTTATACAGAATTCAAACAATCGAGATCGAGAAGCTGCCCGATTCAGTAAGGACCAGTCTCGATGCCATTCGTCAGTTTCCTGTCATCAAAAACATATGATCGTGCAATCAATTGAGGGTGTGTGACCATTACGACGACAGCCCAATCGAGAGGGATCACGCCGCTTTTCTGAAACGATCAGAGGCAGTGAATTCATTCTGTTTGTTTGACCCTTCGCCTGTGCGCCTGGAGTTCCTTTCTCATTTATCGATGAAGATCAAGAGATTCGCGGAATTACCCAGCTTCCTTCAAGAAGCTCCATCAATAAAATAGCTTCTTGGGCATTTCATTGAGGCCCGACTCAACGAATGTAAAATAGTCCGCTTTGACTGTGATGATGATGATGGATTTCAGTTTTACTACAATGCTTTTATAAAAGAGCCACATCAAATGCGTTGTAATCTGTTCTTACAACGGAGATGTCATCGTGCTAGCCATTCAAAGGATTGTTAGCCGCGGAATTCCCAGCAAAAAAACCCCGCAGCGGTTGTGAGAATGATGAACACGAGGGGGTCTTCCCGGTGGAACAAATTCCGGCCCAAGCGACGCAGGGAAATAGCCCAAAGTCTAAGCCTATTTCGAACAATCATTAAAACTGATTCGCTTACGATTTTCAGCTCTTAGCCATTCGTCTGATTGATCTCATGGAGTTTCTCTTGATCTTGTATCATATCTTGGTGATGTTCTCCGGAGTTGTTACTGTCGCAGGGCGCCCTTTTCTTTTACGATCAATAAAGGCACTAGAGGGAAAGCGATTACCCGAAGCGATTTGAAATCACCAAAAATCCAATTTCGCAATCATCTAGTTTTTTGAACGGCTTCGTCACGCTTTGAAGGTCCATCAACACGAATTAGAGGGTTTTGTTGAAAGATAAAGCAAGATAAACGCCACCACTCAATTCACAGACCTCGAAAACCGCCGAGTACAAATTTACAGCTGAATTTACAGTTTCTTTTTGTGCTATCTACAAAAGCAAAAAATCCCTATCAAAATAACTGTCGAGGTGTTCTTTGTGCGGACGCGTCAAATTAAACTATTCCATTAATAAGCTAAATATTTAAAGCGATTGGAGAAATCTTATCATTCTTTCAAATTTCATGTTCGCAAAGCTTTAAAATGTTTAGAATTCTAGAATTTCCCATTTTTTCAGCTAAACGACATTTGGTATTGCAAAATGAATAGAATTTGACAAAGCCAGTATATTTTATGCATGAGACCCCAACTTAAAGCACCTCACCTGTTTAAAATATTAGTTTTTTAATTCATTTGTCTAGATCTCAGTGTTTTTGTGCTGCTTTTAACATTTTTATAGCATACCATGCCCAATTTAACCCAATAATGTAAAAAATAGTCTTCGGTTTTTATATTTTATGCCTATTTCTTTCGTTTTCTATCTTTTTCGGTACTAGAACCGTGCAATGGATAACTTTTAGCATTTTAACAACTCTTTTATTGGAAATTCATCAATCACGCTTTAGAAACAAACTTTTACTACTGAAAATGCTGAAAGTGATCCATTGTATTGATCTGCTCCTTACAAAGAATAATTCTATTTGTTTACAGGTAGAATGGAGCTAATCAAGGTGCCAATGATGATCTGGAATATGACAACATTTCCAATCGAACGTCTTTGCTTCGATCTGAAGTTGAAGGTTTTGGGGCATTTGGACGCAAGAGATGTGATTGAATTGGGGAAAGTCAATCAAGGATTCCAACGGATGATTTCGAGTGGACCATCGATCGTTTTTGAACATCACGTCCATGAGATTGAATCTGTGGTTGATGCAGACCAAATTGAAGCAATCAACATCAAGAAGCTGAATTCGGAGTCACTTGAGGTCACTCTGGATGTCATTCGTCATTTTCCTTTTATCAAAAACATTCGATCGTGCGATGAATTGTTGATGGACACCGATTACGACGGCCCGTTCGACAAGGATCTCGCCGCTTTTCTGAGACAATTAGAGGCAGTGAATTCACTCAATTTGATGGACAGTTCGCCTCGGTGCCTGGAGTTGCTTTCTCATTTGTCAATCAAGATCAAGATAAAGAGATACGCGCGTCTTCCCGTCTACGAAGATCCATCAACAAAAGATCTTCTTGGCCATTTCATTGAGGCTCCACTCAACGAATGTGAAATAGTCGGATTAGATTGTGAGGATGATGAGGAATTTCAGTTTTACTACAAAGCTTTGAGCAAGACCCACATCAAATATGTTGCAATCGGTTTTGACGGCGAAGATCCGATTGTTCCAGCCATTCAATGGATTGTTAGCCACGGAATTCCGAGCAAAAACCCCGCAGCGGTTGTGAAAATTTGCGGCAATGATTTTGGGACTGATATGGAGGCTACGATCGTTGTTTTTCTCACGGGACATCCAGGAATGAAACAGATCAAGGGGAAAAATCGTCGACCGTTGTTTGCACTGGCAATGGAACGTTCGATGGGAAGCCGCTATCCCGTTTTGACGGCGCAAACTCTGTGTTTCCGGCGAAATATCAATGCGACGCGAGATTGCATCTACTTGTTGTCTTCAAGGAAGATGAGGCGAGCAAGTGACATCGAATTTTTCGCCTTCTACATCAAGCCAGATGAAATGATCGATCATTGATGTTTTATTGCTATATTTTGCTGGCCTTACATTGCCTTTGCGTGCCTTAAATCTTTAAATGTAGTTTCAATTCTTTTCTGTACGTTTATGTTTTCTAAGCCAAAAGCGGCTCCTTCTATGTATTTACATATTCGACTCACTGTTTTCATGCACCATGAATAAAGTATGATTCTTAACGTTTGTTACTCCAGTTAAAAATGGGTTAAAAATAAAAAAGGTTCTCTGGGGAAAATGCCTAAATGCCAATCGTTTTTGCGCAGAATCGTTCTTTCCGCTTTGCCTTCTTCGTTTCGAGTTACACATCGCTGAAAAAAAGCTCACTTTTTCGGCTCACTTTTTTCATGCACCATGAATGAAAGTATGATTAGTAACGCTGGTTACTCCTGATAAAACTTAATAGGGTTTTAACCAAAAATAGGGTTTTCTGGGGAAAATGCCTGAATACCAATCGTTTCGTCACCGAATCATTCTTTCTTTCCGCTTTGCCTTCTTCATTTCGAGCCAGACATCGCTGAAAAAAAGGCTTATCTAATCTAATCTCCGAGAATTTATTTGCTGACCTTACAGTGTCTTTGAGTGATTTAAATCCTTTTTTGCAGTTAGGTTAACATTAACTAATTTGAATCTCCGAGAATTTGAATTTAGATATCTTAGATTGAATTTGTATTTAATTCCCTTTCCTAAGGCATTTGAATTTGACTTAATTTCTACTTTATTTACAAAAGTCCAAAACTAAAATATAATTTCAATTCTTTTCTGTACGTTTATGTTTTCTAAGCCAAAAGAGGCTCCTTCCATTTATTTACATATTCGGTTCACTTTTTTTATGCACCATGAATAAAGTATGATTCTTAACGTTTGTTTCTCCTGAAAAAATTAATACGTAAAGCCAAAAATACGGTTTTCTGTGGAATATGCCTGAATACCAATCGTTTCTTCATCGAATCATTCATTTTCACCGCGTTGCCTTCTTTTCCAGTCAGGCATCGCTGAAAAAAAGGCTTATCTAATCTGATCATTTTATATCGGTATTCTATTGGGTTTTACGCATCGGTAATAAGTTAAATTCTGATGTTTAAACCCCAAATTCGTTGTTGAAGGTGGATTGACTCACTCTTGTTTAGATACTTTAATGCTTCTTCGATCGGCACCTCAGATGCCAAGTTTGTTTTTGTACGAACCTTGTTGGGCATTGATTAACGCATCTGTCAGCATCTACTACGAGTGTATCGGTTTCAGTGTTGTCTGTTGTGTTTGTGTTTGTTAACTTAACGTGTTTGTTTGTAACGAGTGTTTGTTGTTAAGCAATTCTTCATTTTATAGTAAGTTGTTCTTAGTGAATCGCTTTTATGTTGCCTGGATGCGGCAATTTATGCTGATCACGTACTTTGCTCTCCGACAAACGACAAACGCTTTCTGACACACTGATTTCTTTGATTTTTGCGGGGTGATTGGGCAATTTTGAGGTAGCATTGCACAAGTGATTAGAGTATTGTGGTCTAAGCAAATGTTTTAGTAAAGCTAACCTTTTGTTTCGAAAATTTAACCTTAAAGTCGGGTCCACCAATTGCTAAATTAAGCCAAATTTTCGGTCCGTTCGAGCATTTGTTGGTGTTGGCGAATGATTTTGTTGAGGTCGGCAGCAGCAAGAGAGTCGGCTTCTTTCAACGCTTCGTAGTAGTCGTTTCAAGCTTCCTCGTGAAGCCATCATTTGATTTTTGTCCTTGAAAATGCATTAGAAATGAGCATTGCTCTTGAAATACCTCCAATCTTTGAAAAACGAACGGCATAGGAAATCTTCGACTTTGGCCGCAATGTGGATCTCCAAGGTTGGCCAAAAAAGTTGGGAAACTTTTGGCCGCTACCTAGGAAATTAAATTCCGTCGACCCTAAGATCATTTAAGCAATAAAATCTAGACAACTTTAAACATTTTGACGTTTCAACAACAAACAAATTTAGGCTAACTTTAACCCACGTCTTGATCGTTCTAAAGTTCCGCCATTCTAAATTTTAAATAACATTTGGATACCTGAAAAATAAGGCTCTTTTAAAGCTGCAAAAAGCCTTAAAGAGTTTTAAAATTTGATTACAAAAATGGGTCTAAATCATGGGTTGAAGTTAGGCTAAATTTGCCATCGTCAATTTTTCGTCATCAAAAAACAGAAGAGCAGCCTCTAATAAAAGCAATTTTCTGCCTGAAAAATAGATGTGCTTATGCTTATCATTGTTTGTTTTAACCAGTTTTGTGATTTACCCTGGGTTGTTTTGGACAGATTCAAACTTGGCTCTAGGAGCCATCAATGGATCCACCTAATCTAGCCTTTGGAGCATTGGTTGAAGAATTGAAACAATGGAAAGAGACACAAAAAGTGGTTATTAGGTTTGACAAGCACTAGACGTTTTGAAACTGAATTTAACTTGTCACTCATAGATAAAACCCAATAGATATAAAGCGATTAGATCAGCCTTTTTTCAAAGAAGTCTGGCTCGAAGCGAACAAGGCAAAGCGGGAAGAAAGAATGATTCGGTGAAGAAACAATTGGTATTCAGGCATTTTCCCCAGAAAACCTTATTTTTGGCTTGGCATATTAATTTTAAACAGGAGTAACAAACTTTCAGAATCATACTTTATTCATGGTGCATGAAAAAAGTGAGCCGAATATGTAAATACATAGCAGGAGCTGCTTTTGGCTCAGAAAACATAAACGTACAGAAAAGAATTGAAATTATATTTTAGTTTTGGAATTTTGCAAAGAAAGCCTAGAAATTCTAGTCTAGAAATAGAAATAAGTCAAATTCAAATATCTTAGGGATGGGAATTAAATACAAATTCAATCTCAGACATCTAAATTCAAATTCTCGGAGATTAAATTTCGGTTTGATAAATCTCCGAGTTTGAGATTAGTTAATGCTAGCTTAAAGGCAAAAACAGAATTTAAATCAGGCAGAGGCAATGTAAGGCCAGCAAAATAAAACAATAAAACATCAACGATCGATCATTTCATCTGGCCTGAGGTAGAAGGCGAAAAGATCGATGTCACCTCCTCGCCTCCACTTCGTTGAGGACAACATGTAGATGCAATCTCGCGTCGCATTGATATTGCGTCGGAAACACAGATCTTTCCTCGTGAAAGATCTGTGTTCATCTCGTTCTTCATCTCGATCTGTGTTCATCTCTCGTTCATCGTTTCTGCTTCCCTTCAAGCGATCGTTTGCGAATGCAACGAATGGTTGACGCCTTTTCCCCTTGATTTGTTTCATTCTTGGATATCCCTTGAGGAAAACAACGATTGTATCCTTCACATCGGCCCCAACATCATTGTGGCGAATTCTCACAACCGCTGCGGGGTTTTTGCTCGGAATTCCGTGGTTAACAATCCTTTCAATGGCTGAAACGATGAAATCTTGGCTGTAACCACAACCGAATCCAACAGATTTGATGTGGGTCTTTTTCGAAGCATCGTAGTAAAACTGAAATTCATCATCATCCACACAACCAAACTCGACTACTTCACATTCGTTGAGTTGAGCCTCAATGAAACGGCCAAGATGACCTTTTGCCGATGGAGCCTTTTGATCGAGGCTGGAAAGACGCGCGTATCTCTTGAACTTAACTGAGGAATGAGAAAGCAACTCCAGGTGCTGAGCCGGACACCAATCCAAATAGAGTGAATTCACTGCCTGTAATTGTTTCAGAAAAGCGGCGTGATCCTTGTCGATTGGGCTGTCGTAATGCTTGTACATCCACAACTGATTGCAGGATCGAATGTTTTTGATGAAAGGAAAATGACGAATGACATCCAGAGTGACCTCAAGTGACTCCGAATTCAGCTTCTTGATGTTGAGTTCTTCAAACTGCAATCCAATATCATCCACATAATGTCCAAAAACGATCGACGGTCGATTCGAAATCATCCATTGGAATCCTTGATTGACTTTCACCAATTCAATCACATCTATTGCGTCCAATTGCTCCAAAACCTCCAACTTCAGATCGAAGCAAAGACGTTCGACTGGAAATGTTGTTAGATTTCGCATATGGATTGGCGCCATTCTACCTGTAAATAAAATGAATTATTCTTTGTAAGGAGCAGATCGATGCAATGGATCACTTTCGACATTTTCAGTAGCAAACTCTTGTTTCTAAACCGTAAATGATGAATTTCCCATAATAGATTTGTTAAAATGCTAAAAGTGATCCATTGCACGGTTCTAGTGCATAGAAAGATAGAAAACGAAAGAAATAAGAAGAAAATCATGTATTCTAGTGGAGTTTAACAAAACCCAAGTCTATTTGTTACATTATTGAGTGAGATTGGGCACGATATGGTATTAAAAATGTTAAAAGCAGCACAAAAACACAAAAAACCGAGATCTAGACAAATGAATTAAAAAACTAATATTTTAAACAGGTGAGCTGCGTTAAGATGGGGTCTCATGCGTAAAATAGCCTGGATTTGTCAAATTTTAACCTTTTTGCATTAGGAAATGGGGTTTAGTTGAGAAAATGGGGAAATTCTAGAATTTTAAACGTTTTAAAGCTATGCGAATATAAAATTTGAGCGAACGAAAAAATCTTGCACCGCATGTTATACTAAATGTTAAAAACACCGAGATCTAGACAGACCAAAGAATGAAGAGGGTCGTCAAATTCTTCCCTTAAATGCTAGCAGTTACAGTAGGTTTTCCGACGAAACCTACCGTAATCCAGATCATCCACGATATAATTTACACTTCAAGTCACAGAATACAAAACACTGTACTCAAATTGTACTCAAATTTGGAACCCCTTCTGGTGCGCTCATTCGATAAGCCGATAAGTGTTATTGTGTTGATAAGTGTTATTGTGATTCCGAAAGCTTGAAACGAGATCTATAAGATGGCATAGCCGATTTGCGATTTGCTTTAGTTTTTGAGTAAAAATTGATGAATGGATTGAATTAAAAGTTCTCATTTTAGCAAGAACCACTACAAAGTGATCGCTCAAGCTTCAAATGGTGATAATATTGTATCAGATATTGATCATTTTTGATCTACTCGTTCTACACAGAATAAATTTCAGCTTTTTGGTTGTCTGTTAAGAAGCAAGGTCAAACAGGAAAATAAACACAAATTAATTTGTCTGAAGACTTGACAAAGATTATATTTATTAATCAATAGCATACACAATGTCCAAAAAGACCGTTAAACCATGGAAAACAATACAAGGTAAACAGAAAATACGTGCATTTTTTCAAATGTTGTGAGAGGACAAAAAAAATCAGCACTAACAACTTTATCAGAGAAAATTCAACAAGTAATATCATTCCAGGTCCCGCCAATAGGACTTTCAAACCCGGCACTGTACTGCATCGACAATGCTTAACGGTGAATCGATCTTAACGTCAGCATTTCTTACTTTAACGAAAACTGTAACATTTTAGAGATCTTTCACTCGACTTTCACACCGCAATAACCCTTGGTTCAAGCTTTCGTTTCCACCCCATATCAATAGTCTGACTTCAACGGGTGAACAGATCTCGATCATTTTGCCCTTTTGCAGCTACATATTCACGCTCAAGCATTCCGTTCAAATCTATACTCGTTTGGTAGATTCTGACAGATGCGTTCATCGATGCCAAAAATGTTCGTACAAGAACAAATTTGGGATATGAGCTGCCGATCGAACAACCAATCAAGTATCTAAAAAAGATTGAGTCAATCCATCCCCTCAACAACGAATTTGGATTACGAACAACAGGATCCGAACAATTAAAAATGAAGAAGAAAGCTATTTGAATACCGAAATTTAGATGATTTTCTCGATGATTTCGAGTTGACCTACATACGATTCGTTGAAGAATTGAAACAATGAAAAGAGACTGTGGGTATTGGTTTTGACAGTAATCATACTTTATTCATGGTGCGTGAAAAAAGTGAGCAGAATATGTAAATACATTGAAGGACCCGCTTTTGGCCTAGAAAACATAAAGGTACAGAAAAGAATTGAGACTATACTTTAATTTAGGAATTTTGTAAAGAAAGTTTAGAAATTAAGTCAAATTCAAATATCTTAGCGAAGGGAATTAAATACAAATTCAATCTAAGACATTTAAATTCAAATCAACGGAGATTAAATTGCAAATTCAAACACGTAGTAGCCAGAAAGCATAAATAATCAACTAGTCACGAGAAAGAGTCTTGAAAAACCGGGATTAACCACCAAAATTCAAAAAAAGTTTGGATTTGATAAATCTCCGAGTTTGAGATTAGTTAATGCTAGCTTAAAGGCAAAAACAGAATTTAAATCACGCAAAAGCAATGTAAGGCCAGCAAAATATAGCAATCAAACATCAATGATCGAGCATTTCATCTGGCTTGATGTAGAAGGCGAGAAATTCATCCAAGGACAACATGTAGATGCAATCTCGCGTCGCATTGATATTCCGTCGGAAACACAGATCTTTCATCATAAAATCGGGATATCCGCTTCCCCTCCCACGATCATTTGCCAATGTAATGAATGCTTGACGATTTTTCCCGTTGATTTGTTTCATTCCTGGATATTCCTTGAAAAAAGCAACGAGTGATGGTTCGTTTTGTTCGCAGCTAACTCTCATAACCGCTGCGGGGTGTTGGCTTGGAATTCCTTGGCTAACCATCCGTTGAATGGATGGAACGAATCCGTCGTAACAAAAGATTCCAACATATTTGATGTGGGTCTTTAACGAAGCATTGTAGCAAAACTGAATTTCATCATCATGCTTACAATAAAACTCGACCATTTTACATTCGTTGAGTTGAGCCTCAATGAAATGCCCAACAATATCTTTTATTGATGGAGCTTCTTGAAGCAGGACGGGAAGACCCGCGTATCTCTCGATCTTGATTGATAAATGAGAAAGCAAATCCAGGTTCCAAGCCGAACAGTAAACGAAATCGAGCGATTTCACTGCCTCTAATTGTTTCAGAAAAGTGGCGTAATACCTGTCGATTGGGCTGTCGTAATCGCGACACACCCCCAATTGATTGCACGATCGAATGTTTTTTATGAAAGAAAAATGACGAATGACATCCAGACTGATCTCAAGTGACTCCGAATTCAGCTTCTTCATGTTGAGTGCTTCAATTTCGTCTCGATCCAACCCAAATTCAATCACATGGACGTGATGTCCAAAAACGACCGATGGTCGACTCGAAATCATCCATTGGAATCCTTGATTGACTTTCCCCAATTCAATCACATCTCTTGCGTCCAATTGCTCCAAAACCTCCAACTTCAGATCGAAGCAAAGACGTTCGATTGGAAATGTTGTTAGATTTCGCATCTTGATTGGCGCCATTCTACCTGTAAGTAACAAGAATTATTCTTTGTAAGGAGCAGATCGATGCAATGGATCACTTTCAGCATTTTCAATAGTAAAAGCTTGTTTTTTGAAGCGCGAATGATAAATTTCCAATAAAAGATTTGTTAAAATGCTAAAAGTGATCCATTACACGGGTCTAGTACCGAAAAAATAGAAAACGAAAGAAATACGCATAAAATCATGTGTTCTAGTGGCATTTTAACAAAAACCAAAGTCAATTTTTACATTATTGGGTTAAATTGGGCATGGTATACTATAAAAATGTTAAAAGCAGCACAAAAACACTGAGATCTAGACAAATGAATTAAAAACTAATATTTTAAACAGGTGAGGTGCTTTAAGATGGGGTCTCATGCATAAAATAAGCTGGCTTTGTCAAATTCTATTCATTTTGCAATACCAAATGGTGTTTAGCTGAAAAAATGGGAAATTCTAGAATTCTAAACATTTTAAAGCTTTGCGAACATGAAATTTGAAAGAATGATAAGATTTCTCCAATCGCTTTAAATATTTAGCTTATTAATGGAATAGCTTAATTTGAATGAATTATTGCTCATATGAGAAGAAGATATGAGCAATTTTTCATTTGCTAAACCTAAATGGATCTTAGCTGGATTAATTTGATTAATTTGCTTCACCAACAGGAAACTTTTCAACGGCTATTTTTCCAATAGAACACATGATTTTATGCCTATTTCTTTCGTTTTCTATTTTTTTCGATGCTAGACCCGTGCAATGGATCACTCTTAACATTTTAACAAATCTTTTATCCTTACAAATTTTCTTTGATTGGAAATTCATCATTGACGCTTTAGAAAACAAGCTTTTACTATTGAAAATGCTGAAAGTGATCCATTGCATTGATCTGCTCCTTACAAAGACGAATTCTTTTTATTTACAGGTAGAATGGCGCCAATCAAGATGTCGTTCAAGATCCGAAATCTGACAAGATTTCCAATCGAACATCTTTGCTTCGATCTGAAGTTGGAGGCTTTGGAGCAATTGGAGGCAAAAGATGTCGTTGAATTGGTGAAAGTCAATCAAGGTTTCGAATGGATGATTTCGAATCGACGATGGATTGTTTTTGGACATCACGTCCATGTGATTGAATTTGGGTTGGATCGAGACGAAATTGAAGCACTCAGCATGAAGAAGCTGAATTCGGAGTCACTTGAGATCAGTCTGGATGTCATTCGTCATTTTCCTTTTTTCAAAAACATTCGATCGTGCAATCAATGGTGGATGGGCAGCCCTTACGGCCTAATCGACGAGGATCTCGCCCTGTTTCTGAAACAACTTGAGGCAGTGAATTCACTCTATTTGAATGAATGTTCGTCTGAGCACCTGGAGTTGCTTTCTCATTTGTCAATCAAGGACTTATCAATCATGGGGGGCATTTGACATCAGCTTCTCTCAAGAATTTCGATCAACAGACAATCAACTTGTGGAGCATTTCATAGAAGTTCAACTCAACAAATGTGGAAAAGTCATGTTTCATTTTGATGATGATTGTTGCCATTTTTATTACAATGTTTCGAAGAGGACTCACATCAAACATGTTGCATTTTCTTGTGTGTGTCAGGGGAAATCTCATCGTTCCAGCCATGCAAAGGATTGTTAGCCACGGAATTCCAAGCGGAAACCCCGCAGCTGTTGTTCGACTTGTCTTCAGCTACAACTATTCTGGCTTCAACTATATAAAGACTACAATCGTTGCTTTTCTCACGGGGTATCCAGGAATGAAAGAAATCAGCAGGAAAAATCGTCGATCATTCATTGCATTGGCGAACGATCGTTGGAAGCGTTCGAAAGGAGGCAGAGATCCCGCTTTGACGATGAAAACTCGGTGTTTCCGACGAAATATCAATTCGGCGCGAGATTGCATCTACATGTTGTGCGCAAGGAAGACCAATGAAGCCATCGATTTTTTTTCGCCTTCTACATCAAGCCAGATGAAATGATCGATTATTGATGTTTTATTACTGTATTTTGCTGGCCTTACATTGCCTTTGCGTGCTTTAAATCCCGTTTTTGCCTTTAAGCTAGCATTAACTAATCTCAAACTCGGAGATTTATCAAACCGAAAATTTTAAATTTGGGGGTGAATGCCAGTTTTTCATTGCTCTTTCTTGTGCCTTGTTGATTATTTATTCATTCTGTCTACTACGTGGAGGTCGGATCTAAACATTTTTGATCATATCTATCATCCATTGATTCAAAATCCAAATAACATTTGTGAACAGGTAGAACATGTAAGTTAGATCAAGTGAGAGAGTTGAGTAATATCTAATCAAAATAGTTGAGCAATCGAATCAAATCAAATCAAATCGAATCAAAAGACTCTCTCATTATCCATCATTGACCAACATGTGACAGTTGAAGTCGTTTCCACTGTGTCTGAGCATAAACCATATTTTTCATTTATTGAGATTAGTTATTAGGTTATTAGAGAAACTCCTAAATTCTATTTTACACCAAAAGTACCGTACCTACTACCACGTAAACACAAAGAATCGAGCTTTTCTTTGCTTTTTAAGTAGTTTCAATTGTTTGTGTGCTTTAATAATGTTGTTTTTATGTTTAATATTTTTCTATCAGCATTTACTAACTATTTTTTATTTTAGGTGACGTCTGCGATCGTAAAGTAAGCTTTGGCGCACAATTGAAGTCTTACAATGTGTCTTTCAAAATCGAAGTGATTAGATACGCAAAACGGACCTGCAAACGGGAGGCTTGATTTTGTTTTTGTCGTGTTTTTAACACTTATTAGAGCATACGGTGCAAGATTTTTTCATTCTTTCAAATTTCATATTCGCAAAGCTTTAAAACGTATAAAATTCTAGAATTTCCCAATTGTCTCAACTAAACGCCATTTCTTAATGCAAAATGATTAGAATTTGACCAAGCCAGCATATTTTAAGCATGAGACCCCATCTTAAAGCACCTCACCTGTTTAAAATATTAGTTTTTTTAATTTGTTTCTCTAGATCTCAGTGTTTTTGTGCTGTTTTTAACCTTTTTATAGCATACCGTGCCAAATCTCACCCAATAATGTGAAAAATAGACTTCGGTTTTGTTAAATTCCACTGGAATACATAATTTTATGCTTATTTCTTTCGTTTTCTATCTTTTTTTTGGAATTAGAACCGTGCAATGGATCACTTTTAGCATTTTAACAAATCTTTATGGGAAATTCATCATTCACGCTTTAGAAAACAAGTTTTTACTATTGAAAATGCTGAAAGTGATCCATTGCATTGATCTGCCCCTTACAAAGACTAATTCTTTTTATTTACAGGTCGAAAGGCGCCATTCAAGATGCCAATGATGATGCGAAATCTGACAACATTTCCAATCGAACGTCTTTGCTTCGATCTGAAGTTGGAGGTTTTGGAGCAATTGGACGCAATAGATGTGATTGAATTGGTGAAAGTCAATCAAGGATTCCAATGGATGATTTCGAATCGAACGTCTATCGTTTTTGGAAATCATGTAGATACGATTGAATTTGGGCTTGATTCACACGGAATTGAAGCAATCAACATCAAGAAGCTGAATTGGGAGTCACTTAAGGTAAGTCTGGATGTCATTCGTCATTTTGCTTGCATCAAAAACATTCGATCGTGCGATCAGTTGAGGATGGACGAGGATTACCACGGCCCAATCGACAAGGATCGCGTCGCTTTTCTGAAACAATTGGAGACAGTCGATTCACTCGATTTGGTTGACTGTTCGCCTCAGTGCCTGGAGTTGCTTTCTCATTTGTCAATCAAGATGAAGAGTTATGCGAGTCTTCCCAGCTTCCTTCAAGAAGCTCCATCATTAAAAGATCTTGTTGGGCATTTCATTGAGACTCAACTCAACGAATGTGAAATAGTCAGATTTGGTTGTTCGGATGATGAAGAATTACAGTTTTACGACAATGCTTTGATAAGCACCCACATCAAATATGTTGCAATCGGTTGTTACAACGTAAATACCATCATTCCAGCCATTCAAAGGATTGTTAGCCACGGAATTCCGAGCGAAAACCTCGCAGCTGTCGTTCGACTTGTCGTCAACTACTGCGATTTTTTGATAGGAGACTATTGGAAGACTTGTTTTTCTCAAGGGATATCAACGAATGTAAAATAGTCAGATTTGATTGTGAGCATGAGTGGGTGTTTCAGTTTTACTACAATGCTTTTATAAAGACCCACGTCAAATATGTTGCAATCGGTTGTTACGACAAAAATCTCATCGTTGCAGCCATTCTAAGGATTGTTAGCCACGGAATTCCGAGCAAAAATCCCGCAGGGTTTGTGAGTATTCACGAATATTTTTTTGCTAGCGACGATATGTGGGATACAATCGTTGTTTTTCTCGAGGGATATCCAGGAATGAAACAAATCAACGAGGAAGATCGTCAACCATTCATTGCATTGGCAAACGATCGTAAGGGGCGAAGTAGCTACGATCAAACTTTCACGATGAAGACTCTGTGTTTCCGACGAAATATCAATGCGAGATTGCATCTACTGCATGTTCTCCTCAAGGAAGGATGAATCGCAATTTTACGCATTTTACATCAAGCACGATGAAATGATCGATCATTGATGTTTATTGTTTATTGCTGTATGTTGCTCGCCTCACATTGCCTTAAAGTATGATTCTTAACGTTTGTTACTCCTGTTAAAAATGAATATGTAAAACCAAAGATAAGATTTGCTGGGGAAAATGCCTGAATACCAATCGTTTCTTAACCGAACCATTCTTTCTCTCCGCTTTGCCTTCTTCACTTCGAGTCAGACATCGCTGAAAAAAGGCTTATCATTTTATATCGGCATTCTATCGTTTCATGTATCCGTAACAAGTTAAATTCTGTCGTGCGAACAGTGTTATTTCTGAAAATGAAAATGAAAACACCCAAATTCAATCTCATGGACGTGATGTCCTAAAGCGATCGACGGTCGAGTCGAAATCATCCATTGGAATCCTTGATTGACTTTCACCAATTCAACGACATCTTTTGCCTCCAATTGCTCCAAAGCTCCAATTTGAGAACGAAGCAAAGATGTTCGATTGGAAATGTGGTCAGATTTCGAATCTTGAACGACATCTTGATGGGCGCCATTCTACCTGTAAATAAAAAGAATTAGTCTTTGTAAGGAGCAGATCAATGCAATGGATCACTTTCAGCATTTTCAATAGTAAAAGCTTGTTTTCTAAAGCGTGAATGATGAACTTCCAATCAAAGATTTGTTAAAATGCGAAAATTGATTGCAATTCATTCATTCAATGATTCATTGCAAGCGTCTAGCACCGAATAGAAAAGATAGAAAACGAAAGAGATACGCATAAAATCATGTGTTCTGGTGGCATCTTAACAAAACCCAAGTCTATTTTTTACATTATTGAGTGATATGTGGCACGGTATGGTATTAAAAATGTTAAAAGCAGCACAAAAACACGGAGATCTAGACAAATGAATTAAAAAGCTAATATTTTAAACAGGCGAGGTGCTTTAAGATGGGGTCTCATGCTTAAAATGCCCTGGATTTGTTAAATTCTAATCATTTTGCATGAAGAAATGGCGTTTAGCGGAAAAAATGGGAAATTCTAGAATTCTAAACATTTTAAGGCTTTGCGAATATGAAATTGGAAGGAATGAGAAGATTTCTCCAATCGCTTGAAATATTTAGCTTATTAATTGAATATTTTAATTTGCTGAAAGAAGATATCTAGTAGCGGACGTCCATTTCGCTCAGCTTCTGCAAGCAAGAATCGACAATACTTTGACCAAGTTGATGGAAGAGGTGGATTTGGACGAGCGTGTCAACAATTTGGATTATGACTCTGATGGCTCGCTCGTAAGCAATGCCTTCTTAGACGATGAAGAGGAAACCTCATCTGGTAGTGGACGTTCACCTCGCTCCGTCAAGCTCGACAGAGCCGTTTACGAATGGATTGTTCAAAAACGTCAAGAGAAGCTGCGCGTCACACGTCTTGCAATAACGTGAGATAAAGCATCGATGCCTGAAGAAGCAATGCAATGGATGATGAAGAAGAAGAGGTTTCTCAATCATTTTGATCATTGGAATCATTCAATGATGTTGAAAATGACATCTAAATGTTTGACAAAGGACAATTTTGGTCTGTATACTTGTTCCAGATTCTCTTTAACATTCGAAACAATAAGCACCGCCCTCTAAAAAGCGCCACACCTCGTGCTCGATCGAAAAAAAATGAGCGCCGCGGCGCCTTTTAGAGGATTCACGGTATTTGTGGATCTAACGCTCACCACTTCGCATGCCATCAGTGCATTTTTACAAGCACGCACAATTCTACCAATGCCTTTTGGTTTGCTTTTTATGCTAATTACTTCAGTAAACAAATCTCTAGACATGGCTAACGATATTAAGGAGAGATTTGAGACGTCACGCGGAAACAAGCTCAGCTTTACACTCGGAGCTCCGATTGTTCTAAAAGTATCACCATTAGATAGCCACGCCATCCAGCTTCATTTTTGGTATTAAAAACTGCTAAAGTAACCTAATGAAAGCTGCCGAAAAAGTCTAATGATACTTAACGAGGCAGCTTCTCGTTAAGCTTGACGAGGCTTAACGAAATGCTGCCACGAAGGGTTTCAACAAGACTTTTAGAAAACTTTCTGCACAGAAAATGGTAAGTATTGGATACCAAAATAGAGTTGAAATACGTGGTTATCTAGTAGTGAAACTTTTAGTGCAATCGCGCCGATCCAATGTGAAAATGCGCTGCTTTTGCGCGACATCACATTTTATCGTTAGCCAGGTCTACAAAACTCAACAATGTTCTGTGTTTAAGAATGCAAATTAAAACCACTTAAAAGTAAAGTGGTTGGCGTAACATCCACAGGAACCATTTCTATTTCCCCAACTTACGTATCCAAAGTATGGTCCCGGCAATGGATTGTTTTTGATTTCTTCCAATCTTACTTCCGGGTCAGATCCAGCATCAATTAGGCCAGCCTGTTAGATTTATTGGCTCTTTTCTGTTATAAATCCGCAAAAATAAACCCCGATCATTTTCGTTATACATCCGCAAAATTTGCATTGTGTTGGCTCATGGATGGAGACGATTCATCTATGGATGGACTAAACAGTGAACCTCGATCGATTATTGTGCGAAAGAATTGCGGATGAATCACAACGCCGCGATCGACTTCAACAACTACATGAGGAATCTTTGCGTGCAATATCTGGTGAATAACTCGAGCGGAAAAATTAGAGGACTCAAACGAATCGTCGAGGTGAACGAGTGTCTCTTCTCGAAGCGAAAGGCGAATGTGGGCCGCATCTTGCCGCAAGTGTGGATATTTGGAGGAGTTTGCCGAGAAACACAAGACTAGCTTAGAATCTAGGTCCTATATGTAATTTGCAAGAAGTCTTCAAGAAGATTGGCAACAAGTATGATTCAAAATCCTGAGATTTTGAAAATTTAAAGTAAAGTGTTACAACGAAAATCTCATCGTTCCAGCCATTCAAATGATTTTTGGCCACGGGATTCCGAGCAAAAACCCTGCAGGGGTTGTGAGTATTTGCAGCCTTGATTGTTTCTGCGGCGATACGAAGGCTATAATCGTTGCTCTTCTCAAGGGATATCCAGGAATGAAACAAATCAGCCGGAAAAATCGTGAACCATTGATTGCATTGGCAAACGATCGTGGGAGGCGAAGCAGATATCCCGCTTTGACGATGAAGACTCTGTGTTTGCGACGAAATATCAATCCGACGCTAGATTGCATCTACATGTGGTATCCGCGTGAATTTCTCGCCTTTTACATCAAGCCCGATGAAATGATCGATCATTGATGTTTTATTGCTATATTTGGCTGGCCTTACATTGCCTTTGCGTGTTTTAAATCCCGTTTTTGCCTTTAAGCTAGCATTAATTAATCTTATCGATTTATCGGAGATTTATCAAACCGAAACTTTTAAATTTTGGCGGTTAATGCCAGTTTTTCATGACTCTTTCTTGTGACTAGTTGATTATTTATTCTTTCGGGTTACTACGTGTTTGAATTTGAAATCTAATCTCCGTAAATTTGAATTTAAATGTCTTTGCTTGAATTTGTGTTTAATTCTCTTCCTTTAGATATTTGAATTTGCCGTAATTTCTAAACTTTCTTTACAAAAGTCCAGAAGTTAAATATGATTTCAATTCTTTTCTGTACCTTTATGTTTTCTAAGCCAAAAGCGGCTCCTTCTATGTATTTACATATTCGGCTCACTGTTTTCATTCACCATGAATAAAGTATGATTCTTAAAGTTTGTTACTCCTGTTTGAAATGAATATGTAAAGCCAAAAATAAGGTTTTCTCTGGAAAATGCCTGAATACAAATCGTTTCTTCACCGAATCATTCTTTCTTTCCGCTTTGCCTTTTTCGTTTCGAGTCAGACATCGCTGAAAAAAAGGCTTATCTAATCTGATCATTTTATATCGCCATTCTAATGGGTTTTAAACATCAGTAATAAATTGAATTGAAAATTCTGTTGTTTGAACTCCAAATTCGTTGTTGAAGGAATGGATCGAAATGTACTGTGGCACAGTTGGGAATCGAAAATGTACAGTTTTCTGGAAAAAAACGTACAAATTTTTGGCCGGTGACGAAAGAATTTGGTGTCAACAAAGTGCTTTGCGTAAAAAGTCCTTTTGGAAATTGGTTTTAGGCTGATTTCGACTGTAAGCAAGCCAGATTTAGCTTAATTCTCTTTTTCGGTCTAAAGTCAACTTTTGCGCCACAACTTGAGATCGTTACCAAGCAAATGAATTGTTCTACAGCAGTCCCATGAAGGCAAGTGTCATTTCTGAAAATTGAATATATTAGGTTGTTCGGATATAAACAATCGTTGCTAAACTTTTTGTTGTGAGAGAAGCTTTTAAAACATATCTTTCTGTATTTAAAAGTACGTTATCTTGCGCATATTTTGGAAACTTTTTAAACGGATAATTTGTTATTTTTAAGATCTTTTTTCTTGCTTTAGATGACCGACTTCGAACATCAAGTTTGCGTCTGCTTACTTTACCACTTCAAACTGGGCAAAAAAAGTCGCGGGATCCCATCGAGATTTGGTCAAAGCATTTGGGAATGATGTATTGTCCGAAAGCCGATGCCGAGCCTGGTTCCGACGCTTTCAGAATGATTGTGAAAGTCTCGAGGATGATGAACACTCTCGTCGACCTCAAGCGGTAGACAACGATATTTTGAGGGCTGCAATCGAACCGGGTCCTTGTCAAACGACGCGTGAACTTGCTCAACAGTTTCTATGTCCAAATTCTACCATTGATGAGCATCACCACGCCATTGGAAAGACGATCAGATGCGGGAAATGGTTTCCTCACGAGTTAAACAGTGCAAAAAAGGCTTCACGGGTCGCTAGCCGGAATCCTCATCCGCCACGCTAAATATCATGGCTTTTTTGATTCTCTCGTTACTGGAGATGAGAAGTGGATCCATTTCGATAATACTATTCGGAAACGGAAATGACTAGGACCAGGAGAACGGCCAAATCCGACCGTAAAAGCGGACATTCATGGGAAAAAGATCATGCTCTCAGTATGGTGGAATAACAAGGTCCTTGTATATTTCGAGCTTCTACAAACTGGCCAAACAGTCACATCCCCCCTCTACAAACAGCAACTTGATCGGGTCAATGAAGTTCTCATTCGTCAAGGAGTAGACACATCAAAGATAAAGTTCATCCATTACAACGCTAGACCTCACGTTGCAAAGATGACTCAGCAAAAGCTGGAGAATCTAGGATGAGAGGCTTTACCACATCCGCCGTATGCTCCCGATTTGGCTCCCTCAGATTACCATTGATTCCGGTCGATTCAAAACTTCTTGGCCAATGAGAAATTCAAAAACCGTGAAGATGTCCAAAATTGGGTCGCCAAGTTTTTCGAGTCACAGTCGGCTGAGTTTTTCAAGAGCGGCATCAATTCTTTGCGCAAGAGATGGCAAGAAGCAATCAATAATAATGATGAATATACTTTGGATTAAACTGTGTTGTTTGTGTTTTTAAGGTAAATTTTGTCGACTACTGAAACGCTCGTTTATATCCGAACAACCTAATAACAATTGGATTTTTGGCAAAGAGAAACTAACTTTTTGGAATCCCTTTCAATGTTTCTAATCATTCAACCAAGAAATTTTATTGATTATTTGATTGTCAAAAATATGGATCATATTGTTGCCCGGACGAAACTCAACCGCGATCAAATCTGGGATGCTCGGGAAACAAATATGGTGCAATCTCGTTATCTTATAAACATTATCTTGTCATATCAAGTAACGGAATATCAATATCGCCTCTTGTTCCGGCGACGGTTAACTTTCAACTCATATTTTTAGGCTTCACGAAGAATTTTCGCATTGCCGATCGCTTTTCTTTTGCCTCGGTTCCTTCGTTCACAGGATTGGCGTCTTGAACTGAAAATTTGTGGGTTCATTGGTGCTGATTAATGATTAATAAACCAGCCCTAACCTTTGAATTCTTTTTCATCGTTTCGAAGCATTCGACCAAGAATATCGTGATCAATTGAATAGGCAGAAAATCCTACAAATTTTGGGCTGTTCAAAGCTTCCCCATAGTTTTCCGCCAGCAATTTTCCGTTGCAAGTGTTGGCTTTGGTTGAAAAGCTGCTTTTTTTCTCTCAAAATTGACCTAATCCATCACTTTTAGCATTTTAACAAATCTTTTATTGGAAATTCATCATTCACGCTTTAGAAAACAAGCTTTTACTATTGAAAATGCTGAAAGTGACCCATTGCATCGATCTGCTCCTTGCCAAGAATGATTCTTTTTATTTACAGGTAGAAAGGCGCGATTCAAGATGCCAATGATGACCTCAGCAAAATCATTCTTCAAAACGAACAAATACTCGAACGGACCAAAAATTTTGCATCATTTAGCAGTTGGTGAGCCCGGGCCCTGATCTCAAAGCGTTGCCGCTCAACTCTGAGACGCAGGGCAGCAAACTTGTTTTGACACATCTCAAACTTCCAACATTAAAGTATGAAGGCCACCTTGGGTTCGTCTTATTTCGCTTCTTTACTCTTAACAAATACTGAAGTCTAGTCGTATGAAGGTTAACTTCTCGAAATCATGAGAAAATCATCTAAATTTCAGTTTCCTTTTTTTTTCCCCTTTTTTTACTTGTTTGGATACTGTTGTTCGAACTCCAAATTCGTTGTTGACGGAATGGATTGACTCAATCTTGTTTAGATACTTGATTGGTTGTTCGATCGACACCTCAGATCCCAAGTTTGTTCATTTACGAACCTTTTTAGGCATTGATTAACGCATCTGTCAGAAACGACCAAACGAGTGTATCGGTTTCAGTGTTGTTTGTTGTGTTTGTGTTTGTTAACTTAAAGTGTTTGTTTGTAACGAGTGTTTGTTGTTAAGCAATTCTTCATTTTGTAGTGAGTTGTTCTTAGTGAATCGCTTTTAAGCTGCCTGGCTGCGGCAATTTATGCTGATCACGTACTTTGCTCTCCGACAAACGACAAACGCTTTCTGGCACACCGCTTTCTTTGATTTTTGCGGGATAACTGGGCAATTTTGATGTAGCAACGCACAAGTGAGTTGAGTATTGTAGTCTAAGCAAATGTTTCAGTGAAGCCAGGCTTTTGTTTCGCAAATTTAACCTTAAAGTCGGGTCCACCAATTGCTAAATTCAGCAAAATTTTAGGTTCGTTCGAGTATTTGTTCGTGTTGGCGAATGATTTTGCTGAGGTCGGCAGCTGCAAGAGAGTCGGTTTCTTTCAACACTTTGTAGTAGTCGTTCCAAGCTTCCTCGTAAAGCCATCATTTAGTTTTCGTCCTTGAAAATGCATTAGAAATAAGCATTGCTCCTGAAATAACCGACATCCAATCTTTAAAAAGGAAACGGCGGTGGAAATCTTCGATTTTGGCCGCGACGTGGATCTCCAAGGTTGGCCAGAAAAGTTGGGAAACTTCTGGACGGTACCTAGGCAATAAAATTCCGTCGACCTTAAGATCATTTCGGCAATAAAATTCAGACAACTTTAAACATTTTGACGTTTCCATAAGAAAAATTACAAAAATTTAGGCTAACTTTCACCCACGTCTTGGTTATTCTAAAGTTCGGCAATTCTAAATTTTAAATAACATTTGGATACCTGAAAGATAAGGCTCTTTTTAAGCCTTCAAAAAGCTTTAAAAACCGATTACAAAAATGGTTCTAAATCATGGCTTGAAGTCAGGCCAAATTTGTCCTCGTCAATTTTTGGTCATCAAAAAACAAAAGAGCAGCCTCTAATCAAAGCAATTTTCTGCATGAAAAATAGACGTGCTTATGCTTGTCATTGTTTGTTTTAACCAGTTTTGTGATTTGCCTTGAGGTGTTTTGGACAGATTCAAACTTGGCTCTAGGAGCCATCAATGGATCCACCTTTGGAGCAATATACAGTAAACGTTGAAGAAATGTGCCCGCTCAGCCCGCGATCATGCCATACCGCGACTATCCGAGTTGTGAATGTTGGCGAAAATTATAATATCTGAATTGTTTACAGTCGAAATCAGCCTCAAACCAATTTCCCGTTCTAGTGAATCTAAAACGTTCGGTGAAACATGAAAAGTGCAAAAAGCCTGCAAAAAGATCTAAAATGTCAATGCCAATATATAATCTACCTTCTCTCTTAATAATAATATAAGTCTGATATTTTATTCAGATGATAAAGTGAAATTCAATAAATAAATCTTAGAGAAATGCACAGCGAGGCAAAAATGTAGATACAAACTTTGAATTCAACTTGTTAAGGATAAATAAAACCCGACATAGCATGCCGACATAAAATGTAAGGCCAGCAAAACATTACAATAAAACATTAATGATCGATCATTTCATCGGGCTTGATGTAAAAGGCGAAAAATTCCTTCAAGTACAACATGTAGATGCAATCTCGCGTCGCATTGATATTTCGTCGGAAACACAGAGTTTTCATCATGAAAGTTTTCATCGTTGTAACGTCATCGTATCTGCTTCCCCTCCCACGATCGTTTGCCAATGCAATCAATGGTTGACGATTTTTCCCGTAGATTTGTTTCACTCCTGGATATCCCTTGAGAAGAACAACGATTGTAGCCTTCATATCCTCCATAAAATCGTCGCAAAATGTCACAACCGCTGCGGGGTTTTTGCTCGGAATTCCGTGGCTAACCATGCTTAGAATGGCTGCAACGATGAGATTTCGGTCGTGATTACAACTGATTACAACATATTTGATGTGGGTCTTTATAAAAGCATTGTAGTAAAACTGAAATTCATCATCATCTTGACAATAAAATTCGGCCATTTCACACTCGTTGAGTTGAGTCTCAATGAAATGCCCAACAAGATCTTTTATTGCTGGAGCTTTTCGAAGGAAGCTCGGTAGATCCGCGTATCCGATCTTGATTGACAAATGAGAAAGCAACTCCAGGCGCACAGGCGAACAGTCTCCCAAATAGAGTGAATCCACTACCTTCAATTGTTTCAAAAAAGCGGCGTGATTCTTGTCGATTGGGACGTCATAACCGACGTCATAACGGACGTCGATTGGGACACCATCCATCCACAATTCATTGCAGGATCGAATGTTTTTAATAAAAGGAGAATGACGAATGACATCCAGACTGACTTTAAGTGACTCCGAGTTCAGCTTCTTCAGGTTGATTACTTCAATTCTCTGTGGATCAATTTGGTATGGATCAAACCCAAACTGAATCGCATGCACATGATGTCCAAAAGCGATCGATGGTCGACTCGACATGATACATTGGAATCCTTGATTGACTTTCACCAATTCAATCACATCTTTTGCCTCCAATTGCTCCAAAATCTCCAACTGCAGATCGAAGCAAAGACGTTCGATTGGAAATGTTGTCATATTCCACATGATCATTGGCATCTTGAATGGCGCCATTCTACCTGTAAATAAAAAGAATTAGTCTTTGTAAGGAGCAGATCAATGCAATGGATCACTTTCAGCATTTTCATAGTAAAACCTTGTTTTCTAAAGCGTGAATGATGAATTTCCAATGAAAGATTTGTTAAAGTGATAAAAGTTATCCATTGCACGGTTCTAGTACCAGAAAAGAAATAAGAAAACGAAAGAAATAAGCATAAAATCATTTATTCTAGTGGAATTTAACAAAACCAAAGCCTATTTTTTACATTATTCGGAGAGATTTGGCAAGGTATGCTACAAAGATGTTAAAAACAGCACAAAAACACTGTGATCTAGACAAATGAATTAAAAAACTAATATTTTAAATACGTGAGGTGCTTTAAGATGGGGTCTCATGCGTAAGATATCCTGGATTTGTTAAATTCTAATCATTCTGCTTCAAGAATAGGCGTTTATTTGAGAAAATTGGGAAATTCTAGGATTTTAAACGTTTGAAAGCTTTGCGAATATGAAAGTTAAAAGACTGAAAAACATTTTGCACCGTATGCTATAATAAATGTTAAAAACAAGACAAAAACACCGAAATCTAGAGAGACCAAAGAATAAAGAATGTCGTCAAATTCTTCACTTAAATGCTAACAGTTACAGTAGGGTGAAATTGGCATGGTGTGCTATTAAAATGTTAACAACAGCACAAAAACTCATACAAAAACTAGACAAATGAATTAAAAAGCTAATATTTTAAACAGATGAGGTGCTTTAAGATGGGGTCTCATGCTTAAAATACCCTGGATTTGTCAAATTTTAATCATTTTGCCTATACACAAAAGTTTTCAAACAAAATTCACAAGATATTAGAGTAGTCACAGCAAAACAATATGGATCAGGAAAATGCAGAAGAAGAAAGCTCTATCAGCTCAATTTTGTTTAACTCTCTTTTGTAGAAAAAGGGAACGGAAAGTAATCGATTTGAGGTAAAACAAGTATAGTAAAACTCTATTTTTAGCCTTCCAGACATACCTACGAATAGTAGACGAAGCTGCCGATTGAAATACTCAGGCAATTCGACTCGTTTAAATCGATAAACGAGTCACTAAGAACAACTTACAATAAAATGAAGGATAGCTTAACAACAAACAACGCTGAAACCGATACACTCCTTTGGCAGATTCTGACAGATGCGTTAATCAATGACTAAAAAGTTCGTACAAGAACAAACTTAGGATCTGACGTGACGATCTAACAATCAATAAAGTATCTAAAAAAGAGGCAATCGATTCCGTCAACAACCAATTCGGAGTCCGAACAACAATATCCAAACAAGTAAAAAAACGAGAGCTATTTGAAAACCGAAATTTAGATTTTCTTCTCGATTTCGAGAAGTTAATCCTAAAATGATTGGTTGAAGAATTGGGACAATGGAAAGAGATGCAAAAAGTGGGTATAGGCTTTAGCAACAAGAGCTAGAAGAGTTGAAACTTTGAATTCAACTTGTTACGGATACATAAAACCCATTAGAATGCCGATATAAAATGATTAGAAAAGCCTTTTTTCGGCGATGTCTGACTCGAAACGCAGAAGCGAAAGCGGGAAGAAAGAATGATTCGGAGAAAAAATGATTGGTATTTAGGCATTTTCCCCAGAAAACCTTATTTTTGGTTTTACATATCTATTTTTAGTAGGAGTAACAAACGTTAAGAATCATACTTTATTCATGGTGCATGAAAAAAGTGAGCCGAATATTTAAGACAGCCAAATAAGACATTTAAATTCAAATTCTCGGAGATTAAATTTCGGTTTGATAAATCTCGGAGTTGGAGATTAGTCAATGCTAGCTTAAAGGCAAAAACAAGATTTAAAGCACGCAAAGGCAATGTAAGGCCAGCAAAAAAATAGCAATAAAACATCAATGATCGATTATTTCATCGAGTTGATGTAGAAGGCGAAAAATTCATTAAAGGACAACATGTAGATGCAATCTCGCGTCGCATTGATATTTCGTCGGAAACACAGAGTTTTCATCGTCAAAGCGGGATATCTGCTTTGCTTCAAACGCTCGTTTGCCAATGCAATGAATGGTTGACGACTTTTCCCGTCGATTTGTTTCAATCCTGGATATCCCCTGAGAAAAACAACGATTGTAGCCTTCATAAGGTATACAAAATCGCTGCAAACTCTCACAAACGCTGCGGGGTTTTTGCTCGGAATTCCGTGGCTAACAATCCTTTGAATCGCTGCGACGATGACATCTCCGTTGTAACAATCGATTCCTACATATTTGATGCGGGTCTTTATAAAGGCATTGTAGTAAAACTGGAATTCATCATCATCTTGACAATAAAATTCGACCATTCTACATTCGTTGAGTTGAGTCTCAATGAAATGCCCAACAAGATCTTTTATTGATGGAGCTTTTTGAAGGAAGCTGGGTAGACCCGCGTATCTCTTGAGCTTGATTGACAAATGAGAGAGCAACTCCAGGCGCACAGGCAAACAGTCAAGCAAATAGAGTGTATTCACTGCCTCTAATTGTTTCAGAAAAGCGCCGTGATCCTTGTTGATTGGGCTGCCGTAATTCTTGTCCATCCACAATAGATTGCACGATCGAATGTTTTTTGAAGAAAGGAAAATGACGAATGACATCCAGACTGACCTCAAGTGACTCCGAATTCAGCTTCTTGAAGTTGATTGCTTCAATTCCTTCCGGATCAAACCCAAACTGAATCGCATGCACATGATGTCCAAAAACGATCGATGGTCGATTCGAAATCATCCATTGGAACCCCTGATTGACTTTCACCAACTCAATCACATCTTTTGCGTCCAATTGCTTCAAAACCTCCAACTTCAGATCGAAGCAAAGACGTTCGATTGGAAATGTTGTCATATTCCACATCATCATTGGCATCTGGATTGGCGCCATTCTACCTGTAAATAAAAAGAATTAGTTTTTGGAAGGGCAGAGCAATGCAATGGCTCACTTTCACTATTTTCAATAGTAAAAGCTTGTTTTCTAAAGCTTGAATGATGAATTTCCAATAAAAGATTTGCTAAAATGCTAAAAGTGATCCATTGCACGGTACTAGTACTAAAAAAGAATGAAAACGAAAGAAATCCGCATAAAATCATGTGTTCTAGTGGAAATTAACAAAACCCAAGTCTATTTTTTACATTATTGAATGATATGTGGCACGGTATGGTATTAAAATGTTAAGAACAGCACAAAAACACTGAAATCTAGACAAATGAATTAAAAAATAATATTTTAAACAGGTGAGGTGCTTTAAGATGGGGTCTGGCACGTAAAATATGCTGGCTTTGTCAAATTCTAATCATTTAGGATTAAGAAAAGGCGTTTAGCTGAAAAAATGGGAAATTCTAGAATTCTAAACATTTTAAAGCCTTGCGAATATGAAATTGGAAAGAATGAGAAGATTTCTCCAATCGCTTTAAATATTTAGCTTATTGATTGAATAACTTAATTTTAAAAGGATCACCTTCGAAGGCCTGTGCCAGATGGAATGCGATTACGCGTCCGCGCAAAGAACACCTCGCCGGTGATTTTGATAGGGATTTTTTGCTTTTTTAGATGGGGATCGCACAAAAAGAAACTGTAAATTCAGCTGTAAATTTGTACTCGGGGGTTTCGAGGTCGGTGAATTGAGTGGGGGCGTTTATCTTGCTTTATCTTGTATTTTTGGTGATTTTAAAATTTTGCGAAACGAACTTTAGTTCAAATTCAGCTGTTATTCTGTTGTTGTTGTTGTTCAAATTCTTAACAGACAACCAAAAAATCTTTGAGGACTTGATTTATTTTTTTTGTTTTTCAAGTTTATTTTTCTTTAAAGTTTGCTTTGTTCAATTTTCTCTGATAAAAGTTGATAGTTTTGATTTTCTTCTCTTCTCACAACATTTGAAAAATTTCCACGTATTTTCTGGTCACCTTGCATAGTTTTCCATGGTTTAACGGTCTTTTTGGACATTGTGTATGTTATTGAATAAATCCCTTGAGAAAAGCAACGATTGTAGCCCTCATCTAGTCCAAAAATCGATCGTTAGTGGTTTTTTCCGCCGCAAACCCTCACAACCGCTCCGGGGTTTTTGCTCGGAATTTCGTGGCTAACAATCCGTTGAATGGCTGAAACGATGTCATTTACGTTGGAAGGTTTGCAGATTTTCCGAAGTGACTTCCCATAGATCGCCAAGGCTAAATAGAGATCTCCCAATTTGATTACAAGTGTTTTGTATTTTGTGGCTTGAAGTGTAAATTATATCGTGGATGATCTGGATTACGGTAGGTTTCGTCGGAAAACCTACTGTAACTGCTAGCATTTACAAGAAGAATTTGACGAAATCCTTCATTCTTTGCTCTGCCTAGATTTCTGTGTTTTTGTGGTGTTTTTAACCTTTATTATAGCATACGGTGCAAAATTTTTTCATTCTTTCAAATTTCATATTTGCAAAAATTCTAGAATTTACCAATTTTCTCTACTAAGCGCCATTTCTTAATGCAAAATGTTTAGAATTTGACAAATCCAGGATATTTTACGCATGAGACCCCAACTTAAAGCACTTAAAGCTTAAAGCCCCAACTTAAAGCACCTGTTTAAAATATTAGTTTTTTAATTTATATGTCTAGATTTCAGTGTTTCTGTCCTGTTTTTAACATTTTTATAGCATACCGTGCCAAATCTCACTCAATAATGTAACAAATAGACTTGGGTTTTGTTAAATTCCACTGGAATACATGATTTTCTTTCGTTTTCATTCTTTTTTGGTGCTAGAACCGTGCAATGGGTCACTTTTAGCATTTTAACAAATCTTTTATTGGAAATTCATCATTCACGCTTTAGAAAACAAACTTTTACTATTGAAAATGCTGAAAGTGATCGATTGCATTGATCTGCTCCGTACAAAGACTAATTCTTTTTACTTACAGGTAGAATGGCGCCATTCAAGATGCCAATGATCATGTGGAATATGACAACATTTCCAATCGAACGTCTTTGCTTCGATCTGCAGTTGGAGATTTTGGAGCAATTGGAGGCAAAAGATGTGATTGAATTGGTGAAAGTCAATCAAGGATTCCAATGGATGATTTCGAGTCGACCGTCGATCGTTTTTGGACATCATGTGGATGATATTCGATTGGAGTTTGAAGAACTCAACATCAAGAAGCTGAATTCGGAGTCACTTGAGGTCAGTCTGGATGTCACACGTCA
Organism: Mesorhabditis belari; assembly: GCA_958450365.1. Classification (NCBI taxonomy): domain Eukaryota; kingdom Metazoa; phylum Nematoda; class Chromadorea; order Rhabditida; family Rhabditidae; genus Mesorhabditis; species Mesorhabditis belari. Next base: position 539,139 of record CAUEEP010000911.1, read on the forward strand.
TTTTCCTTTCATCAAAAACATTCGATCCTGCAATCAATTGAGTATGCGCAAGGATTACGACAGCCCAATCGACAAGGATCTTGCTGCTTTTCTGAAACAATTAAAGGCAGTGAATTTACTCTATTTGGATAACGATTCGGTTCTGCACCTGGATTGGCTTTCTCATTTGTCAATGAAGATCAAGAGATGCACGGGTCTTCCCAGCGACCTTGAAGAAGCTCCATCAATAAGAGATCTTGTTGGGCATTTCATTGAGGCTCAACTCAACCAATGTGAAATGGTCAGATTTTCCTGTAATGATGATGATCGATTTCACTTTTACTACAATGCTTTGATAAGGACCCACATCAAATATGTTGTAATCAGTGGCTGCGACGAAGATCTCATGGTTCTAGCCATTCAAAGGATTCTTAGCCACGGAATTCCGAGCAAAAACCCTGCAGGGATTGTGAGTATTTGCAGCCTTGATTTTTTCGCGACGATACGAAGGCTACAATCGTTGCTCTTCTCAAGGGATATCCAGGAATGAAACAAATCAGCCGGAAAAATCGTCAACCAGTGATTGCATTGGCCAACGATCGTGGGAGGCGAAGCAGATATCCCGCTTTGACGATGAAGACTCTGTGTTTGCGACGAAATATCAATCCGACGCGAGATTGCATCTACATGTGGTATCCGCGTGAATTTCTCGCCTTTTACATCAAGCCAGATGAAGTAATCGATTATTGATGTTTTATTGCTATATTTGGCTGGCCTTACATTGCCTTTGCGTGCTTTGAATCCCGTTTTTGCCTTTAAGCTAGCATTAATTAGTCTTATCAATTTATCGGAGATTTATCAAACCGAAACTTTTAAATTTTGGTGGTTAATCCCGGTTTTTCGTGACTCTTTCTTGTGACTAGTTGATTATTTATTCTTTCGGGTTACTACGTGTTTGAATTTGAAATCTAATCTCCGTGAATTTGAACTTAAATGTCTTTGCTTGAATTTGTATTTAATTATCTTCCTTTAGATATTTGAATTTGCCTTAATTTCTAAACTTTCTTTACAAGAGTCCAGAAGTTAAATATAATTTCAATTCTTTTCTGTACCTTTATGTTTTCTAAGCCAAAAGCGGCTCCTTCGATGTATTTTCATATTCGGCTCACTTTTTCATGCACCATGAATAAAGTATGATTTTTAACGTTTGTTACTACTGTTAAAAATAAATATGTAAAACCAAAAATAAGGTTTTCTCTGAAAAATGCCTGAATACCAATCGTTTCTGCACCGAGTCATTCTTTCTTTCCTCTCTTTGCCTTCTTGGTTTCGAGTTAGACATCGCTGAAAAAAAGGCTTATCTGATCTGATCATTTCATATCGCCAAACATCAGTAATAAATTTAATGGAAAATTCTGTTGTTTGAACTCCAAATTCGTTGTTGAAGGAATGGATTGAAATGTACTGTGGCACAGTTGGGAATCGAAAATGTACAGTTTTCTGGAAAAAACGTACAAATTTTGGCCGGTGACGAAAGAATTTGGTGTCAACAAAGTGCTTTGCGTAAAAAGTCCTTTTGGAAATTGGTTTTAGGCTGATTTCGACTGTAAGCAAGCCAGATTTAGCTTACCGTAATAATTCTAATAGAAGACCATGGTCTTCTAATTTTCAACCCCCCAAAATTGATCGGTCAAAAAAAGTAGGTAAGGGTCCCCTACATAAATCAAAAAATTAAAAATTGTTAAAAACTATCTCAAACGATAGCTCTTGGCCCAAAACATGCCAAAAACATGTCTAAAAGTGAAATTATTTTCTTGCCCGGACTCCATAGAAAATCTTTAAAAAAAAATCCATGTGGGGGACCACATAAAATTTTTTTCTAAAAAGTTATTTTTTCAAAAACTACGTCTCCAATTTAACTGCCGAGGCTAAAATATTACTATCTGGACCGAAATCTATCATTCTACTTAAAAAGAAGTTTTAAAAAGTCCCGATTTCAAGGGGTCAGGGGGGTGGTCTTCTATTAGAGACTGGTCTTCTATTAGAATTATTACGGTAATTCTCTTTTTCGGTCTAAAGTCAACTTTTGCGCCACAACTTGAGATCGTTGCCAAGCAAATGAATTGTTCTACAGCACTCCCATGAGGGCAAGTGTCATTTCTGAAAATTGAATATAACAATTGGATTTTTGGCAAAGAAAAACTAACTTTTTGGAATCCTTTTCAATGTTTCTAATCATTCAACCAAGAAATTTGATTGATTATTTGATTGTCAAAAATATGGATCATATTGTTGCCCGGACGAAACTCAACCGCGATCAAATCTGGGATGCTCGAGAAATAAATATGGTGAAATCTCGTTATTTTATAAACATTAACTTGTCATATCAAGTAACGGAATATCAATATCGCCTCTTGTTCCGGCCACGGTTAACTTTGAACTCATGTTTTTAGGCTTCACCAAGAGTTTTCGCTTTGTCGATCGCTTTTCTTTTGCCTCGGTCCCTCCGTTCACAGGATTTGCGTCTTGAACTGAAAGTTTGTGGGTTCATTGATGCTGATTAATGATTAATAAACCAACCCTGACCTTTGAATTCTTTTTCATCGTTTCGAAGCATTCGACCAAGAATATGGTGATCAATTTAATAGGCAGAAGATCCTACAAATTTTGGGCTGTTCAAAGCTTCCCCATAGTTTTCCGCCAGCAATTTTCCGTTGCAAGTGTTGGCTTTGGTTGAAAAGTTGCTTTTTTCTCTCAAAATTGACCTAACCCATCACTTTTAGCATTTTAACAAATCTTTTAAAACAAAAACAAGCTTTTACTATTGAAAATGCTGAAGTTGACCCATTGCATCGATCTGCTCCTTGCCAAGAATAATACTTTTTATTTACAGGTAGAAAGGCGCGATTCAAGATGCCAATGATGACCTCAGCAAAATCATTCTTCAAAACGAACAAATACTCGAACGGACCAAAAATTTTGCATAATTTAGCAGTTGGTGAGCCCGGGCCCTGATCTCAAAGCGTTGCCGCTCAACTCTGAGACGCAGGGCAGCAAACTTGTTTTGACACATCTCAAACTTCCAACATTAAAGTATGAAGGCCACCTTGGGTTCGTCTTATTTCGCTTCTTTACTCTTAACAAATACTGAAGTCTAGTCGTATGAAGGTTAACTTCTCGAAATCATGAGAAAGTCATCTAAATTTCAGTTTCCTTTTTTTTCTACTTTTTTTACTTGTTTGGATACTATTGTTCGAACTCCAAATTCGTTGTTGACGGAATGGATTGACTCAATCTTGTTTAGAGACTTGATTGGTTGTTCGATCGACACCTCAGATCCCAAGTTTGTTCATTTACGAACCTTTTTAGGCATTGATTAACGCATCTGTCAGAAACTACCAAACGAGTGTATCGGTTTCAGTGTTGTTTGTTGTGTTTGTGTTTGTTAACTTAAAGTGTTTGTTTGTAACGAGTGTTTGTTGTTAAGCAATTCTTCATTTTGTAGTGAGTTGTTCTTAGTGAATCGCTTTTATGTTGCCTGGATGCGGCAATTTATGCTGATCACGTACTTTGCTCTCCGACAAACGACAAACGCTTTCTGACACACTGATTTCTTTGATTTTTGCGGGGTGATTGGGCAATTTTGAGGTAGCATTGCACAAGTGATTAGAGTATTGTGGTCTCGCAAATGTTTCAGTGAAGCCAGGCTTTTGTTTCGCAAATTTAACCTTAAAGTCGGGTCCACCAATTGCTAAATTCAGCAAAATTTTAGGTTCGTTCGAGTATTTGTTCGTGTTGGCGAATGATTTTGCTGAGGTCGGCAGCTGCAAGAGAGTCGGTTTCTTTCAACACTTTGTATTAGGTTGGTGCAAAAGAAATTTCGGTCGATATAAAATGTTCTTATTTTTTTAATCTGAAGAGCTTATTTGATGTTCTTTTGTGCATTTGTACTCTTGGATATTTACTTTATTTTCGCATTTTTTCAAAGTCAGAGCTTTCACTTTTTAATTGATTTTTGCTTTAGATCATGGTGGATCAAAAGTATGTTCTGCGCACGTGTCTTCTCTATGACTTCAAAATGGGCAAAAACGCTGCTGATTCACATCGTGATCTCTGTTCCGCCTTTGGAGAACAGGTTATCACCGAAAGATCATGCCAGCTCTGGTTTGCCCAATTCCGAGATGGTAATGAATCCCTTGAAGACGAATCGCATGGACATCGTGCCACAGCCATCGACAACAATGAATTGGAACAATTAATTGAAGCTGATCCAATGCAAACAACACGAGAACTTGCCAAACATCTCCAATTCAGCAAATGTACGCCATTTGGAAATAATTGGAAAGACAAATCGTAATGGACAATGGGTTCCACATCAATTGAGTGTTGAGAATCTGGGAGCACGCGTTTCGATCAGCCATATCTTGCTCCATAAGTCGAAAAGAAGCCATTTTTTTGAGAATATCTTGACGATGGATGAGAAGTGGATTCACTTTGATAATACTTCTCGAAAAAGGCAATGGCTGAGCAAAGGTCAAGCGCCAATTCCAACTCCAAAGCCGGATTATCATGGGCGCAAAGTGATGTTGTCTTGCTGGTGGAATATCAATGGACTTGTTCATTTTGAATTATTAGAGCCCGGAAAAACAGTCGATTCATCTTATTTTATTCAACAACTCAAGAAGGTTGACGAAATTTTGCGTGAAAAAGGCCTAAATCCCTCAACTATCAACTTTCTCCGTGATAATGCTCCAGCTCACACGGCAAAAACCTCTTGTAAGGAACTAGAGAAGCTAGGATGGAAGGTCTTACCACATGCGCCGTATAGTCCAGACTTAGCACCCTCCGATTTTCACCTTTTCAGAGCGATGCAACATTCCCTTGAGAATTGCCGGTTTAAGAATGCAAAAGAAGTCGAAAATTGGGTGACCAACTACTTTGCATCACAGAATCAAGCGTTCTTTGAGAAGGGGATCCGCAATCTGTAGCAACGTTGGAGGGATGTCATAGATAATAATGGTGCTTATTGTTTTAAATAAATTGTTATCTAAAAAAATTTTGGATGACTTTAATGTTTGTAAAAAAACGAAATTTCATTTGCACCAACCTAGTAGTAGTCGTTCCAAGCTTCCTCGTAAAGCCATCATTTGGTTTTCGTCCTTGAAAATGCATTAGAAATAAGCATTGCTCCTGAAATAACCGACATCCAATCTTTAAAAAGGAAACGGCGGTGGAAATCTTCGATTTTAGCCGCGACGTGGATCTCCAAGGTTGGCCAGAAAAGTTGGGAAACTTCTGGACGGTACCTAGGCAATAAAATTCCGTCGACCTTAAGATCATTTCGGCAATAAAATTCAGACAACTTTAAACATTTTGACGTTTCCATAAGAAAAATTACAAAAATTTAGGTTAACTTTCACCCACGTCTTGGTTATTCTAAAGTTCGGCAATTCTAAATTTTAAATAACATTTGGATACCTGAAAGATAAGGCTCTTTTTAAGCCTTCAAAAAGCTTTAAAAACTGATTACAAAAATGGTTCTAAATCATGGCTTGAAGTCAGGCCAAATTTGTCCTCGTCAATTTTTAGTCATCAAAAAACAGAAGAGCAGCCTCTAATAAAAGCAATTTTCTGCATGAAAAATAGACGTGCTTATGCTTGTCATTGTTTGTTTTAACCAGTTTTGTGATTTGCCTTGAGGTGTTTTGGACAGATTCAAACTTGGCTCTAGGAGCCATCAATGGATCCACCTTTGGAGCAATATACAGTAAACGTTGAAGAAATGTGCCCGCTCAGCCCGCGATCATGCCATACCGCGACTATCCGAGTTGTGAATGTTGGCGAAAATTATAATATCTGAATTGTTTACAGTCGAAATCAGCCTCAAACCAATTTCCCGTTCTAGTGAATCTAAAACGTTCGGTGAAACATGAAAAGTGCAAAAAGCCTGCAAAAAGATCTAAAATGTCAATGCCAATATATAATCTACCTTCTCTCTTAATAATAATATAAGTCTGATATTTTATTCAGATGATAAAGTGAAATTCAATAAATAAATCTTAGAGAAATGCACAGCGAGGCAAAAATGTAGATACAAACTTGGAATTCAACTTGTTAAGGATAAATAAAACCCGACATAGCATGCCGACATAAAATGTAAGGCCAGCAAAACATTACAATAAAACATTAATGATCGATCATTTCATCGGGCTTGATGTAAAAGGCGAAAAATTCCTTCAAGTACAACATGTAGATGCAATCTCGCGTCGCATTGATATTTCGTCGGAAACACAGAGTTTTCATCATGAAAGTTTTCATCGTTGTAACGTCATCGTATCTGCTTCCCCTCCCACGATCGTTTGCCAATGCAATCAATGGTTGACGATTTTTCCCGTAGATTTGTTTCATTATTGGATATCCCTTGAGAAGAACAACGATTGTAGCCTTCATATCCTTCATAAAATCGTCGCAAACTGTCACAACCGCTCCGGGGTTTTTGCTCGGAATTCCGTGGCTAACAATCCTTAGAATGGCTGCAACGATGAGATTTCGGTCGTGATTACAACTGATTACAACATATTTGATGTGGGTCTTCATAAAAGCATTGTAGTAAAAGTGAAATTCATCATCATCTCGACAAAAAAATTCGGCCATTTTACACTCGTTGAGTTGAGTCTCAATGAAATGCCCAACAAGATCTTTTATTGATGGAGCTTTTTGAAGGAAGCTCGGAAGATGCGCGTATCCCTTGATCTTCATCGACAAATGAGAAAGCAACTCCAGGCGCACAGGCGAACAGTCTCCCAAATAGAGTGAATCCACTACCTTCAATTGTTTCAAAAAAGCGGCGTGATTCTTGTCAATTGGGACGTCGTAACGGAAGTAACGGAAGTCGATTGGGACTTCGTCCATCCAGAATTCATTGCACGATCGAACGTTTTTAATAAAAGGAAAATGACGATTGACATCCAGACTGACCTCAAGTGACTCCCAATTCAGCTTCTTGAGGTTGATTACTTCAATTCCCTGTGGATCAATTCGGTATGGATCAAACCCAAATTCAATCATATCCACATGATGTCCAAAAATGATCGACGGCCGACTCGAAATCATCGATTGGAATCCTTTATTGACTTTCACCAATTCAATCACATCTTTTGCGTCCAATTCCTCCAAAACCTCCAACTTCAGATCGAAGCAAAGACATTCGATTGGAAATGTTGTTATATTCCACATGATCATTGGCATCTTGAATGGCGCCATTCTACCTGTAAATAAAAAGAATTAGTCTTTGTAAGGAGCAGATCAATGCAATGGATCACTTTCAGCATTTTCCATAGTAAAAGCTTGTTTTCTAAAGCGTGAACGATGAATTTCCAATAAAAGAAATGTTAAAATGCTAAAAGTGATCTATTACACGGGCCTAGTACCGAAAAAATAAAAAACGAAAGAAATCATGTGTTCTAGTTGCATTGAACAAAAACCGAAATTTTGGCACGGTATGCTATAAAAATGTTAAAAATGCACAAAAAGACTGAGATCTAGACAAATGAATCAAAAAACTAATATTTTAAACAAGTGAGGTGCTTTAAGATCGGGTTTAGGACGTAAAATATGCCGGTTTTTTTCAAATTCTAATCATTTTGCATTTAGAAATGGCGTTTAGCTGAAAAAATGGGAAATTCTAGAAGTCTAAACATTTTAAAGCTTTGCGAATATGAAATTTGAAGAATGAGAAGATTTCTCCAATTGCTTTAAATATGTAGCTTGTTACTTGAATATCTTAAGTTCAAGAGGTCACCTTCAAAGGCATGTGCCAGAGGCAGCGCAATTACGCGGCCGCACAAAGAACAACTCGCCAATCATTTTCGTAAGGATTTTTTGCTTTTGCGATCTACGAAGGCAAAAATGGTGAGGTGAGGTGCTCTTTTCTTTCGGCCCCGTAATCGCTTTCCATCTGGTGCCTTTATTGATCGTAAAAGAAAAGGGCGCCCAGCTCTTCTCACAACATTTGAAAAAATTTCAAGTATTTTCTGGCCACCTTGTCTTGTATACCATGGTTTAACGGCCTTCTTGGACATTGTGTATGTTATTGATTAAAAAATATAATCTTTGCCAACTCTTCAGACAAATTCAGTCGTGTGTTTATTTCCCTATTTGTCCTTGTTTCTTAACAGACAACCAAAAAGCTGACATTTATTCTGTTTAGAACGAGTAGATCAAAAATGCTCAATATCTGACGCAATATTATCACCCTTTGGAGCTTGAGCGACCACTTTGTAGTAGTTCTTGCTAAATTGATAACTTTTAATTCAATCCATTGATCAACTTCTACCTAAAGTGCAAGTAATTATACTTCTCCTGATTCTCTTCCATTTCTCTATACAATTTCGAGCGAATCTCCGAGAAATTCGGTCTTCCAAAGGGATTTTCATTCCAACAGACATCCATTAATTTTTTTCTAAATCCATCCTTTCATTTCATTTTATTCCATTTCATTTAAAATCTTCTTCCCCTCCCTTCCCTTCCTCCCATCCCTTCCCTTCTTCCCATCCCTTCCCTTCTTCCCATTGATCGATCACTCATCAACCACTCACATCAATTCAGGCGTCTTCTCGGGTTTTTCCATTCGTTTCCCCATTTTTAATTGTGCCAATACTTCTTCTTGTTGTATTAAATGAAATGGAGTTTTTCCAAAAGAATACATTTCATAAAGTAAAACACCAAATGACCAACTAAAAATGGGATTCTTTTTAGATAAACCAACTACGACAATTTACACATCAGATTTCGTCGAGAATTGTGCATATTCAATGGCTTCAGGAGCCATCCATTTTAATGGTAATTTACCACCACGAGATTTATAAAACATTTCACTACTGAAACGACATAAGCCAAAATCCGATAGCTGAAAAGAAACTGTTTAAAGTTAATAAAGATAATCCGTGATTAACCTTGGCTGTTTTATTTTTATTTATAAGAATATTTCGAGCAGCCACATCTCGATGAACAATGCTTTTATTCGAAAAGAAATCCTGAACTTGGGAATTTATTTGATTGATTTCAATGAATCTGTTGTACCAAAGCGTCGCTGATTTGCCATGAAATTGGAAGGAAATCATTCAGCTTCAAGATTGATTCCTGAAAGCTTTTAAAAAAAAAACCTAACAGATAAAAAAACCTAACGGATGTCGTGGTGGATAAGAGGCTTACTGGATAAGAGGTTTGTCTCTGAAAAAGCTATGGGGCTTTTTTTGCGCCGGTTCAATTCCTTTTCAGATTTGGCTTGTCATGAGTCTCTTCAGTTCGTGAAGCAACGACATCGGTCAAATGGGGTTTTTAAAGTTTAAGAGTTGTTGAATTTAAAGTTCAGGAGTCACAGAAAAATTATTCACTGAAAACACTCCTAGGGATAATTTTTGACGTTCTTTCTAAAAAACCTGGTTTCAAAACGATTGGAGCACGAAATCTATATGAAAAAGCGTGTTGAAAAAGTGAACTTTTGACACCCTACTTTGCTGGTCCTAAAATCGGTCAAAAGCTAAAGCAAATCGGAAAATCAACTATGTCATCTGATAGATCTCGTTTCAAGCTTTCGGAATCACTATAACACTTATCGACTCCAAACTTATAGTTCTCAAATTGGTTTTCCCCCAGTGTTGGGGAAAAATCCGGAACTTGATATATTTTTGTCCAGTACTGCTTAACGGCACTCTTTTTAACGGAAAATTTTTTTGATCCCTTCCATTTTGTTATAGAGAGACTCAACTGTACGTAAAAACTTAGCCATAAGCAAACTGTCAGTTTTTACCTTATCCAACGCATCTCTGATCAAACTCAACAAATCTCCCAATTCACAAAGTTCGGTCAAAAGCAGTGGGTAGTTGATATTACTGGAGCATCCAATCAATGATAAAACATGTGGATGATAGTCTAGTTTTTTCATGAAATCAATCTCATCCAAGAACTCTTCTCTGAAAGGCTATAATAAAAAAACGGACCGAGCCCTGACACAAACCTTTCTTTGCGTGTCGCTGTCTCATGAGTGGTTTTCACGGCCACAAAGTTGCCATCATCTTTAAGCGCAAAAGCGATCTAAATAGCGTTGGGGAGTTACCGTATTTATTCCAATAGAAGCACATGTGATAACAGAAGCACCTGTGATTCTATTTTACAACCCCTTCACGAAAATTGCTTCTATTTTTCTATTCTTTAAAGGACAACCGAATAGGTAGCTAGCTAGAAAGAAACCATTTTCAAATATCAGACAGAATTTTAAGATTAATTTATTCATTCATGTAAGTAAAACAAGAACATTTATTTAACAATATAAAAAAATAGTTTTAAACAAATTTATCAATCATTTAAGTCATCTCGGATAGAATTCTCGTTGAGATCACTGACTTCAACGGAGGCATCACTGTCATACAGGGTCCGAGAAAAGTATTGTCGCGTCTCTTTGAACTAACTTTTATGCGATTTAAAAGTATCCTTTTACGTTTTGTAAAACCTGAATTTTGTCCAGTTTTTTTGTCTCTTTCGAATGGTGCATAGCATGTAATGTGTATTTTCGGAAATTCAAGCTTACCCTCATCGAGAAGCGATCGCTGTGCTTTTGAAAGCCGGAGAGTCGAAGGCGGCCATCTCGCAAAAGCTCAAAACCAACACCTGAACTGTCCAACGGCTTGCCAGACAATTGAAAAAGAAAGGACAAGGAGAAGTGGAAGGCCTGGATCGGTGAACACGCCAAACATCCGGAAGCTCATCGAAGAACGAATTGACCGAAACGACGAGCGAAGCTTAGGAAAAATGGAGGAGCTGAAAATCCCGAATTGGTGGGTTCGCAACATTGTGAAAAACGAGCTGGGACTTCGTAATTATCGTCTGCGACAAGCCCAGTTTCTTACCGATAATGCAAAATTCAATCGAGTTCAAAAAGCCAAGCGGCTCCTTTGTTTTTTTTAAGACGCGCCGAGGATGTCTTGTGGTCAGATGAGAAATTCGGTGATCAGCTCTCATCGTGCCTGGCCTGGAAGCCCATTTTGAAACGTCATCTTCAGCCTAAAATAAAACACTTTAACAAAGTAAAATCTTCGCTTAAAGTGTTAAGCTTTAAACTTTTATCTTATCTTAAAGCAAGAAATTTGATCATCTTCAGATCCATCGGTGTTAATTGTAATCCCACAAGTTTTGAACGATTTGGCGATGAGATCCTTATCCAAACTGTCCCATGCATCGACGATTCATTGCAAGTAAACATTAATTCGTGGTGCCTTGAAGTTTCCTTCTTCCGTTAGCTCTTGGTCTCCATCATCCAGTCGTCGTAGTAGCCCCGATCCTAGCCTTGAATGGATGATTCCAAACGACGTCCGGTGCTTGAATAAACTTTGTGCAGCTTCCCGGAACGAGAGCAGAGTCCATTTTGATTGATTTAAGGACCCTCTTTGTTGAATCTGCAACGTGATAGCGGAAACTGTTCCAAACGAGCAAACATTTGAAAAATGCAGCGTGTCCGAATGTTTTCTTGAGGAAATCGGCCTTGAGCTCTGTGTTCATTCAAGTCGTTTTCTTCCAGACAAGTTGATTTGTTTGTTTTCCGGCTCTGGCTCTCGACCAACTTCGTCGTTTGCTCCTTCTTTCTCTCTGAAGAAATCCTCGTCATCTCCTTGAAGTTCTCGTGGGGATCGATATTTCTCGAGAGAACCCGAACGAATTGGCAGTTGCTCGGCCATTGCACTTGAAAATAAACAAATTACTTAGAAGTTAATTTTTTAAAAACAAAAACAAAACAAAAAAGAAAAACTTTATTAGGCGTAAAAATCGAGGACTGCAGAGTGGTTTTTGCAAGAAATGGATTATGATTGAAGGCTGTGCTTCTATTGAAAACTGTGCTTCTATTGAAGGCTGTGCTTCTATTGAAGGCTGTGCTTCTATTGAAGACTGTGCTTCTATTGAAGGCCGTGCTTCATTTTGCGCATTTTGCATTTTGCGCGGGATTCACGTCGCGCGCCTTAGACCACTCGGCCACGGTTTCCTCTTATGTTTTTAGTGTATTTTGCAAAATTTCTTTAAAGATGTTATAACTTTTTGTAGAGTTAAGCAAATTTGATGATTTTTGTATCAAAATGTTCGTGAGAGTCTCTAGAATAAAAATTATCCCCTCGTTTTTTGTTCTAGAGCCTGATTGTCGAGTTACGAGCCCCCAACTGCAGAGTACCACAAAAATTCCCATACAAAATGACCAAAAAACCGCTAAAACTCAATTTAAAAAATTTCTGTCAAAGGGATTTGAAAAATTCCTTCAGATTCGGAATCAGCACAATTTTTTGCATCTAAAAAAGGTACTCCCGGAAAAATCCGATAGAAAACGCATTTTCGCGCCGATGTGTGCCGTGCTTCTATTAGAGTTTGTGCTTCCATTGAAGGCTGTGCTTCTATTAGCTTCAAAATCGAGTGTTTACCTGAATGTTTGGATATATTTTGACAACCGGTGGCACTCCTTTCAAATATCCTTTCGAAACAATCGCATAAGCTCCAGCACCAAGTTTTTCGTCATAGATTTGCAGATTTTCCGAGGTGACTTCCCATAGATCGCCCAGGCTAAATAGAGGATCTGATTACAAGGAAAAAATCCAAATGAGCTATGAACAAGTTAGCCTATTTGTTTAAAGCGTTCTGGCTAGCTACGCATCACTAACGTCAACTAACGTCAACTAACGTCAACTAAAGTCAACTAACGTTTCAAACATTGTAGCTTGTTGCAAAACTTTGTTGAAAATTTGATTTCGAATGTTGACAAGTGGGTCATTCGATTGTTTATTTGATCTGAAATGAAGTTAGTTAATTGTTTTTGGAAAGAAAAATATTACGTAAACAATTGTCGGCCGTATTGACGACAACGCCACCAATTGAAATAACAGGTGACTGATGCAATGAAAAACACGACGACTCCACCAAAAGAGGCCAGAAGTATGATTTGAAGACTGTGAGTTTTGTGGGATATTGTTGTTGTGAAATCCGAAAAAGTCGAGTTGATGAGGGTGATTTTGTTGGGATCAGATGTCGTCATAGTCGATGTGGACGGTGGATTCGTTTCCGAAATGGTGGTTTCAGGTGTTGTTGAAGCCGCTGTGGAAGTCGGATCTAAACATTTTTGATCATATCTATCATCCATTGGTTCAAAATCAAAATAGTTGAGCAATATCGAATAAAAAGACTTTCTCATTATCTATCAATGACCAACATGTGACGGTTGAAGTCGTTTCCACCGTGTCTGAGCATAAACCATATTTTTCATTTATTGTGGCATCATCGAGGAAATCCTGCGACGCCTAAAATCGTTTAAGAGTTTGCTTAAAGTTTTCAAGATATAAAAAATCTGCTAAAAAGCGCTGCCCTCTAAAAGTCGCCCCCCAAAAGTCGGCGCCCTCTAAAAAGCGCCCCGGCTGTTATTAGAGAAACTCCTAAATTCTATTTTACACCAAAAGTACCATACCTACTACCACGTAAACACAAAGAATCGAGCTTTTCTTTGCTTTTTAAGTATTTTTAATTGTTTATGTCCTTAATAATGTTGTTTTTATGTTTAATATTTTTCTATCAGCATTTACTAACTTTTTTATTTTAGGTGACGTCTGCGATCGTAAAGCAAGCTTTGACGCAAAAGTTGAAGTCTTACAATGTGTCTTTCAAAATCGAAGCGATTGGATACGCAAAGCGGACCGGCAATCGGGAGGCAGGACGTCATTTTTGAGTTGATAAACGACAAATTCGCGAATGGAGATCTAAGGAAAACAAATTGGTGACGTCTAACAAGGATCAAAGAAGCTATCTGGTAGTGGAGGCCCACTTCACTCAGCTTCTGCAAGCAAGAATCGACAATACTGGCCACGTTGATAGAAGAGGTGGATTTGGAACAATTTGGTTTATGACTCTGATGGCTCGCTCGTAAGCAATGCCTTCTTAGACGATAAAGAGGAAACCTCATTGGGTAGTGGACGTTCACTTAGCTCCGTCAAGCTCGACAAAGCCGTTTACGAATGGATTGTTTAAAAACGTCAAGAGAAGCTGCGCAGTCAAGAGAAGCGCGACTGACAATAACGCGTGATAAAGCATTGACGTCTGAAGAAGCTGCGCATCACACGTCTTGCAATAACGTGAGATAAAGCATCGATGCCTCAAGAAGCAATGACGTCTTAGACGATGAAGAAGAAGTCTGGCAATAACGTGAGATAAGCATTGATGCCTGAAGAAGCAATGGCGTCTTGGACGATGAAGAAGAGGTTGCTCAATCAATTTGGTCATTGGGATCATTCAATGATGTTGAAAATGACATCTAAATGTTTGGCAAAGGATAATTTTGGTTTGTATACTTGTTCCAGATTTTCTTGTACATTCGAAACAATAAGCGCAGCCCTCTAAAAAAGCGTCACACCTCGTGCTCGATCAAAAAAATAATTTGAGATGTCACGCGGAAACGGATACCGAAACGGGCACAGCTTTACACTGGGAGCTCCGATTGTTCTAAAAGTATCACCATTAGATAGCCACGCCATCCAGCTTTATTTTTGGTATTAAAACTGCTAAAGTAACCTAATGAAAGCTGCCGAAAAAGTCTAATGATACTTAACGAGGCAGCTTCTCGTTAAGCTTGACGAGGCTTAACGAGAAGCTGCCACGAAGAATTTCAAGAAGACTTTTAGAGAACTTTCTGCACAGAAAATGGTAAGTATTGGATAGGAAAATATAGCTGAAATACGTGGCTATCTAATAGTGAAACTTTTAGTGCAATCGGCGCATCCAGTGTGAAAATGCGCTGCTTTTGCGCGACATCACATTTTATCGTTAGCCATGTCTACAAATCTCAATAATGTTCTGTGTGCAAGAATGCAAAGTAAAACCACTTAAAAGTAAAGTGGTTGGCGTAACATCCACAGGAACCATTTCTATTTCCCCAACTTACGTATCCAAAGTATGGTCCCGGCAATGGATTGTTTTTGATTTCTTCCAATCTTACTTCCGGGTCAGATCCAGCATCAATTAGGCCAGCCTGTTAGATTTATTGGTTCTTTTCCGTTATAAATCCTCAAAAATAAACCCCCGATCATTTCCGTTATACATCCGCAAAATTTGCATTGTGTTGGCTCATGGATGGAGGGCATCAAAATTCCGTTTCTCACAATCCTACAATTCATCTATGAATGGACTAAACAGTGAACCTCGATCGACTATTGTGCGAAAGAATTGCGGATGAATCACAACACCGCGATCGACTTCACTAACTACATGAGGGATCTTTGCGTGCAATATCTGGTGAATAAGTTGAGTGGAAAAATTAGAGGACTCAATCGAATCATCGAGGTGAACGAGTATCTCTTCTCGAGGCGAAAGGCAAATGTGGGCCGCATCTTGCCGCAAGTGTGGATATTTGGAGGAGTTTGCCGAGAAACCAAGGATTGTTTTCTGCTCGAGGTGGCCGAGGCCAAGACCTTATTGGCAGCGATGGAACACATCGAGCCGGGAACCCAAATTCACTCCGATTGTTGGCGAGGATACAACAAACAGATGGAGGAAGCCTGCTTGACCCACGCTCAAGTCAATCACAAGTATAACTTCCTGAATCCGGATGACCCTGCCATTCACACGCAGACGATCGAACGTCTATCAGGCTCTGCCAAATGGAGAAGCAAGAAGCATCGCTGCACGGCACGTCATTTCCTATCGCTACTCGAGAGCTACCTTGCTGCATTCATGGTCCGAGAAGAAGTGGGAAAGGACGATTTCTACGGATCGGTGTTGCAACAAATTGCTACGGCATGGATTCATCATTGATCTTATTTTAATGTTTACTTTTTTGATTTTGATTAAATCGTTTAAATGACTAAATCGATTTTTGATTATTAAATGATTAAATATTTTGCGAATTTACAACGAAAATGATCGGGAGTTTATTTTTGCGAATTTACAACGGAAAAAGAACCGATTTATGATTAAATATCTGTATAATGACATACCTTTGTGAAGATATATCGAAAAATGGGCACTCTTATGCTCAATGGCGCATTCCACATGTCCCTATCCACAAATATTTGTATGTCTTGAAAATACGTGGTATACAGATGATTCACTGAAAGTCAAGGTTTTATTGGTTTTTTTTTTATTTTCCGTTGGAATCCCTTTGGAATTCCTTTCAGTCTACGAATTTCTGATGAAATGGTGACTTTATTTTACTTCATCTTCATCATCTCCTCTCTCTCCACAGCAATATTTACTTACACGCCGTAGTGGGCACATCAGTGATGATATAGTAGACAGGTTGTTGATCTGATTTCACTGGTGTACCACCATAAACAATGTTCACTAACTGGCCACGAGATGCATCGAGTTTTCCCTTGCTAAACGGTATGAGAGTCTTGTAAGTCTGTGGATCTTAATAGCACGTGGGTACATGGTTAAAATAGAGCCTAGATAGCAAAATAGAGGTAGCAGGTAAGCAGAGGTATGCAAAATGGCCTTTGGCTTGGCTTGGCTTGGCTTGGCTTGGCTTGGCTTGGCTTGGCTTGGCTTGGCTCACCTGGATTTTGTTATGTATGGCTTGATGAACGCGGTGAGAAGAGTAATGTCATCAAATACATCGAGTGGACTTGTGAAAAAGTCCACATTCTTATTTCCAATAATGGTGAAATCACTAACACAAAATTACAGTTCAAAACATTTTCGATCCAGACAAACCTTCCACCCGTTTCACCTTCCAATTGAATACACGAATCCAAGATTTTTCTCAACATTGCAATATGTTTATTCACGTTTTCTTGTCCCATATCGGCTAACATCATGAAAACATGAATATGATAGAATGGCTTACAATTTGCATTGTGACGATCGACAAGGCTTGAGGCTAAAATTGGCAAGTTTTTTGGCTCTTGTAACCTAGAGAGGACTTTTGAATTTAGAGGGAACTTTTGGCCATTTTAGATTGATTTTCATTGAAAGGACTCGAACCCTCGGGGTCTAAAAGGGCATACGCCCAGCAGACGTGCGCACTAACCACTACACCACCGAGGTGGTTGACTGAGGACAGTGCGTCGCCCTAATAAAGAGACCGCAAAAACTTTTATGCCTAATATCTCGCGATAGAGAAGCGTTTAGCAAAAACTGATTGCAGATTCGGAATCAGCGTAAAAAACTGCACCAGATAGGCTTTTTCTTGAGTCACGAAGCTACGATAAGTTAACAAAATTCCCTAGTAAGTTCAAAAGTCCCCTCGAAGTTACAAGAGGCAGCTTTTTACGTAAAGTTGCATCCTAGTAGGACTACAAAGCGTGATCGAGAGACAAACGAGAGTAACGATCAAAAGATACCTCTCGGTTTCCAAGCGAACGATCTACTAAGGAGCTACAATACAAAAAGCCACAATACAAAAAGCTACAAAGCTAAAAAAATAAAAAGCGAATTTAACGGAAAATTGAAGGCTTTCGATTTACTCAAAATTGAAAAAAAAAAACTAACGATTGAGACATCTCGGATTGATAGGCGGCGGTGTGGTTGAGAATGACGTGTGGAGGAATGCAAAGGAGACTAATATCTCGAACCAATTAATTAACATTTCGATCCATCGATAGAATGCAATGAACTGAATATTATTTGACGTTTTCCACATCAAAGATTTTCTCACTTTTATCTCAAAACATGGGTTTAGTTCCGTCTCTACCCTTTGTCTAGCATCACTCTTTCGTGTAAGCCTTGACGGTTTCGAATTCGAAATCCGAAGCTTAACACGAGACAGATAAGAATTTGGGAAAACTTTTGGGAAAACTAGAATAGAGGAAGACATAAGCCCAGTTTTCCATTGTCTGCTGGAAAAAGCAATGATGAATTGGTTGAGGATAGCGTTTCTTTTGATACATCTTGCTTCACTGATACATCTTGCTAACTCTCGATCATGTGACGGCCCGATTAGAAATGAACAAACATTGGCAAGCTCTGATCCAAAATGTCTCGATCGTGCGTTTTCTTTTAATCGTAATAGGAATCGATGCACATATCGATGATTTCAATATGTGCATCTTTAATTTTAGCCTCAAGTCTTGTCAATCGAACCGATGCCAATTGTAAACCATATTTCAATATCTATCTATTTATGATGTTATCTGATATGGGAGAAGAAAATATGAATGCACATATCGAAATGCTGAGAAAAATCTTGATTCCGTGTATTCGAGTCGAGAGACAAGGTGGAAGGTAAACTGAGATTTTAACAAAGAATCATTTACCGTAAAAGCTGTAATAGTAGCTGTAATAGTAGCTGTAATAGTAGGGGGCCCGGGGACCCTCTAGGGGCGGGGGAGGGCGGAGAGGGCGGGAGGGGGCGGAGGAGGGGTGGGGATCACTATAAGAGGGGCCACTATTAGAGAGGGATCATTATTTTTTCGATAGTATTTTTTGCCCACAAATTTAGCTAGATCAAAAGCTAGATCAAAAGCTAGATCAAAAGCTAAATCAAAAGCTAGATCAAAAGCTAGATCAAAAGCTAGATCAAAAGCTAGATCAAAAGCTAGATCAAAAGCTAGATCAAAAGCTAGATCAAAAGCTAGATCAACTGATGTATCAGATCCAACTTTTCCTTAGATATTTCTGTTTCTTGACGAAAATCGAGACGGTGTACTGAGGTAAGAGTAAGCGGAAGGGGCGATTATTAGAGGGGGGGGGGACCGGTTATTAGGGCGGGGGATCATTATTTTCTTCGTTGGCACTCTAGGGGGCCCTACTATTACAGCTTTTATGGTATTTATTTACGAGATAAGATTAACTGAAATCAAGGCAAACTCAATTTATCAATGCAAACTCAATTTCAGCGTGTTAACCTTTTTTGACGCGAGCACAGAGAGCTTTGTTCCTTATTACATTACCTCACTTGACAATATTCAACTTCTCACCGAAATAATTTGGCCGTACATATTTCGAAATGAGTAATTTTTTTGCTGTTTTGAATCTGATAGTTTGTTATCTTTACGATCTACTACAGGGCACATCGGCGCGAAAATGCGTTTTCTATCAGATTTTTCCGGGAGTACCTTTTTTAGATGCAAAAAATTGTGCTGATTCCGAATCTGAAGGAATTTTTCAAATCCCTTTGACAGAAATTTTTTAAATTGAGTTTTAGCGGTTTTTTGGTCATTTTGTATGGGAAATTTTGTGGTACCCTGCAGTTTGGAGCTCGTACCTCGACAACGAGGGTCTAGAACCAAAAAAGAAGGGATAATTTTTATTCTAGAGACTCTTACGAACATTTTGATGCAAAAATCATAAAATTTGCTCAACCCTACAAAAAGTTATAACATTTTTTAAAGAAATATTGCAAAAAAAACACTAAAAACATAAGGGGAAACCGTGGCCGAGTGGTCTAAGGCGCGCGACATGAATCCCGCGCAATGAATGGGGTTATTGGTTCGGCTCTCCCGCGCACTTGAGCTATTATTTTGCATATTCCTTAATTGTTTTGAGTGAATACGATACATAGTTACATTGTTCTTTTGAACAAAACAATTGTGCAATAGAGTTTTTTTTGGAATTTCTCATCTCTTTTTTAAAAAATGTTATATCTTTTTGTAGAGTTGAGCAAATTTGATGATTTTTGTATCAAAATGTTCGTAAGAGTCTCTAGAATAAATCTTATCCCTTCGTTTTCGGTTCTAGACCCTCGTTGTCGAGTTACGAGCTCCAAACTGCAGGGTACCACAAAATTTCCCATACAAAATGACCAAAAAACCGCTAAAACTAAATTTAAAAAATTTCTGTAAGAGGGATTTGAAAAATTCCTTCAGATTCGGAATCAGCACAATTTTCCGCATCTAAAAAAGGTACTCCCGGAAAAATCCGATAGAAAGCGCATTTTTGCCTTACACGTGCTTACAGGGATCTACTGCGAACAGTGATTTCTGAATCAAGCGTCTTCAAAAGAGTCTCCACTCAGGTTGGGTAATTAAATAGATTTGCTTTTTTTGCCTTTATTAGAAAGTTAAAGAGCTAGACTAGACTAAAGAGATTAGACTTTTACACTTCCAAAAATTCAAATTGGATACCTAAACCCGTAGCTAGCTTCAAATTTAGTAGCTAAACCAGTAGCTAGCTTCAAATTGGATAACTAAACCAGTAGCTAGCTTCAAATTTGGTAGCTAAACCAGTAGCTAGCTTCAAATTGGATACCTAAACCCGTAGCTAGCTTCAAATTTAGTAGCTAAACCAGTAGCTAGCTTCAAATTGGATAACTAAACCAGTAGCTAGCTTCAAATGGGCAGCTAAACCATTAGCTAGCTTCAAATGGGCAGCTAAACCAGTTGGGTAGCTAAACCAGTAACTAGCTTCAAGCTGGATAGCTAAACTAAACCTATTTGGACAATGACTTGGCTAGCAAAACAATTCCATGATGGTTAAATGAACCACACTTTAGTCAATCCTCTAATTAGGAATTGTAATAAATCAAAATTCTTCAAAAAAAGTCTCATTTCCTTTCCTTAATTTCCTTTCCTTATTCCTTAATTGTTTTGAGTGGTGAATACGATATATAGCTATATTGTTCTTTTGAACAAAACAATTGTGCAATCGAGAATTTATTAAATTTTCTCATTTCTTTTTTAAAAAATGTTATAACTTTTTGTAGAGTTGAGCAAATTTTATGATTTTTGCATCAAAATGTTCGTAAGAGCCTTTAGAATAAAAATTATCCCTTCGTTTTTTGTTCTAGAGCCTGATTGTCGAGTTACGAGCTCCAAACTGCAGGGTACCACAAAATTTCCCATACAAAATGACCAAAAAACCGCTAAAACTCAATTTAAAAAATTTCTGTCAAAGGGATTTGAAAAATTCCTTCAGATTCGGAATCAGCACAATTTTCCACATCTAAAAAAGGTACTCCCAGAAAAATCCGATAGAAAACGCATTTTTGCCTTATTTCGCGCCGATGTCTCTCTTTACAATCTACGACAATAAATATTGTTAAAGAGAGTTACTTGCTTGTACTCGTCGTTTTAGATCAGAGACCATCGTATTGGCGGAAAGATACATTAATTCAATGTTGTTCCTCAATCAATATCAAATCTTGCAGAAAGATCAACAAGTTGTTCATTATTTCATCACCGATGTTTCAACAGAACAGAGTGGTTTCTACAATTTGTTTTCTATCTCAAACTTTAATCAGATCATCATTGCAATCAGAAATCATCATTGCACATTTTAGTTGTCAACTACGACAGCTTCTATTTCACATATGTACAATGGATTTTGGATACATGTATTTGGCAACAGTCCAATTTTCATGTGTTTGCTATCTATCGTTATATCTTTACAAAGGTGTAGTATTAAAAAGCTTTAAAAGGCATAGCATTAAAAAGCATAGCATTAAAAAGCAGTAAAAAAAACTGCAGGCTGGTCTAATCGATAAGGTGACAGAAGTGGTACTGAACGAAATAAAAGCAAATTTGTACGGGCGATACTTTGGCTACGTGAGTTGGATCAAGAGGCGTGGGACAAATGCGACCTTTTTTTGCGCACCCGGACATTTGCGCACCTTTTTTTCCGCACCCGGCCCATTAGCGCACCTTTTTTCGCGTTTAAAAAAAGCTCTAAAGCTCTAAAAGCTAATATTAACCAAGTTCTATTCCAAATGTTGTTTTTCTAGGTAATTTTAGGGTAATTTTAGGTAATTTTAGGGTGCCGAATTCAAATTTTGACATATCAGAGCTTGTGGAACCAAT
The DNA here is from genome assembly GCA_958450365.1 of Mesorhabditis belari. NCBI lineage: Eukaryota > Metazoa > Nematoda > Chromadorea > Rhabditida > Rhabditidae > Mesorhabditis > Mesorhabditis belari. The sequence goes on from CAUEEP010000911.1 coordinate 560,870, forward strand.
TTGAAAGACAAAACGGCTAGGACAAAACCAAATTACTACAGAAAATTGTTGATTTTTGTTGATTTGATTTTTCTCTTTGTATAACTCCGTCCGTTTGTTTCCACAAGCTCTGATATGTTAAAATTTGAATTCTACACCCTCAAATTACCTAGAAAAACAGCTTTTGGAATAGAAATTGGTTAATATTAGCTTAGAGCTTAGAATATTAGCTTAGAGCTTAGAATATTAGCTTAGAGCTTTTTTAAAACGCGAAAAAAAGGTGCGCTAATGGGCAAGGTGCGGAAAAAAAGGTGCGCAAATGTCCGGGTGCGCAAAAAAAAGGTCGCATTTGTCCCACTCCCGGATCAAGTGATAAAGTTATAGGAGTATTTTAGGAATCGAAAAACTTCCTCAACGATGACACAATTGGTGACAATTATGGGTTATGCTCGAATTCAACCATTCAACCCACAACAACAACCACAACGACGACAACGACAACGACAACGACTACAACTACAACAAATAAAATAAGTATGAGCCTTAATACTATCAAAAAAATAGCATAGAATATTCAAGATGACAGCCTGATACAAGAAGTATCGAAAACACTAAATATTAGGTTGTCCAGTTATGAATGCGCGTTTTTTACTATTGGGTTGGGGAGAATGAGTCGGCGCCCAACTTTAAAGGGACTTTTTGCACACATAAAGCCTTCTTTAAACATACGTTTGGTTTCATCAAAAGGATCCACTATTTCTCTACAAAATGACTTTTGAGAGATTCCACAAAGCTTTTCTTTCGTGGAGTTTATGAACTTCCAAACGCAGCTGGTTAAAATGGCAAAGAGTCCGACTCATCATTTGAACAGTTTCTTTCACATAAACCTTCTTTGGTGTTTATATAAAAAGATAGAGCACATTCAATTACATAAGTTACCAAATTTTCAGGAAAATCCCTCCAACCGTTTACTCTAGATGACAGTTTATCGATTTTGTGAAAAAATGGCTTTTTCTTGAGCGGAGGCGCTGTTTGAATTTTCTTTTAAATGTCATTTTGTAGAGAATTAGTTAACCATTCTACTGCTATCAAACGCATATTATTTGACGAAGTCTGCTAGAAGTTTTAGACATTTTTTTCATTTTCGGCGCCGACTCATTCTCCCCAACCCAATATTTTGCAAATTTCTCAAGATACCCAAATCAAGAAAAAGGTATATATGAGTATTATTCGAAAGCTGAAGATCTCCTCTACATTTTGATATAAAAAGTTTTTGAATTTGTTGAGCTTTTGGGCAAATTTGACTGCACAGAAGAAGTGGTGGCCAAAAAATTGAAGGGTGCCTTTGGATCAAGTTTTGGCTCCGCTCAAATTGAGTTAACCGTTTGATGTTTGGCCAATAGATATATCAATAAAACTTTAAAAAAAAATATAACAATTTCAGGGCATCTTCACTTTTTTTTCTTTTCTTGACGGTTATTTTACACCATAAAACTTGAGGCATAGCTAAGCTGGAATGGGTTTTTTTTTTTTCGAAAACGACCTCTCCCTTTGTGCAGTCAAATTTCCCAAAAAAGTTGCATGAATTCAAAAACTTTTTTCTTCCAAAATGTAGAGGAGATCTTCAGCTTTCGAATGATATATTAGGTTGGCAAAAAAGAAATGAGCGTCGTGTTTGTTGATTTGTATTTTATTCACAGTAAAAGATTTTTTAAAATAGTTTATTCTATTGGAAAGAGCGTGTTCTTGCGCATCGTTTGATATATAATTTGTCTATGTTTACTTTGTTTTTTTGCAAGAAAGAGTGTTTAGAAAATGTCGGACCAAAAATTTCGTTTGCGGGCCTGCTTGTGGCATGAATTTAAGCAAGGCAAATCGGCTGCTGAAGCTCATGGCGCTCTATCTCAAGTGTTTGACGAAGATGCTCTATCCGAAAGCCAGTGTAAACGATGGTTCCAGCGCTTCCGAGACGGCGACGAAAGCTTGGAAGACCAAAAACACGGAAGTCGACCTCAAATCATCGACAACGACGCATTGAAGGAAGCCATTGAGTCGGATCCACGCCAAACCACTCGCGACCTGGCAGAGCAGTTCGACTGCACTGATATCACCATTGAGAACCATCTGCATGGCATGGGCAAGACGAATAGATGCGGAAAATGGGTACCCAATAAGCTATCCGACACAAACAAGGCGACACGCATCGCAATCGCCGGAATTCTCACTCACCGCGCCAAGAACAGTGGGTTTTTCGACTCCATTGTTATGTCGGATGAGAAGTGGATCCAATACGGCAACACAGCAAGAAAGCGGCAGTGGTTGGACCCCGGTGAAGCTCCAAAACCGGACATCCACGGAAAAAAGGTGATGCTTTGTGTTTGGTGGAACAGTAAAGGCCTGGTATACTTTGAGGTTCTGGATTCGGGTCAAACGGTTACGGCGAACCTCTACCAAGGCCAATTGGACCGCGTGGACCAGGCGCTGCGACGTCAAGGCGTGGAAACGGCGTCGACAAAATTCCTCCACGACAACGCTCGGCCGCATGTCGCAAAAATCACCCAGCAGAAAATTGAAGAAATGGGCTGGGAAGTCCTGCCTCATCCGCCATACAGCCCAGACTTGGCGCCTTCCGACTACCATCTGTTCCGATCAATGCACCACTCCTTGGCCGAGAAAAAGTTCAAGAACCGTGACGAGGTCCAAATTTGGGTGTCCAACTTCTTCGAGTCGCAGCCGGTCGAGTTCTTCAAGAAGGGCATCCATTCTCTGCGTGAACGTTGGCGACAAGTCATTGATGCAGATGGCGAATACCTTTTGGATTAATGTATTGTTATCTTGTTTTTATAATAAAATAAACTTTTAACGAAAACGCGCATTTCTTTTTTGCCAACCTAATATAACACTCACATACATCTGTTCGATATCTTGAGAAATTTACAAAATAGTAAAAACGCGCATTCATAACTGGACAACCCAATAAATTTAGCAACTTCAACACAGAATGGCTCTTCTCAAACTATCTTTACTGGGACATCCTTAAAAAGTGAGTTCAAAGCTCAATCTACACTACTGGACAATGAAATATCATATTTGAAAAACGATCGTCCCTTTCGCGCGTCTGTAACTCCCTTGTCTTTACCGTATTTCTAAATATTAATGTTACCATTGTGTAGCCCTTGAAAAGAGCTTTCAGAAAATGTATAACACTAATAGTTTAAACTCAAAGACAAGGAAGTTACAGACGCGCAAAAGTGACGATCTTTTTTCAAATATGATATTTCATTGTCCAGTACTGTATCTATTAGGCAGGTAGAATCTATTAGGCTGAATCTATTAGGTAGGTAGAATATTATATCTATTAAGTAGAAATGCGGATTTCAACATTTTCATAAATTTCGAACGATAGAAACCTGCTATCGATGAATGTTATAAACTACTTGAAAGTTGCAAATCTCCTTTACAAAATAGGCTAAAACGTGTTTCAATTGATCAAACGATTGAAGAAATTTCGAGGCCGAAATGCGAGTGACCAAAAAAGGGCACTTTTCGAAAACCCCACTTTCACAAGAGTTCGGTTTTGACTATGTAGTGGAAAATGCCCTAAAATATCAATAAAACCGCCCTAAAATACCAATAAAACCACTCTAAAATATCATTCAAAATAATATCATTCAAAATAATTAAGAGTTGGGATCATTTCATGGGAAAACTTTGTTTTTAGAATAATTTTTCTTTTTTGTGAAAAAGCCGGTTTTTTGACAATTTTGAGGGTTTTGAACTTATAACTAACACTTAAATTTAAATAGAGCTACCGTAAATACTGTAATAGTACCCCACCCCCATAATGACGGGGCGGAGCGTTGCGTAGTCTAGCTTTGGACGAGTTTTTCTCGACACTGGTTTATGCTACAATGCGCGCTTAGGTATCAAAAAATAGCCCTGAATTTCAGCTATTTTTTGATACCAAAGACGCATTTTTGAAAGTACGGGTGCTTTGCAAAAAATGAAATACGAAAAAACTTTTGCGACTACCCGACTGTACGAGGGGGGTGGGGTACTATTGGGTTGTCCAATAAGTAATGCGTGTTACTTATTTCGAAACTATTGCGAAATCGCTTCGAGCAAATATATGCTCTTTTTAATCATCAGCATCTTGTGTTTATTTTTATATATTATTTTATGCATTTGCCTTTGTTTTATAATAGATATGTTGTTTTGCAGATGAAAGACAAAAAGTTTGTTGTCCGCGCATCAATGCTGTATGATTTCAAACGAGGTAAAACTGCAGCGGATTGCCATCGAACTATCTGTGCCGCATTTGGAGAGGATTCAATTTCAATCAGCCAGTGCCAGCGCTGGTTTAAACGATTTGCGGACGGAAACGAGTCGTTAGAGGACGAGGAACGCGCTGGAAGGCCAGTCGTTTTTGATAACGAAGCTTTGCTTTACACCATGACGGACTTCACTCTTTGCTCGGACGATGGAGAAATGTTGTTGATTGTTGTGGAGAATATATCGATTAATAAAGTTCTCTTTTGTTAATTTTGTGATATTTTGAAAATCGTGTCAAAACACGCATTACTTATTGGACAACCTAATATTACAGTATTTACGGTATCTATTAGGGTGGTGCAAAAGAAACAGCCGATTTGACGGTAAATTCAAAAAAAAGATGGCGTTCGATGGTGACATGATCACAATGGAATATTTTCGCAAGATCTCGAGCAGATTGGCATCGATCGGCCTGAAACACGTCCCTCAGCTTGGCTTCGTTCACGACTTCTGGCCTCGAACCGTACTCGTAATCTTCCAAAGTCTCGTCTTCCCCTCGGAATCGTTGAAACCAAGTCTGACACTGCCTGAGAGACAAACTGCCATCTCCGAAAGCAGCACAGAGAGAACAATGCAGCAGACTTTCCAATTTTGAAGTTAAACAGTAATGCTGCTCGTAGCACAAACTTTTGCCCGACCATGATCTAAATAAAAAATAAAAGCATTTTTAAATAAAATAAACAACAAGCAAAAAATTCAAATGTCGAAATAAATAGCAAACAAATATGCGAACAAAACATAAAAAAAACTAATGCCGTTAGCATCGCTCGTTTCTGATAAATGAGAGCTGATACCCATCGGCAGTCTCTTTTGCACCACCCTAATAAATTTCTGTAAACGCATTTCCGTTAGTCTTCTTTAATGAATTTCTATATAGTTATCTTTCTTTTTTTTAAATCTTCAATTTTGAGAAGTTAACTCTATTTTGACCACACTAAACTTGTCCCTAAAGTGACTCGATTCCTCTTTTTGGTCACTCGCATTTCGCCCTCGAAATTTCTTCAATGGTTCGATCAATTGAAACACGTTTTAGCCTATTTTGTAGAGGAGATTTAAAGCTTTCAAATAGTCTATAAGATTCATCGATAACATTCATCGATATCAGGTTTCTATTGGCGGAAATTTATGAAAATGTAGAATTTAGATGTTGAAAATGTTGAAATCCGCATTTCTTATGCATGTACCTAATAAATCAATGCTTAGCCTCGATCTCAACAATTCCATCAACATCTCCATCATCAAGAAGCAAGGGTTCCCTCATGTTAATCATCGTTTTCTCCGTTGTCGGTGGAGTTCTTCTTTTGGCTTTATTTGGATGCTCATTTTATTGTTTCTGGTAAGGCTTAGTGGGTTGGAGTAGAGTCAAAACTCCAAATGGATTGGAGTAGAGTAGAGTCAAAACTCCAAATGGATTGGAGTAGAGTAGAGTCAAAACTCCAAGTGAGTTGGAGTAGAGTCAAAACTGCAAATGGATTGGAGTAGAGTAGAGTCAAAACTCCAAGTAAGTTGGAGTCGAAAAATTTAGCACAAAGAGAAATGGTGGAAGGAAAATGTTTGGTCGATCGACTGGAATCAACACTCTTTTGAGAAAAACAATCTTTCAAGAAAAAACAAACGACACTGGTGAGCAAGGCAAAAGTACAATTGGCCTATTTGAGAGCAACGAATTGGATCAAAGGTGAGCATTAAATTTATATTCAAAAAAGTTGTTTTAGTCTTTTGGATAAATGGGAAGTGCCTCAAAAAGATTTGCATATATTCGACTTCAAACTGGGCTCTGGTGCCTTTGCAGTCGTCTACAAGGGATTTTTGAAAGGAATCCCTCCGGTGGCTCGGATATATCCATTAATGCAGGTAAGGGATATGTTGAATTGAATCGAAATGAAAAGAATGGATGAATGAAAAGAATGAAAAGAATTTAATATTTAATGGAATATTTTATTCATTGATAATAGTATCTTAACAAACAAAATATTATCCTTTGCCAAACGTTTAGACGTCATTTTCAACATCATTGAATGATTCCAATGACCAAATTGATTGAGAAACCTCTTCTTCATCGTCCAAGACGCCATTGCTTCTTCAGGCATCAATGGTTTATCTCACGTTATTGCAAGACGTGTGATGCCCAGCTTCTTCAGACGTCAATGCTTTATCTCACGTTATTGCCAGACTACTTCTTCATCATCCAAGACGCCATTGCTTCGTCAAGCGCCAATGGTTTATCTCACGTCATTGCAAGACGTGTGATGCGCAGCTTCTTCAGACGTCAATGCTTTATCTCACGTTATTGCTAGTCGTGCTTCTTTTGACGCTTCTCTTGACTGCCCAGCTTCTCTTGACTCTTTTGAATAATCCATTCGTAAACGGCTTTGTCGAGCTTGAGCGAGCGAAGTGAAAGTCCACTACCAAATGAGGTTTCCTCTTCATCGTCTAAGAAGCCATCGCTTGCCTTCTTAGATCAGATCAATGAGCCATCCGAGTCATAAACCAAATTGCTGACATCCTCGTCCAAATCCACCTCTTCTATCAACTTGGCCAAAGTATTGTCGATGCATGCTTGCAGAAGCTGAGCGAAATGGACGTCCACTACCAGATAGCTTTTTTGATCCCTGTTAGACGTCACCAATTTGTTTTCCTGAGATCTCCATTCGTGAATTTGTCGTTCATCAATTCCAAAATGACGTCCAGCCTCCCGATTGCTGGTCCGCTATGCGTATCCAATCACCTCGATTTTGAAAGACACATTGTAAGACTTCAACTTTTGTGTCAAAGCCTGCTTTACGATCGCAGACGTCACCTAAAATAAAAAAGTTAGTAAATGCTGATAGAAAAATATTAAACATAAAAACAACATTATTAAAGCCCATAAACAATTGAAAATACTTAAAAAGCAAATAAAATCTCGATTCTTTGTGTCTACGTGGTAGTAAGTAAGGTACTTTTGGTGTAAAATAGAATTTAGGAGTACTCTAATAACCGCCGGGACGCTTTTTAGAGGCGGGCGACTTTTGGGCGGCGACTTTTAGAGGGCAGCGCTTTTTAGCAGATTTTTATATCTTGAAAACTTTAAGCAAACTCTTAAACGATTTTAGGCGTCACAGGATTTCCTCGATGATGCCACAATAAATGGAGTACTCTAATAACCGCCGGGACGCTTTTTAGAGGGGCGGGGGGGGGGGCGACTTTTGAGAGGCGCCTTTTAGAGGGCAGCACTTATTTTTTATTTTTTCGATCAAGTCCTAGATGCGGCGCTTTTTAGAGGATTTACAGCTGCATTTACATGTGCATTTACAGCTATCGTTTTCTTTTTCGAATGAAGGGAATTATGTTGCGGTGAAAACCATTCCCGAAAAGGCTTCACAAGAAGAAAAGTTGGTCCAAAAGTTGGTCCAATTCCGAGAAATTTCACTAATTTAGAGAAGAATTTTTGGATGAGATAAATTTTATGAAAAAACTCGATTATCAACCGCATATTCTATCGTTGATTGGATGCTCGACATCAATGAATAATCCCTTTATTCTGACTGAACTTTGTGAATTTGGAGATTTGTTGAGTTTGGTTCGAAAAGCCTCCATTGAGGTTGGTAGTGAATGGAAGAGGTTGTTAACAAAAAATTGTTTCATTCAACAAAAAACGGTTTGATTGATTCTTGGTTACATATCTCTGGTTTGTTAATAAGAAGACGAATAGAATGCCAAGAACTAGTAGCCATCAATTTCCAGGATTCAATCTTGAAGCTGAATGATTTCCTTCCAATTTCATGGCAAATCAGCGACGCTTTGGTACATCAGATTCATTGAAATCAATCAAATAAATTCCCAAATTCAGGATTTCTTTTCGAATAAAAGCATTGTTCATCGAGATGTAGCTGCTCGAAATATTCTCATAAATAAAAATAAAACAGCCAAGGTTAATCACGGATTATCTTTATTAACTTTAAATAGTCTCTTTTCAGTTATCGGATTTTGGTTTATGTCGTTTCAGTAGTGAAATGTTTTATAAATCTCGTGGTGGTAAATTACCATTAAAATGGATGGCTCCTGAAGCTATTGAATATGCACAATTCTCGACGAAATCTGATGTGTAAATTGTCGTAGTTCGTTTATCTAAAAAGAATCCCATTTTTAGTTGGTCATTTGGTGTTTTACTTTATGAAATGTATTCTTTTGGAAAAACTCCATTTCATTCAATACAACAAGAAGAAGTATTAGCACAATTAAAAATGGGGAAACGAATGGAAAAACCCGAGAAGACGCCTGAATTGATGTGAGTGATTGATGAGTGATCGATCAATGGGAAGAAGGGAAGGGATGGGAAGAAGGGAAGGGATGGGAAGAAGGGAAGGGATGGGAGGAAGGGAAGGGAGGGGAAGAAGATTTTAAATGAAATGGAATAAAATGAAATGGAAGAATGGATTTAGAAAAGAATTAATGGATGTTTGTTGGAATGAAAATCCCTTTGAAAGGCCGAATTTCACGGAGATTCACTCGAAATTGTATAGAGAAATGGAAGAGAATCAAGATGAATACAAATATTTGCATTTCAGGTGAGATTTCAATCTTTAAGTGAATGTTCAATGGTCGCAATTTAGCAAGAATTACTACAAAATTGAAACAAACACCAGTTCAAGTTGATCATTGAATAGAATCAGATCTTTTCCCCGGTGCTTTTTTTGCCTTCAAATATCTTTTCGTTTTTCGTTTGATTTTATGTACAAAGAAGGCAGATTTTATGTAAAAACAAGACACATTTTAAGACAAGACAACAAGTCTATCAAATCACATTCTACCAGTGCATTGAAACACTTTTAACACATTGACGACGAAACCCTTTTATACCATACAGTCGCGTGGGAAGAGAGCGTTCTGTGCTAGGGATTTTTTCGAAAATTTACGAATAAGTCTGAGTGTTGGGAGAGGAGAAGTTTAGGACAGGTTGGTTTGAGTTTAGATCTCTCAAACCAATGTTATATTCAAAACTATCTCAAAAGTTGAATTCTTCATGTTTGAAAATCCTAAATAGCGTCTTTTCAACTTTATTAGTTTTTGCTCAACTGTGGGTCACCAGTGGCCCACGTCGTTCCAGACGACAGTTCACTCGTGGGGCACCGGTGGCCCACGTAGTGTCAGACGACAGTCCACTCGTGGGACACCGGTGGCCCACGTCGTTCCAGACGAAAGTCCACTCGGGGGACACCAGTGGCCCACACCGTCCCAGGCGACAGTCCACTCGGGGGACACCAGTGGCCCACACCGTCCCAGGCGACAGTCCACTCGGGGGACACCAGTGGCCCACACCGTCCCAGGCGACAGTCCACTCGGGGGACACCAGTGGCCCACACCGTCCCAGGCGACAGTCCACTCGGGGGACACCAGTGGCCCACACCGTCCCAGGCGACAGTCCACTCGGGGGACACCAGTGGCCCACACCGTCCCAGGCGACAGTCCACTCGGGGGACACCAGTGGCCCACGCCTTCGCCAATGTGTTTCCGTCATCATTTCATTTTAAACAAAATTTGTAGACAATTTAATTCCTATTGATTCATCATACCAGCAATAATAAATGGTACATTCAATTAAGATCAAAAGAAGAACCCCAACAATGACAGATAAAATAATGGTCAACATGAGTGAAGCCTTGCTTTTTGATGATGAAGATGTTGAGATTGATCCAATTAAGATCAATAGAAGAGCCCCAACGAAGAAGAACCCCAACAATATTGATTGAGAGATTATGTTAAGCTTAAGACTCTCTTTTGAAAGATGTTGTTGTGGAGTTTGTTGACAAGGAAGTGATTCGTCGTGTTGCGGTTGCTAGATTTACTTTCGTTGCTGAGCTTTGCAGAACTTGCTAAGCCTTGCAGAACTTGCTAAGCCTGCAGAACTTGCTAAGCCTGCAGAACTTGCTAAGCCTTGCAGAACTTGCTAAGCCTGCAGAACTTGCTAAGCCTAAGCAGAAGGCTAGTTAACATTTACACTTTGTTTTTATTTGTGCCGTAATTGCTGAAGTAGTTGTTGAGCTAGCAGTAGTAGTGCTTGTAGTTGACATGGTTATGCTCGGCTTCAACCATTCAACCATTCAACCATTCAACCAATGGTTGAAGCCGAGCATAGCTCATAATTGTCGCCAATTGTGTCATCGTTGAGGAAATCTTTCGAACTCCTAAAATTTGCTTTTATCTTTCGATTTATTCCAACATACATAACGAAAATAAATAAAATAAATTTTGATTTTGATTTCTTTCAATATCACTTCACTTTTGTCATCGATTAGACTAGTCTAGCAATGAGTATGGTCATTTGGACAGTCCAGTCAGTCCAAAAGGTTGTCCAACATCAAAGCAACTTGAGCCGGCTTCAATTAAGATGTGGTTGATTTACATTCTTAAAGCTTTAACAACCTTTTTCCTGTTTTCCTGTTTTTTTTCTCGCTATTGCATTGTCTTTATATTATTATTCAAGAAATTTGATAATTTTAGGAATGGTGAAGAAGTCTGTTCATTGCGATTCAATCATAGTCTTGCACAAAAGGTGGTACATCTGCCAGACGACGACATCCAGACGACATCGACGACATCAAGTCGTACATCTTTCCCAGAGTTGATACGCTTTAGAAAGCTTTGTCAATCAGAAAGCTTTGTCAATCAGAAAGCTTTAGAAAGCACAGTTTCCAACGTAAACCAAGAATCCCAATCGATTCTTCAAAGAAAACACAAAAAAAGAAAAACCTTTCGAAAACTGAAATTTTATAAATCCTGAATGTCACAGCAGAGTTTGAGAGCAAAGTTTTTAAAATTCTGCAAATTTTGTGAATCCTGGGTTTCGCAGGATTTTGTTAGGGCCTTGTTTGGCGCAATTTCCAAAGAAAACCCTTTCGAAAACTTAAATTTCATAAATCCTGGATGTCACAGCATAGTTTGAGAGCAAAGTTTTTAAAATTCTGCAAATTTTGTGAATCCTGGGTTTCGCAGGATTTTGTTAGGGCCTTGTTTGGCGCAATTTCCAAAGAAAAACCTTTCGAAAACTTAAATTTCATAAATCCTGGATGTCACAGCATAGTTTAAAGCAAAATGGAGTTGAAAAGAGTTTAATAGTTTTCAAGAAATTATTATTCAAGAAATGGTGAAGAAGGAATGGTGAATTAGGAATGGTGAAGAAATCTGTTCATCGCGATTCAATCATAGTCTTGCAAAAAAGGTGGTACATCTGCCACATCGACGACATCAAGACGACACCAAGTCGTACATCTTTCCCAGAGTTGATACGCTTTAGAAAGCTTTGTTAGTCAGAAAGCTTTGTCAATCAGAAAGCTTTGTCAATCAGAAAGCTTTAGAAAACACAGTTTTCAACGTAAACCAAGAATCCAAATCTTCTTTCTTCAAAGAAACCACAAAAAAACTCCTCTTCTCGTCTTCTCATTAGTCTTGGTCATCGAATCGGGCGATTCTCCGCGCTCTGAGTCAGCTTTGTATGGGCGGCCGGTGACGAACCCACCACCACTTGTGTTGTTGCCCCCAAAATCGAGCAATCACCAAATTTTTGCCAGTTTCCCCCATCCTGGAGCGCACGTTACTGATTTTGACTAAATTCGGCGATCAAAAGTGAATTTCGCCGAAATTCGCTGTAATCTATTCGAGCGCTACACCGAAAAATTGAAAATTTATGCTTTTGTAAAAAATTTTTGTTTCAAACTATGCTGTGACACCCAGGATTCATGAATTTTGAGTTTATTAGCAAGATTTCTGTTTGAAAATTGACCCAAACCCGGTCCAACCCGGTCGGGACTTGCTTGCGCCAGCGGGAGGCTTTAGGGAACCTACTGGCCTCGCAAGTTTCAACCGGAAAAGTCTCAAAATTAAGTGAATTGTGGAAATTTGGCTAGAATTCGTTTGTTTTTTGTTTTGGCAATGTGATTTGGTCGGTTTAGTTTCGCAATTCTTTCAATTCTTTCAATTTTTCCATTTTTTTCCAATTTGACTGAAAAAATGTTCGAAAACAAAAAAATTAGCTTATTTGGAACGCACAAAAAAGGCAAGCGGCTAATTTGAGTTACCAAATAGTCTAAATGAGCGCTGACTCGTTGGTAAACGGTAATAGAGTGTGCTCCTTGTTGACAGACAATTTGTCAGACAAATTTGTCTTGACAACTTTTTTGTCGGACAATTGATCCGACAAACTTCCGACAACGCGTTTTCTAAAAGGTGCGCTTTTTAAGCAAAGCTATAAAGGCCGCGCTAAAAAAAATGTGCAAAAGTTTCTTAAAATGTAGTAATGGATAGTTTTATTTAAAGGGGGGTATTAATCGCGGCCGGGTGACGATAAAAATTTTTTTACGGCAACCACCTGTTTTTTTATTTTAATATCGCTGATTTTATTATAAAAAGAATAAAAATCACCCGGCTAGAGTGATTTGATGGGTTTACAAATTTTTGGAGACACTGCAAGACTTGGAGAAAAACAAGATCGTCACTCATCAGACACCTCAGCACAGTCTAGATCGATTGAATTTTAATTGCAGATAAATTTAAAAACAAAATAAAAAGCACAAAAAACAATAAAAATAAATTGTTAATCTATAATTCTTCCTCTTGCTCACTTTCATCTTCGCTCAAGTACAGCAGTTCCTCAAATCGGCTTCCTATCTTATCAATTTCCAGCGCATCTTCACCAGAAGTGACTGAATCTCCTCCACCGTAGGACATCTTCAGCGCTTTAATTGACACAATTAGATCTTTTTTCCATTTGTGGTCGCTTGTGGTTTTAGTTTTCTCAAATAGGTGCCTTTTAGCTGAGGTGTCTGATGAGTGACGATCTTGTTTTTCTCCAAGCCTTGCAGTGTCTCCAAAAATTTGTAAACCCATCAAATCACTCTAGCCGGGTGATTTTTATTCTTTTTATAATAAAATCAGCGATATTAAAATAAAAAAAACAGGTGGTTGCCGTAAAAAAATTTTTATCGTCACCCGGCCGCGATTAATACCCCCCCCCCCTTTAAGGATTTAGGTTTTTTAGGGCGTGGAATTTGTTTTTGAATAGTTCTAGTGCAAATGTAGACAACAAGCCCGGTAAATTCTTAAATAATATAATTTTTTAATAGTGTTTCTTAACTTTTTCCGTTTTAGATATGTTTTCTTTAATTTTACATGGCATTTTAAAATTTTTAAGTTTTAGCGAACTTTTGACATGAGCTGCGACGATGAAAATGTCTGAAAATGATTTATAAGCGTAAAGGCAACTATCACTAGAATTTACCCTATTACTGGGAGAAGCATCCATTTTCTCTCACAATCACACGGTTCTCTACGCAGTACTCTAAATAGTAGGAATTATCAATTTAACCTGTTTGAAAAGGAAAAAAAAAACAAAAAGTTATGGAAAGAATAACAGAAAAAAAAGCGCAAGATTTTAATGTACATTTGCATTTTGAAAAATTTGCTGACGCAAAGCATAGGGTTACGGTAGCTTATCTTCGGCGCGCGCTTTTTAGAAAACGCGTTGTCTGCAAGGAACACACTCTAAACGGTAAACGGTGAGTAGAGTAATCCGTTTTCTAAACCATGCCCTTTTCTCTTTCTACCGTAATCCAAATTAGTCAGTAAACGATGTTTTGGCGAATCTGGAAGTCACTAGAGTTTTTCCAAAGCTTAAAACATTAAAATTAGCAGTTTCATCTATTGGCCCCATATCCGTTTTCTAAACCGTGCCCTTTTCTTCATCTACCGTAATCCAAATTAGTCAGTAAACGATGTTTTGGCGAATCTGAAGTCACTAGAGTTTTTCAAAGCTCAAAACATTAAAATTATCAGTTTCATCTATTGGCCCCATATCCGTTTTCTAAACCGTGCCCTTTTCTTCATCTACCGTAATCCAAATTAGTCAGTAAACGGTTTTTTGGCGAATCTGGAAGTCACTAGAGTTTTTCCAAAGCTTAAAACATTAAAATTAGCAGTTTCATCTATTGGCCCCATATCCGTTTTCTAAACCGTGCCCTTTTCTCTTTCTACCGTAATCCAAATTCATTAGTAAACGGTGTTTTGGCCATTCTGGAAGGCACTAGGGTTGTTCTCAAGTTCAGAAATTTAAAATTTGAAAATTTAGAAATTTAAAATTCCTGAGCCTGAGCCTGAGCCATTTAATCCAGTAGCATCGTACCCTAAACCGTGTCTCTTTCCTCTTTCTACCGTAATCTTGTCTCTATTTTTATCCAATCTATGCACTTTTTGTGTCTTTCGATATTTTGTATCACAGAATTCGGTCAAAAAGTGGAGAGATCGGATAAAAATGGAGACAGGACTACGGTAGAAAAGAGCACGGTTTAGAAAACGATCTAGAAGGAAAGGTAAATAGTAGACTTGTGTTTCGGTTGAACCGGAAACGTTCTTTTTCGGTTCGGTTTCGGTTTCGGTTTCGGTTAACCGAACCGAACCGAAAAAAAATATTTTTCGGTTGAACCGAAACCGAACCGAACCGAAAAAATCATCTTTTCGGTTGAACCGAAACCGAACCGAACCGAAATTCGATAACGTGCGATAAAGTGAACCAATGCAAAACGCAATAAATTTATGCGAATGACGCCAAACTCTGTTTTTTTTTATTTTTGCATGAATATTCAGTTGGTTAGGCTGAATAACTTGACAGTAAATAGATAAAAAGCATTTTGCAACAAAGTTCGTTTTATATTTCCTCGATTTTTTTTTGCAATTGCGCAATTGTTTTTCAAAAAAAACATTCTTCACTTTTTCTGTCTTTACTTGCACCATTTTGTTTGTTTGCTTTCATTTGTTTTGCCATAGGTATAAACTGTTCAAACTTAAACTGCTGGACAATGAAATATGATATTTGAAAAAAGATCATCACTTTCGCGCGTCTGTAACTCCTTTGTCTTTACCGTATTTCTAAATATTAATATATGCCACTGTGTAGCCCATGAAAAGAGCTTTCAGAAAATGTATAACACTAATAGTTTAAACTCAAAGACAAGGGAGATACAGACGCGCGAAAGTGACGATCTTTTTTCAAATATGATATTTCATTGTCAAATATGATATTTCAAATTACAATCGCTAAAAATTTGAGTCAACCGAAACCGAACCGAACCGACAAACTCAGTTTTCGGTTGAACCGAAACTGAACCGAACCGAAAAACTCATCTTTTCGGTTCAACCGAACCGAACCGAGCCGAAAGACTCATCTTTTCGGTTCAACCGAACCGAACCGAACCGAAGATTTCGGTTGACTTCGGTTGAACCGAAACCGAAACTGAACCGAAAAGAGCCAACCGAAACACAAGTCTAGTAAATAGTGATCAAGCTGCCACACTTTGATATAAATTCTTGACATTAATTTAGCTACTTTTCGAGCACATTGGCGCAAATGGGCACAGCAGTAACGGATTGGCGATCGGTGGAGCCTCGCCGAGCGGTGGAGCCTCGCCGAGCGGTGGAGCCTCGCCGAGCGGTGGAGCCTCGCCGAGCGGTGGAGCCTCGCCGAGCGGTGGAGCCTCGGACGGCCTCGGAGTGCAGACGGCTTTTCAAGGAAAGATCGGACGACGATGAGATTCGGAAAATGATAATAAAGCAATAAAGAATTGTTTGCGTTCACCAATAAGTATAATCAATTAGCGAATCGATGCCAATCTTATGCATTTACATTAGTAATTGAAAATTTTGTTTCTGCTGTTTTTGCTGAATTTCGATCAACTCCCGGATTTGTAAATTTCTAAAAAGTTTCCAAAATCTGGCACAGTTACCTAGCTCTTTGAAGTGTTCAGAATTGCTTGTGATTTAGCGTTTTTTAAGTTAAACTTCACACTAGAACTTGCCGGAATCAGTTTTTGATTTACATTCGCAATACTGGTCCCTCTGTTTTGCCCACGTTTTAACTACCGTAAATACTGTGATTGGACGGCACCCCTACGCTGGTACAAATTGCGTTTTTGACAATTCGACAATTCGACAATTAAAATTTGACGATTCGACAATTCGACAATTAAAATTTGACAATTCGACAAAATGACAAAATTCAACTTTAAGGTCGGATCGAGATTTCCAACGAAACATGGTTTTTATGTTTTTCCGGAATGCACAAATAACATAAAATTATGAAGGGGAAAAGTTTTTAGAGAAAGAAAAATGGAAAAAACCGTCAGACCATAAAGTGTACCTACAGTAAGTACACTTTACGGTCCAGGGTTCTGACTGGGAATCTTGACTGCGAGTTCTGACTGAGAATCTTGACTGGGAATCTTGACTGGGAATCTTGGCTGGGAATCTTGACTGCAAATCCTGGCTACGAATCCTGACTACGAATCCTGACTGCGATTCCTGACTGCGAATCTTGACTGGGAATCCTGACTGCGACTCCTGACTGCCAATCCTGACTGCGAATCCAGACTGCGACTCCTGACTGGGAATCCTGACTGCGAATCCTGACTACAAATCCAGACTACGAATCATGACTGCGAATTCTGACTGAGAATCTTGACTACGACTCCTGACTGCGACTCCTGACTGCCAATCCTGACTGCGAACCCAGACTGTGACTCCTGACTGCGAATCTTGACTGCGACTCCTGACTACGAATCCTGACTACGAATCCTGACTGCGAGTCCAGACTACGAATCCTGACTGCAATTCTGACTGTGGGCAACTTGGAATATCGGTAAAAATTGAACGGGACCCTTTAATAGAACGCCTGCCGGGGAAAAAATGACGGGCGGAAAAACTAGAACGGCAATTCAATTACAGTTCAATTACAGTATGTCTTGTAGGCGATTCTCGTAAACATTCCTAGGCTTTGGGTTCCAGCTCAAAAGACAGCTCTGATTTATTTATCATATTTATCATCTTTATCATATTTGAGATCCCTGAAAGAGAAAAATTGGAAAGAACAAGATCTCAGAGTCAAAGATCGATCGCTCAAGGCAAGGCTATTTTTGGGAGAAATGAGCAATGAGATATCCTGATCTCTCCTTTCCTTTCTCCATTTTCTTTTGTCAACGATTTTCGGGGGAATCCCCCGATCTGATCAAAGCCACGTGGTCCTTTTTGGGGGAAAAGAAAAGGTTAGACGTTTGATCTTTCGTTGGGCTTTCAAAGAACGCCTACTCTACCCGGTTTGACCTAGTTTTTATGCAAATTTGGGTGATCTTTAATGATCGCTGACTAGAAGTGTTCAAAAATCAAAGATCAGTGAGGTTTTTTTACCGCTTTTAAACTGTTAACTGTGCGGAAAGTATTAAGCATAGAAGAAATTGTAAAAAAATGCTTTTCGAAATACCGATTCGATTCGAAATAAAACAAGGTTCCGATCGGGCCTTTTTTGGGCCAATTTCCAAAGAAAAACCTTTCGAGAACTTAAATTTCATAAATCCTGGATGTCACAGCATCGTTTGAGAGCAAAGTTTTCAAAATTCTGCAAATTTTGCGAATCCTGGGTGTAACAGGATTTCGATAGGGCCTTTTTTGGGCCAATTTTCAAAGAAAAACCTTTCGAAAACCTTAATTTCATAAATCCTGGATGTCACAGCATAGTTTAAAGCAAAATGGAGTTGAAAAGAGTTTAATAGTTTTTATAACTACTGTGTACACCATGTGTCTAATTTCAGATTTCAGATTTCAAGATTTACTTACAAGGGAAGGTGAAATGGATAGGCTGGCCAAAGGGATAAGCTGGCCAAATGGATAAGCTGGCCAAATGGATAGGTTGGCCAAATGGATAGGCTGGCCAAATGACATCGCCATAGAGCTAGCCATAGAGCTATCAACGCAGAAATTCACGCTGAATCCGAATCTGCTTCCCGTTTTTGCTAAACGGTACTCTGGCAAAAGTTATAAGCAAGTTATACGCAAAGTTTTGTATGAAATTTTAAAAATCATCCCTCGAGTTTATTAGCAGATTTCCTAGAGCCTTGAAAGAGCAGTCGTGGGCTAATGGTAGTCGATTAAAATACGAGACAAACCGTTTCAGGTTCGACTCCCCGGCTCAACTTATTTTTAGATTGCTTTTTTAGATTGCTCTCTATTTCAAATACAAATCTTTTTCAAACAACTTTTACTACGTTTACTTTCAACTATTAACATTGGTACGACGCCGGTTGGGCGTCACTTTTTTTCTTCAAAACCACTTTTTCTCGAGTAATTTTATGCGTAGATTCCGAAAAACACAACGAGAACTTGGGAAAAGGCGCTTTAAGCCGAGTGGTGGGGCTTCAAAGTGCGCGCTGTGATGCGTGCGTGCGTGCGTGCTCATACAATGTGAATAGAGGGATACTGTTTTGATGTAGAATTTTGAAAACTTTGTTCACAAACTATGCTGTGAAATTTATGAAATTTAAGTTTTCAAAAGGTTTTTCTTCGGAAGTTGGCCCAAACAAGACCCTATCGAAATCCTGCGAAGCCCAGGATTCACAAAATTTGCAAAATTTTGAAAACTTTGTTCTCAAACTATGCTGTGACATCCAGGATTTATGAAATTTAAGTTTTCGAAAAGTTTTTCTTTGAAAATTGCGCCAAACAAGACCCTATCGAAATCCTGCGAAGCCCAGGATTCACAAAATTTGCAAAAATTTGAAAACTTTGTTCTCAAACTATGCTGTGACATCCAGGATTTATGAAATTTAAGTTTTCGAAAAGTTTTTCTTTGAAAATTGCGCCAAACAAGGCCCTATCGAAATTCTGCGAAACCCAGGGTTCACAAAATTTGCAGAATTTCGAAAACTTTGTTCTCAAACTATGCTGTGACATCCAGGATTTATGAAATTTAAGTTTTCAAAAGGTTTTTCTTCGGAAGTTGGCCCAAACAAGACCCTATCGAAATCCTGCGAAGCCCAGGATTCACAAAATTTGCAAAAATTTGAAAACTTTGTTCTCAAACTATGCTGTGACATCCAGGATTTATGAAATTTAAGTTTTCGAAAAGTTTTTCTTTGAAAATTGCGCCAAACAAGGCCTGATCGAAATTCTGCGAAACCCAGGGTTCACAAAATTTGCAGAATTTCGAAAACTTTGTTCTCAAACGCTGCTGTGACATCCAGGATTTTTGAACTTTAAGTTTTCGAAAGGTTTTTCTTTGAAAATTGCGCCAAACAAGGCCTGATCGAAATCCTGTGATAGGTCTATGGCTCTTATCATTTAGCAAGCCTATCCAGTTGACCTTCTCTTGTTAGTTTTCCGTTTTTGGTCTATTAATAAGCTTGAATAGAGTTTGTTTATCAAGTTAGCACCGAAAAAAACCCTTATCAACCATTCAACCTCTATCCATTTCACTTCATAGTCACGAGGTTGAGGTGTTTCCCCAAATATGCTTTTCTTTTCTCCGACTCGCTCACTTTTTCATTCAAATCATATCAATTTCCCCTCAACAACAAGAAAACCAGCTCTTTTCCATTTCATTGAAAACTGTGTCAATCAAAGAAAAGCTAGATAAAGAAAAGCTTGATAAAGAAAAGGGGATTTCCCCAAAAAATTTCCTTATCAAGTACCTCGTGGGGATGGACGTGGTGGCGACGAAAGTAGAGACAGACAGACAGACAGACAGACAGACAGACAGACAGACAGACAGACAGACAGACAGACAGACAGACAGACAGACAGACAGACAGACAGACAGACAGACAGACATACACATCTGTTTTTCACGATAGATCAAAAAAACTCAGTAACAATTGTTTTGGTGTGTTCCAACTAAGCGAAAAAACAACAAAATTATGGATTCTGTTTGCACAGAACTCCAGCCTGGAATTAAGCTCAGAAAAAGATTTGATCAAAATCCTCCAAATTTGAGATTTGGAGGATCTTGATCGGTAAAAGATGTGCTGTGCGTTCCAGAATTGACAACAATTGATTAGAGATCGGAATTCTGCTAATGAATTACTTTGAAATGGGATCGGTTCAGTTACCGAAGTGTCATAGACGTCTTTTCATCCCCACTCACTTTAAACGTTCAAAACAAGAGTTGTGACCTCCAATTTGAAGAGATATTGCAAATCTAAGTCCATTTTCTTTTTGGACTTTTGTGAAACACAGCCGGTTTAATTACCCAACTGTCCACAAGTAGAAACTGAAAGAACCATGGTATCTGACCCGAGCTACAACTTGTAACGGTCAAAGTCCACACAGAAAACCCATCACTTTCGAAATTAACACGACCAGACAGAAATATTTGTTATTTTCTTACAGTGTGCCATCTATCAATCACGAAAAACTGCAAAAAAACATGATCAGAAACTCGAAAATAGAGATGATCTTCGAAAATCGTCTGCTCTCAGGGATAGACAGAGATAGATACAAGATCTGTACTCGAACAACTGAAAAACTGACTCACTCCTTAATCCTTTGATTGTTTGATCTTGTGGAAAAGTGTGAAAATTGTTGATGATTGCGAGATTTTCATCTTTTAGAGAAATCTTTTAGAGACAAAGTGCAATGGAAAAGTGTTTATTGGACAATTCGTTGAAAGGAGAAAAATGTACGGTTGCATCGTATGAACGCCGTTCCATTTGGTCTAAAATCTAGAACTAGAGCTAGAAAGCTAAAAGCTAGAACTAGTCTAACTCTGGCTGGCTAAATTTAGCTGAGAACTGGCTGGGAAAAGCCTGAAAACTCTAGAACTGGCTGTGAATTGATGAAAGCTGTAAAACTTTTTGAGAATTGTCTTCACCTACTCCAGGTTTCTTGACTTTTAAGCTACTTAAAATTCGCTCTTTGCTCAATCGATTTTTAGTTTTTTGGTCGCAAGTAATGTGAGAGGGTAACGAACTCAATTCTAGACGAATTCCATTTGATTTAACCTAAAAGCCTGAGAGATCAGGGTTATGACGATTCAGAGCTGGACACCTGGACCAGTCTCGACCTGGCTTCTGGTTTGACCCTCGACCTGGCTTCTGGTTTGACCCTCGACCTGGCTTCTGGCTTGACCCTCGACCTGGCTTCCGGCTTGACCCTCGACCTGGCTTCTGGCTTGACCCTCGACCTGGCTTCTGGCTTGACCCTCGACCTGGCTTCCGGCTTGACCCTCGACCTGGCTTCTGGCTTGACCCTCGACCTGGCTTCCGGCTTGACCCTCGACCTGGCTTCTGGCTTGACCCTCGACCTGGCTTCCGGCTTGACCCTCGACCTGGCTTCTGGCTTGACCCTCGACCTGGCTTCCGGCTTGACCCTTGACCTGGCTTCTGGTTTGACCGTCTTTTTGAAAATTGAAACAATCACTAAAAGTCACTAAAAGTGTTGAATAACAAGAAATAATAATAGAGTAAATATAAGGTGAAAACTAGTCAAAAATAAAGTGTGACATCCAGAGAGTCTGCTAAAATCATTAAACTGCAAAAATATTCAGCTAACGGCTTTGAAAAAGGTTCAACTCGTTTTGTCAAAATTGCCCGCTCTAAAATTTTCGCTTTTCTCCTCTCTGAAAATTGGAATAATTGCTGTGCGTTCCTGAAAAGAAAATCACGTTTCTGGTTTTGAAAATGTTTTGAAGTTTGAGGCTCGGAAAGTGATAGAAAATATTTTAGCAAAACCAGTTTCGTAGCGATGTAAGAGTTAGGTTTGAATGCAAATTGGAAATTCCTGCACTAAAGTGTAACTACAAATCAACACGTACTCTTAATCACTTGATTGTTTGATCTCCAACTATTTTGATTGTCATTTCATCTTTCGAAGACAATGCAGCGATCATTTCGTTGAAAAGTCGATGATGAAATGAGAAGGGTTACGGTAATTGCTTCTCTGCTTCTCAAAACCTCTCAAATGGGTATAAATGTCGATGCTGGGTGTCATTGGGGTGATTGCCGATCGCTCTTTGTGTCGGGGTTGGTGTTGGGGAATTCCCCTCCCCCTCCGCCCACGTGACCCCCTCCTTTTCCATGACATCTCTGGGGTAACACCGGAGATTTTATCTGTAATATGCAAATTGGAACGCACGAACTATAATCAGACTGGTCTTAAGGCTATAAAGTTAATTTTTAGATTTTGTGCATAGTAGTGCTATGAACTGCCTCCGATTTCTTGGTCTTACCGTAGATAACCGTGAATTTTTTGATCTGTAATATGCAAATTGGAACGCACTATCTATAACAAACCTAGTTTTAAGGCTATAAAGTTAGTGCTTAGATCTTGTGCATAGTAGTGCTATGAACTGCCTCCCATTTCTTGGTCTTACTGTAGATAATCTTGAGTTTTTTGATTTGTAACACGCAAACTGGAACGCACTATCTATAATAAAACTAGTTTTAAGGCTATAAAGTTAATTTTTAGATTTTGTGCATAGTCGTGCTATGAACTGCCTCTCATTTCTTTGTCTTACTGTAGATAACCGTGAATTTTTTAAACTTTAATATGCAAATTGGAACGCATTTTGTCTAATGAGATAATTTTTTGTCATTTTAAGCCTTTCTTAATTTTCTAAGATTACTGTAAAATTGAAAATTCTTGCAAAAACCCTTTCAGAAATCCGAAAATGCGACTCTCTTTGAAGCAACTCTTTCAACAGATCAGCGCCGTCGGGTGCGCGAATGGATTGGCCGGAAGGTGGGTAGTTTCAAAAAATTGGCTTATAACTTGGAAAAGCTGTACTCCGTACTTCGCTTTACTTCAACTACCGTACTCCAATAGGATTACAGTACCATCCTTACACCATTTCAGACAACTCGGCTGTGAGTCGGCTGCTCACGTGCTACAGAACTCCTCTCTACTTAAACAGTGCCGAATCCCAGTCAAATGGGAAGCGATCGTGAAAGAGGTGAACTCGGGACGGCACTTGGATGCGATGCCCGGCGTGAGAGAGGTGATTTTAATGAGTTACAAGGTGAAAGCTGAAGCGTTCTAACGCTCGATCACTTTTTAAAGTGTTAACAGTAGAGTAGTTCAGATCTACTATATATAAAAGAGCTGTGTCTGTCTGTCTGTCTCACTGCCTGCCTGCCTCCCTGCCTGTTTGTCTGTTTGTCTGTCTGTCTGTCTGTCTGTTTGTCTGTCTGTCTGTTTGTCTGTTTGTATGTTTGTCTGTCTGTCTGTCTGTCTGTCTGTTTGTCTGTCTGTTTGTCTGTCTGTCTGTTTGTCTTTTTGTATGTTTGTCTTTTTGTATGTTTGTCTGTCTGTCTGTCTGCCTGCCTGCCTGCCTGCCTGTCTGTATGTTTGTCTGTCTGCCTGCCTGTCTGTATGTTTGTCTGTCTGTCTGTCTGGCTGTCTGTTTGTCTGTCTGTCTGTCTGGCTGTCTGTCTGTCTGCTTATCTGTCTGTCTGTCTGTCTGTCTGTCTGTCTGTCTGTCTGTCTGTCTGTCTGTCTGTCTGTCTGTCTGTCTGTCTGTCTGTCTGTCTGTCTGTCTGTCTGTCTGTCTGTCTGTCTGTCTGTCTGTCTGTCTGTCTGTCTGTCTGTCTGTCTGTCTGTCTGTCTGTCTGTCTGTCTGTTTGTCTGTCTGTTTGTCTGTCTGTCTGTTTGTCTTTTTGTATGTTTGTCTTTTTGTATGTTTGTCTGTCTGTCTGTCTGCCTGCCTGCCTGCCTGCCTGTCTGTATGTTTGTCTGTCTGCCTGCCTGTCTGTATGTTTGTCTGTCTGTCTGTCTGGCTGTCTGTCTGTCTGCTTATCTGTCTGTCTGTCTGTCTGTCTGTCTGTCTGTCTGTCTGTCTGTCTGTTTGTCTGTCTGTCTGTTTGTCTGTCTGTCTGTTTGTCTGTCTGTCTGTTTGTCTTTTTGTATGTTTGTCTTTTTGTATGTTTGTCTGTCTGTCTGTCTGCCTGCCTGCCTGCCTGCCTGTCTGTATGTTTGTCTGTCTGCCTGCTTGTCTGTCTGTTTGTCTGTCTGTCTGTCTGCTTGTCTGTCTGTCTGTCTGTCTGTCTGTCCGTCTCTACTCTTCCGCTTCCAGTGGGCCGTTTCAAATAACTTTTAGTTAGTTTGGCTTAGAATTCCATGTAGTTGTGCAACACGTTTTTAGATTTTTAAAAAACCAAAATTGCAAAAACCAAAAAATCGTTCTTTAAACCAGATTGGTTTCCTTAAAAGCCAAATGATCCATTTGGTGCGAAAACTTGAGAAAATCTTTAAAATGAGCATCGACTACGCGCGAGTACAGTCCGTCAGGCTACAAACTACTGTAACTTTCTTTAGGATTAATATTTCTCAGTGTGCTTTAGTACGTTTGAAAGCTCTTGAAATTCTCTATCTTTTGAGCTATAGACCATGTAAATCAGATAGATTTAAAGCAATTTAGAAGCGTTTGTAGTTGGACATTTTGTCACTTTTGTAGTTTTTAATGCTCATCTCTAACAAAAGTCGTTTAGACAATGCGCAAGCTAGCCGATCAGACCCGGGAAACGATCAAGAAGGAGGGTGAAGTACTTGTGGTGGCCGGCGATCACTCATCAGCCATCGGCACCTGGAGTGGAGTGTCGACAGCGATGAGAGACGTCGGAGAGATCGGACTCATTTGGATTGACGCACATATGGTTGGTAATTTTGAAATCATCAAGTAGAGCTTAAAAAAAATCAATCAAAATCTATTGTGTGTTCCAGCTTTGCAATTGCAAATCTCATAGTGCCAGGTTTTTCATGTACTTTGTGCTCAAAAGTAACGTGAACATACCCTTTCCAGTGCACTTAATTTTGCTGTTAAATAATTGAAATTTAAAATGAAGTGGGGAATCGTGTGCGCTCCGGAAAAAGCAGGTTTACGTTTTGAGCCCAAAGTACAGCCAAAAAACGTGACAAAGAAGGCTTGGCTTGAGAATCTAGGACCTAAAATCTTCTTTTCCAGGACGCCCACACTCCAGCAACTTCAGGCACGGGGAATATTCACGGAATGCCAGTGGCTCATCTTTTAGGCTATGGTGACAGTCATTTGGCCTCAATTGGTGAGTTCAGCAATTCTTAAAACAGAATTTGAGTACTTCGGAACCTTCCGGGCCTTCCGGGCTTTCCGGGCCTTCTAGGCCTTCCGGGCACCTTCCAGCTATTATTTTTCATTTCTAAAGATACTCAGCCTTGTTGGGCATGGAATACTGTAGTGAATAGGAGAAAAAACTAGGCTAAGCGCAAAAAAGGTACCTGGGCCTGGGCCAGGTTGGGCCAGATACTTTTGTGGTCAGTCAAGAACAGAGGAGCCAAAGTCATGTCGGACTTTGCCTAGTCTAGCTTCCAACGGCCCCAGTCACTCCTTGTGGGCTAGGCCAGGTCAGGGTTAGAATCCAGATCCAGATCTGTTTTTGAAGGAGCAGCCATTTTTGTGAGCAACTTTACAGTATTTTACAATATTTCACGTTACAACATCAGCTGTGATCCATTTTTGACCGCTCAACTCTCTAATTTCCCATTCAGGCGACAACTTCCCAAAAATCCGTCCTGAGAACCTCTGCCTTGTCGGGATTCGGAGTTTCGAGCCAGCTGAGCAGGTAAATTGGAGAATTTTGGCTAAAACCAGTGACTTAGCAACTTCTTGATTACCTCGGCGTCCGGGTTTTCTTCATGGAAGAAGTGGAAAGACGGGGAATCGCTGAAGTGATGCAAGAGGCGCATCATCATGTCACGAGGTGAGCCCTAAAGAAGAAATTGGTGAAAAACAAAACTGTTGTGATTTTTGCGAAAAGCAAAAACTTTTCGGTTGCACCCGGGGTCGAACCAGGGTCGTGTGAGTGGGAGGAAAGTTTGCTATCCACTCGGCCATACAAACCACTTGATCTTTTAATAATATTTTACAATGAAAGCATGACCTCCAGGATCACCGAAAACTTTAGGCAAACCTCGGCTTTCGGCATGTCGATCGACATTGACGGCTTTGACGTGGCAGACGCACCGGCTGTGGGAACTCCGGAGAAAGGTTAGAAAATAGCTTTTAAATAATAAAGTGTGACATCCAGATAGTCCGATAAAATCATTAAAATCTAAAAATATTCAGCTAACGGCTTTGAAAAAGGTTCAACTCGTTTTGTCAAAAACAAAATTGTCAATTTCTGAAAATTGGAAAAACTGCTTTTAAATAATAAAGTGTGACATCCAGATAGTCCGATAAAATCATTAAAATCTAAAAATATTCAGCTAACGGGTTTGAAAAAGGTTGAACTCGTTTTGTCAAAATTGTTAGCTCTAAAATTTGCGCTTTTCTCCTCTCTGAAAATTGGAATCACTGCTGTGCGTTCCAGAAAAGAAAATCTCGTTTTTGGTTTTGAAAATGTTTTTAAAAATTCAGACGGAATCCGTGCCGACGAGTTTTTGCAAGCGCTTCTCCGGCTAGACTTGAGAGGATTGATCGCCACAGAGATCGTCGAATTCTTGCCGAAATTCGATGACGCCCACAAAACGAGGTTGGTCTTGAGTCTCTTTAAAAAGCAGCCTTTCAGCATTTCAGCATTTCAAGATATTCAGCTTAACATTTTAAAGGGTATTCAGTTGGGATTACTGTGGTTTCTTAAAGAACCCTCAAATTGAAAATTCTAAAGCCAGTTTTCTAAAGTGCGCTCCAGAATGGCCAAAAATGAGATTTCTATCAAAAATCGGAGTTCATAGAGTCAATTTTTCAATCCATCAAAAAAAAACCCACTTGGGATTACGGTAACTTATCCAAAAGTTTTAAAAAGTGATCCTTTTTCTCAAATGCCCGCCAGAATCGCCAAAAATGCATCAAATTTTGTCGAATTTCCCCGAATTTCAGCGAGAAACTCGTGGTGAATCTGATCGAAACGATTTATCAAACGAAATTCTTCCAAACCCAAGCAACGGAGTCGATTTTGCGACGAGCGCACTCATAAATTTCATAATTTTCACCAATTTTCACCAATTTTCACCAATTTTTTGTATTTTTGTGTATATAAATGTACAAAATTTGTGTTATTAAATAAATTTTGCCTTTTTCTCAAATCGGTAACTGGTTAATGGTCTAGAGCCTCGACCTCGACAAAAACTACCGTAACCCTTAACTCTTGATCTTTTTTAATTCAGGATTTCGGTGTATTTTAAAGAGAAATCGACGAAATCACAGATTTTAAGCGGTTTCCAGCGATTTCTCCGTATCTCTGAGTTGAAATCGCGAAGCCACAACAAACGAGAAACGGGAGCGGGCTACGATGGATGGAGCGCCGTTTAAGGAGAGAAGGGGACAAGACAGGGCTGCTCAGAAGCCGATCATTCTGCCCACCCGACCAAATTAGAGCATTCCAGGGCTTAAAAAAGAAATTTTTTTAAATTTAGCTATTCTGGATGTCACTAGGCATTTTGAAATTAAAAAAGGCAAAAATTTCGTAAATTTTTTATGTTAAAATTTTCAAGGGACGAGTACAGTGGATTTTAGAGCTCTGGGTAACTCGGATTACGGTAATTTTTCGATTTTTATCTGATCTGGAAGGCATTTGAGCTGGCTGAAGCTTTATTTTGCCTTTTTTTCAAATCGGTAACTGGTTGATGGTCTAGAATCTCGACCTCGACAAAAACTACCGTAACCCTTAACTCTTGATCCTTTTTAATTCAGGAATCCACGATCTGGAGCACACAAGAGAAAATGCGTTCTTCGAAAAAGTGATAGCTTTTGTTTTAGAATTTCCTATATAGCTACAGTACCCCGAATTTTTTGTCGGTATAAATTTACATTGAAATTTACATTTATCGAAAGGGTGCCTTCCAGATAGCTGATTTTCGTCGAAATTCGGAAGTGTTATCGATTGGGAAATGGAAAAAATGGGGAGACAAGTAAAATGAACTTTTTCAGAGAGAAATCCACAGCTAGCTACCGCCAATCGCTAGCCGGTGCAGAGCCAATCCCAGAGCACAGGGGAAAACACATTTGCATAAGAATAGACAAATCATTCGATAATAACAATAGTAACTCAAATATCAGTTTGGCTCGGAGCTGACAAAACGAAATTCTTCCAAACCCAGGCAACGGAATCGATTTTGCGACGAGCGCACTCATAAATTTCATCGATTTTTTGTATTTTTGTGTACATAAATGTACAAAATTTGTGCTATTAAATAAATTTTTCAAAAAAAAAAACAAAATTTCCTTAAGTGTTTCAGTGAAAATTTTCCTTTTCTGCCGGAAAAAAGCCCCAAAATTTCAAATCGATTTTTCTCGGCTTTCAGTTAAAGAATGAGAAAATGACTTAAAGAAATGCTCAAACTGGAAAGCAACTTAGTTTTTGCGAAATAAATTTAGAGTTCTCGGAAAGTTTTAAACTTTTGAACTTTTGCGAAAAAGCGAAAAAGCGAAAAAGCGAAAAAGCTCAAAAATTCCAAAATAACTTAAAAGCGACTAAACCCTAAAATCGCGACTTTGGGCTTTTATAGGGCTTTCATAACCTATTGCCGGCGTTTGCTCGAGTATGCCACCATCGTATACGGTCACCTTCCATTAAGAAACTTATCACTTTGGTTGAAAATGTTCAACGGTTCAACGGCGTTTCACTAAAAGCGCATACACTCGTTGTTTTCCCTTCTTCTCTTATTTCAAATTATGACACTAGCCTTATAGTTTTTGATTTAAAAATCCCCTTTATATCGCCGTATTTACATTGATATCATTTTTTTTGCTATAAAATTCTTTTCCACCCTAAGTCGCATCCAGAATTTCAAAGCCTCTTGAAAATTGTGGAAATTCAAAGAAGTAGAGAGGTCGGTGGAGCCTCTCGGCAAGCGGTGGAGCCTCTCGGCGAGCGGTGGAGCCTCTCGGCGAGCGGTGGAGCCTCTCGGCGAGCGGTGGAGCCTCTCGGCGAGCGGTGGAGCCTCTCGGCGAGCGGTGGAGCCTCTCGGCAAGCGGTGGAGCCTCTCGGCAAGCGGTGGAGCCTCTCGGCAAGCGGTGGAGCCTCTCGGCAAGCGGTGGAGCCTCTCGGCGAGCGGTGGAGCCTCTCGGCGAGCGGTGGAGCCTCGTTGACGGTGCGGACGGCTTTTCGGGGAATGATCGGACGACGATGAGATTCGGAAACGGTGATAGCCACGATAGTTACCGTGTCTTTTTCCAGAAACGGCAAAAGTAACTTTAAGCCAAGATTATTGAAGCTTAACTCATGTTAAAGTTGTTGCTGTTGTTGTTGTTGTTAAGTGTTGTTGAGTGTTGCTGTTGCTGTTGAGTGTTGCTGTTGAGTGTTGCTGTTAGGTGTTGCTGTTGCTGTTGCTGGTAGGTGTTGCTGTTAGGTGTTGCTGTTAGGCGTTGCTGTTGTTGTTGCTGTTGTTGCTGTCGTTGTTGCTGTTGTTGCTGTTGCTGTTGTTGTTCTTGCTGGTGTTGTTGTTGTTGTTGTTGTTGTTGTTGTTGTTGTTGTTGTTGTTGTTGTTGTTGTTGTTGTTGTTGTTGTTGTTGTTGTTGTTGTTGTTGTTGCTGTTGTTGTTGCTGTTGTTGCTGTTGTTGTTGTTGCTGTTGTTGCTGTTGCTGTTGTTGCTGTTGCTGTTGTTGCTGTTGCTGTCGTTGTTGTTGTTGCTGTTGCTGTTGCTGTTGCTGTTGCTGTTGCTGTCGTTGTTGTTGTTGCTGTTGTTGCTGTTGTTGCTGCTGTTGTTGTTGTTGCTGTTGTTGTTGCTGTTGCTGTTGTTGTTGTTGTGGTTGTTGTTGTTGTTGTCGTTGTTGCTATTGTTAAAGTTAACTCATGGCAACTTGACATGAAAGCTATTTTTTGGTGTAATGGGAAAGAATTGTTTCCTTGACATTACAAATAACGCACGGATAGGGCGCGTAGACACGAAAAACTCACCCGAAATGATGTTTGTGAGAATTTTTAGGTGCTTCGCTTTTAATTGATCCTTTTTTCCAGTTCAATGAATTAAGCTAAAAGATTTTTATCATTTGTTTCTTTGTTTCTGATTTGTTAATCTTGTTTTTACGTTTTTCTCAATCTAAAATTGTCCAGAATATTTGTGACGCCTTCTTTAAAAGCAAAATTACATCGAAAATGTATCAGATTACTTTAAAGTTTGTTATTATTTCTTTTTTTATAACATTTTTCTATTTATATTCTAATTTTTAGCCCAATCGGTGGGTTATAAGAAAAATTAGGGCCTCTAATTGGCATTTGCTCATTGGCAACAAGCTCATTGACATTTGATTGGCCAAACTTCTTCGTAAAAGCAGCTAGCAAATGTAATAATATAGCAAATAGCTTATTTCAAAAAGCTTGTTGTTATATAGAGATTTGAAGCCCGGAATCCCGGAATATCAAGGAATTGTGCCAAAGATGGCAAGAAGCATCAATCTTGGAAGGTCCATTTTTTGCATGATAATGTAAAACCGCACACGGCAAAGATGACCTTCCAACAAATCGAAGAGATGAGCTGGAAACTTCTGCCTCATGCCCCAAACAGCTCTGACTTGGCCCCTTGGCCGCTCACTTGGCCCCTTGGCCGCTCACTTGGCCCCTTGGCCGCTCACTTGGCCCCTTGGCCGCTCACTTGGCCCCTTGGCCGCTCACTTGGCCCCTTGGCCGCTCACTTGGCCCCTTGGCCGCTCACTTGGCCCCCTTGGCCGCTCACTTGGCCCCTTGGCCGCTCACTTGGCCCCTTGGCCGCTCACTTGGCCCCTTGGCCGCTCACTTGGCCCCTTGACCGCTCACTTGGCCCCTTGACCGCTCACTTGGCCCCTTGGCCGCTCACTTGGCCCCTTGGCCGCTCACTTGGCCCCTTGGCCGCTCACTTGGCCCCTTGGCCGCTCACTTGGCCCCTTGGCCGCTCACTTGGCCCCTTGACCGCTCACTTGGCCGCTCACTTGGCCCCTTGGCCGCTCACTTGGCCCCTTGACCGCTCACTTGGCCCCTTGGCCGCTCACTTGGCCCTACTACTTATTCAGGTCTCTAAAGGTCTCATTTCATCTCCGATCAGCTGTTCAAGGATTCCCAGGAAGTCGAAAATGCGGTCACCAACTATTTCAAAGTCCCCAGTTCCCATCAAAAAGTCCCCAGTTCTTTGAAGATGGAATTATTGAATTGCGCCAAAGATGGCTAGTCCATTTCTCAGGCTAGTCATTGACAATAATGGAGAATACCTTTTGGATTAATGCTCTTTTTTGGGTTCTATGAAATAAACAAATTGTTGCTTAAAACGATCATTTAAACCTAATATTGGAGGTAAAAAGAAGTGACGTTGCCACGAGTTATTTTGTTTTGACTTTCATTTCAATTCATTTCAATTCAAGACCAATTCTTGGCAACTTGGCAACTTGGCAATCTAATACAATTTTGGACTACCCTGTAGCCAGAAAGACGCCGATCTCATTCAAAAGCTCGTAAAATAAGCTGCATAACTCCGATTGTCGAGTTATTAATGGAGAAATGAAGCGAACTTTTCGGGCTTTAATTCCCTATACAACATTTACTCCTTTTTGAAAGGATTTTCCCATTTGCTAGCTGCTTTCAGCCTAATCTACCTTTTGAAATCCGATGAAAACAGTGAAAATAAGCTGATTTCATCTCGTTTTCAAACATGGCGACACATAAAGCAATTAAATTATAGTGTGCCCTCCAGATCACCTAATACTACCGCTAAAGATCAGATTACTGTAGAAGTAGTGCTTTTTAGGAGCCAGTCACGGAACGGGATTACGGAACTTTTTAGAGTTCGCGAAATTGCATTGATTTTAAATGGAAATTGTAGTGTGCGGTCCAGATCGCCTAATATTACAGCTAAAGATCAGATTACTGTAGAAGTAGTGCTTTTTAGGAGCCAGTCACGGAACTGGATTACAGTATTGTTTTCAGAGTTCGCGAAATTGCATTGATTTTAAATGGAAATTGTAGTGTGCGGTCCAGATCGCCTAATATTACAGCTAAAGATCAGATTACTGTAGAAGTAGTGCTTTTTAGGAGCCAGTCACTGAACTGGAAATTGTAGTGTGACCTCCAGATTACTACTTTTGAAAGAATTTTCCCATTTGCTAGCTGCTTTTAGCCCAATCTACCTTTGGGAATCCGATAAAAACAGCGAAAAAGCGAAAATAAGCTGATTTCATTTCGTTTTCAAACATGGCGACAATTAAAACAATTAAAATTAAAATTAATAATAATTCTATGACAATTCAATGATATTTGTTTATCAAATTAGCATAGAAAAAGCAAAAAAAAAAACGATTTGAGAAAGAGTTTTGAGATTTAAAAAGATTTAAGCACAATTTAAGCACAATTTAAGCACAATTTCATCCGAAATTTTCATTCGACTTTTATTTACGCAGCTTTTAATGGCTCTATAGCCAAGCGATAGGCTCTATTGCCAAGCGGTAGGCTCTATAATTTTTAATTTCAAAATTTCCATAAAAACAAGTTTTTTTGCTTTAACAGAAATCACAAATCAACGAATTTCTAAAAATGAAAAAAAAAACGCAGAAAAGTGATGAGAAAACGGCTCCGTGCCACCCAGGAATGCCCTCGTTTTTTTGCGATTTTCCATTTTTTCCATTTTCTCTCGTTTTCCGGTCAAAATCGGCGGTGTTCCATTCGCGTCATTTGGACCAAAACGGAACTTAATCCCAGCCCGGTTTTCTGTGTTTTAATCGCTCAAGTGACTTCCAGAATTAACGATCGCGTTTGATTTATCTTTTGAAACCTCAGAAATCGCGATAAATCTACGCGAAGTCATTCAGGAAAATGGGTGACGTTCATTTTTGATTTTTTCGCTTAAAAAAGAGCGATTTTAGCTTACATGACATCCAGAATGACTGAATTTGTCAAAAACTTTTTAAAATTCTTTGCCAAATTTTAGAGAAACTGGGGCAAGACCAAAAAATTTTCGCAAAAGAGGAAAAGAGGATTTTTGTGCATATTTCCTAATCGAATTAAACGATTTAGTGCTGACTGTTGGCTTCTAGATCAAAAATGGTTGACATTTCAGTCATTTGAGTCATTTTTGGCAAAAAATGGACTGGAAAAATGGAGAAAAGGTTGGATTAGTCACGGGATTTTCGCTTTTTTGTGTCGGTCACGATTTCTAGAGCTTTTTACCGCTTTTTACCGCTTTTCATAAATTGTTCTCGAAATTGGAGTGATTTTTGGCAGATTTCAACATTCAATTTTGGTTAAACTTGAAAAAATTGATCAAAAAACGATCAAATAACGAAAATCTCGAATTTTTTTGCTTTTTTCAGCTTTTCCCTTTTAAACAACTTTTATTGCTTAAATTTTATTGATGGTATGATCTAGAGGTCAAAGCCATAGCCTGGTATGATCTAGAGGTCAAAGCCATAACCTGGTATGATCTAGAGAGGTCAAGCCATAGCCTGATCTGATCTAGAGGTCAAAGTCATAGCCTGGTATGATCTAGAGGTCAAAGCTATAGCCTGGTATGATCTAGAGGTCAAAGCTATAGCCTGGTATGATCTAGAGGTCAAAGCCATAGCCTGGTATGATCTAGAGGTCAAAGCTATAGCCTGGTATGATCTAGAGGTCAAAGCTATAGCCTGGTATGATCTAGAGGTCAAAGCTATAGCCTGGTATGATCTAGAGGTCAAAGCCATAGCCTGGTATGATCTAGAGGTCAAAGCTATAGCCTGGTATGATCTAGAGGTCAAAGCTATAGCCTGGTATGATCTAGAGGTCAAAGCTATAGCCTGGTATGATCTAGAGGTCAAAGCCATAGCCTGGTATGATCTAGAGGTCAAAGCCATAGCCTGATCTGATCTAGAGGTCAAAGCCATAGCCTGGTATGATCTAGAGGTATGATCCACATTTTTCAACCCAAATAGCCAAACGACTCAAAAAAATAACTCAAAATTCTTCTCTTCTCCATGAAAAATGCATCTGAATCTTTGGTTTTCATTGGTTTTCAAAAAACAGCGCTAAAATTAGACGATTTAACCCTGGGATCACGAGTTAGCCTCGTGAATCGAGAAAGTTTTCAGCTTACTTTGATATTTTTCGAGTTTTTCTTCAATCCTGGATTACACAATAGCTAATAAGCTTAAAATCTCAGCCTTAGAATCAATTTAAAAAATCAGTATTATGCAAAAATGTTCAACTCCGATATTTCTTGCTAATTTTTCAGCTTACTTTGATATTTTTCGAGTTTTTTGACCATTCTGGATGTCACACTTGCTAATTGGCTCGAGAACCGAAATTGTCGAGTTAATTGGATCACATCCGATCTTGAAATTTTCTCAAAGTCTCAATTACAGCTTTCAGGTCTTATCCTGTTTTTCCCAAATTCATCCAAAATCGATTTTTCTTTGCCCAATGGCTCTAGTGCATTCCAGATTGGCTTTTCTGACGTTTTTAGACTGAGAATTTTGCATTTAAGTCCATTTTGGCCATCCCTGGGACAAAACACCTTGGTCAGCTTTTCTCAAATTCATCCAAAACCGATTTTTCTTCACCCAATCGACCTTGTGACTTCCAGATTGACTTTTCTGACGTTCTTAGAAGGAAAAATTTGCATTTAACTTGGTTTTGGCCATCCCTGGGACAAAACACCTTGGTCAGCTTTTCTCAAATTCATCCAAAACCTATTTTTATTTGCTTAATCAACCTTGTGACTTCCAGATTGACTTTTCTGACGTTTTTAAATTGAAAAATTTGCATTTAACTCCATCTAAGTCCATCAAAGACGAATCTACGCTTTTCTGAAACTCTTTGAGGTAGAGAAAATGAGAAATTTCTCTGAACGCCTCATTCAAAATGCACCTGAGCATCCCGTGCGCACAAAAAAGTGTTCACTGAGCGTCAAGAGAAGCACCAAATTTAGCTGGGGTCACGAGTTGTTCGCTCATCCACATGTTTTCCCCGGAAAAGGGACGAGACTCGCAAAAAAAGGTCCAAAAAAATGAAAAAAACAAAACCCCTCGAAGCCACGCCCCTTTTTCGTCTCTTTCCTTTTTATTGCATTCAATTTACCGCTGAGAGCTTTTCCCAGAATTCGCACTTTTCTTCGGGCTTCTCTGGGTCCATTTTGGCCATTCCTGGAACATAATTCGGCCATTCCGCTTTTTTCGATCCGCATTCCATACAATTTTTTCGCTTTTTTGATTTCTTGGCCAATTTGGCCACTCCTGAAACTCCTGAAACACAGCTGATAACATTTTTGCTCAAATTGATCTAAAACCGATTTTTCTTTTCCCAATCAACCTTGTGACTTCCAGATTGGCTTTTCTGACGTTTCTAGACTTAGAATTTTGGATTTAAGTCCATTTTGGCCATCCTGGGACAAAACACCTTGGTCAGCTTTTCTCAGCTGCATCCAAAACCGATTTTTCTTCACCCAATCGACCTTGTGACTTCCAGATTGACTTTTCTGACGTTCTTAGAAGGAAAAATTTGCATTTAACTTGATTTTGGCCAAACTTGGAACAGAACGACTTGGTCAGCTTTTCTCAAGTGCATCCAAAACCGATTTTTCTTTTCCCAATCAACCTTGTGACTTCCAGATTGGCTTTTCTGACGTTTTTAGACTAAAAAAATTGCATTTAAGTCCATTTTGGCCATCCCTGAAACAGAACAACTTAATCAGATTTTCTCAAATTCATCTAAAACCTATTTTTCTTCACCCAATCAACCTTGTGCATTCCAGCTTTCGATTTCCCATAATTTCTGGCCCTTAACTATTCAGCATTGCCCCCAAACCCTCACAGAACAAAACCGCGAAAAAAACGAAACGATCAAAAGAACAAAAAAAAACACGTTTTCGGCTATTCAGTAAATTTGCTGCGTTCTTGTGCTTTGTGAAAGTGCTATTTTTGAGAAAATAAAGTTTTCCCCTCTTTTCCACTTCAAAAGAGTTTCTTTTGAAGACGGCTCAGAGTTTCTTTTTGCAGGGGAGGCAGTGGGTGAGAGGCCGCACTTTCCCAGGCCTGTTAGCGGCGAACAGAGACTCAGATTTGATATTTTTCAAGTTTTTCTTCAATTCTGGGTTACACAACAGCTAATCGGCCAAAAATCTCAGCCTCAGAATCAATTAAAAAAATCCGCATTATCCGAAAATCTTCAACTCCGACATTTCTTGCTAATTTTCCAGCTTACTTTGGTATTTTTGAGTTTTTTTGACTATTCTGGATGTCACACTTGCTAATAAGCCTAAAATCTCAGCTTCAGAAGCAATTTTAAAATCAGCTCTATCCGTAAATTCTCATCTCCGACATTTCTTGCTAATTTTTCAGCTTACTTTGGTATTTTTGAGTTTTTTTGACTATTCTGGATGTCACACTTGCTAATAAGCCTAAAATCTCAGCTTCAGAATCAATTTTAAAATCAGCTCTATCCGTAAATTCTCATCTCCGACATTTCTTGCCAATTTTTCAGCTCAAGTTCATATTTTTTTTGATTTTTGACTATTCTGGATGGCACACTTGTTAATTGGCTCAAAAACGAGAATTTTCGAGTTAATTGAGCGATTTAGGATGTGATCTGGGAAAATATTTGATCTCTATCGATTTTTTAAAAAACTAGCAATTTTATTTTTTCAAATTTTCATTTTTTCTCCATTCTGGATGACACAAATGCCAAAAAATCACAAAAAAAATAAATAATTTCAGCAAAAAAAGAACGAG
The DNA here is from genome assembly GCA_958450365.1 of Mesorhabditis belari. Lineage (NCBI taxonomy): Eukaryota > Metazoa > Nematoda > Chromadorea > Rhabditida > Rhabditidae > Mesorhabditis > Mesorhabditis belari. Next base: position 597,603 of record CAUEEP010000911.1, read on the forward strand.
ATGAGTTTCATCTTCGTCGTCGACACTTCGCTGACAATGGCGTTGACGCTGGATGGGCAGGTTTGGAGTTTTGAGAAATAAAAACCCAAGTGTGCCCCAGATGGAGTGCGTTTACGCCGAAGCTCAAAGCAAAAAATCATTTCCAAATCGAATTTTTGCAGCCCTCAAGCTCCGTGAGTCAATCGCGTTATGGCGCCGCTTGTCGTATCATCTCTGGATTGATTTCAAGAGCCAAGAAAATCACACCGGAGCCAAAAATCGCTTTGGTGCGTTTTAGAAGGGGCAAAGGGAAATTAGAAGGGTTTTAGAAGAGATCTAAAAGAATAAATCAATTTTTAGTACCGCATGGGTGCTAAAATCGAGTTGTTGAGTCGAAATTTGGAGGACGAGACGGTGGCACAGAAATTTCTAGCGACAGGGTGGGTTGATTTTGAATGGAAATTTAAGTGTGCGCTCCAGATTGACTGAATAATTATTAAATAATTGAATTACGGTAGAAGTAGTGCCTTTTAGAAGCCAGACACTGAACTGGACTACGGAACTTTTTAGAGTCAACGAAGTCGCATTGATTTTGATTGGAAATTTAAGTGTGCGCTCCAGATTGGCTAAAAATTCAATAAGAAAGATCGATTTGCGATAGATTAAGTACTTTTTAGGGATGAGAATGAAACCGAAACGAAGTGCATTTTAGAATTGACCAAAGTAGTCTTGATTTTAATTGGAAATTGTAGTGTGCGCTCCAGATCGTCTAGTATTACATTTAAAGATCGGGTTACTGTAGAAGTAGTGCCTTTTAGAAGCCAGACACTGAACTGGATTACGGTATTGTTTTCAGAGTTGGCGAAATTGGGTTGATTTTGATTGGAAATTATAGTGTGCGCTCCAGATCGCCTAATACTACAGCTAAAGATCAGACTACTGTAGAAGTAGTGCTTTTTAGGAGCCAGTCACTAAACTGGACTACAGAACTTCTTAGAGTTGACGAAGTCGCATTGATTTTAAATGGAAATTGTAGTGTGCGCTCCAGATCGTCTAATATTACAGTTAAAGGTCGGGTTACGGTAGAAGTAGTGCTTTTTAGGAGCCAGTCACTGAACTGGATCACGGTATTGTTTTCAGAGTTGATGAAATTGCATTGATTTTAAATGGAAATTGTAGTGTGTCCTCCAGATCGCCTAATATTACAGTTAAAGGTCGGGTTACGGTAGAATATTAGTGCTTTTTAGGGTGCGATTGCTCGGCGAGTCGCACACCGGAGAGCTACTGGATCGAATCTCTGAGGATCTCAGCCCAACACAAGACGATCACATCATCGTCTTTACGGATGCGACATCATATGATGTGAGTTAGAAAACGAAGGAGTTTTACTAGAACTTGATCGCAGGGTGACATCAACTTCTTTGCGCCGTGCGAGTGCCGTTTTGTTATCGTTAACACGACGAAGAAAGGGGTCGATCCGGTGCAAGTCGAAGAGTTGGAGGAGATCTCGGCCGAAAGTTGTGGCTATGAGGTGAGTTAAATTCATTTGAGCTTAATGGGAGAGTTCCTGGATTCCTGGATTCCTGAATTCCTGGAGAGAGCCATTTCCTCAGCCAACTTTCAACTTTCCAGGTCAGTGAAGACTACGAAGACTACTATCACCTCTTCTATATGACCAACGATACAACAGAAGAGTCAATCGTTGATGCAGTGGCCGAGGAAATGTTTGTGGTGCCCGTGTACCAGCTGAGAATCGGATACTTGAACACGACGATCACAGTGGGTAGAAAGACAAGGCTTAAAAGGCTTCTTTCGCGCGGCGCCAATATGGGCTAGTGGCGCAGTGGATTAGAGGCTGGCTACAAGGAAAGCTCAGGCTTAGGCTTAGGCTTAGGCTCAGGCTAGGTTTAGGGTTAGGCTTAGGTTCAGGCTTAGGCTAAGGCTTAGGCTTAGGTTCAGGCTTAGGCTCAGGCTTAGGCTTGGGCTTAGGTTCAGGCTTAGGCTAAGGCTTAGGTTCAGGCTTAGGCTTAGGCTAAGGCTTAGGCTTAGGTTCAGGCTTAGGCTTAGGCTTAGGCTTGGGCTTAGGTTCAGGCTTAGGCTAAGGCTTAGGCTTAGGCCAATGAGCCATTAGGCTCATTAGGCTCATTGGCCCAATGGATCATTGGCCGTGGCTCGTTGGCCCAATGGCTCAGGCTTAGGCTTAGGCTCATTGGCTCCATGGCTCATTGACCCTGGCTCATTGGCCCTGGCTCATTGGCCTCCGGGTTAGGCTCAAGCTTAGGCTTAGGCTCATTGGCCCAATGGCTCAGGCTTAGGCTTGGGCTTAGGCTTGGGCTTAGGCGTAGGCTCAGGCTTAGGCTTAGGCTTAGGCTTAGGCCAATGAGCCTAAGCCTAAGCCTAAGCCTTCCTGAGCCTGAGC